>CM024698.1:33966185-35166639 GCA_014182845.1 Corymbia calophylla
AACGAAGGAAGAGAGTACCGAGAGCCAAGTCTTGCCCCAGGAGGGTATGTACGTGACCCCGCCATGGTCCTGAATCCACTTCCTGGCCCGAGCACAAGCATTGTCCTTGCCACCATCAGGCCCTTCCCCAAGAATGCGCATGCATATGTAGCTCAGGGCCGTGCAGAACATGGTGCTGTGACCTTCAATGTGGAAGCCCCACCCACCATCTTCATTCTGCAACAAAATTAATGCAAAACACACCCACAAAGTTTCAAGTCGAAGTCTTTCAAAGTTCCTCTGCTAGTATCTCCATTTGGGTGTCCTTTCTGCCAGAAAAGAGTACCTGGTGGTTGTAGATGTACCGGAGGATCTCTTTGCGGTGCTCGGCAGGGAAGATGGTGTCGAGGTGGCCAGTGATGTAGACGCACATGACCAGGGGAGGGAGGTAGAAGAGAGCGCCAGCGTTCTCAGCGGGCCAGTGGCCATCGCTAGCCTGCAGGGCGGAGAAAAAGCTGACAGTCCTCCTCAGGGCGGTGGATGCCTTGTTGTAGGTGATCTCCTCGCCGTCCTCCACCCTCACAGGTGGGATCATCTGCTTGAACCGCTTCTCCCTCAGGAACTGCCCAGAAATCAGGAACCATGCGTCAGCTTAAGATTGGCCATCACTTCGTATTACCACACATTGACAAGGTTTAAACTTTATGACAAGCAACAACTGTAAAATTCCCATATGAGAGTGAATGTTATTCTCATTTTCAGAACACGATGAAAATGTTGAATTGTAACAGGGATTCAAACGGCTCTCAGATTAGTTCACAAATGACATACCACAAAGTTCTAAAGTGATAATAGTGACACATGCGAGTGTAAGAAATCATTCCATCCCGCCATAAGTGCGTTTATTACATCATTTATCATTTAGTAAACAACTTTCATTAAAAATAATCCGTCCCTCACTACTGGTAGTGGCAGCAAACAGTATGGTTTAGTAACGTGAGATTTTGCGGAACTACTATCCTGTAAAAATTTGAATTCAGGATCTCCTACTCTAATTTCATGTGAGATTTTGTGGAACCAATTGTTCTAAAGCTTAAATTGTTAAATGTAGGCGTGGTTTAATATTTAATTATTCAATAAGTAATCTACAAACCTCAAGTTCCCGAGTTCTAGACAATCTCTTCGCCCATATTTTGCCTAAAATATAGCATTTCCCATAAGACTACATTGACAAGTTCATTTTCAGAACACAACTGAAATTTTCACGTTTTGGTGGACATGGGGGACTCAAGGCTGAAGCTAGAGTGAAATTATTGAAAAGGAAAGAAGAGGAAACGACAAAGCCAAGAAGAGAGGGGCTGTGGGTGTTTGGGTGTTTAGGTGCGTGGTATATGTTACGTACCTGCATACGCCAGAGGAGATCGCCGCAGGGCTTGACGCGGTGGCGGTGGTCGTAGAAGTGCTGGCGAGTGGCCTCCACCTCGGCGCGCTCCTCTGCAGTGCCGGCCTCGGGGTCGAACTCCCAAATCTGCCTCCCCACGTAGTTGTTGGTGCTGTACAAGTAGGGACCGTCCTCTCCTGCTGCTATCTTCAGCCTCCACATTCTGGTCCTTCTCTTTTCCTCTCTTTCCTTCGACTGATTATACCGTGACTCCCGTGCACCGTTCCTTCCCGACGATTCATGCAGATAAAAAAAGAAGAACAGCCCACGAAAGAAATGATGAATGAGTTGCTGCAGATCAAAACTCCTCAAGAAACTCCGCTCGTTTTCCGAGATTACGCGACGAAATGCATGCATATGCATTAAAGATATGGCTGAACAAAACTAAAGTGCAGAGAGAGATACCTCTTTTGTTTGTGGGAGATTTGTGGTGAGAAAAAAAATAATCAAGCTCTCTCTCTCTCTCTCTCTCTCTCTCTCTCTCTCTCTCTCTCTCTCTCTCTCTCTCTCTCTCTCTCTCTCTCTCTCTCTCTCTCTCTCTCTCTCCAAAACTAAAAGTGCTGTTGTGGTCTTCAGGTAAAGTAAGGGGACCTCTATTTATACCCACGTTTCGGGTCGCGCTAGCTTCTTCCTACATTCTCCATCTCATTTAAAACATGCCAGGTTTACCAAACGAAATTAAAATAATGCAATATCTATCGGTCGCATAAAGAAGTGTGAAGGCCCAGGCTGCAGTGCATGGAGAAGAGGGATGGCGGTGCATCTACGCCTCAGTCCCTAGATGTGTGTAGGGAAAGGGCGCGTCTCCTGTCCCACATTGCATAGGGAGGGAATCCATAACTGATTTATAAGGTTCTGAGTGCATTTTTTGGGTAAAACCTAGAAAAATAAATCTAGAAGGCCTAGTGGGGTCCAAAGTGAATAATATGCGTATACTGACGGATTTAAGATGTTACAAGAATCGTGTTACCATGTTTTCTTCCGATCCTAATTGGATGGGATATCGTAGATGGGCACCACCCACATTTTCGTTTTATCGAATTTGCATGTGTGTTATCTATAATTTGTCATTTACCTATCAAAAGCATGATTGAAGGAAAATATAGCCCTCGTACAAATTCAACAGGCCAAATGCTGAGAGTGGACTTGGTACATCGATATGGTAAACCACTCTTAACATGCCTAGCATAACTTTATTTCGATCTTTATTTTGCTCCCGGCCGAAGATATTTAATAACTTTATTTTGATTTTAATTTTGCTCTCGACCGAAGATATTTAATATAAGATATTGTGAGACTACAACAAACTATTCAAAAAACTTAAGCTATTAGATGGATGCAACTTATTATTTATTTCTCACGTTTAGTCTGGTCTTTTTTTTCCTATTACTAAGTATGGAAATTTAATTGGGGAGACAAATGGGGTTTGAAAAAAATTTGAACTCTAACACTCCTCCTTACGTTTAGTCTGGTCTTTTTTTTGCCGAGTATTAGAAGTGAAATTTAATTGTAAAGACAAATGGAGCCTAGAAAAATTCGAATTCAAGATCTCTAACTCTGATACCATGCGAGATTCTTATAAGACCACATCCGACTGTTCTAAAAGTTTAGGCTGTTAATTGAAGGTATAATTTATTATTTAAATATTCTAACATTTAATTGAGTAAAGCTTAGGCATGATAATGATAAGTGGGTACATGCGGTAAATGGGTCTTATAAAAGCTTCCCTTGGTGTGCCAATTTTCAGTAAGGACATGATAGAGGACCCATAAATCATTAAACAAGTATATATTCCTGCATGGGGAATTAATTATTTCCCCCATCGAATTAATTATTCGTACGGCATGTCGTTGCATACGAGCATTATGCATCGAGTGACCCTTCGAAATTATAAGATTTTGTAAAAATCTCACAATTAATAATTGAATTGCATTGCTATTTTCCGCTATCTTATGAGAAATCAAAAGAAGACTACATTTACACGTGTTAATATGTCATGATATAATCATAACTTTGATAGAACACGCAATAATTGACACGGTGTTTTGTTAATTAACTTGAAGATATGAACAAAATTGAGAAATTATTTTCTTTCCTGAGTACAATTCAGCATGTGTTTTATGCTTGTATACTATGTCATACTCCGAAAGAACGATTATCTTCTCATAAGTTTAGCAAATGGATGGGAGATGAAAGCTTTATTAAGGCCTTGTTTATCTCGCAAAAAATAAGTAATTTAGAAAATATTTTCCCAAAAATGATTTTTTGTATCACTTACAAAAATGAATAAACGATAAAATATTTCATTATCCACGAAAATATTTAAACAATAATTATCGACGATAATGAAAATATTATTAACTGACTAATTATTTTAAGCGATATAAGCAATTGTTTTTAAGAAATATTCTCAAAATCATTCATTTTCCACGAAACAGACGGACCAAAAGTCATCTACATATTCGTAATATATGTAAAAGTATAATTATTGTATTAATAGAGCATTTCATCACCAGCATGTGACTTCGACGAAAATGTTCCATTGATATAAGAAAGCAAACTAGTCCACCGGTCACTCTCTTTTTGACTTGATGGTGAACCACTCGCGCGTCATCATCATTGTAGCCACTTCTAACAATGTTGAACCACTCGTGCGTCATCGTCACTGATTAGGCCGCCATCAACTCTCTCTTCTCGTCCACCAAGCTATGTACCGACGACTCCAAGCCATTTTTGTTATTTTATCAATGCATCAAGGACTGAGATTATCGATGGTTAGTCGTCGATAACCAGTAAAAGTCATCACTGGGATCGCAAGATACACCATTCCGAAACTGTTTTGTACACTGAATACTATTTAATAAGGAAAACATTGACAGATGAATCAAGCTTCAAAACAACGCACCCGTATAGAGAGCCGAAGAGAGAGATCTTAGGATGGTAATTGGGGATTTCCTTTCCACGAGGATGGTCCTTAGCAAGCACGATGATAGCACGCGCAATAAAATAAAAAAAAGAATGTTGTCGAATCTATCTCTCGTTATATGAGCAATATTCAATGTACTGTAATTCATTTATAATAATGATTACCGATAGAAATCACATGGTAAGTGGCATTGCATCAAAAGAAAAAGGATCACTACAGATATCGTCAACGACAAAAAAGAATTTCACAAGCAATAATATCATTATTGTTATTAATTATTTGTTCCTGTTTACCATAATCGGTGGATTACTATTTGAAGAATTTATTTTCATTTGCAGTATTGACAATATAAAATTCGAAAAATATCGTCATATCAATCTACAAATTCTTATATAAGAAAATTCTAATTAAGGGCTTGAAAAGGAGCCATTTTTTTAAAAAGAGGATCGGGAGTGGACCTTATCTAAAATAAGAGTTTGAAGTTATCCATTTTGATCAAATAAGGATAAGAAGTAGAGCTTTTTTCCAGAAAAAGAGTAAGGCCAAAAATGGATATTATCTTAAATAAGAGCAATAAGTGCCAACTTAGTTTTAAATAAAAGACCAGAGTGGGAACATTTTTTCATAAAAAGCCTAGAGTGACCCTTATATCAAAAAAGGGCTTGAAGTAATCCACTTAATTTCAGATAAGGGTTGAGATCCCCAATCGGGTAATTTGCACGCGTAACTCACATGCTTATGTAAACGATAGCATCAAGAAGCAGAGAACGACAATCACTATTAAAATAGAGAAGTTACGTCGGTGATATTTAAAGGAAATTGCCCCAAGATTGGGAATTCTTCAAATTGGATCAAAGCAGAATATTTCGAATAAAATTTGCCCGTGATGTTGTTGCCATTTTATGCATGCGAGTCGCATGTGCAAGTTGGCCAGCAAAAATTTGACTAACCTTACAAGTTCGAGCCTTTAGTTGACCACTTTATGTTTTCGTTTAAGATAAGATTTATTTTAGGTCCTTTGTTGAAAAAAAAAAATCAACCTAAGTTCATATCCTTATTTGGGATTAAGTTAGTAATTTCATATCTTTATTTGAAATTTTATTTTCCTTATCACAAATTGCCTTTTAAATCTATTTACGTGGTTTCACACGACCACGCCGAAAGTGCGCACGTCTCACTGTCGGCCATTCGCTACGGTGGATGCTGCATTATTCTTACATATTAAACACGTGAAAATAGGCAAAGGCAAAAACGTCTACTAAGGTAGGCGAGGAGACAGATCTCACGTCGGAATAGGATGGGTGCAATTTGTCCTCGAGGTTCCCTTGCTTGGCTCGGGCCCTCGGGGCACTCATTTTTGTTTGTGTTCTATTTGGCAATCATATAGGTTGCCCAGATATTTGACAATTATAAGAAATTCCCACATGATTCATCCCGTGGATTATATTTTAAATATTTGTATCAGTTTACTTATGTTAAATGTGGATTAATCTGCCTCCTCAAATGTCCAAGCTATCAAAATCAATCGGTCGATCGCTCGAAGATCTTGCTAGATTTTATGCTTGGATGCATGCATTGCAATAATTCACGCGTTTCCCTTTCTAAACACGGCCTTAATTAGACATTATAGTGAGGGACTCTTTGGAAGTACGTACAATTACAAAGCAGTAAATAGTTTTCCTTATTTTCCCTTCAAAATTCTATTTTGACACATTTCTACTTAATTGGACAAATGGGTGTCGACGCAATTGTTTCGAATCAATTTCAAACCCAGTGAACCAAAGCCCACATATAAACTAGATCCATATATCGCTTTCATTCACTTAATTTTTTTTAGCTTTCATGTCAAATTGTAAAAGATAAGAACAACACAATTGTCATAATTTTCATATGACGTTCTCTTGAGTATTATAAATAAACTCTTTGCTTCAACTTTGTGACAATCACGCACGCCCTCAAATAATTGACTTAGAATGCGGGGGATGTGTAAATTTGTAGCTCGTCAATCAGAGATCTTTTTCCCAATTAGGAACGGAGGAAAATACGACCCGATTCTAAGAGTGAATTACAAATATAATCCTTTCTCTAGTTTGTTCGACAACAACAATATAAGAAGATCGAGGAAAAGAAGCTTTTTAGATGTTTAAAATTGATGCGTTAGATTATGAATGCCATTAAAGAGACTGGCCCGTGCGTGACACCTCAATTAAAATCTTGATTTAGATAACTTAATATACTAATTTTACACAAACTCATCTTAAAATATTTTCATAAGTTTGAGAACATGTCTAAAGTTTGAGCCCATGAAGCAAACCTAATCTTTCTCTTGGATTACTTTAGAGTGTAATTCACAAAAGGAATCCACTTTTCATTTTAGAAAAGATTTAAATCTTGAATAGGAAACATACTCAAACTAAAGAAGAAGATATTTCTCATGAATTGTATTTAAGAGGTGGCTTATTCATGACTTACATTTGGATGCAATCCAAAAGGAGTATTCTATATTGTTTGATGCTATGAAAATCTCATGTTGAGACATTGTATAATTCTTTTATAAGATTGAAATATTGTTTCTAAAAAAATTTTGAGGACTAAAACTGTGTGAGTTATTGAGGTGGAATTACCAATTGGGAAACACTAAAAGTGCTTTAGTGATCTAGTATGATTGTAATATTCATTATATTACTTGATCAGGAAATCCCATGCTACTCTCTCATGGAGTAAGTTCCACCAAAAAAACTACGAAAATCCAACGTCTGATTTAATTTTTTGTTTAATTTACTTTATTGTTAGACCGCTTATTTAGCGCAACACTTAGTTCAATTTCAACTTTCAATATGGCGTCAAGGACAAAAAAATAAAAATAAAAATTATGGAGGAACCTTCAAATTAGCATAAGGAAAAGGGCGTGAATTTCTTCGGACTTCAAAGAAATTCAAAGTTCTTATTTTATTACGATCAAGAAATTATAAGTAGTGCTAGATATATAGACGGATTAATCCCTTGTGTCAATAGAAGTTAGTGGCCCTACATGTAAATGATATATATATTTCCCACGTTAAAATAGAGGATATGGAAGGATTGGAAACATATATTAAACTGATCTACGTGGCTTACTTTAGGGGTGATAAAGATGCATGCCACGTAATGGATTATGTAATCAGGTGTTCCTATTCGGGCATCGAAAGCGGGTTTACAGCTTCTTCTTTTTTTAAATTGTTCTTTTATCTTATAGTATTCGAAATCTTCACAAATTAATATAGATATATTAAGATGTTGGCGCATTAATAATTCTCTAGCTTGTTTTCCTTTAAATTTACGAAAAGAGGGCAAAGCATAATTTTTTAAAACAAAAGAAAATCGGTAGGTGCACATCACATCTAAATCTGCAGCCTTGCTTCTTTCGCCAACATTAAGTTAAGAATTATGTATTTCTAACAAGATCGAGCATGTGAAATCTTAATGTGGCTTATGCTTGAGAGAAGTTAGGGTTTCAAATTTTCGTGTGAGCGGTTTTAGGTGGTTCCAGGGTAAGTCCAAATTCCACTTGGAACTTACAACATTTCTTGTCAAAATTAATTCTCAATTTTGGAATCTAAAACTTATCCCGTATATCCAGAACTTGGAATCTATCTTATCGATTCTAGGCTCGGTTTCAGAGTTTACCAAGGAACTTGCAATTTTTTTTTTGGTTCCAATCTTGACAATACATGCCAAAAAAGGTACTTGTATTAGAGCAAGACATTCATAGACCATGCCCTTTCGTGTGCTGATCGACATCCATGCCCGCCATTGTGGACCAACTAGAAAAGCGGGGGGAGAGGGAGTAATAATAGAGAGGGCGAGTGTGAGCAACAAGTGATGCTGAAAGACTATGTGAGCGGGATTTTAAGAGAAGATGATAAATAGTTGACACAGGCAGAAGACTCCATTTAGGGAAACCTTACTTTTGTCAACGAGAGCAGTCTGTATGGGCAGTCTGCAGACTCCATCTAGCGACACTTTGACCTCCGTTGAAGGCTCTTTAATGGCTAGTTTGGGGGACTAAATCTCTACGTTAAGGATTCGGAGCATGCTGAGGGACTCGGCGGGAATTGGGAAAGCTTATCGCTTTAATCACTTGTGATTCTCTGTATTAAATGATTTTATTGCTTGTTGCAGTCCATTAATTGAGAAGCGTATAAGTGTAATAGAGGTGATTGTGTATTGATAGCATTATTTATGAGTTTTCGGTGGAAGTGGCATATGCTACTTTGTAACATCTCTTAAGATTACACACCACTATGACTTGTGCCAATGACTATTCTTTTTATATGAGAAGAAAGAGTAGGGGTTCACATCCCCATCTTCTTAGAGGAGTCGGGATGAGGATGTTTAGTTTAAGATGCGGATTCAACTTTCACGCCTTGCAAAGAAGCTAGACAAAAGTTTGAAAGTGAGTCGAGCGTTAGAATAAGATAAAATATATATATATATCTTTTGAGATTATTAGTGAATTATAGCCTTATGTATATATAAGCTTCATGTAAGCTAAACAACTAAATATCTGCTTGCAATATTTTCTCTCTCTTCATTCATATCTTCTTGATAGAATTACTTGCATTTGCTATTGTTAAACCAATTTTGCATGTACTAGAAACTTGAAGTATTGCTTGAAAAACTGTCAAAATCATTTAAAACAAACTATTCACACCTTTTAGATTGTATTGTTAGCCTCAACACATATCCAAACAAATTTTTATAAAAAAAGACCACTTCAAATTGAAGTCAAATTGCATCAACCGTAGAATAAATTTAAGAAGTAAATAAAGGAATAAAGGAATTCCTAACCTCTATTCTTCAACATAACCATTTTTTTTTG
Source organism: Corymbia calophylla (assembly GCA_014182845.1). Lineage (NCBI taxonomy): Eukaryota > Viridiplantae > Streptophyta > Magnoliopsida > Myrtales > Myrtaceae > Corymbia > Corymbia calophylla. The sequence continues at coordinate 33,975,393 of CM024698.1, forward strand.
TTGTAAAAAATGGGAAAGCTATCAGATTTTACAATTCAATATTAAACAAGAGAAGATGAAAATGCTAAGAACTCAATATGGAACAATGAGGACACTAGACATTAAAGTGCTTCAGTCCCAGTATTGCTACTTATTCCACAAGGAGACTCAACCGTGAAAGAAATTCACTATGAATTCAGAAAATTGCAGAGTTACAATTACTTGCTAAAGTGTTTTGTAGTCTGGATTAGTCCCAAAGCAAACTCACAAATTGTTATCTCACAATATCTCATAGAAAGCTTCTCAAAAAGAGAATCTTAACATTTCTCTTGTTTGCTTTAATGTACAACTTGACTTAATTTTAATATGGCGCCCGGCCACAACTCGAGTATTGGGCACTTCTCCCTGGATGTAAGTACATTCAAGATGAATACGCGTATGTGGGTGCTTTGAAAGGAAAAGGACCCACATTGGATGTATAAAGAAAGATGAAATAATTAATGATTTTAATTAGCCCACAATACAGTGAATTAAATTTCTGAGTGAAAATAAATCCAATTAAATTATCAATAGATTCAAGTTTTGAGCAACCTCTTGGATTTTCACATTATATAGGTAGTGAACTTCTACAGAGTGGGATCATAACCGATGATGGTTAATCAGTGAGCCCTCAATGTGCATTGGTATCCTGGACTACGTAAGGAGACCCGTGGTTCTTCCTGATATCAATTACGTTCTGTCATCACAGTTAGGTCCGCGAGGAGACCATGGGTGAAGGGCATGTTTGCACTGATTGGCAATAATTGAAGATCTGGGTCAAAATTTGTCGGTGCAAAAGAACATCGGGCTTGGATTGAGGGGGATTGGCCCCACAGAGAATCACATTTGAGGGAGGGAATGTTCAGTGGTTGGGCATGTGAGTGCAGCTGCAAAAAGGATGTCTCATACTGGATGTCCGGAGTTCAAGAAGCAAGTTGAGGACGACCTTTCTTATTTTGAAGCCGGTCCAACAAAATGCCGTAAGAGAAACTCAACCACTAGATCGATTCAACCGGATAAAGAAAATACACCATCATCTATATATACGCGTGTTAATGGATCTAAGAAGAGTCATTATAGAATCTTATGTAGAATCATAGATCAAATGGGCTATATCCACACATGATAAATAGAAGAACTGCCCTGTCTTGTCTCGTGTCATTGCGAGGGTAAGAGAGAAGAGTAGATCATTGAAGAACGACAATAAATTAAAAGGAAAAAATATCCGTGACTCTTGCATCGGTACCTATTCCAATAAAAGGGCAAGATGACATAATCAATTTTTACTCGACACCAGAAGAAATGGAAGAAAAAAATGATGTAAGTGCTCGAGTGCATCCAGCCACTTTGTGTTTGACCATTTCCATCTATTTCAACAACAAATTAGATTAGACTACGATGAACTATGGATAGAGCATCATCTTAGCTTGGATCCTCCGTTCTAGGACCGTCCTAGAACAGAGGATCCAAGCTAAGATGAAGGTGTATCCATAATTCATTGTAGTGCTATCAATACTATTGTTGAAAAAAATGTAAATGATCATATACAAGCTTTTACACGTTCTATCTACACCTTATGGGGCGCATTGGAGCATTTATATTGTTTCTATTCCTTCTCTTCTATCATCATACAAGAAACACCACATACATGGGTTTTGAATTCTATTGCGCTTATGAAATCTACGGCTCCTCAATATGCAGGCTGTGAAGATATGCCTTGTTTCTTCAAAGGGCTGTTGATGGCAAAGGAACCCGCCTACGAAACTCTGCAAGAGCCCACAATGGGTATATGTTCCTATAATTGGGATAGTGTAACATGCAGTTCTTGTTGAAAACCCCAGTGATTTCCTGTAATGCAAAGTTCATGCTTAGATCATGTAGTTTTGCTGCAAGGCAATTCTTACTGAACCAGTTCTCTTTCTCAATCAATTTTTTTTTTATTTGCACTAGTTCCTGACAATGTTTCGAGGAGTTGAACCAATTGTTTGTAAGATAAAATGTATGGACAATAATCATCTCTATGTTTTCCTAGTTGTAGGGATTAGTACTCGGGAAATTGTTTCCAAGGATATTGGTGGCGTGCACTCTTTCGTTTCCTGAGGTATCAACCCTGTATGAAATCAACTTACTGAAAGGTACAAACCTGTTGAGGGTAATTGCCGTCTTCCATTTGTGAATTGATAAGCAGCTTTGCAGCACGGTGCAGGGGAGTCGGATCCCTCTCCGCCTTAAGTAGATGAAATAACAAGTCAGAAACTTCACATTAAATATTGATTTTTACAATCACCAAAGTATGGTTAATGCGATTGAGACCCAAATGACAATATCATCCACTCACCTGCCCCGCGTGAATCAGACCCATCATAGCCCAAGCGGTTTGCACCAGATTTGATCTGTTTCCTTCAAGTGGTACGTATTCCTACATCGACCGATTTGGCAATTAGAAAATTTAAGACTTCCGTGTTGCCAGAAAAGCGCACAACTAAAACAGCTAAAGCCAAACATGCTGTGGAAGGTCCATCTAGAAATTACCTTTTTTGGGCAAGAAAGAAAGCTCTCTCCCCACCCCCCATCCCGCCACTGTGTTCGTAGAAGAAAAGTGACTCCTTTGCGCATAGCTACACAATTGCTATATGTCTTGCCTGCAGCTGCTAGTCCTCCGAGCGCAAACCATGAGCCACATGCAAAACAAACTCCCCAGCACCCATACCTGCAAGAATCGCTCAATTAGTAAGCCGTTTCTTTAATTTATCTGATTCTTGAGAAATACCCAATGAAAGAAGAACATACCACGAGCCATCTGGCTTTTGTACATTCTCCAGATACTGTACGGAATTTGATATAAAATCCACAATCTCCTTCTTCCTGTGCCGGGGATACAACTTCCTGAACAAAACTAAAGCTTGGATACCTGAGGATGTGCATTCAACATATTCATGCTCGATGACAATTTCCTCAAAGAACTCTGTTGGATTTAGGAGCTGCAAGTGACAAATGATGAGGAAGAAGTCCCGATATAGTAATATATCAACAAACGAACATGTCTTAGTCTGTGAAGACCATCGAGGAATTACAAAAAAATTTATTAGGTACTTACTTCTAGCCAAGCCGGAGCTCCTGCAGGCTCCCATGCTGGCAATCCGCCATTTTTACTCTGGAACGCATGGAACAAAGTTTAGCCAATATTTCTAGTCTAGATTAAATATTTTCTCAAGTCTTTCTCAAGAAAGAAAAACGATATTATACTCACTTGTAGAGAAAGTAAGATGTTGACAGCGTCATACAATTTCTCTGTCTTCATATTCTCACCAACAATTTCAGGTGGCATCATTGAGAAAAGCAAGCAACACTGAATAAACAGGGAAAGAAATTCTGTGAGAAACAGAGCAATTTAGGATTGGATTGAACCTGTGGATCCAGTGAAGCATTCATTGGAATATTACCTTCAGACCTTCTGCAGTGCAATCAGAGACTTGCCAACCGTGATCTTGATCCGAAAATGTCCAAGATCCTTTAGTAATATGACAGTGCATGCTTTTGAAATCACCAGATGGATTGTCCTTGACCTGGAATATTATGAACAGATTGATGCACGTTGGCTTATGCGAGGATGCAAAAGAAACTAGGAAGATGTTTGGAGATAAACGACGCTTGCAAGAATCAAAGATCAAACCTGAGATTTTTTAATGAAGTCGTGTCCTCTAGCTAATACCGGTGCTATCTCCTCAATCATATCACTGGCAAGCAAAGCTTGGATGGCGAAGCCCGTGTCCCACTCTTGACTACCAAAACTCTGCGTATGAATGAGCCAACCATCAAACTAAGCTTTCCTCTAGATAGTCTCACTTTACTAAATTAATCTTCTCCTTATAATAAGATTACTTCCACCTTTCAAATATATAGCACAAGTACTTATCATTTCAGATTAAACCCAATTCTCTCATAGTTCGTGACAGTACTACTAACCTGCATCTTCACATTCCATCTTCAGCAACCCAAAGGTAATCCGGTATCCTAGCAAGATGCTTCTTGAAATAGTCACTGTCTGGGTCTTCTACCCAGCAAGCAAGCATGCATAACACCTGTCCAAGTCCAAAGCGAAAGACAAATTTTCAAAGATGTTTTCCTGCGGTGTGAGAATTTTTCATTTTATGTGTCTTTCTCCTCAAATTTATGGATTCATTACCTTTTCTACACATCCAATTGTGATATATCGACTGTTTTCATCTTCGTGGTGAATGTGCTTCATCGTCACCTGAAGAGCCTTTTCTCGAAGTTTATTAAACGGCCAACGGTTGAGAAGGGGCTCTGTAAATATGTAAAGACTATCCCAGATCAGATCCTGCATCAAGGGATGGGGATAGTAGAGATCCTCCTGCAACAACAATTCAAGTCATTTCATTAAAAAATTTCTGACTTATAAACCATCTAATTCTAGATCGATATCTTGGACCTATTAAGGATACTTGCCTTGGCACAAAGATGGCAGACTTTTCTCCAGCAAATCGTGTCGTAGGGTTGAGTATATAGTTCTTCTCTCAACTGTCGAACAAGAGGTGTGATCGGGCCAACAAATCTTTTCCCATACAAGTACGACATAGGCATGTAAACCATCCGACAGTAGCACCACATCTTAGCTACATTATTCAAAACAGGACATTCAGACAACATATCCATATAACTAAGGAGAAACGCAGTGACACGAAACAGAAGTTGAAACTTTCTATCTTTCAAGGGGAATTCTGGAAGGGTGGCCAATTCAATAACAAGCCAATGCCACATTCTTGTTCGTTCAGCAGAAACGCCACGTGGTTTCAATTTGAAAATGAGTCAAACACATTTGTGCCGATACCTGTGTGAAATTAGATATGGAAGACTCCTATAGAATACCATCAAGGACAAGATCAAGAAAATCTGCAAAAACAAACCTGGGTGCATGGGGAGGAATGAAGGCAAGATCCAGAACTCCCGGGGCATTGGGTTGCTTCCAGACCAATCGAAAAGGCCGAAAATCTACAGAGCATGTAACAAGACAACACACGAGCACAAAGTCACATATCCAATTCACTCAAACACCTGCACAGACCAATCTGGAGCACAAATTTTGTCAGTTGTCCAGGGAAGAGTGAGAGAGTACCGAGAGCCAAGTCTTGCCCCAGGAGGGTATGTAGGTGACCCCACCATGGTCAAGAATCCATTTCCTGGCCCGAGTACAAGCATTGTTCAGGCCACCATCAGGCTCTTCCCCAAGAATGCGCATGCATATGTAGCTCAGGGCCGTGCAGAACATGGTGCTGTGACCTTCAATGTGGAAGCCCCACCCGCCATCTTCATTCTGCAACAAAATTAATGCAAAAAACTTACAAAGTTTCAAGTGGAAGTCTTTCAAAGTTCCTCTGCTATTTTCTCCATCTGGGTGTCCTTTTTGCGAGAAAAGAGTACCTGGTGGTTGTAGAGGTAGCGAAGAATCTCTTCGCGGTGCTCGGCAGGTAAGATGGCGTTGGCGTTGAGGTGGCCGGTGATGTAGACGCCCATGACTAGGGGAGGGAGGAAGTAGAGAGGCCCAGCGATCTCAGCAGGCCAGTGCCCATCGCTGGCCTGCAGGGCAGAGAAGAAGCGTATGGTCCTCCTCAGGGCAGCGGACGCCTTGTCGTAGGTGATCTCCTCACCGTCCTCCACCCTCGCTGGCAGGATCGTCTGCTTAAACTGCTTCTCCCTCAGAAACTGCCCAGAAATCGGGCACCATGCGTCAGCTGTAGATCGCCCATTACTTTGTATTACCACACTTTAACAGATTTTGAACTTTATGACAAGCAACAACAGTAAAATTCCCATTGGTGTTTGAGAGGGACTGTCTTTCTCATTTTCAGAATTAAAATGATATAAACAACTCTCAGATTAGTTCACAATTGATATACCAAAGTTCTAAAGCGATTAAAGTGATTTTTGTATGCGGAAGACTTAATTCCATCTCTCCGTAAGTGTGTTTATGACGATTTATCATTTTGTAAATGGCTTTCGGTAATGCATAAGATCTTACGTATCTTCTTAGAATATGGTGACAACAGAGGACATGGGCTAGTAATCTACAAACCACAAGTCTCGAGATCGAGACAATCGCTTCACCTGACTAACGCATAAGATCTAGCATTTCTTCTTAGAATATGGTGACAAGCTTATTTTCAGAACACAATTAAGAATTGTCACGTTTTGGTGGACTTAGGGGATAGAGCTAGAGCGAAATTTTTGAAAAGGAAAGGAGAGCCAAGAAGAGAGGGTGTGTGGCGCGGATCTTCTCCTTCAAAGGTAGAGGCCCCGCAGCAACTGGATTGCACGCTATCTACATCACCGAGACTAAATACACAATATTAACGTAATTGGAAATTGATTCTACTTATACATGCACGTCTAGGGCACACCGAGGCAAGTAGGTCTCCTAACCGAGGCTTAGACTATTAACGTACTGAGATTTTATCTCATTGATTATTATATAACCACTTTTCAGGTCTATAGAATGGAGAACCAATAGGTAGTGCGATTCGCTGCAATGTTTTAAAAGGAATAGATTAACCCTGGCTCTACTATCCCCTTTTGTTGACGTATAGGGAGTTGCCCGTTGTAAGGGCCTATACATGTAAACTTCTTATGGTTAATCAATAAATAAATAAAGTAATGCTTTTGTTATTGATGATGTGTCTTTCTGCTATCTCCCTATTGTCGTTATTGATTGGGTGGAGTTTGAAGTGCTTCCACATGCGCATAACTCGAAAGTTCATAATAAACGGTCGGCGACAAATCCTAAAGAGTCGCAAATCAAATGACCACAAGTGAAATAAGGGTTGTCGCGGGCTCGAGAGTCGGGTCGTGACATTAAGCCCATTATTATGTTAGCCTTAGCCCATATATTATTAAAGAAGGACTTCTTTTATTCTTTGTTAATAACAAAGAAGAGGGACCAAGAACATTATAAGGAAGGACATAGAACTCGCACGAGGATAAGAATGGAAGTAAAAACAAAAGAGAAAGCTTTTGCGTACATACCACGAGGACCTTGTCAAACCGATTAGCTCCATTTCACACCACTTAATAACTAATCGAACTCGTTGTTCATTTAATTGGAGTAATTTCTAATGTGAGGTTACAAATCCAAAGTTATGCAAATTTTGAACTGTGAGATTAGATTGAAGAGTTGTCGAGCTGTGGATTTAAATGTGAATGATAGTTTAGAGCTTTGTAGAACTATAGGGTTTAATGATAATCGATTCTAAATTGCAATTTGATCAAAATGAATTTAAAGTTTCATGTGCAACTTACGCGCAATAAACAAAGATGAATGTTCATTATGATCGTAGTTTAGTTAAGTTATTTGTTAGAATAGTATATTACTCTACTTTTGATATGGTTTTTGATTAATTAATATGAGCACAAGTTCATTGATTCGAGTAACCTTCGTAGGTTGATTTCAACTTTCTTAGGTGAGTGATGCTTTCTCTTTTATGAGTTTGTAAACTCATATTTTGAAAGTGATATGAATTAGTCATATTATTAGTTAAGAAATGATTTTTTTGGTGGTATAAAACTGAATCGAGCATTTACTACCATTTTGTTTACTTGAAATTACAGATATCTTCCGATTACAGTTTGAGTTGATTGTCTATAAATGTTTGGGGAAACCTTTTATGAAAGAATCATAAAAAGTTCATAATTTATGAATATAGTTTATAAAGGGTACTTTGATAAATATTGAATCGTAAAAAGTTATATGATTTTATTAATAAACTTGAGTTTGATATGGTTTTTGGTTTGATTGTGGGTTAATGGAGATTGAGGTTGGTAGATTATATTTGTGTCCCTACAATTAGAATCCATTGAGCAGGTAAGTATGCACATTGTTATCAAGACATCCTTCTGGGCCAAACCACCGACTGATAAGGGTGGAGACATAAGCAAGGAGGAAACTTGGTTGCCTATGTCACGTGCATTAAATGTGACCATAGTTAGATAGTAAGGATTAAGTTAGTCAAAAGAATTAATCATTGACATTTGACTTGTTTGATACTGATGAATGAAATAGACCATTAATGGTTAGTTTGTTACTATGAGCTGATATTGTTGATTGATATTATACATAAAAAGTTATGTTGGAAAAATATCGTCCACTTTTGATATCTTACATATATTGTAAACTGGATTTTGGATTGACGAGTTATATTATCGGTTTATAATAATGCATAGTGAATGTTCAAACTACTTAGAAAACATGTACTACTCATTAGGTCATGATTGTTTATGCCATTTATCTTACTTGCTTTTCGGGTTTTTTAGCTAGTCACAAGCAAGATGAGTGCATTAACGTAATTGGAAGGACATTTTGGATAGTGAGATTTTTTTGTTCGAGCTGTTTATATCTTGGATGAACTTCTGAGCTTAGATGTTAAATGGACATGTACCTATTTTTTCATGATGGTTTATCCATAGTTCATTGTAATCTAGTCAATACTATTGTTAAAATAAATGTAAATGACAAAATACAACCTCTTACACATTCTATCTGCGTCTTATCGGGTACATTGGAGCATTTATTTTCTCTATTCCTTTCATACAAATAAAACCATATACATGGGATTTGGATTCTGTAGTGCTTATATAATTTAGGTTTCCTCAATATGCTGGCTGTGACGATGTGCCTTGTTTCTTCAAAGGGCTGTTGACGGTAAAGAAACTCGCCGACGATACTCTGCGAGAGCCCACAATGGGTATATGTTCCTGTAATTGGGATAGTGTAACACGCAGTTCTTGTTGAAAACCCCAGTGGCTCCCTGCAATGCAAAGTTCATGCTTAGAACATGCTGTTTCGTTGCAAGGCAATTCTTACCAAACGAGTCTCTCTCTCTCTCTCTCTCTCTCTCTCTCTCAATCAGTTTTCTTTTATTTGCACTAGTTCCTGACAATGTTTCGAGGAGTTGAACCAATTGTTTGTAAGATAATGACAATAATCATCCCTAGATTTTCCTAGTTGTATGGATTAGTTCAAAGCAAATTCTTTCCAGGGATATCGGTGGTGTGCACTCTTTTATTTCCTAATGTTTTAACCCCGTGTGAGATCAACTTACTGAAAGTTACAAACCTGTTGAGGGTAGTCGCCGTCTTCCATTTGTGATTTGATAAGCAGCTTTGCAGCACGGTGCAGGGGAGTCGGATCCCTCTCCGCCTGATAGTAGATGAAATAACAAAGTCAGAAACTTCACTTTAAATATTGATTTTTCAATCACCAAAGTATGGTTAATGCGATTGAGACACAAACGACAGTATCATCCACTGACCTGCCCCGCGTGAATCAGACCCATCATAGCCCAAGCGGTTTGCACCAGATTTGATCTGTTTCCTTCAAGTGGTACGTATTCCTACATCGACCGATTTGGCAATTAGAAAATTGAAGATTTCCAGGTTGCCAGAAATGCGCGCAACTAAAACAGCTAAGGCCAAACATGTTGTGGAAGATCCCTCTAGAAATTACCTTGTTCGGGCAAGAGAGATAGCTCTCTCCCCACCCGCCATCCTGCAACTGTGTTCGTAGAAGAAAAGTGACTCCTTTGCGCACAGCTGCACAGTTGCTGTATGTCTTGCCTGCAGCTGCTAGTCCTCCGAGTGCAAACCATGAGCCGTACGTAAAACAAACTCCCCAGCACCCATACCTGCAAGAATCGCTCAATTAGTAAGCCGTTTCTTTAATTTATCTGATTCTTGAGAAATACCCAATGAAAGAAGAACATACCACGAGCCATCTGGCTTTTGTACATTCTCCAGATACTGTACGGAATTTGATATAAAATCCACAATCTCCTTCTTCCTGTGCCCGGAATACAACTTCCTGAACAAAACTAAAGCTTGGATAGCTGAGGCTGTGCATTCAACATATTCATGCTCGATGACGATGTCCTCAAAGAACTCCGTCGGATTTAGGAGCTGCAAGTGACAAATGATGAGGAAAAAGTCCCGATATAGTAATCTATGAGCAAACAAACATGTCTTAGTCTGTGAGGACCATTGAGGAATTACAAAAAATTTATGAAGTACTTACTTCTAGCCAAGCGGGAGCTCCTGCAGGCTCCCATGCTGGCAATCCGCCATTTTTACTCTGGAATGCATGGAGCAAACAAAGTTTAGCCAATATTTCTAGTCTAGATCAAATATTTTCTCAAGTCTTTCTCAAGAAAGAAAAACAATGGTATACTCACTTGCAGAGAAAGTAAGATGTTGACAGCGTCATACAGTTTCTCCGGCTCCATCTTCTCACCAACAATTTCAGGTGGCATCATTGAGAAAAGCAAGCAACACTGAATAAACAGGGAGAGAATTCAGTGAGAAACTGAGCAATTTAAAATTGGATTGAGCCTGCAGATCCAGTGAAGCATTCATTGGAATATTACCTTCAGACCTTCTGCAGTGCAATCAGAGACTTGCCAACCGTGATCTTGATCCGAAAATGTCCAAGATCCTTTGGTAATATGACGGTGCATGCTTTTGAAATCACCAGAAGGATTGTCCTTGACCTGGAATATTATGAACAGATTGATGCACTTCGGCTTATGTGAGGAAGCAAAAGAAACTAGGAAGATGTTTGGGGATAAAAAACACTTGCGAGAATCAAAGATCAAACCTGAGATTTTTTAATGAAGTCGTGTCCTCTAGCTAATACCGGTGCTATCTCCTCGGTCATATCACTGGCAAGTAAAGCTTGGATGGCGAAGCCCGTGTCCCACTCTTGACTACCAAAACTCTGCGTATGAATGAGCCAACCACCAAACTAAGCTTTCCACTAGATGGTCTCACTTTACTAAATCAATGCTTTCCTCAAGATGGTCTCACTTTACTAAATCAATCTTCTCCTTATTAAAAGATTACTTCCACCTTTCAAATATGCAGCATAAGTACTTATCATTTCAGATTAAGCCCAATTCTGTCATGGTTAGGTGACACTACTACTAACCTGCATCTTCATTCCATCTTCAGCAACCCAAAGGTAATCCGGTATCCTAGCAAGATGCTTCTTGAAATAGTCACTGTCTGGGTCTTCCACCCAGCAAGCAAGCATGCATAACACCTGCCCAAGTCCAAAACGAAAGACATATTCTCAGTGATGTTTTCCCACAATGCAAGTATTTTGCATTTGATGTGTCTTTCTCCTCAAATTTATGTATTCGTTACCTTTTCTACACATCCAATTGTGATATATCGACTGTTCTCATCTTCGTAGTGAATGTGCTTCATCGTTACCTGAAGAGCCTTTTCTCTCAGTTTATTGAATGGCCAACGGTTGAGAAAAGGCTCCGTAAGTATGTAAAGACTATCCCAAATCAGATCTTGTATTAAGGGATGGGGATAGTAGAGATCCTCCTGCAACAACAATTCAAGCCGTTTCGTTAAAAATTTCTGACTTGTAAACTCTCTGATTCTAGATCGATATCTTGGACCTCTTAGGGATACTTGCCTTGGCACAAAGATGGCGGACTTTTCTCCAGCAAATTGTGTCGTAGGGTTGAGTATGAAGTTCTTCTCTCAACTGTTGAACAAGAGGTGTGATTGGGCCAACGAATCTTTTCCCGTACAAGTACGACATGGGCATGTAAACCATCCGACAGTAGCACCACATCCTAGCTACATTATTCAAAACGGGACATTCAGACAATATATCCTTCTAACTAAGGGCAGTCACACGAAACCAAAGTTGAAACTTTCTATCTTTCCTGGGGCATTTTGCAAGGCCAGCCAATTCAATAACAAGTCAATGCCATATTCTTGTTCGTTCAGCAAAAACGCCACGGGGTTTTAATTTGAAAGTAGTCCAAAATGAAATATGCAAGACTACTATAGAATATCATCAGGGACAAGATCAAGAAAATCTGCGAGAACAAACCTGGGTGCATGGGGAGGAATGAAGGCAAGATCCAGAACTCAGGGGGCATTGGGTTGCTTCCAGACCAATCGAAAAGGCCGAAAATCTACAGAGCATGTGACAAGACAACACACGAGCACAAAGTCACATATCCAATTCACTCAAACACCTGCACAGAACAATCTGGAGCACAAATTTTTGTCAGTTGTCCAGGGAAGAGTGAGGGAGTACCGAGAGCCAAGTCTTGCCCCAGGAGGGTATGTAGGTGACCCCACCATGGTCAAGAATCCATTTCCTGGCCCGAGTACAAGCATTGTTCAGGCCACCATCAGGCTCTTCCCCAAGAATGCGCATGCATATGTAGCTCAGGGCCGTGCAGAACATGGTGCTGTGACCTTCAATGTGGAAGCCCCACCCGCCATCTTCATTCTGCAACAAAATAATGCAAAAAACACAGTTTCAAGTGGAAGCCTTTCAAAGTTCCTCTGTTATTTTCTCCCTCTGGTGTCGTTCTTTTTGCGAGAAAAAGAGTAACCTGGTGGTTGTAGAGATAGCGGAGAATCTCCTTGCGGTGCTCGGCAGGGAAGACAGTGTTGAGGTGGCCGGTGATGTAGACACACATGACTAGGGGAGGGAGGAAGTAGAGAGGCCCGGCGATCTCAGCGGGCCAGTGGCCGTCGCTGGCCTGCAGTGCTGAGAAGAAGTGAACGGTCCTCCTCAGGGCGTTGGAGGCCTTGTCATAGGTGATCTCCTCACCGTCCTCCACCCTCACTGGCGGGATCGTCTGCTTGAACTGCTTCTCCCTCAGGAACTGCCCAGAAATCAGGCATCATGCGTCAGCTTTAATTTGTCCATTTTTAAACTTGATGACAAGGAACAACAGTGAAATTCCATGTGGTATTTGAGAGTGCTGTCTATCTCATTTTCAGAACACAATTAAAATTTTGAATTATGACGGGGTTCCAAACAACTCTCAGATTGGTTGACAGATGATATACCATAGTTCTATAGTGATTAAAGTGATTTTTTTGTATGTAAAAACATAATTCCATCCCTCCATAAGTGTGTTGACATGGTTTATCGTTTTGTAAACAGCTTTCGGTAAAATTTATCTGTCCCTCATCGTTAGTAGTGGCAACAGAGGATATGGGCAAGTAATCTACAAACCCCAAGTCTCGAGATCGAGACAATCGCTTCGCCCGACTAATGCATAAGATCTAGCAATTCTTCTTAGAATATGGTGATGAGCTTATTTTCAGTACATTAAAAATTTTCACGTTTCGGTGGACTTGGGGGATTGAGCTAGAGCGAAATTGTTGAAAAGGAAAGAACAACCAAGAAGAGAGGGTGTGTGGCCACGGATCTTCTCCTTCAAACGTAGAGGCCCGGCAGCGACTGGATAGCACGCTATCTACATCGCCGAGACTAAATACACAATTAGTTAACGTATTTGGAACTTGGTTCTACCTATCCACGTCGAGTTTGATACATATGTGCCTGTGCAACATAAGTACGTGTATGCAACGTACGGGTGCCTCTCTCTTTTTTTAAAAAAATCGATTTTTAATTATTTATTTTTTTAAAATTACATTTTTTCCTTAAACTTATTTTCTATTAAACGAACGAAACTTTAATGTACCTGTTGCTGCTGAATGAGAACGAGTGTGTGTATATGTGTTCAGGAGCGTGATGTATGTTTATGTACCTGCATGCGCCAGAGGAGGTCACCACAGGCCCTGACTTGGTGGCGGTGGTCCTGGAAGTGCTGGCGGGCAGCCTCAACCTCGGCACGCTCATCGGTGGTGCCAGCCGCTGGTTCGAACTCCCAAGTTTGCCTCCCGACGTAGTTGTTGGTGCTGTACAGGTAGGGACCGTCCTCTCCTTCTGCTATCTTCAGCCTCCACATGCTGTTCTTCTCTCTCTCTTCCTTCAACTCTGATTATATCGCGACTCTCCCGTGCCGTCCTTCCTGATGATCATGCAAATAGTTAAGGAAGACAACCCGGACAAGAAAATGAGGAATGAGTTGCTACAAACCAAAACTCCTCGATGAACAAGGTCGCTAAATATCCATGAACTATGCTTGTTCTCTGAGGTTGTCACCCTATGCATGCATATTGCGTTACAGATATCAAAACGTATCCCGCAGCGATCTTAGCTTAGCATAGCGATAGCATGATCCTGTCACACACGCAGCGAGAGAGAGATACCTCTTTTGACTGTGAGTGAAGTTTGAGAGTCGATGCTAAAAGAATCAAGCTCGCTCTCTCTCTCTCTCTCTCTCTCTCTCTCTCTCCAAAACCAAGTGCTGCTGTGATCTTCAGGAGGACAAAGAGGACCTCTATTTGTACCCACTACGTCGGTCGCAAGCTTCTTTCTCCTTTCTTTATCTCATTTAAAATAGCTCCTGAGTTGGCGCTGTAGTACCTACTTAGTCGGTCGCAAACAAAGCAAAATAATGCAAGACGTAGGAATAAGTACATTAGAAGTTCTAAAACTTACCGCAAAAGTACAATCGAGTCCTAAAACTTTAAAAAAGTATAATTAAATCCTAAAATTTGTTGCAAAAGTGCAATTGAGTCAAAAACTTGTCAAATTGGTCCAATCAAATCCCTTCATTGATTGCATTTTTTGAAACTTTTATGATTCAATTGGATTTTCATGATAAAGTTTAGAACTTAATTGCACGTTTTAAAAATTTGAATACTTGACTGCACTTTTGCGATAAATTTTAGGACTTCTAATGCATTTATCCCCTAGATATATTATCCCTACAAAGAGCCATGCTTTTTCATTCTCTGGTTGGAGGCAGTACCGGAAAAGGTGCACAAACCTAACCATAAATCGCTTTCATCAGCTCAATCATGCGGAGCTTCCATACTAAGTTATAATATCATTGGTCTAAGCCCAGTAAGAGTCTGTTTGATACAAATGCAATTGTATTGTAACACATTTGTAGAAACAAAAAAGCGTATAGTATGTAACTCGTGTGTTTGGCAACACATTTTGTAAGATCGCATCACCACAGTGGCCAGGTTTGTTTCATGGGAAATGAAAGCTAAGTTCAAAAAAAGGTAATTACGGCCTTTTAAAAGTACATCCTAAAAAATTATGAAAGATGTTTGTGCACTCACTGTATATTTCAAGTCATGTGTAATCCAGGTCATATATTCCCCTCTAACCCAAGTTGCAACAAATTAGTACCGATCTGTGGGCATGAGCTCCTTTGTTAGTGCTATATGGGATGGAGATAACATGATTGTGAATATGAACGTGTATACCGTCAATCATCTCAAAAGTAAATTACAAAAAAGGTTAGGCTTTGCTTGACTCTGATAATATATGAAAATGATGTTATGATGGATATATACACCAACCATATTTTAAAAGTGAGAGTCTTACTTACAAGAAAAGGACTATTCAGATTGCAAGATTTTACAAAAAATCTCTCATTGAATAATTGAATTGTACTGCTATTGCCTGCTCTCTAACGAGAAATAAAAAATAAATATGCGTGTGTGTTAATATGTCATGATGTTATCATAACTTCGAAAAATAAATGTAAATTGAGTTGGCATTTCATTGATAAATTAATAAAAAGACGTTAATTAAATCGAAAATTGCAGTGATCTTCCTAGAGTGCATAAGGCATGTGTTTGACACTTGTATACTATGTTATACTCCAAAAGAACAAGTTTCTTTTAGTAAGTTTAGCAAAGGTGCGAAGGGAGTGGAAGTTTTATTAAAAGTCATGTACGTACGCTTAATAAATGTACGAATGATCTTTGTCGCATATTTAAATATTTTGTTAAATTAAGCGAGACTAATCAACGCCCCTCTTTGGCATTATTCTCGTTCGGTAAAGCACGTGAGGGTAAGTTAAAGTCCAGAAGGTCCTCAAAGGTGGGCGAGGAGAAAAGTCTGATGTCGGTCTGGTGGACTACGCAATTAGTCCTCGCGATTCCGTGGACGACTTGACATAGTTCACTCCACACTCTACTAAACATCAAATTTCAAATGCGGAGTGAGGTTGTTTGCCATCATCTCCCCCTCGATTCACAAGGAGACTCGTGGATGAAAGGCGTATTTACACCGGCCGATCGGGATTGGAGATTTGGATTCGGATTCGATTCGTTGTTGCGAAAGAGTAGTGCGAGGAGAGAATGTTGAGTGCTCATGTGAATGGTATGAAATAAACGAAGCCCGAACGTTGAATATCTCAAGTTGAAAGAAGCAATTGATAATACCCGATCGGCCTGTGACTCGATAAGTCTAAGCTATTTTCTTTCTTCTTCTTCTTCTTTCCTGTAAAGCTACGTCAAACTGGGCGGTTGCCAATGGGCTCCAGCCGTGACCTTCCTCTTGGACTCCTTCCCTCCTCGAGGGTAACGCGCTTGACGCTTTTTACGATGCAATTCAACACGTTTAGATCCCCTGTCTACTCGAAGTCGTTGACACAACTAGGGGTGTGCAACCGGACCGGGTTTACCCAGAACCCGGATCGGATCACTCGAAAAACAGGGTCGGGAACCGGTTCCCGGTTAAACAGGTCCGGGTATAGGTTCCAATTTTTGGGAACCGGTTGAAACCGGTCCGAGAACAAGGTCCAAGCAAAGACCCACCCAGAACCGGACCGGTTTTGGAACCGGTTTTTACCCTATTAAAAAAAAAAATTGTCTCTCTATATAATACTTTTGAGTCTTTTTGTCTTCGAAGAAATGTTAAAAAAAGAAAGATTTTCTCTTAATCAAGTTAAGAGAGAATTGTTTTGAAAGAATTATTAAAAAGAATTGTTCTCATGAATTATTTTTCTTTTTTAATGATTCCACTTTCAACTATTACTATAGTCGTAGGACAAATGCTACTAATTATTGTAGCACTAATTCTCAGTCTAAGAAAGATGTCCTCTTAATAAGAGCTCTGTCACATACACATAAGTAAGCACATTATGTCATATTAGAAATATTTGTGGGAATGAGACTAATATTATATTCATATTTGTTGCTAATGCTTATGCATTCTTAGGATTTTTGCTTTGTCTTATAATGCTAGGAGAATTACGTTGTTGTTTTTTCGCTAATTAATGTAAAATTCGAAGCTGTATAGAATATTGAACGGTTGCAAAACAGGTTCCAATGAAAACAGGGTTGACCCCATTCGGACCGGAAAAACAAGGTTGGGTCCAAAACAAGGGCCCAATAAAAACAAGGTAGAGACGGGGTCAGGAAAAGAGGCAGGTTATAACAGGGTCGGGTACAGGGTCCAAGTCTGAACCCTACCCACCCTGGACCCGATCACCCCTAGACACAACTGCGAAGAGATTCAACAGAGAATTCTGCTGTCCTCCTCCCTCTCGAGGCGCGGTCGAACAACGCCCACGCGGCCACGAACTCCTCCAAACGTGGCGGAAATTCGTACGAGCGACGGTAAATCGTGGACGATGGAATGCCTTGGTATCCCTTCTATATCGTAACTTCAGCTCTGGAGAATTTCGCTCGTGCCTCAGTCATCATGAACCTGCATTCGCGAGATTCACGGGGCACAGAGGGCCCATGAGAAACTGCTTGCCCCTGGGGCATTCAGGTCCCGCGTGAGGATAAGCCTGCCTTCGTTGAAAGTTCTCTCGCGACTTCGACCCCAACAGTACAAGTACGATACCTTCAATGTTTTGCATCGACTCGTCGGTAAGGCACCTGGACCCTATCCTTTCTACATAGAGGACGGCAAGGAAAGGACGGGCTGCTGGTGCTGTACTCATACGGCTTTCCACACTCTTCCCAACTGTCCAACTGAAATATCTTCGGGTCCATTGGGATGTCCTGTGCCAATCGCTTATTGATTGATCCATCCGTAGTCTCGCGTGAACATGATAACATCAGTCGTGCATCCATATTTCAATTAGTAATTACTCTTGTCGGTGATATATAATTTTTGTTTGTTTAAATCATCGGTGATATGTGAATTGCCTAAGATTTGGAATAGAGGTAAGAATGAGTCTAATAAACCAAAAAAATCAAGAATTTTACTGACATAATAGTCTTTGAAATACTATAAGAATAATAACTCATTATTTGCTATTTGATTTTTTGTGGTCTATAGATTGTATTTCTCACAATAAATTAAAGACCATCACTTAATAATTTCTCATAAATCAATTAATGATAGATTTATGATAGGTTTAGAGAGAATTCACTTTCGACCCATTTAATAAAGAGTAACGCTAAGAGCATCTTGCTCTCACACTCTCTAATATGACATTAGAGAAAACAAGCCACATTAACTTTCTTCAACACAACGTACGACCAAGATATGCATGCATATTGTGAAATCAAATATAAATCGGAGTCTAAATTTTTTAGAATAAATAGTGGGACGTTCAATTATAGGAATAAAAAAAAAAAAGACATGAGGAAGAAAATGACTTCTTGATGTTGTAAAGAAAAACATTTGTGTGTATAAAGCTTCTTTACATTTTATTATAATGACTTATCAATACAAAATCACAAGTAGGGATATGCAAAACAAATCACCCAAATCAGGAATCAGCCGGTTCAGTTAAATTTTTAAGAATATCGGTCCGATTCCTAGTTCCTAAAAGTGGAACCGATGTCTAAGCAATCCATTTCCCGGTTCCAAGAAAGAACCAGACCGAACTGACTAGTAATATGTGAACTAAATATTATTTCGTTAAATGGTACCACAAGTTACAGAATAATAACTTTTCATTCATTATCGCTTTTTCATCAATATCTTAAAATTTGTTATTCTCTCTCGTCATACACGACCACTCTTTAATGGGGAAAAAATAGCAAATTCCATTTGATTGAACCAAATCAGGAACTGATCACCCCTAATCACAAGTCCTTAGGATCTATATCTATCTATGATACAAGAAAAACCACGTACGTGGGTTTTGATTTCTGTTGTGCTTATGAAATGTTCTTCTTTCTCGAATATGGGAGCTGTCATGATATGACTTGTGTCTTCAAAGCCCTTTTAACGGTAAAGGATCCTGGCCACAACACTACGCAAGAGCCCACCACGATGGGTATGTATTCCTGTTGCTAGCTTCTTCCTCTTTCTTTACGTCATTTAAAGTAGAAGGAAGAATGCTCCCATCATCCGAAAGACAACATGAGCCTCTCACATGCTCAGTTTGAATCGGAGGTATATTACACTAAATTAATCCAAACTTGCTTGCCGCTCGATCAATAAGCATACTAGTTTTATTCAATGCAACGAGTCAAGTTAGATCGACATATTTATGTAGACTCATGAAGATGCACTCAATAGCATGGCCAACAATGACTATTTCATCATGAGGAACAAGAAAATGGTACACCCGAGAGAAACCAGTGGAGTGTTGGAAAAGCTTCGCACGGCGGCACCATTCAAGTCATGTGTGATTCGGGTTTTATATTCCGCTCTAACCTAGATTGCAATGAATTAGTACCGACCTATGGGCATGAGCTCCTTTCGTCTATTGATTACGGGATAGAAATTACACGATGCGAGATATGAATAGATACAGGACGTCATATCAAAATGATATTATTGTATGTTTATTCTAATACGTTATAAACGAGGAAAAAAAATTTGACCATTTACGTGACGAGATCTCTCGTCTGAAAATTTCGTTGTACTTATCTGTGCTGAAGAGACATGACCGCTCTCGCGTCGTCGTCCCAAGTCACTGTCTTCTCTTGTTGTCAACAAAGCGATCCTACTGCCAAGCACCATTGTCACTTCACTTTCAAGCCACCTGCACCCCTTCCTTCTCCATAGTTTCTGCACAGCAGCCACATCTGCCTTTCAATTTTGTGTTAACGTAGTAGACCTGCAAGCAATCACGTCAACCAGTTGGCCCACTAACCTGCCAAGGCGACTTTCCTATCATCAGTTGATCAGAATACTGATGGATTCGATCTCAAGTTGACTTATGCTACCTCATCCTGAGTTAAGGGGGAGATTAGGTATAACTGGGATATTTTCTTTGAAGGATTGTGCATATATCTCCCTTAATTGAAATCAATATTGTAATATTTTGTTGCCTTAGAGTGTCATCTCATAAAACTTATAAATATATCAATATACTATTCATCATAATACATAGGAATATACAAAAATACACAGTTTACATAATTCTCTCTTCCGCATTTCTTACCTACATGAAATTTTTGAACACTCCACTGCTCTCTCTCATGTATACCATTCTCTCGTACCTCACAATGGAACAATCATCATGGGCCTGTGTCCCCTCCCTCAACTACATGAATATGTCGAGTAAATTGAGTATGCATTCAGCAAATTTGAATGAGACCAATATAATATATCAAGTCTTCATTTAACAACTTAACATTTTAAGATAGTTTAAATTTTTAGGAAAGTTCATATTAATCTAACTTCCTCTCATACTTAATATTCAAAGTGAGCATGTAATAGGGACTTGTTTTATTCGGGTGATGGGAACATTCTTCCTTTATTTTTAATGAGAGAAAGAAAGAGGAAGAAGCTAGCTTGGGAAAACATGGGCTTAAGTAGAGGTCCCTTTTCTTGTTCAGATGACCACAAAAGCACTTGGGCTCAGAGAGAGGAGAAAATATTCAGTGGTTGGTAACCACCAAGTCATCATCCTACGTGGCGTGCGTAAATTGAGGTGGCCCACTAAATTGTTGACACATGACCGGTGACCTGGAAACTGGAAAAGTCTAAAACATGAGAAAATATTCAGTGGTTAGTAACCACCAGGTCATCATCCTACGTGGCGTTCGTAAATTGAGGTGGCCCATTAAATTGTTGACACGTTACCAGTGACCTGGAAATTGGAAAAGTCTAAAACATGGGAGTTTCTTTTTTTCTTCTCTCTCCTCTGGCTGCCGACTGAAAAAGACTGAAGAGACGCAACAATTAATGCTCAAATTTCAGTTGCCGCTCAAACACCTCTTTCTCTCTCTCTCCCCCCTCTTTTCAATTTTTCAAGCGTTTATTTTTGCCTTCTCCTTCGTGGACAAGAGAAACGAACACGGCCTTCTCTCTCTTTTCGCCAGCAAGCCCCACCCCCTCCGCCACCCCCAAAGCCCCGTTCGGTCGCTGCTGCTGCTTCAATCCGCCTCTGGCACGTCATCTCATCGCGCCGGTCTCTTGGGAACCCTAGCGATGTTTACTAACTGCGAGTAGACGGCAGAAACAAAGACGGACCGCGCTGCCACCTCCGCCTCGCCGTCGCCTCTCGGAGCCCCTGCAACGAGCTCGAGTTGAACCTCGTGCGCGCTTCGCTCCTCTCTCTCACCTGGCTTTTGGGAAATCAAACGAAGAAGAAGAAGCTTCTCCATTTTTTTTCTGCTTTTTCTTGGCGACATTTCCTCTTGTTTTCGCCCAACTTGTGTCCCTGTTTCGACACCGCCATTTGAAAAGCTCCTCTACCGTTGGTAAGCTCAAAATGCTCTTGTTCTTTTATTACCACATTCTCTGTTGAAGTTCACTTCTTTTGAAACTATACAAATGCTCCGTGTTCTTTTCCCTCTTCTTCGGCCATTTCGAGTTAAAAAGCCCCTCATTTTCAAACGTCTTTCCCTTTGTTCAAACACTCACATTGTGCGTCCATTTTTTTAATGGGTATGCTTTACTTGTTGCGAGATCCTAACAATCCCTTGTTGCTCTGAGCGACAACTCACTAACTTCGCACATTTTTTTTTCCGATAGGTTTGCTGAGCCCCTCGAGGCTGAATCATTGAGTCAACCCCTGGTTTTTTTTGTAAATGGTGAAGAAAGACACAGCAAGCGGAGGAGAGATCGGCATGCAATTGCGACTAAATTTGAGAATCTGTATCATGCATGCAAGTACGTGAGGTCTTACGGAGTTCCGAGGCAGAAGAGACGTGTTACCTTCTTGACTAATACTCGACTAGATTATGGGAAGCCGATGATGCATCATTGGATAATCAATCTCCAACTTTGGCTGCGAAAATAGGCTGTGGCTCATGCTTTTTTTCAATGGGCTCTTTTAGCTTAAGATTTCGAGCAGATTGAATGTACCTTTAAGGTTAGGATGCACAACTTAAGTGACAAGAGTGGAAATGGCAGACTTAAAGAAACAAGCCAATTCTTCTTCATGTAATGTTAGTTAATAACAAGAGATCCTTTTACATGCTTCTATTTTTTCCTTTGGTTTTCCCTCTCGTTATATTCTGCTACTCATGCTTCTACTAATATCCACTACAATCAAGGGTTACTCATTTCTTCACCTATTTTTCATCCTTAATCCTCAATCATTTACTTGGAAAAGCCCCGAGTAATACAAGATCGGGGTTCAACATTTTGGGCAAAAAAATCATGAGCTCGTTTTCATGCCTCCCACCCCATGGTTGCGACCAACCACAAAGAAATAAAACTATTTAGCATGACATCTATGTCCATCTCCTTTGGAACAATCTAAGTTGCATAAGGTCAGAAAAAGGAGACCAAAAGATAAATGGGAAGTTTCACGATGTTCAGCTGAATTACAAGCCCATGATGAGGCGAAAAAGGAGAAACGAAATCCATTCATTGGAGTCAAGTGTCCATATAAGTTTAATTCGTAAACTCTTCCTTTTCCCACGAAGTAACATATGAGATGTCATTTCTTAACCATTGTCTCTGCTGAACTCCTTTAAACAACCATGTTATATGCAATCAGACATAGGAATGCGAAAACAAGAGGAAATGTCGCCAAGAAAAAGCAGAAAAAAAATGGAGAAGCTTCTTCTTCTTCGTTTGATTTCCCAAAAGCCAGGTGAGAGAGAGGAGCGAAGCGCGCACGAGGTTCAACTCGAGCTCGTTGCAGGGGCTCCGAGAGGCGACGGCGAGGCGGAGGTGGCAGCGCGGTCCGTCTTTGTTTCTGCCGTCTACTCGTTAGTTAGTAAACATCGCTAGGGTTCCCAAGAGACCGGCGCGATGAGATGACGTGCGAGGCGAGATTGAAGCAACAGCGGCGACCGAACGGGGCTTTGGGGGTGGTGGAGGGGGTGGGGCTTGCTGGAGAAAAGAGAGAGAAGGCCGTGTTCGTTTCTCTTGTCCATGAAGGAGAAGGCAAAAATAAACGCTTGAAAAATTGAAAAGAGGGGGGAGAGAGAGAGAAAGAGGTGTTTGAGCGGCAACTGAAATTTGAGCATTAATTGTTGTGTCTATTCAGTCTCTTTCAGTCGGCAGCCAGAGGAGAGAGAAGAGAAAAAGAAACTCCCTGTGAGAAAATATTCAGTGGTTTGCTCTCATCACGTCACCAGCTGACATGGCACTCATTTTTTACTCTCAGCCAATAATAACTCGACACGTGTATGACGATGTGAAATTAAAAAAAAAAAACTAAAAACTTGGTTTCTCTCACTTCCTCCACCATGACAGGCACCGCCCGAGCACAATCGTCGCCGCCGCAACCTCCATCCTTGAGTCCTCCGCTTTGTCCATGGACGAGATTTGGAGCTTGCCATCAATGCTCGCGGCCATGGACGATTCGCGGTGACTAGATTTGTGAATGAGGCATCTCGGAGCCATGGACAAGCAAGCGGCCATGGATGATGGAGGAACCCTTCCAGCGCTGCTCGGGGTCGACCCCAGTAGCCTCTCGGGCTCTCTTTTTTTTATTCTGTTTTTCTCCAACCTCCAGATCTGGCATCGTGTCCTTCGTCCATGGTTGCCATCAACTCCGCTGGCGTCGCTCTCCAGATCGCCAGATCTGGCCATCTGTGGTTGAACGCATTCAGGCATCGAGCTTCGTCTTTTTCAGTTTTTCCCCAACCTCCAAATCTGGCATGGCGTCCTTCGTCCATGGCTTCACTGGCTTCACTCTCCAAATCTCCAGATCTGGCCAAACGTGGTTGAACGCGTTTGGCAGCATCCAGATTTGGAATCGCGGAACCATGGCCGCAACAGACCTGGCCAAGCCTTCAGATCTCGGTGACCTCCGCGACTCCATCCTTCAATCATCTTGCCCAAGCAAACCCATCATCGAGCTTCAGAAGAGCCGAGCTCCAAGCCTTCTCCATATCTTGACCAAGCCATGGCCGAGCAACTCCTCCAAATCTCGGTCAAGCCATCATGGCCGAACCTTCAGGAAAGATGGAACAAGCCTTGGCGAGGCCGTCTCTCGCCCAGATCTGGTGAGGGCCGGCCTCGTCTGTGAAGCCATGGCCGCGACAGATCTGGCTCCAAGCCATGGCACCGGCCATGGACGAGCAAGGATGACGGAGAACTTCCAGATCTGGCGAAGACCCTTGAAGGCTCATCCATGGCCGCGAGCCTTGAAGGCGAGGTCCATGGCGACTCTGCCGGTAGCGACGACGGAGAGAGGCGCCAGATCTGGATGAGCAACATTGGAGCCGACAGCGAGCGACGACGGAGGTGTAATCGGGGCCGACCGCAAGCGCCACCGGAAGCGGTGGAGATGGTGACTGGAGAGGTGGTGCTCTGTGATGGAGGAGGAACGACCGCAAGCAACGCCGGAAGGGGTGGAGATGGTGGCCGGAGATGGTGGCCGGAGCAGGGGTGCTCTGTGGTGGAGGAAGAAGAAGATAAAAATCAAAACTTTATTTTTTTTAATCCACCTCACCAGGCGCGTGTCAACTTATTATTGGACATTAGTAAAAAATGCGCGCCACGTTAGCCGATGACGTGGCGCTTGCAAAACACTGAATGTTTTCTCTATACAAGAGACAGAGGAGACAGAGAAGTCAGAGGAGAGAGGCGGGAGATGGTTGCTCGGAGGACTCAAATTCTAAGCTGGGAGATGGTGGTACAGGAGACAGAGGAGACAGGGGTTCTGCTTTTAGAGAATTGTCTCACACGTTTAAATCTCATTTTCATCACTTTAAAATGTTTGGTATATCATTTGTGAAGTAATCCGAGAGTCATTTGCAACTCCGTCATTAGTCAACGTATTGATTGTGTTCTGGAAACGAGAGAAGCATTCACTCTCAAACGCCAATTGGAATTCTACTGCCGTTGCTTGTCGTAAAGTTTAAAACTTGTTAATGTGTGGTATTACCAAGTGACTGCCAAGCTTGAGCTACGCATGGTGCATGATTTCTGGGCAGTTCCTGAGGGAGCAGTTTAAGCAGACCATCCCGCCAGTGAGGGTGGAGGACGGCGGGGAGATCACCCACAACAAGGCATCCACCGCCCTAAGGCCGACCGCCCACTTCTTCTCTGCCCTGCAGGCCAGCGACGGCTACTGGTCAACGGAGAACGCCAGCTCTCTCTTCTTCCTCCCTTCCCCTAGTCATGTGCCTCTACATCACCGGCCACCTAGACGCTGTCTTCCCCACTGAGCACCACAGAGAGATTCTTTCCTACATCTACAACCACCAAGTACTCTTTTCCCCAAAAAGAAAGCAATAGGGAAAGCCGAGGAACTTCGAAAGACTTTTGACTCGAAACTCTGTGTTATGCATTAACTTTGTCACAAAATGAAAGATGGTGGGTGGGGGTTGCACATTGAAGGTCACAGTATCGTGCTCTGTAGTCTGCACAGTCCTGAGCTATGCATGCATGCGTATTCTCCGTGGAAGGGCCGACCAGAAAATGGATTCTTGACCATGGCAGGGTCACCCTTCCAAAGTTCACCTTGGTTTCTGTTTTGTAATTGCTTTTCTCCTCAGGTTCGTGATTTAAATAGTCACGTTTTGAATAATGTAGATAAGATGTGGTGCCACTTTGGGATGGTTTACGTGCCCATGTCATATGCCTCTTGTTCAACAATTGAGAGATGAACTTCATTTGCCTTATTGGAGGGTCATGGGCTCTCAATGAAGCGAAATTGAGGTCGTGTTCACCACCCTATCCTCTTCCAAGGTGTTTCCACCTACGAAGGCCGCCGGCAGTAGTCCCTCTAGCAAGAGCGTCCAGCCTAACTGCGTTCCTTATTTTAACGTGCCGATACCCGCACACCGTCGCATATCTTGTTCCAAATTATATATTTTTCTTCTCCAATAATATGAGAATACCTCCGCGTTTTATATCCCAAAGTTCAGATGAAATAGTTTTAGAACTTACTCAAATCCAAAACTTCTTATTTAACCCTACGACACAATTTCCTAGAGAAAAGTCCACCGTCTCTATGCCAAGGCAGGTATCACTAGCTAGTCCAAAATATCGATCCCAAGTAAGGGAGTTTGTGAATCAACAAATCTTTGTCAATATGATTCGAACTGTTGTGTTGCAAGAGGATCTCTACTATCCCCATCCTTTAGCATACCGGGATTGTCTTTACATATTTACAGAACATTCTCTTAACCGCTGGCCGTTAAATAAACTTAGAAAAAAGGCTCTTCAAGTGACGATAAAGCACATTCACTATGAAGATGAGATCAATCAATATATCACTATTGGATGTGTGGAAAAGGTGATGAATACATAGAATTAAGGAGGGGAGAGAGACATAAATTGCAAAATTCACAAATCATGTGAAAAATTACTGAGAATATATCTTTTGCTTTGGACATGGACCGGTGTTGTTCATGTTTGCTTGCTGGGTAGAAGACCTAGAACAGTGACTATCTCATGAAGCATTTAGCTATCCGGCTATGTTTGGTTTGCTAAAAACGGAATGAAGATGCAGGTTGTCACTTAATTATGACAGACTTGAGCTTAAATTGAACTTACAAAAATTTATGCTGCATATAAAAAAGATGGAGATGTTCTTATAAAAATGAAAAGATTGATTTAAGTAAAATTAGACCATCTAGAGACAAGAGTCGCAGTGGCTCGTCGACCACACGCTGGTGGCATGCCATCTGCTGACTTGTTGCTCGTTGATGACTGAGGCAAAGTTAACATTTTCGAAAACATTTTCGGAATTAGAAGTTGAGCGAGGGCAATGAAAAAAAAAATTTAAAACTTGTTAATGGGTAGTTTTATCAAGTGACCGTCGAGCTTGAGCTACGCATTGGTGCATGATTTTTGGGCAGTTCTTAAGGGAAAAGCAGTTGATGAGGATGGAGAATGGCGAGGAGATCACCTACGACAAGGCGTCCACCGCCCTGAGGCGGGCCACCCACTTCTTCTCTGCCCTGCAGGCCAGCAACGGCCACTGGCCAGCGGAGAACGCCGACTCTCTCTTCTTCCTCTCTCCCTGGTCATGTGACTCTACATCTTCGACCACCTAGACACTGTCTTCCAGCACCGCAAAGAGATTCTACACTACATCTACAACCACCAGGTACTCTTTTCTAGCAAAAGAAAGCATCTTGATAGAGAAAATAGCTGAGGAATTTTGAAAGACTTACACTAGAAACTATGTGTGGGTTTTGCATAAACTTTGTCGCAGAATGAAAATGGTGGGTGGGGTGCATATTGAAGTTCCCAGCATCGTGCTCTGCACAGCCCTAAGCTATATATGCATGCGTATTCTCAAGGGAAAGGCCCGATGGTGTCCGAGACAATGCTTGTACTCAGACCAGGAAATGGATTCTTGACCATGGCGGGGTCACCCTTCCAGAATTCCCCTTGGTTTCTGTTTTGTACTTGCTTTTCTCCTTAGGTTTGTGGTCTGAATAGCCCCATTTTGAATAATGTAGGTAAGATGTGTGTTTCGACCAAAAAAAAAAAAAAGGTAAGATGTGGTGCCACTTTTGGATGGTTTACATGCCCATGTCATATGCCTTTTGTTCAACGGTTCAGAGATGAACTTCATACTTAACCCTACGGCACAACTTGCTTTGTGCCAAGGCAAGTATCACTAGCTAGTCCAAAATATCAATCCCGAATAAAGGAGTTTGTGAATCATCAAATCTTTCTCAACATAATTTGAATTGTTGCTGCAGAAGCATCTCTACTATCCCCATCCTTTAGTATAGAATCTAATTTGGAATAGTCTTCACATATTTACAGAATCTTTTCTTAACTGTTGGCCGCTTAATAAACTTAGAGAAAAGGTTGTTCAGGTGATGATGAAGTACATCCCTACGAAAACTGAGAACAGTCGATATATCACTATTGGATGTATAGAAAAGGTGATGAATATATAGATTTAAAGAGGAGAGAGACACATAAATTGCAAAATTCACAAATCATGGGAAAATCACTGAGAATACATCTTTTGCTTTGGACTTGGACAGGTGTTGTTCACGTTTGCTTGCTGGGTAGAAGGCCCAGAATAGTGACTATCTCAAGAGGCATCTGGCTAGGATATTTGGTTACCTTTGGGTTGCTGAAGACGAAATGAAGATACGGGTTAGTAGTAGTGTCACTAAATTATGACCGACTTTGGAATAAATTGAATTGATAAAAACTTATGCTGTATATTTGAAAGATGGAAATGTCCTTATAATGATGAAAAGATTGATTTAAGTAAAGTGAGACCATATAGAGGCAAGGGTGGTGGTGGCTCGCTGACGCACGGTGGCACGCCATCTGCTTGCCTGTTGCTCGCTGACGAATGAGGCAAAATTTGAGTTTTTGAAAACATTTCCAAAATTATGAAGTTGGGCGAAAACAATGAAAGAAAAAATAGTTCATTTGCATTCAGGAAATTTAGCATTCCAAAATGTCTCTAGACCTACCTTGAGTTAAAAGTCTTTAGAGAGCTTTGCATAGATGCAAACCCAAAAATTTTGCTAAGCAGTGGCTTTGGGCCCCAAAGGGCTTTGCAAATGATAAACCAAATATACTCTTGATATGAGTTAGAAATAAAAAATTTTCTTTTTTCATATGATTTAGAAATGGATTAGTTATCAACCCATGTAAAATACATTAAATTATTAAACAACCCATTTTGACCCGAATCATTAAATCTGGGTTCCAGACCTTTTTTGCCACCTATACTAAGCGGATGTGGATTAATCTATCTACCCAAATGCCCAAGCCATTAATCTTGCTCATAGTTATGCTTTGCATGTATTGCAAAAAAAAAATGTATTGCAAGTATTCACAGATTTCCCTTTTCAAACGCCAACTCAATTGTTTCTACTAGGCCATGAACAAACTCAATTACCCATTAATGTGAGGGATCCTTTCAAGTTCATTGAAAGTATGTGCCATACAAAAATCCATCTCAACCACACTGATGTTTCCTTGGTTAGTTGGGGACAAATATTTATATATCTAATATCAATCTCGAATTTAATTCGAGAGCTCCCATATTAAATAATAAAGTGAAAATCAATCTCTTATTTTAATCCGATATCCACACGCCTCGAGCTCACCCTTTTTGTTAAAAGAATATTTTTTTACCCCTCTAACTTAGGAATAGCGTATTTTACATTTTAGATTTTAAACGAAATAACGCGATATCCTTAGATTCGGGTCCTTCTTTTTTGGCACGGAAAAAAAGTGTAGTCCGCTACCCATGCAATTTAGAGAATGGGCTGTTTTATTAATGAGAGAATATTTTTTTACCCCTCTAACTTAGGAATAGCCCTGTATTTTACATTTTAGATTTTAAACGAAATAATTTAAGTGTTTGATGATAAGATTCATAATCCCTGAGAATTTTATTTTTTTTTTGGCACGTCGAAAAAATTGCTTCTTTTAAAAAAGATTAGCATACAAGGAAGGCTACCCATGCAGTTTAGAGAATGGGCTGTTTGTGTATAAAAGCTGAAAATTCTATAGTGTAGGTTTGGTAAGTCTTGTTCCAGGTAATTACATACATTTGACCACATACTTGGAACCATTCACCTCTATTTGCAATATGATCAATATCCAGAAAAAAGAATCATGGATGATGACATGATTATTTTATGACTTAGGAGAGATCTTCATGGAAATTATGTCGCCATCATATGATCATGGTTCTCAATTCTAGGGAGGGAGGTTCCGATTCCCAGTTCCTCTTTTTCAGAACCAGAACCAATTCCACTTAAATGAAAAAAAAAAAAAAAAACCTGTTGGACCCTGAAACCGACCTTGGAACCTGTGAGAGGGTAGGTTCTAGGTTCCAGATTTCGACGGGTAAGTTCCAGATTCCAAAAAATGAGGAACCTATACCCGAGGGTAAGTTCCAGGTTCCAAGCGAACCTGTAAGGAACCTGGAACCGCTCACCCCTAGCTGTTTGTGTATAAAAGCTGAAAATTCTGTAGTGTAGGTTTGGTAAGTCTTGTTCCAGGTAATTACATACATTTGACCAAACACAAAGAAAGACAAGGATCTCTCTCTTTTTTTGCTCCGTGTTTTCTAACCCACACACCTCTCGTTTTCACCTCTTCTACACCATCCAATCAGCGGTCGTCGTGCGAATAGATCAGACGAGTGTTGTGACGATTTGTACTTGGCTCGTCAGACCTTCAATGCAGTTCCAGCAACTTCCTAGGTCCATGGTACCTCAGCCCCGCAGTCTTTGACTGGGAGGAGCACCGCGCTTACTCAGTTTTGTCAACACGTAGCCAACGGCTACTTTAGCTCCAAGTGTAGAGTGGCCACGAGTCAGGCAAATGATGCCTCCGAGAAGTAGAAAACCATTGGCGAGTGCTTTCTTAGATGGTCTTCTCAATAGTTTCCTCTTTTCAGTGATTGTTTCAAGATGAACCGAAGGTGCTGCAGCCGCTGAGTTCGCACTGCTTGACGTTTGTAGTTCACAAGGTACCTAGGAGTGGGAGAAAAGCACATATCAGCCACCATGTAGAAAAATTTCAGGAAAGAGTTTGCTTGCAGATATAACAAGAACATAGGGAAAAAATAGAGCAGCGTAGGCCCATTCTTGGAATTAAGGAGGTCTGTAAATTTAGTGACCACCCTAAATAATACTATTCCTGTTATCATGTATGAGCAGGTAATCAGGTTATGGTGAAACCAAAGAGAGACCTAAAAACTAAAGCGCTAGCAAATTAAACTCTTTGTCAGACCTTCTGGATAAAAGTGACAGCACTGAGAGATGAACTACGTTGCAGATGACTCAATGAGTATTTGCGTAATGCACCATCCATCTTGCAAACGTAACTCCATATGCCCTTTGCAAAAGCCAGCTTTGCCACTTCCACATTTAAACCAGCATCTTCTTGATGGAACATTCTAATCTCGGAGGCATTCCTGCCAGGTACTGCAAAGCAGGGGGGAAAGAGATTCATGAATGGAGTAAAAGCCCACAAGCCTGCTGATACGAGGCAGTCAACATGCAATGCATGTTTGCCTCAACTTCTAAACGTTAAAAGGTGCCTTTGGGCTTTCCCACAGAAAAACTATTATCTACTTTAATTTTTTAAATTATTATTAAAAGGAATCTACATGACTTCAAATGACTTCAAACGTTGATATATATCTGCCATAAGGATATCAGGTAGACAAAATCGTATAAGAGTGAAATTGCCTAAGGCTGAAAGCAAAATTTAAACCAAAAGCCATTCAGAAGCCCCTCATGAATTTCTCACTAAGAATAAAAGATTATTTTAGTTTTAATGGATTTATAATTTTTTTAAACGTATTTGAGATTTTCAACATAAAATGGAAAACTGATTCCCAAAACTAAAAGTTATGGAGCTTCAAACGGAGACTTGTATAAAGGAAAAGAAGTATCGCTAAAACAAGAAGTTTGAGAACATACTTTTCCTGATTCTCCATCCTGATCTAAAGTACTTAACACGAACATACTTCCTCTGCTGTGGTGCTGAAGGATGTTGACATTCCTGGTAATAGTCAAAGATAAATGAACAAGGCCTTTATCATCAAATACAAGTTCTTCTCATTAATAGTTAGTTCAACATAAGATGGTCATAGATGCCTATTCCTGATCACGTCTATAATTCTTAAAATCTCAATTAATCTAGCATATTGCAGGGTATAGTGTGTGGACTATCTCTCAGATTACCAAAATATTAGTCACCGCAACGTGATATGGTACATAACTTTCCTAACCAGGAGCAAGGAAATTGAAGTATCAACTCTCCTCTAGGCTCTAGGTGCAAATCCTCAAATGAGTCCCTATCTACAACAAACCACTGATTTGAAAGATCTTTTGTACCTGTTTTAGCACACGGAGTTGAGACATTACACTTGATATCCATGTCTCTAGAGCCTTCAAAAAGTAGCGACACCTAGGGATAATTGCAGCCTTAATTTAAAAGCCACGGAACTGATGTGACAACACGCTTTGCACTTAGGATAGGAAAATATAGAGCACAGTCTGGTGTTAAACCCATTACTCCTTGGTAAGCCCGAATAAAGATAAAGACAAGCAAGCCAGTAACAACACAGTCCTCTCTCCCTCTCGCACAAAGTCTTAGAGTCCTCCTTAGAGAAGCCTATAGAGGAAGGAGTAGTCTTGTCCATATTCCTTGCTAGAAATACCCCTGTATTCTTTTGCAAACCTCTTCTCAAAAAAATTCATTGTGAAATGTGATAATCGAGCTTTAAGGACATGCACCCAAAACTTGGCAGTCTATCTTTTTTGTTAACTTATGACTTGCTCCAACCGCTATAAAGTACTTTGACAAAAATATTTGTTCGGTCACCTTATAGTTGCCTTCTTTCGCCTTGATCAATCCTTACCAACGAGTTCCACATTTATAACAACATTTCTTTTGGTGGTTCATTACTAAGTCAACTTATGATAAGGCACCATGGCCACATTCACGGAGAATCATAATGTTGAACTCCCGATAATATCTCCAGCTCATCAAATTACAGTTTCAAGAAGATGAAGCAACAAAGTCAAAAGTTATTAGACCTTATGCCAACTAACTAAACATATCTTATCAACCAAGTCTCACCAAACAATCAAATCATCTTTCCTTAGCATAGAGATGAAACATGAATTTATTTCTAAAATGGAAATGAACCAATGATTCAATATAGGCATTAGGCAGTCATCCCCTTAAAAATATCCTCAAGACTGAACTCTTCAAACCTTCAGAAATTAGGCAGAAATTTTTTAGTATTACTTTGGTAGAGAAAGAAAGGGCAAGTGACATGTGATATTAGTTTCGAGTTCTGACAGTTGGACCGAGAGGATCTGCCATATGATCTCCTAACCATACAGTCCTGTCACGCAATAAAACAAGCATGGCGAGCATGAATATGTGTGTGTGTGTGTGTGTGTGTGTGTGTGTGTGTGAGAGAGAGAGAGAGAATCTAGTTGTATGCAAGCAATATATTCTAAAGATTCCATCATTCAAAAAAAGAAAGCTCATCAATTCAAAGAGTTACCGAAACATAGAGATGATTGAATTACCTTTGTAAAACAGTAGAAAGCTCCATCCGAGTCCTCCCACAGCCTCCAGGCCAATACATACTCTCTGGCTGTCAACAGTGGAAACTTTTTAATTGTTTGACCAATTTCAGTTCCGTTATTTACATCCACCTGCAACTGGACATGCTCAGTAACAGTTTTGTCCCATTGCTGCCTGTAAAAGTTATCCATGTAAAAGTCTCTCAGCAATTCAGGAGAGCAATTCTCAAATACTGTCACACTCAGGTATTTCAAGGGGCCATCCTGTAAGCAACCAAAAGAAGAAAGCCAAGAGATAGTTCACAATCAGCTCATGAAATTCATGAAAGCAAAGATATTGTCACTGCACCTATAAAGAAACAGACACACTTCCTGAGATTGACTGTGATGATCAATCATTCAATCAAAAGTAAAACAACATTATCAAGCATTATGAATTATTATAATACATCCTAACAAACAACCACTTGATGGGGTACTCCTCCTTGTCCCTTTTCACCCAATGAAGCACTCCTTTCTGTAGTTATCAATAGTTTCTTTGGCATTAGCTTTAATGTTGCTTCAGCCATTTTCAACAGCTTTAGTGTCCTTTTCTCTTCAAATTTATGAACTTTTTTCACTCATTTAATCAATTATATTGTTGCAACGAATCCATTCCACATTTTCTTAGGCAGCATGCTAGCTTCTTGACTTGAAAGAGTCTCAAGATAAAAGACACAGAACCTCTCCATTTAGCAAAACTAAACTGATATGCCTTTTGTTTCTAAAGGACGCAGGTTGAACTTTCACCAAGAAGACCCATTAGGCCCAAACCCAGATTGCTGGTCCTTAAAGATTTGGGATGCACAATTCAGCCATGCATCAGACAACTGATGGAATGATTGCCTTCCCTTGTTTGACCAAGGAGTAGCTCACTGGCATCAGAAAGAATGACAGTTCACTGCCCTAATTCTCACAATTTTACATGAGCTGCTGCTCTGGAGTTCTTATATGACCATTTCAGTGAACTAAAGAGCAAAGAGAATATGGAGACTTGGTGAGAAAGAGTGTTTACAGCCAAATTCCATAGTGGTGAAGGAATGCTAACTGCAAACACTCTTAATCGTAACAAAAATCTACCTCCAGGGTTCAAATGGAGGCCAAAGGTAAAGCATCAATGATATAATAATGGCGGTTGTGCTGATTTTAATGGCACAACAAGCCCCTGATGTTTCGGCACATGCACCAGTACCGATAGCTACTACATACTAGCGACATAAAGCAAGTACTGAGGGAATACGCGACACCTGAGCATCATCATACTGGTGTACAATTTCCTCCTTTCCTTTCCTGAGAACATTTATTGACATGCAAGCAGGACTGAATAATCTCACCACTGAACGGAACAACACGTGAAATGCAAAAGAGAGTACGACAGTGAAGCGGGAGAAACCTTGGGTTTACAGCACTTGGCGGTGTATGAGACCAGACTATTCCTTTTCTGGACGACATCCTCCCATCTCTCCTCATTACAATTGCTCTCATCCAGATTCCGAATCAGAAACCTCAAATCATCGTCCGTCACGGTCTCCGAGAATCCGCTGCGGGAGCACAAAACTTCCGGTCAGATTCCTCCAAAAAGAAAACATCAAAAGAGTCGACGCCAGCACGAGGAACGGAACAGTCGGCAGTGAAGATGCGATCGCACCCAACATTATTCCAGAGAGCGCAATGAAAGCACAGAGTGACAAAACGAAATGAAACGGAAATAGCTCACCTGATTTGGGGAGACGCGGCGGAGGAGGAGGAGGAGGAGGCGGAGGGGAGCGTGGACCGGAAGCGAAAGAAGAGCCTCAGCCTCCGCCGGCAATGCCAGAGGAGCACGAGGAGCAAGGCGGCAGCGGTGGCCCACCCGCCGCCGCCCGACCGCCACAGGTCCTCCGCAGAGCGCCGCGAGAAGGCTCCCCCCAATCCGGCTCCGGTTCCGATCGCCATCCCACTCCCGACCGCTAAGACCGGCGACACCGTATCGGAGCTTCTCGGGGGAGGAGGGCGAGGGCGAGGGAGGGGCGGGGACGAAGCAAGCGGCTTCTCGGCGTGGCTCGCGCCGCCTCGCGATGCTCATCTTGTCTCTCTGCCCCGGTCGGAACTCGTTCCGCGAGGAGGGAGCTTAGCTTGCGTTCTGGTCTTTCTTTTGCCTTTCGCGGGATCCGATGGATTGGAGTCGTCGGTGCCACGTTAGTGTCGTCGATGTCTAATGAACGATTCGACGAAACGGGCGATGCTATGCTAATCCAGCAACGTGTGGCCGAGGGCGGTTCCCCCGAGATTCGCTTTCGCTTTCACGTATCCCCCAGCTTTCCCCCGCCCAACCCGCATTGCATCGTCCCGGGTTTTATACTATCCATTTCCATGAGTTTCGAAAATTCTAGAATTCCTAATATAAAGTAGGAGTTATCAATTTTCGATCCAATCCAATGAATTGAAAATCAGATCGGGAGGATTAATTTTTGGTTTTCTGAATGACCCGATGAAACCGATCATTAGCAATAATCAGATGGTCAAGTAATAAGACATGTGTTGATGCTCCTCTTTATCAAAGGTACAAAAAGAAGAATAAGGAATGCTTGCAATGAGAGACTCTATTAAGGAAGGGACATGTGGATGAGAGATCTAGCACATGCTCTTCATATGTACAAGCAAACATATGGCTACCTTCGCGCTTACAGCTAAAGTGCTAAATTCTTAGCATCATTCATTCCACAAGGAGCCATTCAAAACATTACCAAAGAGTGAAGAGCGAGAACGCGAGAGCGAAATAAGTTGCCGAAAGAGCAAGAGTTGAGAGATTGATGAGTGGAGCGAAATAGGAAACTCGAAATAGGTAGAGAAATCGAGTGTTCCTTGATGAAAAACTCTCCATTAGAGGGAACAGCAATCTGAAACTAAAGAGTAGAGACTAGGGTATTTTGTCGAAAGAGATTTCAAAGTCGAGCGAGAGCCGACAGACCAAAGAATGAAGACAAGGCATGAGGGAAAGACTAGAGTGAAGATTGAGGCATTGCAAGAGGAAAAGACTAGTTAGGGTATATTTGTTTTCTTTAAGAAATTAAGAATATGTATAGCTTGCTTGATCCGATTACCATCTTAGAACCGAGAATTGGATTGAAAATTACCAATTCTATTTTCATTGAAGTGGAAACCAGATTGACACCCTTTGGAATTACTTAGAACTAGACGGTTCTCGATTCAAATGGTCCATCTTATTTACCCCTAACATGTAGATAAAAAGCCCATCATTGACAATAATTTCAAGAATTTATATATCCCGATACTTTATATAGAAATTAAGGAAAAAGTCACCAAAAACCCTGGATTATACCTATTATGATATATTTATCACTAACTTTTAATTTGCACATATGTGACATATTTACACAAGATTTTTTCTTGTAACATAAAGAACATTAAACTTATATCCATGTGATACATTTAATTTAATATTAATTTAAGATAAATGAATCACATGAATACAAATTTTGGATTTTTTTATGTCAAAAAAGATAATTTTGGATAAATATGTTATGTGGATATAAATTTATAATTTCTAGTGTCACAAAAAAATATTAGAGTAAATTTATCGACACGGGTTCAAGTTTGTGGTTTTACAGATGGCATAATTTAAGGTTTCTAATGATTTTTTTTCTAGAAATTACCATAAAATGCGTTTGAATACAATGCGTTATAATCAAGAATTGGGCTGTCGAGGTACCCTTGAAAGCTCAAAGATGACATCTCCTACAAGAAACCAAATGCTTGAGACTTGCTTTCTCTTGTTCTTTTTCCGAACATAGAGTCTCGATGGTGTAACGAATTTCAACCTTTCAATCATCTGAGTTACTAACGTATGATATAGGCAGTGAAGATTTTGTGTCGGCTTTTACCATGCGTGCCACCGTCGGCAGCGACCGTGTCTTTTCCCCCCTTACATCTAATAGAGAACTCGATTCGTGAAGAGGAATACGTCATTGAAGTTTCCATCGCTGCAGCTCGTCGAAAAGGGAAGCTCGCTAGAAAAGAACAAATAGATGATCCTTCCCTAGGGTTTGTTTTGATCGTCGGGATGTACAAGACAAAATAATCTTTGATCCTATCTGCCATGTACTTGGTTCTATCAGACAATACAGATAATGATCCCAATTGGACAAGGAGACGGATTGGCTCTGGCTCCCCTAAAGTAAGAGGGAAAGTCAACGTGTGGATAGGATAAGATAAGGGCATTGTCAAACGATGTCCAAGAGGAGTAGTACTCATCTGATCATTCCTCTTGGACTATCAACACTGTTGCACCGGTACCACGCCTCATCATTCCGGTTGCCGCCGTCACCGACTACTGTCGACAATCGGCACTGGCTTCACCACTGTTAACGTTACAACAATCCACCTTCTCCATCGATACCAAATAGCCATGACTTATTGCCACCAAAACCCCACCACCATGGCTTGAACACAACAACACAACTGGGCTTCTTAAGGCAAGATGCATATCGAGCCTATTAAAATGGATCATAAACCATTTCTTAACCCATATTTATTGGAGTGGATTGTTACATGGACTAGTTATGTTGGGTAAATCAGTCATAAATGGATTTAGATCCACATTTAATGGATCGTAAATGTGTTTAATATAAGTGTTAAATAAGTTCGCAATCTAATTAAACTCGACCCACCTCTATAACTCTTTCTTCACTCTCTTGATCTCGCCCTCGCTCGCTCTGCGCTCCACCTTTAGATATGAATTTTCATAGATTGGAATAATATGGGTAAGGTTGGAATTGAATCGGGTGGGGTATAAATCACTAAATTTGTATTGCGTATAAATAGGTTGATTTGGGGCGGATCATTATATGATTTGACTACACCTATCAAAATGGGTGTATAACCCATTTATGACCCATTTAAATATTAAATGGGTCATAAATGGGTCAGGCTTTCTTTTAATATAACCCATTTTGACAAGTGTATCTATAATGGGTTTAAAAATTAAAAAGACTAAAATACATGGGTTGTTAATGAACTTGAATAAGTTTAAAATCTTTAAAAAAGATTATAAGAATAAGTTTTCCTAAGTTTAGTTAGATAGAAAAATGTTTTAACAATATGGGTCGGGTCGGGTATGGATTGGGTATGAGTTGGGTTGGGTATGGGTCAAAAATTTTATACTATGCTTAAATGGGTCATAAACGGGTTAATGGGTCAATTTGGGTCGGACCATTTATGACCCGACCCAAACCCGACCCAACCCACCCGTTTAACAGGTGTAGATTTGACCCACCCATTTGACATATTTATATATCAATCGGATACATATGCGTTCCACTACCGCACATCGTTAATTAGCAGTGCCCGGACAGTTATGTTGCCCTCTCAAGGTTTTTTTTTTTTTTTTTTTTTTTTTTTTTGGTCGTAGCCCTCTCAAGGTTGAAAATGTACATGCACTGTCCTGTTGCACTCTCAGGGCCACTTGTTTTGTTACATTCTCACGGTCATGGGCTCACAAATTGGGCCACCATCGATCAGCAGTTTGGGCCAAGGCCGAGAATGAGACAAGTTGGGCTCAGCGGAACACACATTGCCCAATTCAAAGATAGGAAAATGAGTCGTGATCGATCACTCAAGACCTCGCATTTGAAGAACCAGATTTGCATACGTTCTCTTCTGAAGAACCACGATCCATGGAGGTTAGCGGAGTGTTCCGACGATTGTTAACGTGCAGTCGTTAAAAAAAAAGACATTGTAGTGAAAATTAATGAAATATTTCAGTAAAAAGAATCAATTGCCTCGGTGATAATTACAGGACGAGAAGGGAACAGAAGGGGATGAAACGAATATAAGCTCTTGGACCATACGAATTCGTCAGCCTTCGCTACACATCCTGTGATGATGACTACTAAGGAGCTCCACCGTTGCATTTACATTGTTGGCCCACGAGTCCCAAGCAACGGTCGCTTGGGTTCATGGGACCTCAGGCCAGTGCCAAATCTGTCCAAAAATCTGCCTCGTCGGAAAGATTTGACTTTTTTTTATATTAAAAAAAATAGCAAAAGTCATTTATAAGGGTAATTTTTTTATCAATCACTATTTGCATGTAAATAATAAATAAAAAAACTCTTTTGCCTAAAATCCTTCACATTTCTTCCAAAGTTTTCCGAAAAGGAAACGAGGCTGATGTCCGCTGCAAACAAAGTGTGCACCAACCACCCTTAGCCAAGGCAGTGAGTGGCCATCCTTTGTCATCAAAAAGTGGCTCGAAAAGAATCTCCGGAGACGTGAATCCACAGCCCCACCAGCCGGTCCGCCACCACGCCACCCCCACCCTCCTCCATCCTCCCCCCGGGTAAAATCCACGGCCCCACCGGCCGGTCCGCCACCCCGACCCTCCTCCGTCCTCCCCCGGGGCCCCGCCGAGGTCGGATTGCCACGGGACCGCATAAAGTAGAGGAACGATTTGACTGCTGCTAACGTTAAAAGGATGACGTGACGTTCTCGCGACCCCGTGCGGAGGCGGGCTGCTTTGGGAGCTTCTGAGATCGTTTTCCGAAGCCTTCTCTGCTCTTCATTTGGTTTTCCTTTAAATAAAGAGAAAAATGTCTTATTATTGTGCTAAGATTGCCTTTGATTCGACTTTCACGAGAAGCTTTTGAAAAAAAGTAAAGGCCTT
Source organism: Corymbia calophylla (assembly GCA_014182845.1). Classification (NCBI taxonomy): domain Eukaryota; kingdom Viridiplantae; phylum Streptophyta; class Magnoliopsida; order Myrtales; family Myrtaceae; genus Corymbia; species Corymbia calophylla. The sequence goes on from CM024698.1 coordinate 34,015,138, forward strand.
TGAGTTTTGACTTAAATGGGTTTTCTGTAATTTTTAAAATGCGTTAAGAATAACCGTGACTTAAATAATGTTCAGAAAGATTGGCACTTTAGAAATGTATTTTTACTTTTAAAAAATTGAAACCTCAAAACTAGCAAGGACCTAGCAATTAATGGGTAGTTGGCAAGCCTTTGACAAGACTCCGACAAGGCTAAATCTAGCACCAGTGGCCTCGCTTGAGGTCAAACTCGACCAAGGTCGTGAACCCTCCCTTCGCACAGATCTAGTTCGACTAGGATCTTGAACACTCGTCTAACATAGATCTAGCGATAACCACGACAAAGAGGGTCTTGCGGCTCTCGCCTGTACATTCAATGAAGAACAATGAAAAAAAAGGGAAAAATTCCAATTGAAGATCTAAAGTGCTCATATTTTCTTAAATGAGGGTTTGAAGTATACCTTATTTTAAATAAAGATTTGAAGTAATTATATCAATCCCAAATTAGAGTTTAAAGTGGTTACGATTATTTCAAATAAGGGCTTAGTCTCACCAACTCGTCAACTGGCAAAATTTTTTTGGTTAATCAGGGATATTTTCATTTAAACATAAATTAAATTTTAATTAAATTAGATATAATTTTTTAATTTTTTAGAAAGAAAAACATAAGCAAAAGAGAAGGGCCAGCAAACCCTCGCCAGAATTGAGAGAGAACGGGACCTCTCCCAAATCTTCATGAAAGGAGCAGATGTGGTTGCGACGATTGAGCAAAGAACTCGCGCTTGCTCAGGGTCTCCCGGACGGGACGCTTGAGCTCGTCGAGGGCTTTCCTCTGAACCTCGGGGAGCTCCCTCACGACGTTGGTCTCTTTCTCGAAGGAAGCGAATCTGGAGGCCTTCACGATTTTCTCTTCCGCCTCCGTGCCCCCGTCCTCTCCGACAACCTCCGCAAGGGGCGACTCATTTCTGGGCATGGGCGTTTCGACTGCTTTGCGGCACCCTCACCACGACTTCCTTCGCTGGGGATAATGCTTCTGGAGCGAGATGCAGGTTGTGATGGTGCTCAGCCATGACCACAAAACTTCACAGAGGGAGATAGTTGAGAGAGGTTGAAGACGAAGATGAAAGAGAGGGTGGGAGGTGTTCGTATTTGTAATTAGAGCTGGTAAGCGAGGGCGAGGGCGAGGGCGAGGTAGAGGGATAGACTAGTGGGAGGAGATGGGCCTGAGTGAGGGTTGGCAGGGTTGCACAAGCCGCGGTTAGGGCGGGCGACCCTCGCGTAGATCTAGGAGATGGTCCTTACCCTCACTCGATTCTGATAGGGTCGCCAATCCTTACCCAAGCAAAGGCCGCCGCCCCACAGACAATGGGACGACGGTCATAGGTCCCTCCTGTACATCTTTTTCTTCTTCTTCTTTTTAAAAATATTTTTATGGAATCAAAAAATAGAAAAAAAATTTTGCCCTTCATCTACCGTGAGTTCAAGCCCTTTTTTTATACTGATATGATTACTTCAAAACCTAAGATTCACTTCAGGCTCTTTTTTTATACTAATATGACTACTTTAAGGTCTTATATGAAATAATATTCACTTCAGGCCTTTATTTGAAATGATGTTTACTTCGGGCCCTTATTTAAGAAAATAAAAGTACTTCGGGCTCTTATTTAAAATTTTCCCACAAAAAGGTGAAAAAGAAACAAAAAGGAAAAAAAGTTTAAAATTTTGTAAAAATTAGAAAATTTTGTAAAAATTGCCTACGTCAACTCTAGCTATTCTAGGATGATCGATGTCCATGTTATCGATCTCCAACCAAAATTGCAAATTATTAAAGGTTTATGACTGAATTATATAAATTGAAAGATCTAAGATTAAATTAATCATCGTATATTAAAAGGTTTAGGACTGAATTAATTATTATATAATAAGTTTGGGTATATTTGTTTAATTGAAAATGAATTATTTGTAAAAAAATTTCCTAAAAATATTCATTCATATCGTTTGAAATAGTTAGTTAACGAAAAATATTTCATTATTTACAAAAGTTTATATTTATATATTTTCATAGACGATGAAATTTTTTTCACTCATGGATGATTATTCTCAAAAAAAAATTCTAAATTATTTAATTTCTTTACGAAATAAATGGAGCCATGCCGTCGCCTGAGAGGAACAAAAGGCCAAAAATTGTTGCAAAGCCTGCATTCCCTTGCGTGTGATGGGAGGAGGTGAGGCCACTAAAGGCAAAATAGTAATTGGCTAGGAAGTCAAATTTAGGAAACGCTTAGATTTCGACACCTGAGGACGAGGTCAAATCTTAAGGGGCGATTCCATTGGCTACGACGGACAGCGCGTGATGGGTTTTAATGACAGCACGGAACCTGGGTTAGGAAAAGAAAGCCTAAATTATAGAGTCCAGGGCCTAATGTAAGAGAGAAGAGAATACCCTTTTAAGTACTTAACGTCTGAGGAATTCTGAAATTTGTACAAAATTTCTAACAAAATAATTTAAGACCATACTTAGAATTTATAAGAGCTAATGTAAGAGATAAGAGAAAATGCAGATTTGACTAAAAGCAAGCATTGAAGCTCATTGGTCACCACCAACATAAAAGAAAAAAGGTTTGGGATTGTGATGCCTTATGGGACGTTTTAATACACAACCAGGTCTTGTGATGGTACTAGCCTGGGCCTAATAAAATGTGGATCTATCTCAAGTCATCGTATCGCCAGCCATGATTCAAGAGGACTATAAAAATAAGTCATCTAGATTCCATTTCCACGACGTTAAGAGGATTTTTGAGATCCGTCTTTTTGACAAAACCCGATATTCATAATCCATGAATCACTTGTAAAGTGCAATAATATTGTTTCAGTAGTGTTCGGTTACTTTAAATACTTTGATATGCCTAATTGTAGGAATCACTTATAATAATCTACGGTGGTCCTTGCTTTCCACTATCTTTTCTTCCCCACTTCTCCCGATTAGTAGAACTCCAACGAAGAAAAAAAAGAAAGATTCGCGATCGAGATTAGATTCTTCAATCTAAGAACCACGTAAGCAAAGATGACGAAAAGAGGGGTTCTCGGATTTCCTATCCCGGAACTCGGCAGATACTCAATGACTCCACCCAAGATACGCTCGCGATTTCAATCGAACATCATAGCGATGAATTCGAACATCAAACGAGAGTGCTTCACAGGTCAATGGCGGACAACATGCGATGCAAGAAGCACTGATCAATTCCGGTCCATACCGCAAAGTAAAATGTGCAATCTCCTTTCATTTCCAAACTTTGCTTTTCTTAGACTCCATCGCTCCCAAAATTGACCATTCCCAACCCCAAATAGCCTCTCCTCCTTCCATCCTTTGGCCCGTCACGAGTTGCCTCGTCCGCCCCCCACTTCTCTTTCCGTCTTTTCCCTTATTTTTTTATCCCTCCCCCGTTCAATAACGTGTGGACCTTGTGCTAGGTACCAGTAGCGGTCTCTCTCATCTTCATCATTAATCAATATCCCACCATTATTTTGTCGTGAAAATAAATCCTTAAATTCAAAAGGCAAAACCAAGTTGCAGGCCGACTATTCTCTGATTATAATTTTTGTTGTTTATTATTAATTTATTCATATAAAATATATCTTTAATGTCTTTGGCGAGAGTGCTGTGGCCAATGGGCTGCACGGGTTGCGGCAACAGCGACTTGGGGAGAATATTGCGGGAGGGGACGTAATTCAGTAGGGCCAGGCCAAGTGGTACTTTCGGAATCAGCTGGAATCATGTTAAATCTCATTAGAAAACAAGATGGACAGGTCTCATGTCAATGTTTCTCCTCGGCAAAACAACCCCAATCATTTATGACGTCACATCGTAGAATGAGGTCGTCATGCCTTGGTGCTCCTGCATTAAAAAAAATCACGAGGTTATAAATAGAGAAAAGAAAAGAAAAACATGTTTAACATATGTAGATTTCGCTAAAAAGAAAAACATATTAATCATACGGTTTTTTTAATCTTGTTACATGTAATTGAATCACTCCATATGAAGTATACTTAACTAATACGTTACAAGTCGAGAACATAAAATTTTTATAGAGCCACTATCAACTATTTTAAATATTTAAAGTTATCGGGCAAATGTGTAATTTAATATATAAATATCTTAATGTTTTCCTTCATACATCGATCATGTTTTGGTCATTTTAGAAAATAAGATGGACAGATCTCATCTCATTGTTTCTCCTTGGCAAAACAACCCCCAATAATTTATGACGTCACATCGTAGAATGAGGTCGTCATGCCTTGGTGCTCCTGCTTTAAAAAAAATCACGAGGTCATAAGTAGAGAAAAGAAAAGAAAAAACATGTTTAACATATGTAGGTTTCGCTAAAAAGAAAAACATATTAATCATATGGTTTTTTTAATCTTGTTACGTGTAATTGAATCACTCCATATGAAGTATACTTAATTAGTACGTTACGAGTCGAGAACATAAAATTTTTATAGGGCCATTATCAACTATTTTAAATATTTAAAGTTATTAGGCAAATGTGTAATTTAATATTCAATCATATTTTAGTCATTTCAAGTGTTTGGAGAAATTTAAATTTAGGACATCGTGCTCTTATAACACGGAACTTTTTTTAATGGATTACTATAAACTATTATTAAAAAGTAAAATTTAGTGATTTAATATTTAAATATTTTAGCAAAAAGCACGCCTCACATGGCCCTTTACATATTATTTTTTTTTTGCCAATTAAATATTTACTCAATTGCAAAAGGAAAGGGCAGAAACCATTCATTATCCAAGCCCCACCACCCTAAAAAAAAAAAAAAATCACCATCCTCACGTATTACCCCACGGCCTTATCACTTTGAACAGAGTGATATCGATATCAGCACCTAACTTTTCTTTGCGTCAGAGTCCCACATCGATACGCAAGTCCAATTTTCGGAAGTCGTCATAAAGACGGGACGCCCTATCGCTCAAAATCGAAAGGCCATCTCCGATGCAATAAGAGCACCGAGCCGGCGGCGATGAATCGCCGAAGAAAATCGGCGTGATCGTCGTGTCCGCATGTCAAAACAAAGCTTGTCAAATTTGACATACTTTTGAAGACGGCGACCTCTACGTTTTGGTCATACTCTTCAAGTGGAGAAAAGTGGGTGATCGAGTTTGCTTTGTCTTCTTTTCATGATTACTTCGTTTCCCCTTTTTCAAAAATTTCTTTTTTTTTTTTTTTTTTCTCAAGTGGGTAACCGAGATTATTATTGTTTGATTTTTTTGTTCTACCCATTTTCGTGTTGAATTAAGGTTGAGCATCGGATTAGGGAGAAGAGTCCATTATTGTCTGACGGGTCCCTCTAGGGGACATGATAATTACAGGACAACCATAGTTACCATCGGAATTGAAAATTTTGAACGGCTCGTATGCGTTGGATGGTCATTTTCTTTGGTCCCGATGGAGTTTCTTTCGTGGGTGGGGCTAGGAAAGTTTATATGTGATAGCCCGACCTCGCCTTGTAGGGCGACAAAGGTTGTGAATTGATTCATAAGTAATCCTTTCCAACAAAGAAAAATAAAACACCCATCTAGACCATCTACTCCAAAGGCTACCTGCTTTTAACAGGAATCTTCGGAAGCTTGACACATGAACGTCGAGTCGGGTTGTTTCAAATGTCATCAAATGGGACCATCCAGACACATATAGCCTTATATTAATTTGAATTCATCTGCATACCCCGACTAAAATGGCAAAGAGAAAAAGAAGAAGAAAAGGGCCGACAACTTCATTTCATTTAATTGGGTCTATGAAAATCCATTAAAATCATTCGCCTCGGTCACTTTTATTCACTAAATTAAGCAAATATCCACAACATTTTTGGCTGCTTAATGATGTAGAGTGCTAACTCAATCATAGCTAGACTTGCCAACTCACTTTAAGTAAGAACAACTACTACATTTCATTTGCTTCGTAAAAATGAATAATTTGAAAAATATTTTTTTAAAATAATCTTTTCTATCACTTAAAATAATTAGTCAAATAAAAGCGTTTCAATTACTGACAATAATTTATATTTAAATATTTTCGTGGACGGTAAAAATATTTTTTATTGATCAGACGATAATTTTTTAGAAAATATTTTTTCAAATCATTCATTCTTGTGAAAATAAGTGAAGCCCTAGATGCATATTTTCAATCGAACAATGCATAATGGCTAATTTATTGGGAATTTATTGTGGCATGAGACTAACCTTATTCCCATGAGCTAGAAAACAGGCAGAGCAATTTGGAAGTGCTGCGAGGCGGGCTTGACTTTTGGAGAAATGCCTGGACTCTTTTCTTTAACGGATAAGCATGGAGGAAAGAATAGACCGAGATAAAAAAAAAAAAAAAAAAAAAAAAAAGTGAGCTTATGGACTGAAATCCACACAAAACTGCACGAGCTTTTAAGTTCTTAACTGGGCATCAAGTGCTCTTGGAGTTGTAAGCATTGGCTTTTGTAAGATACTTAACTTTGATTTAACAAATACATCTTTATTATTAGAAGTATTTCATATACAAAAAACTTTTAAAAAGTTACAGAACACCACAGATTATATATCGTAATAATAATCCCAATATGAATGACAATTAAAAGTTTCAAGACTATGACAGCGTTAGAGGGATCGAAAATGCCACGTGATGCCGTGAGAAGTTGATTTCTTCAAACAAAAAAAGGGTCGACGACACTTTAAAAAAAAAAACCACTCTTTTCATTAAGTTGTTTGGAAGTTAACATGGGATTAAAAAAATATTAACGAGAAGACCATTGCCATTAATCGATATCAATTGATAAAGCAAAAGGGTGGAAACAACGGACCAAAAAATCGGTTAGTGCAACCTCCATTGAATTGCATCCCATAATCTAGGAAATTTCGTATAAAAAATAATCTTCACATTGTGCGTCATATCGATTCCCAAGACTAGATCTCTGGATTATGCCGCTTAGATTAAGAAAAGGATTTCAGATGGAGGCCAAGAAGCAAGCGACACCAACATGGTTAAAAAAAAAAACATTAAGATATGCGTAGGAAATAAAAGTGGAATCATGGACAAGCCCAAAAACACACATAGGGGAAATAAGAAAGCAACCTTGGATTTCAAAGTTTTCCCCTCAACTCGTACAAATTGTGACGACGATCGTAATTATTTAATTAATCGATAATAATAGATTAAAAAAAGATAATTTTATTTATAAAAAAAAAAAAAAGGAACCCCACTAAACGACTGTGAGTCGCCAGGCCTGGATTCCAGTATCTGGCCGGAAAGAGACAAAACTGCTGACGCAACCCCTGAGCAGCCTATATTTTAATACTAATTTTTTAATATTAATCGGACTGATTAATGGCGCGTGGTGGAGCCTCCGGAGGAGGAGCGCGTGGGGAGTCGAGCATGACGCTGATTGATTGGCGCACACCACAGCAGCCAAAAAACAAAATTGGGGGCTGCTTTGAGCAGGGCGAATGCACCCCCCCTCCAAATAAGGATAAGAATCGATTTAATTAATTTTTTATACCCCCCCTCAGGCCAAAAAATAAGAAAAAAATTAAAATTTCATATCGAGGCTATTAATATGAATATTATGACGTCATTATGCAGTTTATCGAAGGCATGATCAGCACAATTTATTTTATTTTTTTTTCTCTCTTTCTATATTATCGTTTCTATTTCTCTTGCGCTAGAATTGGTAACGTTGCCTCCCAAGCGAATAAAACCAATCAATCATCTTCCTCGACGACGCCGACGACATGGCTGCTGCGCCTGCGTCGTCGTAAATTCCTTCTCCTTTCCGTCCCTTCGAGCCTCGCGACGACGCTGTGAAGGAAGGAGGAGGAGGAGGAGGAGGAGGAGGAGGAGGCGGTGGTCGGCGGTGGTCGGCGGCGGTCCCCGTCTCTTCTCCGGTGGTAGGGGGAGGGAGCTGGATCTAACTCCACTTCGCTAGTGACTCCCACCTTCGGCTTCTTTTTCACCGCGCCGCGCTTTCGAATCTTTGCTCGCGGGAGGCTGTCGTTGATCTATATCATGTATGGGCGAAGCAGTATTCTCTTCCTTTCATTTTATTTTTTGGTGGGTGGGTCGTCGTCTTTCTTCTTCTTCTTCGTCGTCTTCTTCGTCTTCACCATTAACCAGCTGCGAGCTCTGTGCCTGTGCCTTCGTTTATTCGCCGCAAGATGGTAGATTGTCAGCATGTGAAGTCTACCCAGTTGATTCTTTTGGGTGGAATTCGTGCTTTCCTCTGTCTTTCGTCTCGGCGCCTGCTCTTTTTCTCTCTTGCGATTTTGACTTGCGACCGCAGTTTCCCTCTGCCTGTCAATTGCTCGTCCCGATGGACTTCTTCTAGTTATGCTGTCTCGGCTTGATACGCATGCTTGAATTTGGTTTGACCGCCTAATGAATAGTTAGCGAAAAGCTTGATTCGTTCGGAGGTGACTGGGATTTGAATTGGAGATTCAGTTGCTGTGGGATTCTAGGCAATGCTATCTCATTCAATTACAAGAGATGGGCTTTCTTGTAAAGAACTTGTCACCCTTCTCTAGCGGTGAAATTTTTTTTTTTTTTCTATTTTTTGGGTCGGCTTTAGTTAAGTGCTTGTGGAGGATTCATCTCGACTTTCACCAGAATTCGCCTGCAAAAAGCCGTTTTTATGGATTGTCTCATTCTCACTTGTGTAGCCAGTAGCGGTCTGGATTCTCTCTTTGGTTCTCCCTCTAGTTGGAGCTCGAACCGGGCTCTGAGATAGATGTCTTCACGGTCTCTACTTCTGCTCTTGTTGTTCGGACCAAGGAGAGAGAGAGAGAGAGACAACTAAATGAGAGCAGAGAGAGTCAGAAAAAATGCGGTAGTGTGCGTCGATGAGGAATAATCAGCTCCTTCCTCCTGTCTACCAGAAAAGAGATATGAATAAAGTTTCTGCTACACGAAACTGAAGCTTATGTACCGGTATCAATGGGCAATAGCTGCTTTTAACATTCTTGGAATTGTATTTTAGGCTTGCAAATATCTCTTCCTCCTCATTTTTCTAACACAGCCTATCGGCTGACTAGGGGCACCCATGCATATTGTTTGTGCTGCTATAATTTTCAGTTAATTGTACGACATCGATGCTATGCTAGTGAAAGGAAGATTTCACAAAGCTAATCGGTTGAGAACTGTTGGTTTGTTGTGAAGGTATCGTCTCGGACAAGAGTGTCATTAAACATGCATAGTTACTGATGTCCTCTGATGAGAAGGATGAGTTGCTGATCTCTTTAGCAAATTTTGTGCAAATTCTCTTGCCTTGAAGAAGATTAGAAGCATCTTAAGTCATCAAAAGATGACTTGTAGCTTTTGATCGAGTGGAAAGGCGAAAGACGTACTTTTCCTTGAATAGGTAGACTGTTCTTTTACCTTTTCAAAAAGCTCCTGTATTATTTCCATGTATGTAATTCTATCACTCAATTGAAGTTCAAGTTCTTACTGTTGTATTTTGTCCTTACTTTTTCTACAGGTTACCACTGTCCTCTATTAAGTTGATTCAGCAGATTTAGAACCATGAACGGACACAGCATGATGTTACCTCAAAGTGGGACTACGAAGGGGATGACAAATTCCCACTACAATGGGATGTCCCTGGATCAGAAATTTCTGAATGCTGAATCCGAAGGAATTTTCAAGGCCAGTGGATGGTCGTCTTCATCCCCATCCCCATTTATCCATGTGGAACCACTCAGTTTGAATCTTTCGCGAGAATCTACCTTTCAATCTCACAAAACCTGTACAGAATCAAGCCCAAGCAGTCCTCTCTCTCTGGCATCTCATGTCCAAACTCCAAAGAGCACATATTCACGATCTTCAGTGTTCTGCACTAGCTTATACCAGTCATCTTCTTCAACTTCTGAAGCCCACAAGCATCTGCAGAAGCTGCCATTTCTTCCACATCCTCCGGCATACAACCAATCTGTTTCTGCTGTTGACTCAAAATCTTCATCTCTCTTCAGTGAGGACATTAGTAATTTGGATGACGAAAAACATACAGAGGCTCTAATGACAGACTTCTTGGGTTTTCCTGGAGATACTTCTGATGGTAGCTTCAATGGCATGGAGTGTGCAACTGACAACTTAATGCTAACAGAGCACTTGGAGCTACAGTATTTGTCTGATGAGCTTGATCTAGCTATAACTGACAATGCAGACACCCCAAATCTTGATGTAAGTATACCAAGTATTGCTGCTAGTTTTTCAATTCCTAATATGTGGAAATTAGTGAAATAATTGAATTTTAGGTCAGTTCATTCCCTTTCTGGCTGCTTATCTGTAGCCGCTGCTGAATGATGGAAGACATTGCAGTTAGTTGCTGATAACTGAATTTGAATTGGTCATTTAGGTGTCATTAGAAATAATTATAGCAATAGTATGGTTAGTTAGGTATGAGAAGTGCACGTTGTCCTTTTGCCTGCTCTTACTGTCCATACGAACTGAATTGAAATAAATTAGTTGTTACTCTTGGATGAGAATGTAGAGGTTTTTGCAGCTCTATGTTTTGTTTCCTTGCCGCGTATGATCTTTTGCATGATCTGCTTACTGTGCCTAGTTACTAACGTTATGTCCCCATAGGATATCTATGAAGCACATCAACCACCGTCAAAGCAAGCAACGGGATTGGTTTGCCACCAAAAGTGCCATTCCCCATTGCCAACCATTGATTCTCTTTCTAGTCAGCCATCTTCTGGACCTGCCGCAGCACACAAGCCAAGAATGAGATGGACACCAGAACTTCATGTGCGTTTTGTGGAAGCTGTCAATAAGCTTGATGGGGCTGAAAGTGAGCAATCTATGTGTTTGGTATTTACTTTGTTATTGGGCTTCCACTCAGTTATCCAGAGAAGAATTTTTTATTTTCTGACAAGAGCTTCTAGATTCTATAGAAGTCCATGTTTGCACAAAAAACCAAGACTTGTCATCCTACTCTTACTAGTTTGCTCTGATTTTCAGAGGCTACCCCTAAGGGAGTATTGAAGCTTATGAATGTTGAAGGTTTGACTATCTACCATGTAAAAAGTCATTTGCAGGTATATATTTCATGTTTTCTACTGAAGCAAGTGTTTAAGTCCACTGCTAATATCTTATTTTACATAAATCTTCCATATGTCTTGCAGAAATACCGTTTAGCCAAGTATATGCCAGAGAAAAAGGAAGGTAATGATTCATCGATTTTCATAGTTCTTATCATTCATAACTGCTATATGTTGCCCTCCTGCCCATGTTCCATCTATGCTGTTCCTGTCAGTTATGTGGATTTGCAATTCATAGTTGCTGGCTATATGGAACTGCTACTGAATACACTAATGCTATTATTGACTACCGATTTTCGTTCTAATTAGAAAACAAGACTAGTAGTTTCTGTGCTTGACATGGAAAAGCCTACGATTATGGCTATCGAAAACTCCCCACTAGCCAAACTGCTTGCTGTGAGCCATCCAATCTATCCGATCCCAAATTCTCACTTCCATGGCTATTTTACGTTATCATGTCCTTTCTGGATGTCATATTGGGGGCTTCCTTAGTTTTTAAAGAAACAGTTTTGCTAGTTTTTAAAGCAATGTAGCAGAAGGTATGCACTGGAGACAGAGGACTTGCTGCAGGAGATTGGTATGGGGTGTCGTTGGCTGAAACTGACAGTAGATGGAGAAGATGAGACAAGATTAATATGGAGAAAAGGGGAAAATACTTATACCATGAATACATGACTAAAGAGACAGAATTAAGTTCTGATGTCAGTTGATATGTCTATATGGGTTTCAACTGTCAAATGAGCACCACTTAATCAGATTACCTGCATGTCTATCCATGCATTAAAAAAAATGAGAAGAGTAACTTAATGTACTTGTTTCGGTTGCAATAACCTCAAATGATGCAGCAGAATGATCTAGCTTCCCAATTTGTCTGATATCTTGTTTACTGTGTAATTAGAGGAGAGAGATGGATCAATTGATCACTTAGCCTGAGAGGGATCAATTGATCACTTAGCCTGAGAGTGATCAATATGTGTTATGAAACAAAATCCGGGATAGTTGTCTACTTATAATTGTCAGTGGCTACCAAAAGGGTCATTGAGGCATTTATATATTTCTGTTAACTTGAGGAAGTTCTTTAAAAGATGGATTCAGGATTATGCAAAATAGATTAGATGACTGCTTAATTGGAAATTGTGCAAATCAGAAAAGATCTCGATTTTTTAAATGTGTCAATAGTGTCCCCACCTCATGATCTGCCATGTATTATTGTAAATGTGTTTTGTGCAATCATCGACAATCTATCCACGAGGAATGAAAAGCATTTTCAGGTAATAGGCCATGCGAGAAATAGCACATTGTATGGTTCACTTACACTTGCTTAATGCAATTTAAAGGACAGGACTTCTTTTCTAGTGAGAAATTGCAGGTAGAGGATAGACAATCCAAATTTATTTTAATCTATCTATTACCTGTTTATTCATCTTTTTATCTGTATTTTTGACGACTTGTTTGCACTAGGGAATATAGACAAAGTTGACCATGTTAATGTCACTTTGGACGGCCAATAATTCCTTTCGCAAGTCACGGGGAGCTTGCATACTCTCTTGCATGTGTATTCTTCATCTTGGGCTTTCTCCTTGCATTTTGAAGTCAGCTAATTTATGTTGTTGAGTGATGGGAGAGAATTTTGCTTTTCCTTGCCAATAAGGAACGTAGATGAAGTTGCGTACTGGTTCCTCATGAACACTGAGCTTCCTGTCTTTCGTTTTACATGTTGTGGGCTTCTCTATTTATTTGCCAGTGGCTTCTCTAGTGACTATAAGATAGAATCTTTTGTAGTTTAAACCTTTATTCCTGATTTTACTTTGCTAGAGAAAAAGGGATGCAGCTCTGAGGAAAAGAAAGCAATGTCTTGTGGCAATGAAAGTGATGGAAGAAGAAAAGGGTCAATACTCTCTCCCTTCCCCTGCTCCCTGGCCCCTCCTTCTCTCTCTCTCTGCATATATCTATATTCATCTCAATTACTCCAATGTTGTCAAACAAAATTCAATCTCTGTATCCCTTATTTTCAGGAGCACGCAGATTACAGAGGCCTTGCGCATGCAGATGGAAGTTCAAAAACAGTTGCATGAGCAACTTGAGGTATTCCACTGTCTCAAATTTAGTGTTACATATGGAATATTCGTTAGTCCAGTTTTGCTGGAAATTTTTGTACTTGTACACAAAAGAGAGAGTTGGAAAAGAGGAGTCCAACATATTGTAATGTGGACTGAGATGCTATTGCTTTGCCATTTTCCTTGGATTTCAATGTCTTCTCTTGAAGACTATGAATTTCTATTGTAGTTCATAAGGTTTATGATGGGTTGTAGATGAATCCTTTGTTTTCTAGTTGACCCCACACTGCTTTTATACACATTTATGTAGGTCCAAAGAGCACTTCAGTTACGCATAGAAGAACATGCGAGATACTTGCAAAAGATTCTGGAGGAACAGCAGAAAGCTGGTGTTGTCCTAACATGCCCTCAAAAGATGTCTTCATCAGAGGATCCATCCCCAGAAAGTGAATTGCCATCGCCTTCTCCAACTGTTGCTGCTTCGCTGCCTGGGCCAACTGAATCCAAATACAATCCCGGAGTCCTATCACTTAAGAACAAGGCTAGTGAAAACAATGGCACTGGATCACACGGGTGCCAGAAGAAGAGGATTCGGATAGAAGAAAAGGCTGAATCCACTTCAGTGTCCGACGAGGCTGTTGTTGAGAATCCAACTGAGATGACTCAAGTTCAAAGTCGCTAGTCCTCTCATTTGTTAAACCCCTGTAAATTTTCATTCATTTCTTGTAGACAAGTTATATAATGAATTTGCTTGAATGAACACTGCTTATTCTTCAGCATCTGTAGTCAGTTAAAATGTACAATTTGAAAATGTATTGCTGCCGAACTCTTTTCGTGGATTCTTCCATCAGACATATACCAAGTAGTGAGCGGATTGATCGAATCTACGACGATACACATACCATTCGGCAGGTTGCTCTATTTATTCATTAATACATTGAATAACATGATTTGCTTGTCACATAATGCACCCACTGGGTTACATGTGGAGTTCTTCTCAAGTATTTTCTGTAGCCGTTTTTAACCTCATAATATGGTTGACTGTAATCACGAGCTGGATAGGAACAAATCTTGCAGGAATCAATCATGAAGGGGCAACAAAGATGCAGGTCATACCAGGAGTTGTCGGAGTTTTATATATCAGTCACATGAAAACAACATAAAAGCAGGGGAAATTGCTAATTGAGCATGCAAGTCAATTGGGGAAAAGAAAGGGGATCTCTAGTTAGACCCCTTTTTTGTCGCCCAAGTCTCTAATTAAACCTAAGAAGAGGAAGGACAAATGACCGATATATAAGAAATAATTTGTTGAAACTGGTCCATGACAATGTATCTTTAGATCTAACGAAACTCGTGTAAATTTCATATTGAATCCATCGTTTTTTACTTTCATATGAAAGTGTGTAAAGAACTGATCACTTGAAAGTTGAAAAGGAGATCTCTCCCGAAGGGCAACTTGCCAAATAGTAGGTATTTCACTCACCCTTCCTTACCCCATGCATGAGATGCTACTATACATTCCCTATCTGGCTATAGCTATAGTTAGAACTGAAGTTTTGATGTGATGTCTACTTTCACCATCAAAGGACCCCCAAATTCCTAGTCAATATTTTTCTTCGTGACTGAGAAGGAATACAAGGGTGATATTACGAATCTTTTACCTAGGATGCCTGTTTATTCTTCTTGAGTCTTTTAAGGACCCGCTTAGGTCCGAGCTCTCTCCCACTCAAAACAAAAGCCAACTTCTATATATATATATATGAATTTTTTTTAAAGATAAAATGGACCATTCTTATTTATAAAAAATGGTTAGTTGAGAATTTATTGACTACACTTAAGGAAGAGTAGCTTCTAAGCCTACTCTCACCTACAACGTGTCGCCAAACTTATCTAACAAAAAAAAAGAAGCTGTTTTTTCAGTTTTTGGCTAGTTTCATTCGATAAGTGATTTATCGATTTAAAAAAGCAGTGCCACTAAAGTAGCTAAAGTGGTGATAAATCCCGTCAGTAAAATAGGTCTTATAGAAAGTCCATCTATTGTCTCAACTTTTTAACCATGTCTCAATTATTACAAATTTTGTTCGGACAACGAAGAAAAAAGATTGCACTCAACGTATATTTACTCTTCTCGAGGTGTTCTAACGATGGATTGTCGCAAAACATCAAACATTTTTTTCTGACAAACTATAAAATGTGAATAAATTGCAGATCTATTATCTTCTCCTTTCCAATAGCTTACAGAAAGATTGTCCATAGTACAACTTTTAGATCTTAGAAACACATCTGTTGAACTTAACTTTGGGGCATTGACCGAGGTGCTTCCTTTTTTTAAGACAAAGGAGAGGTTAACGTTTTTATATCTTCCGACAAGTTATGCACGCACTCGTCCGATGCCATATGATGTGATATCTCACGTGCATTAGCTTCGTGTGGACCGAATATATGTGATTCGTTTGTCCATGCCATCGTCCCTAGACCGTCTCCATAACATACAAACCTCTATGGTAGGATAATTGTCGAAAAAATCCTAATCCTATTGTACGGTAGCCAATTTAGTCTTAAACCTTTCAAATTTATCAATTTCGTCATAAATCTTTTAACAATTTGCAAATTCAATCTTAAACATTTTAATCGTGTCAATTTAGTCATAAATATTTTGAAGATTTGTGAATTTAGTTTTAAACCTATTATTTGAATATTTGATCGGAATGACTATATTGATAAATTGCCAAAAAAATTAGGATTAAATTAGTAAATTATTAAAATGTTTATGACTAAATTGGCATAATTGAAAGGTTAAAGACTGAATTAGCCATCATACAATAAATTTATGATTTTTTGGATAATTTTTCCCACTACAACTCTTATATAGGTCAACCTGAACACGACTTGTTTGATGATTGTGATGGAAATTTCAACTCGAACACGACCCCTTTTCACAAATTGGTAATCTGAACACGATCTGCACGATTGGTTAGTTTTTTTTTTGGGACAATGCACCACTAGTCTAATTAAATAGGTCAAATGTAGTCAATATCAATGTTCACTCAACTTGCCGATATAGACGTAGTTGGTTGACACATATAAACTCTATTCGACAGGTTTCTTCCTATACCAATGCTTTGCATTGGACCTAGAATTAGCTCACAAATCGGTGGTCATGCGTTTAAATCTCACAAACTGCATATAAATTGCTCTAAATTAAAGTTATAGGCACTAGCCAAAACCCTAATCATAGGCAGGTTGTGGTGTTTGTAAGGTGTTAATAAATTTCCAAAAGACAGGTCTTTGCACCCATGCCCTCAATCATCCAAAAAAAAAAAAAAAAACACTCATTTATAATATAATCACGATTGCAAATAATAGAAAATATTGAGCAAATTTTAGCTTTGGATCAATTTGGACTCACATGAAATGGACTCAAACATTAGGGAAAATTTCAAAAAAGGCCTCAAGTGCCCTTAATTTTTCAAATAAGGGCCCAAAGTGGATTATGTTTCAAGTAAGGGCCTGAACTGGATCTTATTTCAAATAAAGGCCTAAAGTGGTAATATTTGTTTCAAATAAAGGCCTAACTTTCCAATAATTAAGGATATTTTCGTAATTTATCATTATTTTTTTCCTTTTCCTTTTTTTTTGGGTTCATCTTCTTCTTTGTTGCCGATGGCCAGCTGACCAATGACGAAGCCCATAAAGGGTTGGGTGAGGGCCACCCTTGCCCTAGGGGAGGTCACCCTTCGTAGCCACCCACATAGTCGGCCCTTACTGGCCATGGGCGAGGCCAACCTTGTCAGATCTTGCAAGGGTCGGCCTCGCCTAGGGTTGGCGAGGGTGTGACAACCTTTGACTCGCGGCCTCCCCCAGGGCAAGGGTGGCCCTCGTTGGATTGGGCGAGGACGACCCTCACCCAGCTCTCTATGGGCTTCGTTGGTGGCTAGTCAGCCACCGGTAACAAAAAAGATGAACTAGAAAAAAAAAAGGAAAGAAAAATTGCCAAATGACGAAAATGCCCTTAGCTGGTTGACGACCGGCGAAGTCAGGCCCTTATTTGAACTAATCATAACCATTTCAGACCCTTATTTGAAATAATAATGGCTACTTCGAGCCCTTGTTTAAAATAGGGTTTATTTCATGCTCTTATTTAAAAAATGAGAGCACTTAAAACACTTTTTTGGAAATTTTCCCAAACATTATTAATTGTGCCATACGAGTTTGACATGACCATGACATGAACAACATTAATGTTAGCCCAAAATCTTTAACTTCGTGCTTTTTAAAATCGTGTAATAGACCGAAAAAAAAAAAAGTCGTCTAATAAATTATCACCCTATTTTAGGCATGTGATGATGGACACGAGTCTTTTACGAGAGACCAAATAAAAAATGAAATAAGATAAAAGAAAAGCCCAATAAAATATGTTTGGCCCAATCTTTGGTCTCGCTCTGTCATAATCACATTTATTTTGCACTAATGTAAAATGTCGTGCCATAAAATAAAGCCCTATTTGTTTCATAGAAAATACATGATTAAGAAAATATTTTCCTACAACTAATTACTTGTATCTCTTGAAATAATTAGTAAAGAAAAATTATTTTCATTATCTACAACAATTTATGTCTTAAATCTTTGTGGACAATGGAATTATTTAGTCATTAATTATTTTTGTAAATGATACAAGCAATTAATTTTAAGAAAATTTTTCCAAATTATTTATTTTCTGCGAAATAAACGCATCTTAAAATTTATAAGTTTCATTACGTGATCACACTAGAAAACACTTATTTCAAGAGGTTGTAGGAGTGCCTTATGGAAACATGCTTGCTGGAACTAGGTTTATCAAACCGGTTCCGTCATAGTATCAAACAGGCTCCATCAAAATCCTTGATTCTCACATTATGGGATCAATGGCGAAGATGGACTGAATTAATACGTTATGCTTTTCATGGCAACCGAATTAGATTAACTTTTTTGGAGGAAATTACCAAGATTTTTCTTTTTTTAAGGCTGACGCAGACCAAGAAAAACGGCAAAAAGATTTTAAAATGCTTTCAGCCAAAGCTTTTAATGCGATTTACATTTTCTAGAGAAATGTTAAGCTGACTATACCGTGGAACATAAAATGGAAACCTTGGCATTTGTACCACTAATTTTCTCGAGTAAACCGATTGATTCGTTTAACCTGTTTCCATCGAAAGATTATCATAGGAAACTCACAATACGAAGAATTAGGAAACAAAAAATTAGGAAACCTGTTTAAACAAGAGAGATAAGTAAATTTCTTTTTTCGAAAAATGAGACTTAATAACTCGAGTTTTAGTATGCAAATAGAAGAGTTTAATGTTTATGTCCTCTCTTGCGAGCAAAGTCCTATTTCCAAAGGCGCTTGCTCTGGTGTCTATTTACGAGCTCGTTCGGTCCAGGGGTTTTCCTTCTTCCCTGCATGCTCTCGCTCTCGGCTAGTCTCCTTCGTCTGTTGCTCCGTTTCCCCGGAAATCCTTCGAGAGAGAAAAGGTATGAGTCTCCTCTTGATCTCATCTGACGCCTTGATCGTTTGGTTTTCGTCTCGGACTCCCCTGTTTCGGGAATGCAGCGCACGGGGTTCTCCTTCTTCGAGGAGAAAGTTTTCATTTTGATGCCTCTCCTTCGTCGTGCCGTCTTTTTTGACTTCTGGGTAGCGATCACTTGCGTCCGTGGGCAAATGGGGCCCGTCTTTCTTTGTCTTCCGGGTACCGTCCGGCATGATTGGACTCCCCTGATGATGTCGACGTCTTGCGGCTTCTATCTTGACCGCGGTCCACTTCGGCCAGCGAAGTTTGAACCCGGGTCTGCGTTGTGGCCTGTTTCCGCTGCTTCTTTTCCGGAAAGAACAGTAAATGACAGGTGCTGTTCTTTTGATCTCTACCGTTGAACACGATGAGTTTGCCCGGTTCTTTCTCATCGGCTGAATCAATGGGCGACGGAGACTTTGGCGTTTTGGGGCTAGGGAGTTGCCAAACAATATATTTTGACTAGAGTATAAGCATTTTCTTGCAAAATATTTTCCCGTAATTGTGAGAAAAATTTGGGGACCAAGGTGGCATGGGCCTCCACCAGGCAAAAGTGCAATTCAGATCGCTGGCGGGCCTAGGGGGGCTGGTGGTGCGTCGTAATGTCATGAAACAGTTGGAATTTACATTAATCAACGGAAACGGTTATGTCATGTTTGGTTTTTTGAAAGAAGTGAGGTAGTGATAGAAAAACCAGCTATCCCCATGAATAAAATGTAGCTGGGGTAGCTATTTTCTAGCTTCTTTTGCAAGCTAGCTTTTCTGAGGATAATCCAAGAATGACATCAAAAGACAACAGCTAACATTTTGCTCTTCTTCCGTCCTAGTTTGCTAAAGCCAACTCCATCCCCATCTGTTGCACCGTTATATACTAATGTGCCCTCCATATTCTTCTTTTATTTGTGTATTGGTCCTGGAAATGATCGACATATCAAACTCTTTGTCAGTAGTTAACAAGTGCATCTGTCTTTGTTAGTAGTTAATATATGACGGAATGTTATGTGCCACATACACATTTCCTAAGTCGCTTGACTTCATGGCAATTGATTGTCAGAGTTTATCCTTGTAATCATTGCGTAAATGGCTGCCAGTGGGGCCTCCGCCAGCATTGAAGTTCACTATACAATTCAGGATAGCAAGAAAGGTCAAGTTCAGTGCAATTACTGTGGTAAGGTAGTGAGTGGAAAGTCCCGTCTCAAATGTCACTTGGGAGGCATAAGGGGAGACGTGATTCCTTGCACAGAAGTTCCCGCAGATGTAAAGAAACTATTTTGCGAAAAGGTGCTTGAAAATAAGACTTTGAACAGGGAAGTCCTTAATCTAGCCACACCAGAAACTCCCTTGAAGAGAAAGAGGTGCCCTGGCACAGATAGCTGCACCTTTAGCAAGAGTCAATCTACCGAAAGTGCCAGTTCAAGGAAGAGCAAAGAGATAACCAGCGCATCAGAAGATGGTTCGGCACACCTTTCTCTATCTTCTGATGAAGTAGGTCTATGGGAGAGGACATTTAGTGAAGGAAAAGGGTACAGACCATCAATGCACGCCCGACTCGTTGGTCGGTTCTTCTATGAAAATGGTATTGATCTTAATGCTGTCAATTCTCCTAGCTTCCAGGAAATGATGAATGCTGCTGTTGGAGATGCGCATTGTGAGCACGAGATCCCCAGTTACCGAGAGTTGACAGGCCCAATCCTTCAGGAAGAAGTGAAAGAAATGAGACAGTATGTCCAAACAGTCAGGCAATCATGGAAGACTACGGGGTGCAGCATCCTGCTGGATGGATGGATTGATGAGAAGGGCAGGACCTTGGTCAACTTTTTGGCAGATTGCCCTCAAGGTGCTATTTATCTCTCGTCAACTGACATTTCTTCTTGTGTTGGTGATGTTGATGCCTTTCTGTCAATATTAAATGGAGTAATTGAGGAGGTTGGAGGCGACAATGTTGTTCAGATTGTGGCCTGGTCAGCAGAAGGTTGGCTGGAGGCTGCAGGCAAGCAGTTCATAGAAAAATACAAGAGAGCTATGTGGGCTGTGAGTGCTTCTCACTGCATTGAACTCATGTTGGAAAAGATTGGGATGGTGAGTTCTGTCAAAGGTGTAATGGAGAAGGCCAAGACTGTGGTAGAGTTCATTCACACTCACACACCTGGCTTGGAACTAACGAGCACACAAACCCTTGGCCATGAGCTTCTCAAGCCCCACAAGATAATGTCAGCTATCCCATATATGAAATTGGAGAATATTGTAGCAGGAAAGAAGAAATTGAGGGAGATATTCCTGTCATCCGCATGGAGAACCTCAGTTCTGGCTTCAAGCGAGGAGGGAAAGAGGGTAGCTGACCTCATAAGTAAACCCTCTTTCTGGTCTGAAGCCAGAATGGTCTTAAAGGCAACAGTGCCATTATTGCGTGTCCTGGGTTTCATTTGCGGGAGTGATAAACCGCAAGCGGGGTACATATATGAAACCATGGATCAGGTGAAAGAAACAATTAGAAGCGAGTTTGAGAACAACGAGTCCAAGTACATGCCCTTCTGGAAAATAATTGATGACATTTGGAATCCCCATCTACACAGCCCACTCCATGCTGCTGGATATTATTTGAACCCAAGTCTCTTTTATGCAAGTGACTTTTACTGCGATGGAGAGGTGGCCTTTGGCCTCGTGTGTTCCATTGTGCTGATGGTTCATGATATCGATGCTCGAGTCCTAATCTCATTACAAATTGACAATTATCGACATGCCAAAGGTGCTTTTGCAGAGGGGAGTGCCAGTGACCAAAGGAACATTTCCCCAGGTAGGACAGTTCCTCTCCTTACTTGTGAGCTTTCCTTGTTTTAATAATGCTCTATTCAAAGCTACTAATGGTGACGTTGGGCCGTTTTGTTTGCAGTGGACTGGTGGTCTAGGTTTGGAGGAGAATGCCCCCAGTTGCAGAGCTTTGCTATCCGGGTCTTCAGTCAGACCTGCGATGGCTCTTCAAGATACGGGCTGAAAAGGGACATGGCCGAGAAGCTTCTCACTGGTGGAAGAAACAGCACGGATCAAGAGCAGTTGTGTGACCTGACGTTCTTAAGTTTCAATCTTCAACTACGGCGATTTCATTCTAAGCTTGATAGGAGCAATGACTAGCCTGTGAAGATGTTGGAATGGATTTTGGGGCGGTGGATGGAATGCCGGGAAGCATGAGCTCAGATGAGTAGGTGCTTCTTTTTGGGGGTCGAGTTTTGAGCTTGAGGCAACTGGATGGCCAAGGGACATAGGGTAATCGTTCCATAAATAAATTGTATGATAGGGAATAGGCTTGTTCAGTTATTAGACTTATCTCTCTCTCTCTCTCTCTGTTCCATGAACAACGAATGCATAATTATTACCAATTATCTGAAAAATATTTCTGCAAGTTTTTCTGTGATCTGGTCTTTTGGTGATAGTGGTAATAGTTCTCGAGCTGAAGTGATGTCTATATCACATACCTGGAAACTGCCTAGATAAATTATGGAGCGTGAATTGTCTTGTCAATTCTCATGAAAATTTTCTGTTTTGCTCAGGCTTCCTTAGTTTCATGGAAGGTGAACTTTGCTGGAAAATATTTTATTTAAAAAAAAAAATCAATTTTCCCTCTATAGTTGAATTTCGAGAATATTTTAAATCATTTTCCCACTATTGTTAGATAAACATTACAAAACACAAATTTTCCAGTTGACTCTTCTTCAAGAAACGGTGAAAATATCTTTCTACGATTGAGACCGGCCGATCCTTAATTTCCTCGGCGTGTTGGTAACCATACATTTTGATAAAAAAAAATGGTTTAAGTCCATTTTTGTTATCCTTACTCATGTTGAAATGTGTAATCGGATCATCTGACTTGTTCTTCTTTCTTTGTGGGTAACAACGTTTCCCTCTTTGTAATTTTTTTTCCAATTGAGTCCATTCATTTCATGCAACCTGTATGCTTGACATGACAGCGCAGATGTAGACAAAATTAACATACGGGTGTTGAAATGGCACATCATACGACGAAAAAGTCAAAAGAAAAGAAGGACATGAGAGACAAAGAAAGAAAAGGGGCGCAGAGGAGTGCCATCCCGGCCACCGGTAAGGGCCCGGTGACGTCTCTCGGTGGTTACGTGAGGGCTGTCAGCCCTCCTTTGTCGCCAAAGGCAGCCCATCGGAACTCCAGGTATGATCTGGTTGAGTTCGCTGAGACCCCTGATCAAATTTGGTCGTCAAGGCCAGGTAATGGTCACGAGAGACTAAACAGGGACCAAACGACCCTCAGCAACAGCTCACGGGAGAGGTGTGTGTCTGTCCATAAGTGTACAATTTTTCTGTTGCGTCTGCCCAATATCCAGATTATTTTTTGTCATCGTGAGGCTAATGCGACTACAAATTGGGTCGCGAAAACTCATAGGAAACAGTGCTTGCCCTCGAAGTGGGTCTAATCCCCACCCATCTGTCTTTGGAATCTACTATGTATTGATGCCTATCTCTCGGGCTCCCTATTTTGGGCTTGATTAATGAAAAGTTCTATTTCGACCAAAAAAAAAAAGAGCGCTCTCTCGGTCTCTCTCTCTAACATTTTTTTGCATTATTGCTGCTCCAGGGCAATTTGATTTTGATATACTAAGTTTTTTTCGGAATGATAGGGCAATTTTTCCCATAATAGGAGTGTTAACGTATTGGCAAAGAGTATCCCATTACTATCCAGTCTTGATTTGTGTTCTATTAGGCGTTTCGAGAGCATTCCGTGATCATCCGGCCAATCAAAATCATGAAGTATGGAGTTGTACGATCTTAGCTTATTTGCGTGTGCGCGCTTGTGCGAGGCTTGAAGTGGGAATGTATGAACCAATTAGCTGATTCTTCTTTCCTAGAGATATGAACAGTGGGGTCTAGTGGCTTGGAGAAATAAGAGGAAGGAAATATCATAAACCCACTTTTTCTAGGGTATAGAAAATAAAAATAAATAAGGTTTTGATGACCCAAAAACCATCCTAAGTAAAATATTTTTAAAGCTTCTTAGGATCCGTTTCTTTGAAAGAAAAGTGTTTCCGGGAAAAAAATTTCTATTTTTTGAAAATGGAAAATAATCGATTTATGGATAGCATTTTTTATAGATTGAAACAACAAATTTAAATTTGAGAAAGGCTCAATTCAAACATTTTCCATAAATCGATTAACTTTTAGTCATCTAAATATCGAAAAGTCAGAAAATAATTTTTCGAAAAATAATTTTTTTCCAAACAAATGGACCTTTAATACTAAAAGAAATAAAATATTCGATAGTTTCGAAGCCTCATATCAGCAACTTATGTGGCAAGCATTTTTTCACCTTTGCATCCACTTAAAAATTTAAAAGTGTCTTAAATTTAATTTAAAAAATTGATATGGACTTTCTTTGTGACGTGGAATTGTTCTATCTAGCTTCTTCTAGCTTCTTCTTCCTCATTGTCCGAAGTTAGCTAATCGACTTTAGACGTGCTGCCGTGATCAGTGACACTATTGTCTCTCCAAATCTGGCCATCCATAGTCATCGACATTGCTTGTCCCGGAGATGCTATTGAGGATTTGTTCCTTTTGTTACACGTCATTTTTTTTTTTTTTTTTTGCCTTTTTCTCGTTTTGAACCTAGCTCACATACTAAATCAAATTAATTGGATAACTTTCTCATATTGATTGCACTAGTTATGCTTTCGCTATTGGTTGAACCTATTTTAACATGCCCCGTCACGGAGCTAGTGGAGATTCAAAGTGTTACCATCACCTTGGATTTGGGCAAGCAACCCTCGCTAGTTCGATCATGACCGGCAAAGGGGGCTTTAACACGATAATGAGGAGACACTCGTCGTCAAGTGCACTACCGTCAAAATAATTTTTATAATTTTTCCTTTTTAGCATATTAATATTTAATTTATTTTACGAATATCAATTCAATATTAAAATTTTCAGTTTTATCAATTTAATTTCAACTCTTAGCATGAATAAAGATCATCGTGTGACGAAATACATGATCATGTAACATATGAAACAATACGTGGTTAAATTAACTTCACATGATCTTCAAGGACATATTATTACACTTGACGCAGCTGAAGAGCCCAGCGGCGATGGAGACCGTGTCCAAAGCATCTCACGATTGTGTCCTCCCCAGCGCATGTGGCCGCGACGGGGAGTCTCGAACCGCGTGTCCGAACGAGGACGACGCCGCGACTCACAGGTCGAAAAGGGCGAGGGGAGGGGAGGCGAGTCGCGGGAGCGGGAGCGGGCGCCCCGATTCACATAGGACGGAGGACGACACTCCATCGTTGGTTCTTGTCGCGTCACGCACCAGTCGATAACGTGGGATGCGACAGCGAGCGAGCGCTCTTCACCCGACACGGAGTCTCGATTAAGAAAGTCTCGACGCAAATTCATTTGCGCGAGAGAAATAATTAAATGGAGATGGGTGGGACAGAAAGGCCATGGATTTCTGCAGATGGGTTGAGAGAGAGAGAGAGAGAGAGAGGGAGGGAGAGTTGGGTCATCCCGTCGTCGTCCCCGTTTCAAAAATTTTCGAAAACAACGCCGGAAATTCCGAAGTCCTGGAGCTTTGCGAATGTCCCGTAATGGGGTAATAAAATGGGTCAAATCCCCCCCCCCCAAAAAAATGAAGTCTGAAAAGGCATCTCAGGCTACTCCGCTAGAGTCTGCCCAAGAAAAAGACATCTTTTTTTCTGCGACCCACTGTCCATTTCGCGTCTCCACACGGAGTCGAGACCCCACCCATTTACCTCCGGTCTAAATTTGTAGTTGGGGAGTGGTTGCAGGTCCTCCATTTTTTCCAATGTCTGTTCCTTTTTTAATCCCTTCTTGAATCCCTTCTTTGCTAGTTTGCCCGGAGGAAAGAAACCAGCTCTGTGAGGGGTCTATATAGCTATTCTAATCTCGCCCACGCCGCACAACTGTGACTTTTTGTCATCTTCTGGTGTATCCCGACCGGTGAGCGCAGCGCCAATAAAGCTCGACTCGGATTTGAACTGGCTAGAGAGAGAGAGAGAGAGATAGCGGCAGCCGCAGCGCGCCGTCTCGGTGGAGCCAGGAGCATTCGAGCTGTGTTTTGAGCAGAGGGAAGCTACTTTCGATGGCCTTTTGGTTGCGGCATTTTCCACCAGTCTTTCGCGTCTTGTCAGAGAACTGAAGATCCTCCTCCTCCTCCTCCTTCCTCGGTCCAGAGCATTTGCCTCAAAAGGTCTCTCCTTTTTCTTTCTTTTTAGCACGGAAAAAGCTAGCAATAGTACCTCTCTCGAATGAAAGTTTTTGTCTTTAATCTTCCGAAAGGAAAACGACCCGCATCATGTATTGGGTCGGCTTCTTTTTTGCGACTTGAATCAGAATGTATATCCAAGTAGAAGTGGATTGCTGATGCCCTTGCTGATAGTGACGGATCAAGAATGGGGATGCTGATGGTTTTAGGCAGCCATGGACCACTCGCTGAAGACCCCCCTTGCTTTGGATTGTTGTCTACTTCCTCCTATTCTTTTTTCTCGTGTCTTGTGGTTTTACATTGCCGTCGACTGTCGTGTTGTCGCTAACTTTTAGCTCCAATTAGCTTTGTCTCTTTTATCTTTCTTTTACTTGCTTCGAGCTGTTTGGTTCACTATCCTCTCCCGTGATTGGCCAGAGAACTTGACAAAAGCAGAATCATTTCCTTTCTCTTTGCCTGATATCTTCTTCTTTTGTCTCTTGATTTGCTTCATAATTTAGTGCCCGAGTCATTGAACTTCCTTCTTGCAATTTTTGTGAGATCTTGTTGGGGGTCGTTGCCTCGTGTTCGTTCTGCCCAGTCTTTGAGTGGGTAAACAAAGTCCCATTCTTTTTATATATTCCACTTATTTTATGTGCTCGACAGTCCTATGATTCTTTTGTTTCGCTTCATGCATAGACTGTTCAGCGTAATCTTCATCAAAGTGAAAAATGGTACCCTAAATTTGTGATCCTCCTGCATCAAGTCATTCCCCTTTGTACCTTCCTTTTTGAGTGCCTTTGTGAATGTTGCATTTTGAAGTAGAAATTTTGGGGTTACATTTGAATGGTTGCTGTAAAGCGATTGGTAGTTTTGCATTCATGACAAGCTTGACTGATTTGATTGCTTGATTCACAGGCGTCACAGTACCTTCCTCCCGTAACAGCAATATTATTTTTAAAGAATGTCTGTCTTCCCACAAATGTATGTAGATTTCTTGCATTAAAAATTGGGTAAAGAATGCAAAAGTTTAGCTATTGACTTATCCAAGCAGAATTGCAGGTTTCTTTTGGGTTGGCAATGATGCACAGTGACGATTTGGGGATGTGTTCGAAGAGACTTCTTATGTGCTCTGTGGGATAGTGGCCAAACTCCCGGCTAACAGGATGTGTGACTCACCATTCCTGCAAAATCAGTAATGGAAATATCTTATTTTCCTTCGCCCCCCCCAATGGATGTTTCTGGTTGTCTTATGTCACTGAGATCGGTTTCTGGAATTTCTTTAATTACAGAAGCCATTCTCTCTCCGAATGCTCTCATTCTGGCACGGTTGGTTGGATTTCAGAAACTTCACTGGATAAGCTGCATCTTCAGAGAGATGACGGTTCCTTATTAAATGTACCATTTTTTGTGTTGGTTGGAATGCGTCTTCCTTCTACTTTATTCAATTTGCAATTGCATCGGCAATCTTACGGCTGTGTTGATTCTGAAGGTGAGAGATTCTGATAACGAAACTGGAAGTCCTGGATTATCTACCGGAAGAAATGGTACCTGCCCTTACAGATTCCAACTGGAGCTGGATGTAAGTAATTTTCTCACTGACATTTGCATTCTGCACAATCTGCCTTATGCTCAAGGCTTTGAGCAAATATAGTTGGCCCCTTCCATTTCCCTTGCATTCTGGGTGGCTGTTGGTCAGAGTCAGTAACTTAGGTTGTTGCCATCTTGACCAAATTTGGGATCTCTGATGTCAGTTTGTGATTCATTGGCGGTTGTAGATTGTAAGATTATGTACATCACTCTGCATGTACTTGAGATGCTAAATTTTCGTTTGATCGGTTGAGTATAATTATCAAAGTTAAAAGGAGGCATGATCGTCTCTATGTAAGATGTGCATTATCTCAAAATTACCTATAGCTTCCTATACCTGATACATCCTATGTGGAGCTATGTTGGAGATGACCATTTTTATATTGGTTGCGGGGATCTTCATGCACCACATTCTTTGTTTAAACTGTATTTAGCAGCAGTTCTTTTGCAGATTATATTTATCCTCTTTTTGATGACTATATCTGAGTTAAATAAACAGCTGATTTCAGAACTAGAGGAGCGTTTGAAAATTACTTATTTTCTTTTCTTTTCTTTTTTAATTTTGGTTTTTGTTTGACTTTTCTTAGAATGCGTATTTCTGGGCAGAAGAAGATGGCCATCATATTTGATGCATATGGCTGTTCTATTGACTTGAGCTTCTCCATATCTCCTAGACAAAGGCGTCATGACCATTCTAATGGTCCTGTAATGGAATCTGGTTGCTGCAGGTACAGAAACTTCAAGAGCAGCTACAAGAAGAGATAGAACTGCATGCAGTTTTGGAACAAGCAATCGAGAGAAGTGCTGTAAAATTATCAAAACCTTCATGTCTTCCTCATCAGGTTAAGTACCTATTCCATGTATTCTTTGGGGAAATATTTTTTGAAATCTTGTGGATGAAAGTACCCATGCCATCAAACTCCTTCGAGTAACTTTCAGAGGGAAGCTTTGACCTCATTTTGATCATTCCTGTGTATGTCAACTTCAAATACAAAGTGGAGAAATGTTGGTTTTTACATTTCAACACCCCTGTCTTGCTTTAGTTTTCTTGTTTTGTGATATTACTCCCCATTTTGAGATCCATGTGTAATCTGTTAAGTTAAGAGACCAATATTTAGGAGGGAGTCCAACGACATGATCTACATACTTTTTTGCATTTTTCTGTTAGTTTATGGTTCTGGAAAATGGTTTTTCTCTGCTCTAATATGTTTGCCTTCATGGAACAGATGCACGGGATATGTAGTTTTAGACAATTTGATTTACCGAGCCAAAGTCAAGGAACTATATGCATGTTGTTAACTGAAAATAAGGACCGCTGCCTTACCACAGAACCTTGCTTTACAAAGAACAAATCTCCTTGGCCTGAGAAGAATCATGCTAAATACGATTGTCTGATTCCTGACAGCTTAAGCTTTTGAGAAGAATAGGTGTCTCTCATGACATCGGAGCACATGCTAAGAGTTTGGATCTTACTTTTACTTTCTGACATTTTCCCGATAATTTGTCTCCTCTTTTAACTGTTAACAAATACTCTACATTTCCCATTTATTGACGCTTAAAGGTTTTAGGGAAAACGGTGGTCTCACACGGCCATCTGCAATTTTTTGATTGTTTTAGAGAGAGATACAAGAGCTCTTGGGTGATCAAATCTTCCTTTCAATAGATGAAAGATGGTCTTCATATTCAGTATAAGGATTGTAGAATGATTTCTCTAGTTTCACAAACGGGAACACGACATAGCCGATTGCATTTTGTCAGTGGGCTTTGCTGATGGTTTAGTTATGTTTCTGATCCAGGCCTTGATATTGGTAAAATTCTTCCTTATGTACAGGCTGAGGAACTCCTTTCTAATATTGCGATGTTGGAACTCGCAGTATCCAAACTCGAACATGAGATAGTCTCTTTACATTTCCAATTAAGTCAAGAAAGAAATGAACGGAGGCTGGCTGAATACCGTTTGAGGCACTCTTCCTTGGAGGAGAAGTCTCTTTGTTCCTCTGGCATATTGCAAGTGCTGGTAATTCACGTACTTTCAGTTAAATCTACTTGTTCCCAATCATCACATGTATATAAAATTCTTTTATTTTCCTGTTGGGGTTCTCTTCTAATTGTTGGTTTTCATTAGCTTTGGTTTAGTTGTTGGTGTACGCAAGACAGCGCTTATGAAAGTCTTCCTTGATAATAAAGTGAGTGCTGATTAAGAATTGGAAAGGAAACTTTTTGTGGATTTGGGTGGTTAGGATCTTTGAGTCGGGCATCTGAAAGTCACTTATCTTCATAGGATGCCTAATTATATAAAGGTCATGTGTATTGAACCCAGACATATATGTGAAAACAGACATGACATCAGTTGACAATGAGCTATATTTTAATTGCCATATGTCTCAACATCATGAAGCCTCCTAATTCTCTGTAAGATATTTAAAGACATGCATAAACTATTGCTTAATGCATCATTTGATTGCATAAGTTTGTGTTAGAGGTATTTGACTTTGGACATATGACATTTCCTCGCACCAGGATGAGGATGGCTCCTCCGCACCTCTCTGCGATAACATATGTACAGGGTCAGATGCAAAATGTGGTCAAACTCAAGAGAGTAGGAAGCCACCCAGGGAGTTGCCACCTAAGGGCCTCTGGGATTATCCCAACCTACTGTCTGAAGAGATGGTCAGATGTATGAAGAATATATTTATCTCACTGGCAGATTCTGCGTCTCCATGCCAGTTCTCTACATCACAGGGCCATCTCTCACCTTTGTCTCCACATGGGCACCTTTCCAACTCATCATGGTGGTCATCATCTGAACGCTCAGTCATTTCATCCTGGGTGCAAAGCCCCCAAGTTGATGTACAGAGTAATTTGGATGTGCTGGCCTCAGATAATGCTTGTGATCCATACCGAGTGCGAGGGAAGCTAAGTTGGGCAGATGTAGGAAATTATGGGCTGGCATCTGAAGTTTCTTGGATGTCTGTTGGGAAAAAGCAATTGGAATATGCCTCTGGAGCTTTGAGGAAGTTTAGGTTAGTCTTGATCAATTATGGTACCACTTTAACTGTCTTTATTTAAGATCCAGTTTACAGTCATACTAGAAGGGAAACCTTTTTTTGGCTCCTACAGTGGTTTATGTTCTCTGCCCAGGTATTTGTCCTAAATTCTAATATAAACGTAGTATTGCTGTTGGGATGTTATTTTTGGTTTTGGTTATGTCGACAAATTTTCTGCAAAGGAGATGTAGCCTGATAGGTAGAAGGCTCCAGAATGAACTTTTAGCCTAACAGATGGAAGTTAATGCCACGTTGCATTGTGGAGGATCTGCATGGGCACAATTGCATGCTTTTGGCTGAAATTATGAGTGGTTTGCTTACTGTAATCAACAGCATGCTTTCTTTAGCTGTTGGTATATAAGATCCTCTTCATTGGCCTCTTATATTTATCATATAGTTCAGCCACTGCATACAACAAAACTGGAAACAGTTCTCTTGATCTTTCAGATTTTTTACATGTTTGGAGCATACTGATCATTGTAGCTCTATAAATGTGAACAGGACACTTGTTGAGCAGCTTGCCAAGGTCAACCCAATCCACCTGAGCAGCAACGACAAACTTGCCTTCTGGATCAACTTATACAATGCAATGATCATGCATGTAGGTCATTGATTTCCATCAAACCAAGGAATATCTTGCTTATGTCATACGCAGTTTGGCAGGTGTCTAGTGGCTATGCTACTATAGTTTGGACGGTGCTTTTCAAGTAGGATATATGGGATGGTGACACCTGGTTCTTGGCCTGTTTTCTCATAGTTTTCTTCCCCTATTTGTCGTTAGTTAAATGTACACTCCTAAAAAACTTAGCATTATCAAGTACCTGTGAACTATGAAATTATGGATGAGCAATGCGAAACATACAACTTTTTGAACAAGAAAAACTTCACGTTCTATCCCAGCTACAAGCAATACTTAAAAAGTATATAAACAAGAAAATTAAGAGGAACGCATAATTTAGCCCATCTATTTCCTTTTAAGTCATAGGTTGCACGGACATTGTTGCTAATATAAAGAATATACTGGCAAACAGATTTTAGGAATTCGTGAAAAATTTTGTTTTCCACATAAAGATACAAAACAATGTTTAGATAAACAGCTAAACCCACATCCATGGAACATGCTTTCTCACTCCTTCCATCCACATCTGCAGAGATGATTTTCTAAGATTTTGACTTTAAGCAGGCTTACTTGGCTTATGGGGTTCCAAAAAGTGATATGAAGCTGTTCTCATTAATGCAGAAGGTTTGTATCTATCCTTTCAAGATTTATTTTCTTCTCATGGTCTTTCAACTTGTGTGGAGGATCTCTTGTGAATGTCATAATCAAGGAAATTGCTTTTTCGTTTTCCTAGACCAATATGTCGTGCCACAAGTGAGAACACATTTTCTACAAGCCTTTCACAAACTGCGATGTGTGTGTTACCCTCAATGGGCGATAACAGAAAGGTGTCTCATAAGTAGTCAAATTGTCAATTCAAGCACCCTGTTAGGTGATGCATGGTGAGTGATGGGAGCAGATGCTGACATAACTTTTGAGCCAATTTTCTGCTGACGGTATACATGGCTGGAAAGTTATTCCTACTGGCAGCTTTTAGGTTGCATCCATGTTTTGGTTTTGAATATAAAAGAGAAAATAAGATTAATAGCAACGTGAAATTTGATAATTTGGCCTACATCAAGGATGAAGAATCAAATGAAAGGCGTGACTAATGAAACTGTCGGTATTGCTAGTTTCATAACTATCAAGTTTATGGTAGAATAACCAAGTGAAAAAACAATTCAGGTTACCTCCAATCACCAAATTCTGTGTCCTAGTCATAAGTGGAGCTTAGTTTATGCAGGGTATTTGAATATCTACAACTGAATGAAACTCCATCTTTGTTCCGCTTGTTCCAATTGTTTAGTTTTTTATTTTTCTCCCTGTACTAGTTCATATGGAGGGTTTTCTTTCATCTTTTAGTTCTTTCTCCCACATAAGCTTGGAGGACCTGCAATTGTGGGCTTGTGTGAAGGTGATATGGTTGGTGTTGGTTCTTTTTATTGGATCGGACGACAAAGTAGAATTAGTAGTGGGATCATATATTTGTTATCCCTTTCTTAGTTATTTTGGAGTGGTGCTTGTAGCCATAAAATAAGATAATACAGTGATCACATGCAAATTGGCGGACGACAAGAAAACTTTTCAAGGAACAGTTGGAAGTTGTGAACAATGTGAAATGAGGTTGAACGCCTGTCCTCAATTTGATACCTAAGGGAGGTTTTGGCTTGTCCAGGATGATTCTATCATTTTGACTGATAAATTATTCATGTGTTGTCTATATATGACCTATTCATCTTTGATGATTATTGATGTCCAGTGAGCCTCAGCCATTGTCAATTAACTTACGTGATAGAACTGAGTGTAGATGTTTGCAGCAAAGCCAGGTCTACTCAGTCATAGAGTATTGGAAGTGCTAAAAAATGCTGCATGATGTTGAATGATCCTTGGGAAAATATGAAATTTGTAGATTAACCATCTTTCCTGCAGGCAGCATATACTGTGGGGGGTCATTCTTTCAGTGCAGCAGTCATTGAGTATGGAATTTTGAAGATGAAACCACCTCTCCATAGGCCACAGATTGTACGGTTTCTGCCTTAGATATAATGTATCGTTGCTTACTGAAAGTTCTCACCTTGCATGATTTTCTGACTGCCATTCCCATTGATAATATTCAGGCTTTGCTCCTCGCTCTTCACAAGCTAAAGGTATCTGAAGAGCAACGAAAGTTTGCTATTGATTTGCCTGAACCACTTGTGGCATTTGCTCTCAGCTGCGGAATGTACTCATCTCCTGCAGTAAGATCTCGAATTCTTCCCTAGGTGATGTTCAACTTTAAAGAGAAAAATTTACCATACAAAATAAAAAACAAATGCAGGTCCGAATCTATACTGCCAAGAATGTGAGGGATGAGCTACAGGAAGCACAACGAGATTTGATCAGAGCTTCAGTTGGGGTTAGCAGCAAAGGGAGGTTATTGGTGCCAAAGATGCTACATTGCTTTGCCAAGGGATTCGTGGACGATGCTAACTTAGCTGTATGGATATCGCACCACCTCCCCTCCCATCAGGCGGCCTTTGTGGAGCGGTGCATGTCACAAAGGCGTCAAAGCCTTCTTGGTTCTCGCAATTGTGGGATTCTTCCCTTCGACTCCCGCTTCCGTTACCTATTCCTGCCAGAGAAAATCCATTTGGACAATGCTTGTTCATAGTTACTTTGGCTAGCCTTGGCAAGATTGGTAAGGTCATAGCAACAATGCCTTCAGGGAGGCTCTGTATCATTTCAGTCTTGCCATGGTGTATATCACAAGATGGCTGCAGCCCATGCAGTTTTGGTCTTTGCTCTTTGATGATGTACATTCTGTTAGAAGAACTCTGACCGACAATTGCTAAATAAGATAATCAGACCATTTCTTCCGCGGATACTGGAAAACGTAGTGATAATGTTCATATTGGAATGGTAGAGAAGCCAATAAATGAGCAGTGAGGGTGAGACGATGGGAGGATACTTATTTGACCAATGGTAGCACCGCGGCTCCTGCTTTACAGACCTCGCTTGAAATAAAGACACGAAGTCAATAATTGTTATGCTAGAAATAGTCACTGGTGTCTTCACATTTTGAGGGATGATCATGGGACTAACTGTTTACACTACTTAGGCATCGATGTTATATTGCACTGTGAAAACCATCCTTGTTATTTGGACTGTTCCCTAACACAAGCATTAGCCATGAGCTCAAGTAATAAATGACTGCAAGATCTTTGAAACTTCCCATTAAAGATTTTGTGTTATATGGTTGGTCATTTATTCCAAATACATTTGGTATTATCCTCAGACAACTCAACTCACCATTCCCTCTCCTGTTGTTTGAAATTTACACACACGGGGAGGTTAGATTAGTAATCTCGCAACTGGAAATGGTGATTCCAAACAGTAAGTGAGAAGCTTTGCTAATGTCAAATTTGCACTGAGCTCTAGCACTTTTGCGCAACCAACTCGAAAAGTCATAAATGTATGGACTGAAAAAGTCTGTTGTAGAAGCCCAGCAGCTGGCATTGTCTTCCTTTTATCATTTTTGCACTGCCTAATACTTCTGGTACCACGGGAATAAACTCAACCCATAAGCAGATCAAGTCCACTTTGATAGTATTGCAAATAAGGACTGTTTGGTTTAACTTTCCCTAGAGGTTTTGAGGAAATGCAAAGCAGTTTAACTTTCTCCTCTTTTCTACACTCATCTTCAGACCTATTTAGCAGCTTGGAAGTAACGAATTAGGATTATTCTTTGGAAACACACGGACACTATTGGACATTGAGATCTCTGTATATGTGACCTGAATCTCAAGATAAATTGACTGACTTCCCACAAAAACTTAGATGATTGTTCGCTCAGCACCAGCCATTCGCATTTGCCAATTAAACTTCCAGCTTCAGACCTTCCAAGAAAATTTTTCAACTTAACGTAGGAGAAATGAACAATGGCTTAAACATTCTTGGCCAAAAACTTATGTACTTCCCCATTCAGGAAGTTTACAAAGCGTTAGTAGGAAAAGAAAGAGCGAGAATTTTCCAACTAGTAACTCTCAAGCATACTGTTCCGCAGAGTAACTGGGAGAATCATGGTGAACAAGTGGTGTGCGTGCACACTGCCCGAGCAAACCTCAACATTAAGTTATTATCTGTGTGTTTGAATTGTAACGTTAGGACAAGAGGAAAGTTCTGTGAAGAGTACACTCGTAGCACCTGTTTCTTGTGGAAAGAAGTCCCATAATTTGTGCTTCCACTTGGAAGCCAGAAAAACCTATACGGCTTGCTTGGCAAACCTTCCCACGGCAGGGGTTGGGAGCTGGCCGAACTTCAACCTGGGAAGGGAAAGATGGGTTGGGTGCCGGCGAAACTTCAATCTGGAAGCGAAAGATTAGACAGCAAGCACACGAACATCTAAATTCTTGTAATTGTGAAGTAGATAGTATGGAAGAATAGCTTAATCTCAGGGAGAACCTCCATTACATACACTGGGATGCGCATGAGAAAATCTTATGCTTACAAGAAAAAGCTTAAATCCTCAAAGGCTCTATTACTTCTGTTCTTAGTAATTTTAGGGAGAACATGTGAAGAGTATGAAGCATACAGCATTCTTCTCAACATAATCACCGATATCATAGGATTACTACAATGATCTCCCGACTCATAGAGACATAGTGCAAATCACTTTCTCTAATCCGGAGTCAGCATGGCTCCCCTCTATTAAAAATCCAATTCCAAGAGAAAATCAACATAGCTGGTATTTCACGAATGAAGTCCACACATATGATTGAATTAACCTAACAGACATGCATGTAGCAAAAATCTTGAGCTGTAAAGAGAAGCTCAATGACAATTAGGGATCAGAACTTAATGAAAGATTCATTGATGTTCAATTCTAACTATCGAGTAGATGGCCTGATGGAAATCACAATAAAATAATGGCTCTGCTTTCATTCAATAGGTATGTAGAACAGATGATGAGTGAGGTTCCCCTGTAGTCTTACCAGTTTGTGGTTAGATCATTGTCAAGGACCATAATCCTCATCTCCAATCAAATTACAAATATCTGAGCACTCGACCAGACTGCACAGACATCAAAAGCTAAATCAAACTCTATCCATCATGAAGAAGCATGCTGATATAGGAGAGGGAAAAATACAATGGAATGGTCAAGTGCTGATCCTGAGATGAGGTGGAGAGAGGGAATGGAAAGTATATTACCAGTATTTCCTGCTGCGAAAGCCTTCCTTAAAAACCACCAGAGGCCTGCCCAAAAGGAAACAGAAAATTAAAAAGAAAAAAAGAAAAAGAAAAAGAAAAGCCCCTCTGGAACAAACAGATTGGAGGGCCTCGTTCTCTCAAATGAAAAGATAGATGGTATGTGGCCGGTTAGTTGGTGGCGATGAGGTGTATGTATGATGCATATCATTTGGCCAGATCAGTACCACAAAAGAAAACTAGCAACCTGCGAATGTTGAGGGGGCCTTCTCCAGGAGAGCCATCGCCACCGCGGATGCAAGTGGTGACGCACTTGGTGGTGCATGACTCCGCCTTCCTCGATTTGGGCCTCTGTATCCTGGGTTTCTTGCAATCCTTGGGAGACTTGCACTCGCCTGACAACATCTGAGGCACATTCGACAGTGTATCCGACTCCGATGGCTGCGGAACCACCTCAGCGACGGCCACAGCCGTGGGCCAGATTACAAGAGACGCAGTCAAGAGCCAGCCGGTTGCTACCTGTCTGGCTTTTGTTGGAATGCGAATGTCAGCAATGCGCCTTGAGAATGAGTGTGCACGTACAAGAGCAGAAGCAGCAGCTGCAGAAGCTGGGCTACTAGGCTTGGAGCAATGAACTGGTACAATCATTATCTTCTGCCCTCTCTGTCTCTGAGTTTACCTCACAAAGACAAGGCCTCGCTCATTTTTTCTACTCCAATCCAATCTAAAAGGCTGGCAGTTTTCTATTTCTCTGCCTTCTCCTTATCTCCCTCCACCACAAATCGCAAAGCTAACCAACTGTCCAACAATTTCTCCCCTGTTCTGATACGACTACTCGTCACCACACATGGCCCAGGATGATCTGTCAGTTGTCATGACTTCTTGGGCTCTTTTGTCACTCCTTCCTTGTTCTCTCGTTTCCTCTTCGTGCAGTTTCATGTGGCAGGGCAGGTGGAGGGACTATACGTATAACTTCTTCGTGCTTGTCCCATCAAGATAGACATGAGAGCGAACGCCTCCATGCACGATAAACGAGTAATGACCACATTATTCTTGGCTTCCCTGGAGGAGGCCTGGGCGATTAATCTAAAGCACGAAACTTTCAAGTTTTGGCTTGTCAGATTTTGTACCATTAGCTGGAAATTCCCTTTCGGATTTTCAATTCACCGAAAATGCACGTTGTTCGAGTTTTGACTTCAAGAGCTGTTGGACAAAACTGATCACCCTACTTCTAACCTCTTTAATAGCAAAAATCTGGCTCTAACTTGGGCTCAAAGGCCCTCATGACTGTCATTGAAAAAGATGACAAATATCACAAGGCCTAACGGGAAGTACTTCATAAAGACTACAGTGATTTGGATAATTCCTCGCTGCTGCTGAGAGCTGGGAAGAGCCTCTTGAGACACGGTAGGATGTGCCAGATTGAGCTGTGCAGTTACTTGCTCAAGAATAGGCTGTGCTCGGATAAATGATGAAACCAGCGAAAACACTGACCGATCACAATTCCCTGAGTGCTGTGGCATCACAAGAATAAAAGGAAGAGGCCAACTATTGTTCCCTGTATATTACTCTCAAGCCATCACATGACACGCCCATTTTATAGGAGTTACAGAAGATGCCGTGATCAGGAACATGAATGATCTATGTACATCACATGGGAGGTAGAGCTACCCCTGAATGTCCTCAGTGTCTTGGCAAAATGGTCATTTTATACCGAACCAACAATCACAATCAGCAAAAAAGTGCATTAAGGGTATGTATCGCACGCCCCCCCAGGTAGACATCACCACTCTTCAAGCAAGAAGTCGAATTCCTTTTAAATTCCACGTGTTATTTCTGATAAGGATCTCATGTAGTCGGCCAATTCAGCCTCTTTCCAGAATGTACTCTGTAAACTTTAGTACATACAAGCCACCAATATACACAGGGATTGTCAAAAGACACTAGCATGTGAAGAAAGGGCAAGCAGAACAATTAGATATCGTAACAGAATATATTCACAGGACAGTTGAGATCAATTTTACTGCCCCAGATTCACATGTCCAGTAGGGAGATGAATTTTTCAACTGATTCAGGTATTCTTTTCTAGAACTGACAGGGCTGGCGTCAAGTAATTATTTGCTTTATCGGGCAAGTGTGCCACCTACACAAAGGAGATTCAAGACATTATCACTCCCAAGATACATATACATATCCAGACGTGTAAAAACAAAAAGAAACAAGCCGATGGTCTTTACCAGTTCATAGAGCTCCCTCCCCTGCTCTGCAACATATTCATGGCATACCTGAAAAATCAAACAAAATCACTAATCTACACCACCCCAAATCACAATTAGTAGCAAAAAGAGAGTGTAACCCACATCAAAGCTCTTGTTTCTTGCTGTTGAGTCATGCAACGCTTTCACACATATATCAGCCACATCCGCACAGCTGATTCCCTGCATTAGAAGACAATCCCGATAAGATCTTAAATATTACCTTGTCTATAACTTACAATCACAGCTTATGTTTTTGCAGACAGAAGATAGATCAAAATCAATGACAACCTAAGAAAACTTTTTATCTACTTGCAGGAAGATTGATAATCTTCACCTGAGAAATCCGGTTTCCCTGATCAAATATGAGAGCACGTTGACCGCCGGGTTCCTCCTGCAATAACCACAATGAATTTTGCAAAAACGCCCAAAAGATTTTAATAACCACCCAGGTAAGAAAAAGGTGTATGTTGTACTTGGAAACTTTCTGCCAATAAAATCTAGCAACACAAATTCCTTGAGAATAAAGCAGAAACATTGAGCCCAGCAGGATACAAGGATCATCCTTAATATCCAAAAGTCCATCTATGTACCACAGGAAAAGAGGATCCACTGGAATACATTCACTACCAAGTTTGAAAGGAAAATGTTTTGAGTGTTACCATTAGGGGACCAGGGCGAATGATCGTATAACCAAGCCCCGACCTCCTCAAATAATCTTCTCCAGCCTAGACATGAAAATAGGAATCATGAGTTAACAAGTTTGACAATAGAATTCCACATAGACGTAAGAAAATCTGAAAGGGCTAACCCTCTTGGCTTTCACAACTTGCTCTCTTCTAGAAGG
Organism: Corymbia calophylla; assembly: GCA_014182845.1. Classification (NCBI taxonomy): domain Eukaryota; kingdom Viridiplantae; phylum Streptophyta; class Magnoliopsida; order Myrtales; family Myrtaceae; genus Corymbia; species Corymbia calophylla. The sequence goes on from CM024698.1 coordinate 34,054,550, forward strand.
CTCAATTCCAAGTCCCGTACACGAAACTAACACAAAGTCTGTTTCTTGCCCAGTCTGCAGGTAAGTAAAAATTAAATGGTTAATAGACAACAAAAGACAGTAATTTTAACAAACAAATCCACAAGCTGTATCTTTTGTCAGTTAATTAAACACTCCCCAGTTTCTTTGTGCTACAGACATCCAAAGGCTTTGCTGCAGAACAGCCTCAGTCACAACTCAGGAAAGCAGCATAACAGTGGATAAATTTGGCATAATGGTATTGCTTTTTTGGAAAACTGCAACTTTCCAGACCCTCGTCATCATCCTTTCTTTAACGTAGCAAGTATTTTAAATTCATCCAAAAACTATTCGAATGATGTCGATAATTATTCCGACAGTTTCTCATGCAACAACCAGAAAACATAAGGAAAGACTTACAGGCAAGGCCTTTATATATTCCAGAATAAGCTTAAAGCTTCTTAAGTCCTGCCTAGCACCTGAAGGTCCTTCTATGGGTCTCTGCAGCACAAAGATAAGCCAAGTATTGGCAGCATTAATCCTTTGGCTCACATCAGGAAATTTAAAAAGAGCGCTGTACCCAAGCGAAAAAGCATTGACATTTGCAGCGAGATGATGCCAAACAGCATGAAACTGACCCCACTGAGAGAACGCATAAGTTTCATCGATGCATAACTAGGGGAGCATGCACAGCAACAAGGACTAGTAGTCATGACCATAACAAATTGAAAACTCTACATGCAATGGTTGCTTCATGTTCCATCAGCTGATCTACTAGGGGCACGGAGGTTGCTATGGAAAGATGAATTGAGAACTGCAATGTAACAACGTATAGACTTCCATGTTTCAACAAAACTATAGAAGAGGGCAAAAACACTAGGGGACAAGTTTTTTACCAAAGTACGCTGTTTGGTGATTCTCAATCACATCACAGGCACTTCTTACTAAATAGAACTGACAGCATGCATTCTGATTGATTACTGGCCAAGCTAATGAATTTTCACCACCAGATTTGATTGAGCACACTAGGATATCCAAGATGCAAATTTTGAACAACTGCCCAGCACTTCAATGTGTTATATTTTGTGGGATCACTACCAACTATTATAAAAGCTTAAGCCGTTATATGAAGACGCAATTTACAATTTAATTACTCTAACACTCCTCCTCAAGCTTAACCTAGTCTTTTTGACTAGTACTAAGAGTGGGAATTTACTTGGGGAGGTAAATATGGCCTCGAAAAATTCAAAGTTAAGACCTCCAACTCTGATACCATGTTAAATTTCGTTAAGGGATTTATTAGATAATTACTCTAACAAAATGAAATCGAAACCATAGGAAAAACTTGTTAAGGGAATTATCTTACGATGGTTTAGAGTGGTAGAGACAGGACGATAAAGATCTTACATGCGCTGCCTCACAGAAAATATAGCATAATGTAGGCTTCACCTACCGATATAGAAGAATGTTGAAACTAGTAATCCAACAGCCACAAAGTGGCCAAGACAAAGTAATGGTTGAAAGCGGAAGATTTCTCTATTCTATCAATCAGTAAGGGGATAAACCTTGGCTAAAAAGAAAAGTATGGGGATAGACCTGTCTTCGGGGCTCAAATCGAATTGTTAATGTATGCACCAGGAACGGGTCCAATGGAGGATCATCCGGTGTCACTGGACGGAAGGATGAAAACGGTACTCTCACCTGTCAACTTATATATCAGTGAGGACAAAGGAAAGAAGAGTCTGACAACTAAAAGCCACAGTAAAGAGCAAACATTGCCGAAGCGCAAAGAAATTGATGGAAACAAACTTCATTATAAATAGGAGGTGTGTATACCCTGCAAAATCCAATTTTGGTGCTGATTCTCGCAAAGTACAGCTTGCTCTGAGTTGTGTCGGCTGAAGGACCCGCTTCAAGAATTAACACGTACGATCTTCCATTGCCGCCGACGGAGAGGACTAGACCCTCATATCGATCAAGAGTGCGATCCACAGGAAGCGTAAGCTTTTTCGACAGTTCAACATAGCCTCCTCTAGTGAAAACATACCCTGAACCATGGAGTTAAGAGTCAGAGTTGGGAAGCATTAATGAGAAATGTACCTCCATTCACTGACAAGAAAGTTTACAGAACTCCAATTCACCTGAGAAAACGGCCTGCCCTGTCTCGGTGAATTCGAACTTGGCGTCCATGCCTGCGTCGTACTTTGTGGCAAGCACGTCCTGGAAATAGGTCCCCCGACGAACCTGCCAACCCTGGAGAGATTCGGGGAACTTGAACTTGGCGAGGAGAAGCTTGCTCTTGCTACTCCGGCCCGCGCGGAGCTGGGCGAGCCGGTTGTTGTAGTCCTGGAAGGCCTTGCTGAGGTTGTAGACGCCGCGGTGATCGACCCTGAAGAGGTCGCCGGTGATGGAGGAGCGGGCGGTGGCGCAGTAGATGATTTTCTGGCAGCCCTGGACGGCGGCCTTGAGGGAGGAGGGGTCGCCGACGTCGCCGGCGACGACCTCCACGGAGCGGGGCAGGGCGTCGGGGGGGAGCTGGTCGGGCCTGCGGACGAGGGCCTTAACGGAGTAGCCGCGGAGCATGAGCTTGCGGACGAGGATGCGCCCGATGCGGCTGGTGGCGCCGACGACGAGGACGGTGGTGGACTCGGCGGCGGGGATGGCGAACTCGCGGAGGAGGAGGGCGGCGTCGTCGTCGCCGTCGGAGAGGGAGGTGCGGGAGATCTGGCCAAGGCCGGAGAACTTGCGCCAGACCTCGTCGAAGATCTGCCGCGACCGCCGGCCGAGTCTCACCGGGTCCACTATCGACACCTGCTGCTGCAGTTGCTGTTGCTGCTGCTGCTGCTGCTGCTGCTGCTGCTGCTGCTGCTGAGCTGGAGCCTCGCTTGCTTTCGCCTTCTTCGTCGCGGCCTTCTTCTGGTCACTGTCGAGATCGGCATCGCCACCATCGCCGCCGCCGCCGGAAGTGGAAGCGGAAGCTCTGGTGGGTGAGGCGGAGACGAACTTGACCCGGGCTCCGACATTACTGCGGGAGTTGGGTTGGGGGAGGGAAGCGATGCCGAGGAATTCCGACTTGAACCGGACGAAGCTGCTCGCGCCCGACATCGTCGTCGTCGTCGTCGTACCCGCGCGAACAGCGGATGACATGCAAGAAGAAGAAAGAAGAAGAAGAAGGAAGGAAGGAGGCGACGTGTCACGCTGCGGGAAACAAGTGAATCTGAGTGCGCCAAGGCCACAGAATATGTGTTTGGCTGGAAACCCAGTAGAATCGCGCCACGTGGACCCATCCGCTCTTCTTCTTCTTCTTTTTTAATTGGTCGGACCTCTCTTCTTCTTTGAAAATTCCCCTTTTGTATTGTTATGGAGTGGGGAAAGGATATTTCATATAATTTTGTGGATAATGATGACTCATCATTTTACAATATAAAAAATGAAGAAAGAAAACAAGAAAATGAAATCATACCCAAATTTTGCGAGGCTCAAATACACCATAGCCACCATCTTTTGAAAAATGAATGGATAAATTTTAAGATATGATCGGCAACATCCAATACGTCTGCAAACGAGCACACATGGTTGGTAGCCGTACCGAAGAGAGGACGACGGACGAGCTGAAGATAGCTGAAGCTGTCAAGGGTTCATGGCGTGAAAGTTCGACTCACGTTTGCATCCCGCGAATGCACTCCCATCTACGCCATCGAATGAAAATTGGCACCCACCATCATCGACCCTAACAGCGACAATCGCCCTCAGACTAACAGTCTCAAATCATGGCTAGTCGTGTCCTACGCATGATGCAAATTCAATCGGAATGCAAAGACGGAACAATCGGTACCCGGACTTCAGTCACGGACCGATAACAAAGGTTACCTTACTACTTACCCAACCAATAAAAGAGACCAATTCTCAGCAGAATGGATTTCCTACTGCTAGTATCACTTTCACAAAAAACCAGTTCCCAGCTGCTTTTTATTATTTCAGGACTAGCACCCACAAATCGAGTGCCCCTACCAGCTGTAAATTTGACGTTTTTTATGCTTATAACATCGGAAAAAATAAATGAAACGGCACGACGAAGACAATGACATACTGCTCTCCGAGCTACAAAACCCAGTTTTCAAGTCTCCTAAATACTCTAGTTCTTCCTTATGTGCGCACGAAGAGAGAGAGAGAGAGAGAGAGAGAGAGAGAGAGAAGTTTCTTAAATAGCAAAAGTTAGACTATACATCAACAACAATGAAAAGAATTGCTGTGGATTTGGCGACGCCCTTATTTTGCCACCCTATCTATTCCAAGACAGCCTACCAAAAAAGGGGGAGGGGCCAATATAAAAAAGAGAGGAGGGAGGACCACTTTCCTCCGCATTTCTTTCTTCTGTCAAAGTAAAGAAGGGATCAGAACAACTATGGTACACTCACCGCCACGCCACCCCACTGGCCTTCACGATAATACAACACTTCAAAGAGGGACCGAATCAAAGAATTCACCACGGTGACCCATGTGATGAGGCACTGCATCGGCACTCTTCTAGCCATCGCTTCTGGTCAAGGCCACCCCAGAGGAGGACGACATTTGGAGGAGGAGTCGTCTTCTTACTGGTAGATTCTAATAAAGAAAGATCTGTATAGCCTGGATGCGGGGCACTGTGACAGCATCAACAGCACAGACCCCCCCCTCCTTCCTTCTTCAACCAGATACAGCCACCAATTTGCCTAACCCCAAGCAAAATCCACTATACTTAAAAGCTGCACGAACCCATTTTCTGCCTCCTTATCTGAAACTTTCCCCGGATAATTATTCAACTATGTACAGATAGGTCATCCTCCATTGTTGGCGACTTCCGCAGCTCTCTGTCTCATCATCTCCATCACAGCTGCCCTGCGCCGTGAATCTGACTGCTGCTGTAGCCGCCTCAAATGTTCTCTTAAGTCTCTGGTTAAGACAAACACGTACGATGATAATATATAAGAGCAAGAAATCACCAAACACATAACATTCTCCTCCTATGGAAATAAAGAAACAAACTGCAGATTGCTTCGAACATATCTTCACAAGGATAGCCTCAGCATCTAACCTGCATCGTGGGACATGGCACACGGCTTCTTTGCAGGCTCGTGCATGCAGTTGCAGGAGATACCACATCTTCTTACAAAGAACACAACCTCTAGAAGCACGTGTTTTGCATTGGATCCCATGGCGGAACAAACCTTTCACTTTGCGACAGTTCGGATATTGACAAAGTGCTGAACGGCATTGTGATGCATGCACCAGTAGATCAAGCATTTTCCTAAGCTGCATTTCCACAAGACAGAAACATGTGAAAAAAGTCCTTCAAGTCCAAAAGCATGAAAAAGTAATACCAATGATCCTCTAATAACAGAATGCATTAAACTCCATCAGATAAGGTGTTCAAACGAATTGATTGTGTGGAACTTCTGCAAAATTACAGGAAAGAGCACTCCAAACGTGCCCATAGGATATAACAATCTGAAATATTCAATAAATGAAAAGCTGAAAAACCCTGGCCTGGTATGATACCTTTCTCAGTGTTTGATTTGATCTATAAAAATCAAATAAAATGAGCATTCCACAGAGAAACTATTAATGACTTGATTGCTACATGAATACTCATTAGCTCTCCCATCAAAAGTCATTCTTTTTTGGTCCTCAGCCAAAACCCAACTGAAAACCAATCTTATCAGACCAACCCAAAAATATTTGAACCCAATCCAATCACAATCTTTTGCTCAAATTTATTGGCCCCCTCCTCTTCTCTTCTCCACAATACTAAGAGACAGCCAAAGTCAAGCATGCTTGCAATCAAATTGCAGGCAAAAGCAATCCTCCCAGTAGATTTGTTTCTGCAAGCACTTTATCAAAACTGACTATTGCTCTAGTCTTCCACATTCAGACATTTTTATGTGCACAAGATATGAAACTTTTTACAAAGACAAAAAGAAGCAATTTAGACAATAAAATAAAATAAAATTAAGTGATTTAGACAAATCTTTCCTGCCAATTACGTAATACCAACCAAACAAATGTCGACTAAAATTCTCAATCAAAGACTACTTGAAAAGGCAGCTCAAAAACTGTTCACAGAAATGCTACGCCCATTGGTTTCTCCATTTCTTCAACTGTATTTTGCATAGTCAAAAAGCATGTAGACAAACAAAGATAAGAGATGGAGAAAAGAAAAGAAACAACACCTTCCCCCACCCTGCTAAAAAAAAATAATCATAAATAGAGAGCAAAAAATAGCTTCGTTATCATGGGACAATTGAGAAGTATTGAGCTCACTGAGATACCAAGATGTCCAGCCTCCTTCATGCTAGTCTTTTCATAAATCAGATTTGGTCCAAACTTATGATGGTAGTTTTCGAAAAAGGAAAAATAAGTCCTTATTTTCAACAAAGGGACGAGCAAGCCTTAATCCTTTTGCCCAAACTAAACCAGTGCTAAACTATGTGAAAGCAAATTGAATTTAATTCCATTTAAACAAAATTAAACTAGACAATCCCCAAGATATCAGGATTTTTTAAAGACGCACCTGCAAAACTCTTATTTGTCTGGCTTCCTTGTTTTGTGCATCGCGATCAGCCATAGATGGGTGATTTGTCAATTTGTGGGGATGATCAATACCACCGTCCTTTTGATAACAGGTATTGCATATATCATACTCTGGGCAAACCTCACAATGCCAACCCTGACCAGCTTCAATGTCAAGACTACATAGGTTACATGTTGTCACAAACGCCGGAGCAGTTGGATTATGAAGATGGTAGAGGACCATCATTGAAGAGTGTTTTGCACGCCTCAGGGTGTCATACTGATAGTGATTCCCTTGACACAAACTCAAGAAAGCCTGTCTGGTGTCAAAAAATTCACTTTCAAGTATCTCATCTTTATCTTTTGTATCTTCTGGTACATCAGTAATTTGAATCTGCAAAATTTAACAATCTGTCAGCAACATATTATAACTAGCCTTTTTCAACGCAGTCATAGTGAATTACCATCACTGTAGATAACTCATTCGTTACACATAACATACTTACCGGATACAGAGGATGTTTCTCTCTTTGATTGACAGGATGTCGCTCTCTTTCTTCACGTTTCTGTTCTATTTCATGGCACCTGCAAAATAAAATTGTTCCATGATTCTGAACAATGCAGTACAGACTAGGAAGCTGAGATAACTCTTAGTTCCAGACCAGAACTAGATGACTTCCTACAAAATAAGGATGATTCAGGAACAACAATGCAGTACGGACAGGACTCAAGCCAGAACTAGACTTCCTACAGCAAAAAAATCATTAAAAAACAGTGTCATTTCATTTTCCCTTGCTAAGCAGGATAAATTGGAGGGTAAGAAAAGGAAGCCTCGATTTCAGGTAACAAAATGAGGCTTAAATCATGATAAAGGAATGCACTGAAAGTCATCCTAGCAAAGCATCATCAAGGAGATAGGGACAGGAGAAATCCTAAAAATCAGTGATGAGTTCCACATTCCACATTAATTAAAAACTGTCCCGAAACAAACTCTCAAAGACCATGAGCATCTGTCCTTTACTCTATCAAAGATCGTTCAATTACTTTAACTCCACATACAGAAAAGGAGATGAGAGACTGACAAACAAATTCTCAACACGAGAGCCAGCAACTGTTCCAGCCAGCGACACATCAAGGAACTTACAAACTTAGAACAATTATAATTATCAGCTTATATTGTATGCTTAACCTAAACTGTCGACAAGTCTCTTACACAATTTTCCTCCATGTTTTATGATGCAGGATAACTCATATTAGGAAGGGGTCAAATGTCCTATTGGCTATAATAGATAGTATGAATTTCAGCATCTGAAAAATATAAATTCCATTACTATGAATTGACCAGGCCTTTTTATAGGTAAAAGAAGGAAGAATAAGGTGCATGAGAGAGAGGGAGAGAGGGGGACAGAGAGGGACAGGGAGAGAGGGAGAGAAAGATTTCGATGGCAATTATTTTCCCAACATTCAAGTGAGAAAATGCATTTAGTGAGAAGAAATACATCTGCGAGCAGCAGCATTCATAGTGCCAAGCTTGAATAGATATGAGGTTGTTAACTAAACGAAACAAACACCAGAAGGCCAACATTAAGCACAACCCAATGTAAAGAACAAAAAAGAGAGACCATAGTAACATTAGAAGCTGCCAATGAAGATCTTCAAATCTTACTTGTCACATATCTGAAAGTTTTTGCACTGGCTGCAAACCCATCGGTTTCCAGAAACCATGAGAATGCAACAGTGGGTGCATGCATACTGCAGATGGACCATAATAAAATCTTCCTTCATAGGAGATATAGTTTCACCAAGCTGAGAAAATAATTTACTCATGTCAGAAAATGAAAATTCCACAGAAAATAAAAGATGAGAGACAATTTATGAAAGCAAGCAAGAGATGTAGGTGAAAAAATTACTTTGTGCATCAGTAGCAAATCCTTCGATGCATTTCCAGAGAGATCAGACTGACCAGATGCTTTTAACGCTCTCTTAGTGATGGTCTTTTTAGTTGTTCCTTTCTTATTCTGCTTTCTGCCATCTTCCTCTTGTTGAAGCTGATAAATAAGATCTTCTGCAGCACCTGGCCAGTAGTCACCATCGAAATATGGAAGCCTAGCCGCGGTTACCTTTGCCTTGCATTCACCAGTGCATACAAAGAAATGATCGTACAGATTGGTAAGATCAACAACAATACCCTCCTTTGCAGCTTTTCTCAACATTGCAAGATACCTAAAATCCAAGACAGAAAAGCATCCTCAATTGGGGGGAACAATCAGTGAACATAAGTGTTCAGGTTGCATTACACTGATGAAATAGTTTATGAAGTGTATCCTTGCAAGATGCCTCACCATTCCCGGAGTTTATCAGATTTTGGGGTTTTCTGTATCTCTGGATGACAGTATAGTATATAATCTTCGCCTTTTAATGGCGGGCATGCCCATATGTAGCAGCTTGTAAAACCCCGCAGCTTGCAATATTCGAGGTATCCAATCTGCACAGAGATAAATACTAAGATCCAATAAAAGAACCCCAGACCAGGCATGTGCAAAAACGTACAAGCTAAAAAATAGGAACTGACCAAAATTTCATGATACACAAATGTTCGCAGAGCTTCTCCAGTCACTGCTTTAACCTCAGGCCTGAAGTATTTCACGGAATCCAGATACGAGAGATAGACACGACGTTGATTTGGGAATTGGCATTCAGATCCAAATTCTTGAACATACATACCAAACAAGCATACCTCCACACCTTCAATCTTTTGAAACAAAAGAATGACCTTCAAGGACGAAAGCAATCTTTTATCAGCAACTTGACAAATTTAAGCATTGCAATAAATCAGATTCAAGTATTGCATCTCATAATTAGAGATACAGGCAACAAAACCTGTCTCGCACCTTAGACTTGTAGGGGAACTCTGTAGGGTAATTTTCTTCCTGAAATATTTCGAGAAACCGCTGCTTTACTTCCAACTTCTTGTCAACAGATGAAACAACTCTTACAACTAGTGATTCTGCTCCAGGAACCTGCAAAAACAAATTTGGGGCATGAAATATATCCAAAGGAATTCTTCAAATAAAAATGATGAAGACTTGAATCCCATGGCATCAGCACTAGAAAGGATGATTAGTCCACATGGAACAATCTAGTCTTATTCTATCTGTGACTAATGGGGTTAAAATACTCATCTCTACATTGCAAGGTAAGTCTATGCACATTGGACCTCCCTGTATCCCACAAAGCAGGATCCACAAAAACTATAAAGCATTTTCACTAATAACGACCTATATGTGCAGAAGAGATATACTGACATGTTGCCATTCACACATATAGCACTTTGACCAATTATTCAGCAATTAATTATGTTTTTATTCGGTCGGTCTAACGTTACTCTTTCTAAAAATAGATCTCACATAACTATTGCTTTATTTATGCTAACTCTGCAGAGATTATAATCACCTCATCATAACTTTTCCCATGAAGCTTTGCCCTCTCTAGTCTTTCCTGTCTGAGTCTCTTAGCTAGCCGCTGTTCTATGTGGTCACTAAGAAGTGTCTTTGGCAAATCTTTTGCCCCAAGAACAGCATTCTGTGGCAAGGGCTTTCGTTCACCTCTTTCAACCTCAGCTATATAGCAGTTAGGGCAGGTATATTCAGCTTGGCCTCCATCATTTCTCCGACCATTAAACAAAGCACATATTTGATGTTGCCATGCTTCACACTTGTCACACTGAACCCACTGCACCCATAGAGTAATGATCGAGAAAGCAGATGAGAACATTAAGGATGATAACTATGTCGAGAAAAATAATGAAATCAACATAATGGCAAAGAGAAGCACATCAACTCACCCATTCTTCAGTCTCCTCATCGTTTTTCTTCTTCTCCAGCCTTGCCTTCGGTATAGGATTGCCATCAACAACAATGGTGTCCCCGCGAGCCTCATTATAGCAGGGAATGCAAAAATAATGCCGGGTATCCCCAACTGCACCAGTATAATAAGGCGCATTTCTCTTAATACGAGCACCGCATGGCGAGCAATATATCGGTGGTGGTTCAAAAGTAAGCTTTTCCACAGCACACAACTGGCATGAATTTTCACTCATCGAATGCTCCATTGCCTGATTCCTCTCCGCCTTAGCTTTACTCTGCAATGGAATGTAAACAGATACCATAAGCCAAAAGTCAAGCATCCTTAACCAGATACTGGAAACTACCTAGCAAAGGAAGTTGATTACATGTGTCTGTCATTGGACAGAAGCACAAACTATATAATATACACACAGACCACAGCAGAAGGCTCTGAAGATCTAGGATATAACAACTGAAAAAAATTACCACTATGATTGACATTACTTAGAATGATAATTATGGTTTACTTTTTGAATATCTGTTTGGCTGACATTCACCCAATCAATGAAAACAATATAAAAACTGAAACAAAAGAGAAACAGCTTCTGAAGGCTTCCAGGCTTCTTTTTTTCAAAATAATGAACTTCCACCTCCCCCCAATAGTACAGTATTCTTCTTACTTACTCTCCGCATTGCATTTGTTCTAGGACGTTTGACAAAATTAGGCTACAGAAGTAATCTGAAAGATACTAATATCTGAGCCACCTTTTACTAATTATGGTGTACACTGATATTCAAGGAGCAGATAGTCATCAAAACAAATTACACAAAGGCTGAGCTAAAATCTGACCGAGGGGAAAAAGGAAAGAAGCAGACCATTCAATTTGGACTTTAAGCAACATTTACTAGAAATGTGCTTATTTTCATTCAGCAGAAAGGAAGAAAACCAGAAGCCAATAAAGAACTGGAGAATGAGCAAACAAATATACCTGGCCAACCCATTGCCTTAAACCTATAATATGCTCTCTCACTTGCTCAGGGGTGAAGAGTTCAGTCAATGATACTCCTTTAATTTTTGGCTTCCCAGACTTGGTAACAACTGCTTGATCAGCAGGTTGGGCAATTTCTTGATTCGATTGATCACCCTCTTTCTCAAATGGTTCTTGCACAACAGCAGGTTCCTCGCCAAGCATTTTATTTGAGACATCATCTGTTCCTTCCTTTTTCATCTCACCAATAGTATGGTGTCTTTCCCCAGAATTGCCAGAGGGATCCATCTTTGTATCTGCAGACTCGGCCTTAACTGGAATACTGATCTCACCATGCTGCTGACCGTGGTAAGGGACTAGCTGGGGAATCTTCTGCTCCTCAGCAATAGACACTGATTCAGCTGAATTATCAATGGGGGGAATAGGAGGCTGCAAAGGCGGTTCCACTTTGACACGCTTCATAGAAGGAAGTAAGTCTTCCGAACTTTCAGCAACAGATGGCTTCTTTGTCATTAACTTTGCCGGGTTTTCCATAATGTCAGAGGGTTTACAAGATCTACTAAGGGGATTAGAAAAACCAGATGAAGAATCTGAACGAGGATATGCCTTCATTTGTGCTTGCAAGTAATTTTTCACAGGAATGCACACAGGGCAACTTGGGTCCCTGCAATTTTTATTATGCATAAGCAACACTTTCGTATGATGACAACGAGGATAAGGGCATTGAGCCAAGTTGCAGCTTTCGATGTGTTTGCACAATTTCTGAACAGTGATACAATTAATCTCTTGGCATTTCCCTTGAGGAGCTTGACATCGACGAGCATGGCGTATAAATAAAAGCCACCTCTGCTGGTTTCTGAATTGACGGTCACGGTTTGTGCTTCCAGACCTACAGGGGGCAGTAATTAAAGTTGGTGCTTCTGTTTTACCCCTTGAAGGGGCATTTTGACCAGCAACAGATCCCTCTGAAGACAGATTGTTACACTGTGCTTCATCATGCTTAGAAATTCTCCTCTGGAAATCATCTTGTAGATGCTGCTCATTTAATTTATTCCCCAGGATTTCAGTCCCATCTTGCAATTGAGGATGCCACTGACCATGAAGAACTGAATCTGATTGTAGTCCGACAGGATGGCAAGGGAATTCGTTTTGGGCCTCGGCAACTAGCTGTTGTGATTGTATCACCTGTTGCACTTGCGGAGTATTTTGAGACAACATATTGCTGTTGTTGTGCTGGTTAGATTGAGAAGCAAATTGCTGAACCTTAGAGTGATTATCAGATGGATTCTGCTGATACTGATTTTGAAACTCAGGCAAATGAATTCCGTCTGATGCCTGTTCTGCCATCAGTTCTTTAGGCTCCTGCTTGAATTGATTTCCCAGATCAGATGTCAACTGAGGAAGACCAAATATCTCATTGTCCAACAAAGTTTGGTGCTGCTGATTTTGCTGCATGTGCTGGCGCTGCTGAGCAAATTGCTGCTGCGGTTGGTAATGAGCCTGTTGCTGAAATTGCTGTTGGTGCTGAGATTGGATAAAGTTCTCCCTCAAAGGAAGTGCAGATTGAAAATTCATCTTTTCAACTGGATCAACTGACTGAGGCTTCAAGTGTGCAGCTTGCTGAGTGCTATGCAAATTTGGTGGATTAGCAGCCAACGAAGCTTTTGTTTTGGAAAGAGACTGCAAGTTTAGTGTACCCATGCTTTGAGAATTTGCCATTGGTCCAACAGAAGTTCCAGCAGTGTATAGATTTCCAGGGCCAGAAACATCAGTACTGCTCCCATACACATCACCTGTCAAAAAGAAACTTTTCAGTACATATAAAATCACAAATAATTCAGAGAGATGGCAAAGATCAGAATTATTCTGAAACATTTGTCCGAAGGCCTTAACTAGTAACTAAGGCTATTTATTTATAAAAATCATATAGAAAGATCTATGCAGTACCCTGAACAGATGAACGTTGGTATTGATCAAATTGGTGTTGCAAAGGTTTCGGAGAATTCATATAAGGTGATGCATTCAGAAAGCCCTCGGAGGTGGTAGGCCCATTGGACATCTGTATATTGCTCCCAATCATTCCCAAGCCACCATTTAGTGCTCCGTTGGAAAAACCATAAGATTTCTGCTGAATACCAGACCTAATCGCCCCACCTGTTTGGCTGCCAAGGGCATGCAATACCCGACTGTTCTGATTGCTTACATGCAGCTTTTGATGTGGATCCTGTGATACCATGGGAGAGTCAACAATGGACATCCTGCCACCATTATTGGTAGCCTCCAAGCTTCCGTAAGAATGATTTCCACTATTATTATTAAATCCGGGAGTTGGGATCATCTGGCTGCTCATTCTTGGCACACCCATCTGTGACAGGTTGTTTCCTCCAGAAACAATTGGATAATTCGGTTGAGGTTGCTGATACCCATTGGAAAGCAGACCTACACCATTAGAAAGGGTAAAATTGTTGCCATGATCATGCCAAGAGTTTCTAAAATCAAATTGCATGACATTGACATTTACCATCAGTTCGGTTAAAGGAACTGCTCTGCATCACACCACTTGACATAAGGCTTCCCGTGTTTGCATTCGTTGGCTGCATGCTGCTACTCCCAGCCATATTACTCATTTGTGCATCCACCGAAGATGTCGCCATCATGGTCGAACTCCCATTATGCGACAATCCCGGAGTTGGAATCATCGTTGGCATTGTATTAGGATTGACTGGATTTCGATTATTAAGAGATGGACGCTTGATCAAACTGTGCAACCGGGACTCCAATGTGCCCAAATTCATATACTCATCCTACATAATAGTAATTTTAAGATAGCAAAAGCACGTCAAGTCATATTCACCAAAAAAAAAAAAGGAAAACTGATAATCGTTAGAAAAAATATGTGAAACCAGGCAAGAGAAATGAATAGATTATCGGCTTCCGCAAATGTAAAATGTAAAGCACTATAAAAATCCAATAAAGGGTAATCACAAGCCACTTTTTGCACTTTAACAAAGAAGAAGAGGAGAGAAATGATGAGGGTAAGAAGACCTTGGAGTGAGCAGATTTGAAGAGACCCTCTTCCAGGCGTTTAACAATATCCCTCAGCTTCTGCATTTGAGAGTCATTAATTGGCTGCTGATGCCGCTGAGCTAAGAGAAGAAAGCTGAAAAGGATGGTAAAAGGGTCGATCAGCAAACAAGGACCAATGTTAGTTATAAAGCACAATAACAAGTGCTCTAGATTAGCTTACATCTTATCTTGCATAAGGTTCCGAACTCTGAGAAGCTCCGGGTCCAAACCGAACGTAGCATGAGGGCCACCACCGCCTGCAGCTACCATATTCGAGACAACATTGCCATTTTGCGGGGACACCCCAGGCAACTGAGTGCCCGATTGACTAGAAACATGCCCCGACATATCTGCCTGTACATTCATCACATCAATCCACAAAAGCTCTCGCTCTTCCCGTAATCATTCAAATTCGCAAAGGTTCTACGCATGCCCGAGCTGGTGCTACACACATAAAAAAACTCTATTCACAGTGAACAAACCACACCCAATACCGCCAGTCACCTGTGCAGACAGCCACAGAAGGATTACAGAGAGCATCGACAAAACAAGCAAAAGCAAAAAGCAAACGACATTCCACATCACTCTCCCGGAAGTTTTATCAAGCACGGGGAAGAGGGAGAAAAATTAGGGGCCGAAAAACAAAAACCCACATCCAGATACTGAAAAAGATCAGAGCTTTGACAACGGAAGACCGGATTGAAGGACCGGGAGAACCGCCGGGGTCGGAAACAGTAACCCTAAGGCACCGGACGACAGCCCGGCAGCGAGGCGACGAAACCCTAGGGAGGGCGAAATCGAGGGGACGAACCTGAAGCGATGCGCGATTGGCGGCCGGAGGAGCGACGGTGCGGCGGCGGCGATCTCAATTCGGCGCTCAATCGGATTGATCGTGAATTCGACGATCAACGACCTCTGAGGAATTTGGGGGAAAAGAGGAGAGAGGAGAGAGAGAGGGGAAGGAGGGACGGGGAGAGGGAGGGCGTGCTGGGCTTTCCCGACTCCACCACGTGCGAGTTCTCACGCGCGAACGGGGCGAGCCAATTATATAACCTTGCATGGAGATCAAATATAAGCGATGGAGGAGAGAGAGAGAGAGAGAGTAAATCATTAATTAACCGTGGTTATAAATTGAATTGGAACTTTTATGTACTTAGCGCCCGCTTCCTAACTCGGGATGATCTTTTTCCTTTTTTCTCGGGTCGGGTTGGATATCAGTTCAGATCACTTGCCTCACTTGCCTCGAGGCAAAAAAACACAAAAAAAAATCAACTGAATGACCAAAGAAATGCCACTTTAATCGTATCTCCCTTACAAAAAAATACGTAGAAATTATTTACGAATGATATTTTCATTTTACGGGTCGGGTTGGATATCAGTTCGAGCTCAGTTGTTTCAAGGTAAATAATCAATTTGGTGAACAACGAGGCGCAGAGCGCATCATTTCGAACGATGTTTTAGTCATGTCTCCTATAAAAAAAATATGTATAAATTATTCACGAATGTTTATAATTGGAAATGGTTTTTTATAAGCATGCAATTAGCCTCTTCCCATCTAACAGTAGCCAAAGACCAGGATTTGCATTTTTATCGAATGTCATTAATTAAATATCATCCATATATTAATTATAATCTTAGTTAGGAATAAGATTCATAGGATATAGAGTATTTAATGCAATCATATGTTTTTCTTATCTGCGTGATTATTTCATCTTATGCACGTTTTTTAGATGGGTTTTGCAAAATACCGATAGATTAATTCATTTAAATTTGTATCATTCGACAATTACGAGTCTAGAGTTCAATTATCTAGAGAACTAAAAGATAATGTACATTTATTGATCGGACTATTTTGTAATGTTTATCCATTATGAAAATGATTTTTTTATATTAGGAATATCCTAAAAATCACTTCACCTTCATTAGATATAACAAAAGATTGTGATGTAGACCTGTAATATTTTGCAAATACGTTTCCATACAAAAGAATTTGCATAAAAGAATTGGAGCATCATGTTTGTAATGGTATTAGTATATTTGCTAGAAAATCAAAGTCTCCTTAATTCATCACCGCACTGAATTTCATATAGTTATAATACAAGATATCTTAGTGCTTATTGAGCTGAATATTGAGCATTTAGTAGTGATACTCTCTAAGCTACTCTCACAGTCTCTACTCCCTAGCAAACCTTTTTTCTTTTTGACTTTTTTCATTTTTTTATGTGTATTGTCTAAAATTATTAACCTGAAATATTGACATACCAAAATACAGTACATTGCAAACAAAATATGGCACATTATTGATCTTGATATGAAATAAGAAGATTTGGATTCTCATTAATTATATATGTGTAATACATAGATTCCCATCTAATTAAATTTTATCATATGCGCATGCTTTGTTAATTGTTAATGTGAAATTAACAAAGTCTATTCCATACTTTATTGGAATATAAATCGCATCTACTGATGATATGTTACTCTCACATCTTTCAAATCACAAATGTGCTTTCAAATTTGTATCATGACCAGGCAATAGACTTTTTCGATAACCAAATAGGTTATTAACTAGCTACATTCTGTACGTACATCGTCCATTTAAATAAGCAGTGTCTCAAAACTCAATGTATATATATATTCGTCTTGCTAATAGGAAGAAATGTATGTTGTTGGGTAAGTTTTAATAAAGTACCAAACATCTTTTGACAGAAACAATAAAAACATGAATTCATTGTGTATATATATTCTCATTTCCAGATGTTATTAAAAGATTGTTTCTGATACATCCTTAATCTCGGAAAGAATTCATTAAAATACTCGGACGTATAACCACTCTCAGCATACGAGAGAAAAATTTGACGAACGGGGCAAAACCACCCAACCTTTTACCGTTTCCATTGGCAAACAGCCCACCTGCTCCTGCTGATAATCTTGGGTTGCCCTTAGAGGAGGCTCCATCGGGTCTTTAGGTCGGTTCGATCCGACCGCAAGGAGGAGAATTCCAAACAACTCACTTTGATCTATTGATTCTTTTTTATAGATTTAACAACTGCACAAGCTCGTGTCTCTTTTTATGGATTTAACACTGTTGGGTCAATGTTGTGCAGATTGGGCCTGCAGCACTAGAGTTGCAAGAGATGCATGGGAGAATGCATTCGTCCCGCTTTGGGTTTTAGCCCTATCTACTTTCAAACTTCACAAACATGTCAAAACGTGTTGCACGTTAAAAACTAAGGGCCCTAATTAGAGAGAGAGAGAGAGAGATGGTGATCATATGTACAAGTAAAGGAATCAAAGTGGAGCATTGCAGGAAAATATCATTCATCCCACTACATCCATCTGAAGGTTGTCTTTGGGGTGCACTTGTAGTTCCTACAGATGTACATTTTCAATCTGAATGAATCACTCTCAGAGTGGTTTCACTAACACCAGATCCCAGTGCTAACTACAAATTAAAAGGTTGCAGCTATGGTACATAGGAAGAGTTGCCAAAGTCGATTGGAGAATGCAAAAGAGGGTTCCACCTATCAAATATTATCCGACCCCCTCGTCCTATTCTTCCACGGAACTTATTGACAGGTGGGGTAGTAAAACTTTTCGACAAGTTGGACGGCGGCACAATGCCGGCGGCTGCCAACTTCTCAGGAACTAAAGGTTTCGTGAACAACAGAATCGGCTCAACAGGATCCTGCATCGTCAAGAAGCAAGATTATCCAATGGTCAAGACTCCAATGGGTACCAGAAGAAGGTACACACGGAAGCCAAAATAAATAATCAAGAAAAAGACATTTGCAAGAAGAGATCGAGAGTGCACCATCTTATGCAGCCATGTATTGGGCACAGGTCGCCGTCTCGTATCTTGTTTGATGCTGCCCGGAGGAGCCGAAACAAAGTTGGAGTTCGAATAAGGTAGATTTTGTGTAACTGAAGACCGTGGTCGAGGACGAAAGTTGGCAATTTCATCAGAGTCCACAAACTCTTCCTCAGTCGAACCAAACTTGGAAGAGAGAGGTGGAAATCCAGGTAGAGCCAAGCTCTCGTCCACTAGCTCCATTTCATGCTAAAAAGAAAAAAGGCGCAAAATTAATCAGTATAAAGAATTGGAGGAAAAAAGCTAAAGTATGGACTGGAAATTCAAAGTGATACAAAGCAGCCAACAACTCATGTCTATAACAGGATTTGGTCAACCTCCAGAAACAGTATCCAAGCAACAATTGCTGCATTGCTAGGTTCTGGAATGGAAGAGCGAGTTTCATAAAGAAATGTGACAAGTTATGACTCTGAAGATGGACAAAGGCAGATGAAAGCAAGTCTTATGCGATAAAAGTTTAACTTCACTCGAGCCACTCTCTTCAAAAGAGATCACTGGCAACGAAGAAAATTACGTTCTGGATCTCAACAGATAGGAAAACAACTGGACCACAAACAGCATAAAATAATAGCCTCTGCACCTTATATTTCATCTGAAGCCTCTGAAGGCTTACTTCAGTCTCCATTGCTTCTCTTTTCCTCTCTTCTCTCTGTAAACATGAACCAAGAATGAACATATTTACTCCTGAAAAGGCATAACCTTAGACATATTGAGAAACAACAGGAGTTTCACTCGCCTTAATTAAAGCCTCCATGATTATCTTTGCTTGCTCAAGGTTTCGTCGGACCTGAGAGCAGTTGATATCAAAAAAAGAGAAAAAACTTATGGATAAATGCATAACTACAAAAATTCAGGCGCCTACACAGGTTCAGAACATAACCTCCTTGACCTATAAAGTTACATAAATAAGAACAAATATTCACCAAAAAGTAAACCTGGCTAATCTAATATTTACGTGAGAGATATGGTATACACAAGAATCCATGATCTAACAAAACAAGATGAGAAAAAGTCAACCCTCAGGAGTCCCAAGTAGCACACTCAGGCCAGGACTCCTTGCCTCTTGCCTGAGCACTGCCTGAGTCACAGCTGCAACTGCCATCGCCTTCTTACTCTCTCCGGAGGGTGTGTGTCCACACACTTTCTTGTGTATATGAAGTATTGGCTCTAGCAGTTGATATATCTCTATCCAAAAGGTCCCTTGATGTCGCATTACATTGTCCTATCAAGCTAGATAGGGACTGGTTAAATTTTATTCATTGGTAATGGGTTGCACCTGTTGTTTCTTTCCTCACTAAACAACTTTGATTTACTTGAATGCAGTTTTTTTCGACACAGGTGAGAGCATTTGACATCACAGTTCTCCATATCTAAATACATTTCATGAGAATGACATTCACAATTAGAGAGTCGTCATCCTTCATGTGGCAAGACTTCTGAGAAGTATTTCCCTATCCAATGGTTTGAACTAGAAAAAAAGATATCAGTTCATCACATAAACTCTATTCTAACTCATGCTTTGAAACATTTGAGTCAGTAATTTTTGCATTTACCTCAGAAAGAATTTCACATTTCCATCCTGTGTAATTTCTAAGAATAAAACTATTTTCTATGTTTCACTGGCAAAATGCATAAATACTCTCAGTGAAAGCTGAGGTTGAAAAGGTCAACAAGTGGATCAATGCATATTAAAGTTTGGATTTAATTTTTTCTTCATGCTAAACAGGTCATAACCCCTGCAACATGAAAGGCTGTATGCTAGTGAATATCAGACATTCTTGTCAATTATAAGTAGAATACCTCTCTAGGTTGGAAATTAGCTCTCATGTAAATCTAAATATCTAATAAGATCCATCTAATTATACCCCTTGATTTGCTTCAAGTCCATCGGAACCAAAGATTTCTAAACCATTTGAATGTTCTTATTCAAAAAAATGGAAGGAATAACATCAATCTCATGATTGCTGGACAGCAAACAGGACCATACTGGAGAATATCTATGCATATATGATTTCTCAACCAGCTAAAAAAGCCAATGCTATATAAGGGGGAACTTGTAGCATTAGCTATACAGACCTGACGAAGCTTTTCAAATGATTGCACATTATTTTCTCTCCGTTGCATCTGAAAAGATCATCACATAGCTTATGAGATTCTTGGGAAGGCAAATCGTGATGATAATATAGAAGAAGGTAAGACATAAGTGCTGCAATTGACTACCCTTCTTGTGTGAAGTCTATGGGCTTTCTCCCTGGGTCTAAAGACATTGTATGGATTGGTGTCATTAACTGGCGGAGGAGGCTGCATAAGAGGAAATTAGAAGAACAAAAATGACATAAGAAGCCAATAGGTATCATAAATGTCATGGAAGTCAATGAAGTGATGGGTCATTAACAACCATCCTTTGTCCGATGTCTATATGTAAGCTCATGAAGAGAAACTAACCTGGAGACGCCGCAAGATAGGTTTTTGCCACCGTTCACGCTGGCCAAGCAAGAAAACAAAGCTTTAGCATCCTCATTGTATACAGCCACAGAGGTGAAAGAGTCCAACCAGTTGAGTAAAAGATAACCACATAGCACAGATGAATGCTAGAGCACAAGAAAATAATCATTCTTTCCACTTCATTCAGTAAGCACTAATTATCCTACTTTTAAATCTGGTGCATTGGAGGAAGTATTCTACAGAGGGAAAGCCTGTTACGAGTAAGTGGAGAAGAAAGATCAACTACCAACTCTGACCTGCACTAAAAAATCACAGATTTGCCAAGGAATATTTGCTACTTGATTGAAAACCACGTAGGTCCTCTTGCCTTAAAACTTTACCCTTTCAGGGATGGTTATTTAATAAAAACTGATGATCCTCACATTAGTAAAGAAAGATATATTAATTAAAAAAAAAAAGTTGGCCTTCATACTAGAAACAAATATGAATTGGAAATTAACTGCCCTTTATCTTAGTCCAAAACCCTTTTAAGAATCGCTTAGAATTAAAAATCATTTCAAGAAAACTACTAGTGAAGTTAATTTTAACCTAAGACCCTGCTTAACGAGTCAAGCAATCACTCAGGAAAAGTTGAACAATCACACTAGGGAAAGCTAAATACCCAGCTGACCTTTCCGCTAGAACGAAATATTAGTTTGAAAACAACATTTATGCTAGCCAACACCATTCTAGGAATTGGTCAGCAGCAAAATCATTTTCAGATTATTGCTTGCAATATCATTTGCAACATCAGACACTGTGATGCAAGTCAAGATATTATACTAAGAGGAGTTCAACACTCATCTTTCATCGCGAAGCTATGGAAAGAAAGTAAACATTCTGGGAGCCAGATGAGCACACCCGTGGATTAGAAACAGAAATAAAGCTAAAAATGATATGAAAACATTTACAAAATAACTGCAGCAAAAATTGGTACAAATAATGGTTTAAAACAAAATCTCTTCGGAATCTTTACCGTAGAAAGAATCAAGGGTTACCGCTAGTCATGAACCATACTTATCCAAATCACATATTATTAAAATTTGGCCCACTTGATTCGTAGCTCCATATCATGTATATTACTGACAGTCATTAAAAATGAAGAGTTAAACCCCACAACTCCACCACAAGATGAGTTTAGAAGACATCAAAGAACAATACTGAATGGTGTCAGATTTTCCTTTAAGTGCACAAATAACAATCAAATGTTTTCAGAAGCAACTAATTCATACCTTCTCTTTCCAATAAGAATAAACAGACTGGAAAATCGAATATTTAATGGACTGAGTGGACTGAGCCTGTAAAGCCTGGCACATAAGGAAAAATAAGTCATTAAGGTGCAAATTATTCCTTTCACAGATACCAAATCCACTGCGCAAAAAAAATGTTGGTAATCTTCTTTATTAGAGGAACCAAACAATTTAACTTGATCCGAAGAATGAAAACTCATTATGTGCAAAAGGGAGTCCTAGAGCAAAAGGTCTATCATGTTTTATAAATCCTTCTTCCCATCATTACGGCAAAATACAAAGAGGCATAAACAATTACTAAAGGGGACACCAAAGAATTCACTTACATGCTTCAGAAAATACTACTAATGACAGGGTGAGCCTTCTAACAAATCAATAATAGCTTAATTTCGAACCAAATGCTGCAGCATGCTCCCAATTTGATAATATGCACAAGCTTTCTCTTGTAGTTGAACAAATAGCTTAATCTAGCAAGTTCCTATGCCTTGTCAATGCCTTGTTTTATCGGTATCTGAGACAATCGACAGCACCCAAATATCTCCAAAAATTACAGTTATTAAGCACTCTCTAATAAGGGAATAATTAACAAGCATCCAGTCCCTGCTATCTGTCAGACTGTTATGGGCATGCAGATGAAATTCAAGCATCTAGCAGCATGTCCAGGAATTGAGCTCAGTTGCAACCCTTAGGAGTTATTGTCCTCCTCAGTACAACCAATAACACGCAACCTAGATCAATAACTCCAATATTCCATATTCAAAATAGGATCCTATCATCATGTCCATATCCTACTAAGATGGAAAACTTAAACATATTCTTGTAATTAAGGCTTTGAACAGCATGTCAAGCTTAGCTACTACCCCATTAGTCATGATGTATACCATAATATCTTACAGAACTGGTATCAACAAGTAGTTATCTGGGAATAGCCAAGTACCATACAACTGCAGATATATTCTTTCTAAGGCAATCTTCAAATGTGGTGAAAGTGGAAAACGGAACTTTGTGTTTTGACCTATGACAAACAATATGTCAAACAGTTCCAGGAATGAAATTTGATGCTGACAGCAGTATTTATTGGATCAACCGCGATAAGTAAATTATCTGCTAAAGCATCTGTAACAAGCACTACCATAATACCATTGCAAAAAATGATTAAGTGTAGCATATGAAAATTCAGCAGGTATTGATACAATAGATTACTTGATAGTAACAATTATTTTGAAAGTTCGAGTTAAAGGACATGCCATACATCCAATGCGCAGAGAAAGTGAGGACTAACTCTAGCATCATCAAATGGAATTAGTTTACGCTTTTACCTCACTAGCAGCATCAAGTTGCAAGAGCACAGGAATTGGTGAACCTAATGAAGCTGTTAAGACTCCAGCTCTTTCCCTAGCCTTATGATCCAATACCTCAAATCGGAAGAGAAGACTTTCAAACCTTCAGTAGACATGAAACAGTAATTGCAATCATAATAGAATGTTAGTGCATGAATATATGAGTTCAATGGAAGGATTGTCCGTGCATAATTAGCATTAATGATGATTATATCACTTCCCCCATGTATTTGCCCCAAAGAAAATAGCATCCACCATTTAATCCAAACTGTCATAATTTGTTGCCATTACTACTCTGGAACAGTGGTTTTTATCTTTCGGCAATTTCATCATTCATTTTCTAATAAAAGCTACAACCTTATATCCAGTTGTTCCCTATGCAGCAAATGGAATCAAGGGTGAGCATAATCACAACCCCATGAAATCTTGGTCAAAAAGCCTCCAATCTTTGGCTACAAAGGGGAGGAGATGTGGACTGTAATTTGTCGGTCTTCTTTTGAACTATTACATCAACTTGACTCACATGCTATATTGTTTGAATTGTTAACATGAGTTAAACTCAGTAGATCACTCAGTCACTTAAGGATGTACTGAAGGAGTTATGATGATTCTTTTCCCTTCCATTTTATGGTGAGTAAGAAAACCTACTCCCTACCAAACTAAAGCGCCAAGAATTTTCTTTCGAGGCATTTCTCTTCCATTCACCAAATGGGTGAAAAACAATGCCACCAAGACCATGTTCAGTTGCAATATACTTAAAATCAATTACTTGTTGCCCAAATATTGCAAAATGAACTTAATTTAGACAGATTTTCTGCAACCCAATGAAAGCAGTGGCAAAACGGCACCTAGTGTTACCTTTCCGGCAACAAAATCTTTTTTTCCTGGTTAAATTCGTGAAGCCAGTCCTCATCTTCGTTGTCTAAGTCATACTCAACAAATTCTCCAAGCTCAGCCCTAGCTGCATCAAATCATCCAAGTCCAACACGTTTGTAACTTATCAAACAACTAAAACCGCCAAAGAGAAATAAGAGAACAGAAAAGTTCTTTCATCTTGCAGACCTCCCCTTCCACGCAAATAAGACGTCGGTTGACTGAAGGTGCGCGAATAGTCTCTTTCGTACGTATCGACAATCACGTATTCAGGAGTAGGTATTTCAGAAGCGGCCTTCTTACTGCTAGGGGCTGGATTCGCCTGATCGCATTGCAACGAAAGCAACGTCAATGTCAACAAACAACGAAAGCAACCCAACAGCCAGATCTCAGAAAGGCATCCGATCGCGGCCGCGATCGACGATACCTCGTTGCCGGTGCTGACATGGTTATCGAAGTCGATGGAGGAAGAAAGCCGCGACAGCTGGGAGCTGCGGGTGGCGGATGTGGTGTGCGTGTCGTCGTCCTCGAAATCCTTGACGGATTTCACGATGGGGAGCTTCTTGTGGATGTCGAGCGGCCGAGGCCGGAACGAGGGCCTGCTCATCTTCTCCTCCTCCTCCTCGAACGCAAAGCGTGCGCGTGAGCTTCAACGCCGCGCCTCGGCCATAATCGCGACGGTCGGCTCCGCCGACTTCGCCAATCGAGTCGATTCCGGAGATGTCGAGCAAGCAGTGGAGGTGCAGGGATCGCCTGTGATGGAGCAGAGCGAGCCCTAAGGAAGAAGACGACGACGATGAAGGAAGGGCGCCCGCGGATTTTCTTCTTTTTTTTCCTTCTATTTTCTTTTTTTACCTATATATTATTATCGATTTTTCCTCTTTAAATTAAATGAGCATATGCCTGAAAATTGAAAATCCTAACCGTGATTCTTATAAATTTTAAAATATTTTTAGATTTCTTAAACTTTTTAAAAATTCATAGCAATTTTAATTTTTCCAACTAATAAAATACGATATGTTGCACCATTCAACCTTAAATTGGCCCCAAACAAGGAAAATCTGTCATTGGCCACTTCTTAAAAAAATAATATGCATGGTCAAGCTGGATTAAATTGGATATAGAAATAGAAATAGATTTTTCTCCCCCTTTAATAGATATTTAAGTCTCATTTTCTTATTATTAACTTTTCAAAAAAGGATAGTGACAATTGAGATATATAAGATAATCTATAGAGTCAGGACCAATTGCAAAATCATCGATTAGGGTTAAGCTCGTACTTACACTCGAAAGCTTGTAGTTGCGTATTTAAAATTTATCTATTTGTTTTTCTAAAAGTGGTTTTACATATTTCCATATACAACACGTTTGTTTAGGGAAAAATTTTGTGAAAAAAGATGATGCTTTTCAAAAAATTATTTTTTAAAAAATAGTTAGTTTTCCTTTATTTAATGATACGTGACCAAAATGTTTTTTTGTGTTAGGAAAAAAATATTTTTTAAATTTTTAAATTTTATTTTTTAGAAAAAGGTTATTTGGTCTTATGCTATTATTTAGAAAATGATTTCGATCTCATACCATCTTAAGCAAAAACATTCATTTTATTATTTTTTTTCTTTTTCCTTCTTCCTCCTTCACCAATCAATGGTCCTCGGCGATTGCCGCGATAGGCCACTAGTGCATGAAAGCCCAACGACGGTTGACCTAGCCAGTCTTGAGTGAGATTAAGCCTCAATGGCCTTGGGTGATGTCGAGCTCACTGAATCCCAACAAGCTCAAGGCTTGCCGAAGGTTGCCCCATGCCTATGATCAGTGGCCAAGACCTAGCAATTGGTGGAGGAGGAAAAAAAAAAAAAAAATATATATATATATAATTTTTAGAAATTGAATATTTAAAATAGAAGAGAAATTTTAATGGGAGCAATTCTGAAAAGTGTTTTCACTTTATAGATATAAGAATTTATTATACATTTGTTTGGAGGAAAGTGTATTATGAAAATTGATTTTCTAAACGATCAATCGCTTAGTTCATGGAAAATAACTAATAAATCCAAACACTTTCTAGTCAATGAAGATATTCATACATTAATTTAGAAAAGTGAATTCCTAAATCCAAATAAAAAATCTCAATCTAAATATGTTAAAACACTTTATGGAAAATTGCTTATCTCAATTATTCTATTTTTTAAAGTTTTTTATTTTTTTAATTTTATCATTTTTCTTCTTCTTTGACTACTCACTGACCATGACAAAGGCTAGCAATTAGCCACCAACAAAGTTGAGCTCTCTGATCTCATAGGAGCTTGACTTCATCGACCCTGCACCTATAGCCGATAACCATCCATCATTGAGGCCTAGTGATCGGCAAAGGGGAAGAAAAGAGAAAAACGAAAAAAATTATTTCAAATTTGATTTTTTTTTTGCCATAAGATAAAGTAATGAAATTAGATCCAATCACAAAAAAATGTTTTCGATCATTACAGAATAAAGGAAAACATCCACTTTCCTGAAAAATAATTTTCCTTTATCATGAAATTTTTCTCGAGACAAACACATCTTAGGGTGTGTTTGTTTCGCAGAAAACATTTTCCTCATTTCCCAGCATTTGGTTCACTTATGAAAATAAGTCAATAGGAAATATTTTCCTAATCGTTGAAAAATATTTTTACAATAAAGCTTAAATTCAGGAATTTTCGCTTTAAAACAATCAAAACATTTTCAGAAAGGTTTTCCTAGTCTTAGGGTCTTGATTGATGAAAATTTTATTCTTATAAAAATAATTTAAAAAAATCAAAATTTGTGATTATTTTTAATAATTTCGATTTATTATTATTATCATTTATTTTCTTTTTCCCTTTTCTTTTCTCTTTCTTCCTCCTCCTTCCTTCACCAACAACCCAAGACTTAGCTGGCGAGCTCACTAGCCTAAGCTTTGTCGAGGCCAACAAGCTCGCGCTCAATCGATCCAAGTGAGCCTGAGCTTTATCATGGCTGACAAGCTTGCAGCTTGGTCGATCTAGGCGAGCTCAAGCTTCGTCACAGTGGGTGAGCCCAAGCTCAACCAAGGCCGACAAGCTTGGGGCTCGCCAGATCTAGGCGAGCTTGAACTTCGTCGTGGTAAGCAAGTTCGTAGCTTGCCCGATTCCCGTGAAGCGGAGCTTGCTTATGGCCGTCGCCGACTGGTAGTGGCGGAGGAACAAAAGATGGCATGCGAGGAAGGAGATGAGAGCTAGAGAAGAAGAAGGAAAAAGTAAAAAAAAAAAAAGAAAGAAAGAAAATAAATGAAAAAAAATAAAAGTAATTTAAAAAAGTTAATTAAAAATAGAAATAAAAAATTTAAAAACATTTGAAATTTTTTTGCTAAGATGAAATCATTTTCTAATAAGGTCCAAACATTAGAAAACATTTTCGATGATATATTACCAAATAAAAGAAAACTAACCCTTTTTTAAGAAAACGTTTTTCCATAAAATATTTTCCTTTATTATTGAATTTTTCGCAAACACTCTCTACAATTTAAGAATCCCAGCCCCGAGGCCGACTCGGGCCGGAAACCGGCTTCAGGCCCATTTCCGGCGCTCCGGCAAGCGCGAACACGGCAGCACTATCCTCTGGGTGGATGGTATTTCAAGTTAGTTGCTGGGGTGGGTTTGGTTGGGCCGGTAATTTGCGCAGGATCAGAGAAATCCTAGGAAGGAGGTTTCTTTTGTTTATTTATTTTTGGAGATTTGTTGGGCCTTTTTTCTGTTTTCTGAGTGGGCCACGTGGGTGTGTCTTGGGCAGGATTTTGGGTTGGGTTGGGTTGGGTATGGACCATCTAATTGTTTTAACCAATAAATTGGGCCATGTGGATTTGGGTCAAGCCGACTTATGACCCATCCAAATTCAACTCAATTCACTCATTAGCCATCTTGGCCTTTAAGGCAGCTTTAGGATGAAAATGACTTGAGAATTACTTGTCGGAAGAATTGTAGCCTTCAATCGAGATCAAGTGGAGATATGAATATACTTTGCACTTCATTGCATTATTGATAGTCCCACCTCTTAGCCACACATGATCACACAAAATTTGTGATTCTCGAGGTGGCTAGAGAATTCCCGTGGCTGTGTGAGCTGAATTCGGAGCGCCTCACTTCTCAAAGCAAAAAGTCCATGCGTCTAAGTAAGTTCTAAACGACAACACCAATGATGGTAAACTAACTACGTAATAAAGCTATTTGGAATAATAATAAAAGTTTTTTACTAAATACACATTCAACTCAAAGTCCATTTTTACTAAATACAATTCACATTTTCTTGTGTAACTTTACATTACAATTAAAACTCATTTGCAAAATTGAATCGAATGCTTCGAGAGAAATACACGTCCACAAGACACATTTCAATTCAGATGAGCCTGACTCAAACGCACTGTCAGGACGCGTTGGGCCGCCGGAGATGTGACCCGGGGACGGCGAAGGACGGAGCAGCACGCAAACGAGGCGTTTGCTGATTGCCGAAGGGGGGAGTGGAACCCACGCGCATTCTCCTCTCCCCATCAGCTGCCGTCCTTAGTCAAAAGAGAAAAACCCAGAAGACTCTTCTGGTCAAACCTTTCCAACTCTCTCTCTCTCTCTCTCCTTCTTTTCTCATTCTGGGGGCAAACGTTACGGGGGGAGATGCATTTCATTCGGCCAAGGAAAGACACGAAAGCGCGTGGTGGGATCAACTCATCCCGTCCATCGTCGTACTTCGTCCTCATCGTCGTCGTCATCATCGCCATCACCAGATACAACAGCAGAAAAAAGAAAGGGAAGAGGGGACAAAAGAAAAACGCGGTTTTTATTTAAGGCGACGAGGAACTCCACGGGTGGTGTGTCGGGTCGGTCTTCCTCTTTGACATGATCAAGATTAGATTTTTATGGGCTGAGGACGGCACCTCCTTTGACCTCCTCCTCTGACCAGAAGGAAGCAAGCAACTCCCTCTATTCAATCCCATCTCCGGCTTCTCCCCCGACCCATCATCGGCGCCTCTCTCAAACGGGCTGGTTCGATCGCTGGTAGAGCTTCAACCTCGTGAAAGTTGAGGTTCGGGAGCCCCCGTCGTCGTCGTCGTCGTCGTCTCTTGTCCTTCTTCCTCTGCTGGTCCATCTGGGTGTTGGGTCTTTTGCTGATTTCATCGATCGGTTGGGAGCAGAATTCGCGTCGCGGAAGATGGGAGGCCTGATGAGCAGGTTGTCCTCGTCTTCGCCTGACTCGGGCAAGGGCCGGAGCAAGTCGTCGAGCGCGCGGGTGTCCCACGGATTCCGCCTGGTGGAGGGCAAGTCCGGGCACGACATGGAGGACTACCACGTCGCCGAGTACAAGCAGATGAGGAACCATGAACTCGGTCTGTTCGCCATCTTCGACGGCCACCTCGGCGATCGCGTCCCTTGCTACTTGAAGGAGCATCTCTTCGAAAACATCCTCCAAGAGGTAAACTTGTTGACTGCCCACCCTGGTTACTATTTTTGCCGTCATCCGTTTTCGTTTGGTCGGTCGGTCGGTCGGTCGGTCGGTCGGTGTTATATGATTGCAAAATTAGCTTCTTGATGAGACTAGATGATAGTTTTAGGAGTTGGATTGGAGTTACATCCTGAATAAGCAAGACCCTTTCCGTTGATGACAGCCGAATTTCTGGACAGACCCATCGACCGCTATAAAGAATGCGTATCGGTCCACGGACAATTTCATTCTCGGTAAACCGATGCAGTTGGGTCCTGGTGGCTCGACTGCCGTGACTGCGATTGTGATCGATGGCAAGGATTTATGGGTTGCCAACGTCGGTGATTCCAGAGCGGTGGTCTGCGAGAGGGGCGCTGCCAATCAAATTACAGTCGATCACGAACCACACACCGAACGGAAAAGGATTGAGGAGAAGGGGGGCTTTGTTACTATTCTTCCTGGTAAAACTGTTGTCTTTTGGATTTTTTTTATTATGCTAGGGCCTTCTTCGTGACTCATGAGTCCCGGCAGGTCTACTTGTGAAATGCAGTCTGATGGTTTTAGTACTTAGAACAAGTGCTCTGTTTTAATTTCAGGAGATGTGCCTAGAGTTAATGGACAGCTTGCAGTTGCCCGGGCTTTTGGGGATCAAAGCCTCAAAGCACATTTAACTTCGGAGCCTGACATAAGGCACGTACCAATTGATTCAACTATTGAGTTCGTCATATTGGCTAGTGATGGCTTGTGGAAGGTCTGTTCTTTCAGCATGAAATCTCTCTCTCTCTCTCTCAATCATTATCATTGTGGCATATGGTAAATCAGATTGCCCATTTGTCCGGGCTGCATAGCATAGAGTTGAGTTGCCTGGTCTGCTGCAATATCATTTAAAGCTAGAGTCATTTGTTTGCTTTTTTTGTCTTTCTAAGTTTGATGGTTTAGGTGGGGGTGACTGCTCTAGTGCATGACATCAGAAATTTAGATTGTAGGTGGTCGTGTTCCCCCTTACCAAGATCCAAGAGGTTTTGAATTCAAGTTCTATCTTTCTACTCCCTCATGTTACATATCTAGAAAAAAAGATGAAAGTGCACTTTAAATTAAAATGTTCACCAGTTCTCATTGCAGGAGGTTTTCCTCACCTAAATTTATGTATAGCATTCATCGACTTAAAAATTGGAGACGCCGCAACAGAATTCCTTCTTAAGCCTGTCTTGCATGCGTAGCCTTATAACATAATCCCATTAAGCTTGCTTATACCGTCAAATCCGTTGTTCCTGCTGTAATACAAGGTGGCTTAAATAGGCAGCTTCCTGGTACTGAGCTTAACTGAGTCTTCTCATTCTTATTGATGAATCTTATCGAGCAATGTCCTGATCCTCCTCTATTTATCATTGGTTCCACCCTGCCCCAGTTCATCAAGAAAAATTTGGAGTGCTCCATCATATTCTTAGAGAAATCATCTTGATATCCAGGCACGCCTGAGATAACCAGAAGAAACATGAAATGGTACAGCAAATTGATGAGGTGCTCTTGATCTAAGCAAGTCTACATCATCCACTCGGATTAGTTTTCTTCTATATATTTTTTAAAATTCTTTTGACTATATCCTAGTAAAATTTTCTTTGAGAGTTGCCACTCACCCAAGGTAGCCCCAGTAGGTCAATGGTTTTTTTCTTGTCATTTCAAGAATAGGGCATCTGACAAACCACCTTGGAGATGACCTGAACCTCAATTCCGTGCTGGAATGCTCATCTGAAGAGTTAGCTGTAGTTTTCTTATTTGCAATTTTGCTCCATTGGCAGGTGATCAGTAACAAAGAAGCAGTTGACTTGGTCAAACCGATAAAAGACCCTCAAGCAGCAGCGAAGCGATTAACAAGCGAGGCACTGGCAAGAGAGAGTAAAGATGACATATCTTGCATTGTTATCAGATTTGCTAATGCTGTCGAGAAGCATCGTGATGAAGCCACTCGGTCATTGTGAATATCTCCCGTTCATACAGAAGTTTGAATGTTGATGTGAAAGGTGAAGTCGCGTGCTGCTGTTAGGGTGCTGTACGTAGTAGTGGCCTCCGTTGTATAAGGGTTAGAGCAGATTGAATAATAGTGGTGCATTTCGTTATTTATTACGAGCCTCTTGGAGTGCCTGAGTAGTTTTAGGATTGTGTGAGATCTCATTATTCCACGGTATGGTGGTTTGTATAGTTAGTTCTACCATAGTGATTGTCGTGAGGGGTCTAAACTCTGGGAGATTTTGAACCTTGAGATGTCTTGTTTACCCAATACCAGGTCTGGCTTGTCATTAAAATTCCTTTGCAGTAGCATTTCCACCGTCTTCTCCTTCTTTGATGCTGGGGTTCCAAGGTTCCTCGAAAAGGTAGTCTCCTCTTTACATTGTAATTTTGCACATAACTTGTTGGCCGGCATCGATTGAAATGAAGGGGGTTCACCATCTTGTCGTCGACGATGTCTCCTCTTTAGCATGCTTCGCTCAAATGACACGAATTCTTTGTGGCCCCAATGGCTAAGGAAACTGAAGATTACATTCTTAAATGAGATTGAAGAAGAATACAGTTTAAACTAAAGGACTAACCTCGAGGGATTCATTCTTTTGGAGGAAGAAACGCTACGCCGACAAATCAAAAGCACGACCACTTCGTGGTTGTACTACTTCCTCCTTTGAGATTCGAACTATTGAGAATGGTCGGGTTCGATTGAGCTCTAAAATGGTAGCTCCCAAAACCAGTCTTCGGGACTATCTCCCAAAAATAGGATTGAGAGACCAAAAACCGAAAAACCAAGATCTAGTCAAAAATTTTTCGACCGAAGAATTCTCTTGGAAACGTTGTTCTGACAATGCAAAACGCAAATCGAATGGCAAACGAGGGAGAGGCATTCATGTCCATGCACATAATTTTGTCTAGAAGTCGAGCGATTGAGCATTGAATAGAACTCATTAGCTGTAAGAGAATGAGGGAAAAGAAGAGACTATAACCCAAAACTCGGATTGATCATTGATGCAAGAAGTTGCTAATTGGGAAGGTCGCACTGCATCTGTATATGGCATGTTGGAGAATCATCCATTGCCCTTGTTCCCCTCGTAATCAAAGAGGGAAAGAATGTAACCGAACAAAAAGAGATTGATAGACGGAAAGAATGGTGAAAGAATGTTGTTCTCTGCACATCCGGCTCGGGAACGGGTGGGTCGCTCGCGCTATTCACATTGAACGAGGACAGCTAATCGGTTGAGGATCCTGTGGAAGACCGAGTGAGAGTGGGACGGGCCAAGCATGCAGCCAGGGCTCTTTCTAAGCTTTGTACAATTTCTTTGATGGTCGGGCGATCTTTGCCTTCCAAGCTCACGCAATCTGCGGCTAAGTATCCTACATACCTCACGGCTTCTATTTCAATGGGGTTTGGCGGCAGGACCTTCCGGTCTAGGACCCTGTGAATCTCGTCTTGCAATATGTAGGGAGTCACGAAATCCACCACGTTCCGCGGCGTGCTGTTCTCGTTGTTGTGAATAGCCTTGTACCCCTGATAGGAGCTCGAGTAGAACGACTCCGAAGCTGTACACGTCGCTTTTGGATGTGAGGATTTGGAGCCGATAGTACTCGGGATCCACGTAGCCGAGTGTCCCTGCAGCGTGGAGCGAGAGGTGGGACTCGTCGTCATCGGGGCCCATGAGGGAGAGCCCGAAATCGGAAACCTTAGCCGTCCAGCTCTTGTCGAGCAGAATGTTGGAAGACTTGATGTCGCGGTGGATGACGGGGGGAATTGCGTAGACGTGAAGGTACTCGATGCCCCTGGCGGCGTCCAAGGCTACCCGGAGACGCGCCGGCCACGAATTGAGCGGGGAGTTGGGAATCCTGTGGAGATGGTCGTGGAGCGTGCCGTTGTGCATGTACTCGTAGACCAATATCAGCTCGTTACCGTCTTCGCAGAATCCGGATAGCTTCACGAGATTCTTGTGGTTGAGGCGCGACAGAGACTCGAGCTCGTTGAGAAATGCCCTGTCTATGTCTTCGTTCTGCCTCCTGAGGCTCGGGCCGCCGCCGCCGCCGAAACGCGGCGACGATGCTGCTGTCGATGTTTCGGCTCGCTTGATGGCCACTTCTCGACCGCCGTCCAATGTGGCGTGGTAGACCGAGCCGAAGCTGCCCGTCCCGATCTTGAACTCTTCGGCGAATCCATCGGTGGCACGGGCGAGCACTTGCAAGGGGAATTCCTCCAGGTGGGAGTCCATGCTGAACAAATGGCTCAGCCGCTTCTCCAGTGGCGGAGGCGGCGGGGGCGGCGGGGGCGTAGCTTGAGCCGGGTTCGGGGTCTCTTCGATGCGGCCCGAGTCGTGGACGCGGCACACCCTCCCCTGGCAGTATCTGAACAGCAAGAAACCGAAGACCGACAGCAAGGAAGCCGATCCCACGCATCCCACCACCAGGAACGCCACCAGTTTCCCATGTATGCCCTCAACGGGCGGCGGAGGCGGAGGTGGCAGGGGCGGAGGCGGAGGTGGCGGCGGCGGCGGCCGAGGCGGGGGCGACGGAGGTCGGAGGCGGCGGCGGCGGAGGATTAGTCACCGGAAGAAAAGGAGAGCAAGGGCGACACACATTTTCTTGCCCCCCGCACAACTTCCCGGAGTACGGCAAAATGCCGCAACGGCATTGGCTCCGGCAGGGGCCGGGTTGCACGTTGTCAAACACCATTAAACCAGGCCTGGAGTCGAAGTGCTGATTGCCCCAGCAGACAAGGAAAAGTCGGAGGCCAAGACACCGCAAAAGACGCGGCGCTTGGCTTCGATGGCGACGAACTCTGCATCTCCCAAGTGTTCCGGCAACCTGAAATCGCCCTGCCCCCAGCACACGACCCTGCTGTCCAGCCTCAATGCGCAGCTCCTGTTCTCTCCCAGGGCCACCGACACGAAGTACCCCCCTGGCGGCTTGATCTCGGCTGCTCCATCTCCCCAACACTCCAGCTCGTTATTCTCCGAGATGGCGCAGGCGTGCCTAGTCCCGGCCGCAACCGCTTTGAAGCTCTCGTTCGGCCGGACGGGGGCATTGTCCCCGATGCACGCGACTTTCTTCGTGCCGTTGTTCAGGCCGCATGCATAATCCCCGCCCACCGCGACGCTGGACCAGTCTTTCGGGCCGCGGCCCGATTGAATGTGCGCCACTGCCAGCACTCGAGCTGGCCAGTCCCATTGGCGAGACCGCACACGTGCGCATCTCCGGAATCCAGCTCCGTCACTGCACGACCCTTGTAGACACGCTTGTAGCTCATGTCGGTGCCATTGACGGCGGTGAATCTCCAGCAAACCAGGATCGACGTGGGCGAAACAAAACTACCCTTCAAGCCGCATAGGAATCCGTCCCCGCCGGCGATGCCCGCGAAGGGAGCATCGGGATTAACAGGAATTTGAATTCCCGCCGGGAAGCTGGTACAGTTGAGAGACAGGCTCTGCCCGGGAATCTTTGTAAGAGCGCAGATCAGCGTCTGGTTCGCGGTCCCGGAAATCGACACGGTCGAGAGCGAGACCACCGACGGCAGCGCCAAGAACAAGAACAAGAACGAGGAGACGATCAAGCTGAGCAGGGAGCGGAGCTTCCCGAGCAGGTGAGCCATAGTAAATGGAACACCAAGCTTGATAATCTCATGTTGGGTTCGAATTACAGATGGGTTCGAGCCTCTGTACGCCTCTCTCTCTCTCTCTCTTCCTCTCTCCTCGTTCAACGTTTCTTATGCGCAAGTTCTTCAGCGGAAGGGGCGTGTCATGACAGTGAAGGAGGAAAGGAAAACGCGGTTGGAAACGCGAAGGAGAGAGCGAGAGGAGGGAGGAGGACGCCAACGACCGAGAAGACCCGGTCGTCTTTGCGGAAAATTCATATTGCAGAGTCGAGCGTGTGGGTCAACCTTTTGGAAAAGTTAAGGAGGCAGCAGACCAGTCCAACCTCGCCCATTTTCAACGTAGGAATCCCACTTTCTGCAATAGATCGCTGAAGCTGATTTGCGCCCTTTGAATTGACCCGGTTCCCCATCCAATCGAATCCAATTTGAATCTCTACTTGAGTGAAAAGATCGAGGTAATTTACACGCCTGCTCTTCGGACCTGCTCCGTGCATCGTCAGCCACACGTTCTTCCCAGTTCGAACCTTCGGTAAGCATTACTCCTTTTTGGAGACTTTTCTTCTTCTTCTCATGATGACGACTCTCGTCGATGTTGGAAACTAACGGGTTTGACTCGATACCTCACTTGAAAATCACTCTCCATTCATCATCTTTGCTGATTACGTCGATTGCCCAATGGCGCCGAGCCAAAGTGGCGCCCAGCTGTTCCCGCGGACCAGGTAAATTCGAACCCGAACCCGAACCCGGCACCCCTTCACTGATGGAACCGTCCAGATTTACTTCGCGGGAGTTGAAAAGGACGGAGGGAGTAAGAAATGGTTACGTGGGTGCATGTGAACCCGTATTATTATCAAGAATGGCAGAGTGGATGGACTGGCGTCCATTGATACATACAGTCAAAGAGGCTGCCATCTTAGAAATGAGCTCAGGCTGCTTTATGCTATATCGGAACATCGGCTCACGCGGACTCATTGACGATCGTTTGTTTTTTATCCTCGTTGGGTGATGGTAATGCATGCACACGTGTGATGTGCTTTCCTTCCCGTTCACACAAGCCTACCGCAAAAGTCATGCTCTCGCGACCCATTTTTTGCAGAACAGGCTCGAGTGGAGTCGATTCAGTAATTCCGTGGGGGAATTACAGGTTCTAGGATGGACCTGAGTTCCATCGAAAGCACCGCTAGCCAAACGTCGAAACAGCTTCAAGCATCTCGGCTTGCGATCAGGAGGTAAAATACTAGCGTTCGGACGTGTCATCACGGGTTGGGTGATACGGCATGTCTCAGCGTCGTCGTCTCAATTAACCGTATCCAGATTGGATTACGTTTAGCATCATGTAAAGACTAAGTCAAAAAGAAATCGCTAGAAGGATTGACTAAACAAATACTTATCCGAGACTTATTTCCAATTAAGTTAAGAGCACGCCTTTATTTGACGCAGTCTGCTATGTAATGAATTTCCCGGAACATTGATCGCTGCACCTCGGCCTCCAGGCCAGGTTTGACTCCCAACTCTGGGGTGTTGGGACTAAGTACGCATACGCCCCTCGTGCTCGGCTCGGCGCATTTCCTAGCCCGAAATAAGTTGCACTAGTGTCTCTAATCGCATCGAACCATCAGAAAGATTGACATGCGAAATGTGAACTACCATATGAGCATGTGATTTGGTAACGCATCCAAAGATATGCTCCCTCCTGAATTGGCTTTTCATGTTTATCAGTTGACAAACTCTATCCCTGTCAAAGACGTCCCAGCATGAAGTTGAAGAGCTACATCGCCAACGACCTGCATAAACAAATAGAACAATCATTTAACTGGAAATTCGCAGGGAAACATGTCATTATGAGGTAGCCGCAAGAAGTAGGATAAACAAAACGATAAATGAGAACACGGTGGGCCGGAGAGTGACATAAGAATTGGGTTGATGAACTTCCGCTGTTATATTAACCTGCAAGACTAGATCGCGAAAAAACTGCTGCTATTTCGTTCGATCCATTCTGCTTCAGCTAAGTATGGCACCCTAGTCTTACTTCCTGATTACAACAATTTGTCTTTGGTCAATCCTGATGAATCCACATTAATGGTGCCAAGCTACTTTGTCGTCTAAACAACAGAAAAGTGCTGCTTTCAGCCCTGTTCGGTTTCTGGAGATCACTGATTAACTTTCATTCTAATTTGAGAACTAAAACAGTTCAGAAGATGCGTGAAAGCAATTTAAAAACGATTTTCAACTACGAACAAAGAAATCAGCTATCAAAATTAAATATGCAAGGATGATGATTTGGTTGTTCTCCGTGACTTTTTATGCTTGACCACGAAAAGACAGAACACTAACCCATCCACACCACAGCCTACAATTTTCACCAAAAATGAATAGGAGAAATATCAGATCTTTGTGATCTCTTAGAATAACCCAGAAGATTAATGTGGACAAAGAATTTCCTATACTTCTCTCTCCCACTGAACTTTTTAATGCAAACACTTACCCTATGTTTGGGAAAACAAAGGTGAAGATAATTAGGAAGGAAGATGCTACAAGATATATCCAGATCCATCTTAAAATTAAATTCCTTTCAATTTTCACTGAAATTTTCTTCACCTCCATTTTCGCTCTTTTTCAAAACAAAGCCTTAGGAAAAAACAAAAGAGAGGAATGCAACCCTCGTGTGGGTGGGTGAGTGGGTAGGGGGGAACCTTTAAGAGTTTAAAGAACTCCAGCATATTTTGTAGGGTCCACATACCTTAGCCATGGCTCTATAAGAATGTTCTGTGATCCCTGCAACATGAGGAGTTAAAATAACGTTTTTGTATTTCAAGATTTTATCATTCGGATCAAATGGCTCTGTCCAAGCCACATCGGTGCCCAAGCCTCCCAAGTGACCACACTCCAGGTGACGAGCAACAGCCTCATAATCCAAGAGACCCCCTCGAGCAATATTTATTAGAAGCGCTCCCTGTATCACCATTAGAAAGTAGTAAAAAGTCTTAGCAGTGATGCTCTGCCTACTTGACAAGCCACAGAGATCTCATTTTCGCATCTTTTATTTCCAAGATCTTCAAAGAGACAGATGTAGAAAAGACAAAGAATCCTTTTATAGGTTCTCCCTTTGCAGCCAGTATTTTTTTCCATAGGTTAATTATCTGTGAGCTTAGGAGCAAAAGTACAGGAGAAGTGTGAGAAAAGGAACGATGACAAAGCTTGCATTTAAAGGACAAGTAAAGGACATGGAGTGAGTGATGATAAGCATCCATCATCCGTACATAGGATGAGTCCACCTCAAGCAAATCACTGTACATTTCAAACTACATTTGTATAGTATTCAGTGATGCAACAAAGTGGAATCCATCCTGCCCAACCCAATTTGCAAGCAGACCACACACGTTAACCGCTTCAATAAGAGATTAGTTGCATAATATCTGTTTTAGAACCCCAGACAGATCAGTGGCTAAGGTTACATAAAGGGCAGAGTATCACTACTACCATCAATGAACCTGTAAAACATAGAGAAGGATCTAGACTTCTCATTAAGGCTCCTGAAGAGGATGAGTGGGGATCAGAGTGGGGATCAGTGTTATGAAAAAAATGGCACGGCCAAAGAATAGAGCAGAACTTCATATCCGTAGCATAAATCATCATTTAGGGATACATAGAGCAGACCTTTCTCATTGAAGATATGAATGAGTCATTGATGATGCCAGCCTGCCAGATGATCAAAACGAAATAATAAGAATCCAGAAGACATTTCCAAGTGAGAAAGTGAATAATGACAAAGGAACAAAAAGAAAAAAAAAATGTTTCAGGGTAACATAAGTCCAAAAAGGAGCACGGAAATGTATGGCTCAGGGAATAAAGAAAAAAATGGCACACATGTCACCTTTTCCTACTTCCCAACCAATCTGAATAAAGCAACCTAAGACATTTTCATCAAACTGGACAGAGAACTCAGACGAACAGAAGTAACTAAGCCACAAATTATCCTGAATCTACGCCTTCAAAAAGTTCTTCATGTAAACACAAAGACTAGTATTTATTTAATTTTTACTTTTCCTTGTGCAGTCAGGATGCATTCTCGGAAAATCGGTCCCATGGGACAATGGATGTGATTTGAATAAACCGGTGAAGGGAAGTATAATTGCATCGAGTCAAATAACTCTTACTGTATCTTTGTTTAAAATCAAGCAACAGACAACTATGTCTGCCTCGCCAGCAAAGTTACGTATGTTGTTATGACTTCCTTTCACATCAACCAGATCGTCACTCATGCTATTTTGGTCAAGGCCTGCTGAGAATGTAGCCAATTATTGAAAGTCAGGAGAACATAAAGAAATATTTCCTCATTTTGAATGACAACACATTTTTACCATCCGATTGGAGAGGAGCTTGTGAATTTAAGCACCAGCTCCTTCTTGTGGCAATTATTTTTACCCCAAAAGGTCTTAAGCGCTTAGCCAAGTCAACTCCAATATTTCCAAACCCCAGAATCAATACCTACAATGGACAATATATTTTTCAATGTACTTTTCGATCCAAAGAGTAAAGGACAAACAATGGACATTCATGAAACATGAAAGAGACCAAAAATGATTCTTGTTGTGTGTACAAGAATTAAAACATAAAAGATACTCACGGTTTTTCCAAAAAGTGTGTCACCAACTGGCACCCCAAGTTTTCTCTGATTTACAGAATCTTGAATCTCATTCTGCAAAGAACAAACTGAAGCAATGAAGGAAACTACAACTTGCAGATGACAAAAGGCGCACGCACAGAGAACTGAACACTAGCAAGCAAAAGGCAGCCCATTTTAATATAACAAGAAGGCCCAATCTCCTTATCTAAACCATCACTAGCCAATGGAATATGATTGTTAGATGTAGAGTTTTTGCATCTAAGGGCCCAAACATGGATATTCTATCACATAATTTGCATCATGTAATTGCAAGAAACAATAATTGTCTGTACAACACTTTTGCAATGTCATCCTGGTAAGGACATTTCTTTATCCACAATCATTTTCAAAGTAAAGCATTCTCAGTTTCTTGATGGGAGTACTTGTACCAAAGATGGTGAGATCAAGACCCTCCTTTCAAGATCACCTTAGCTGATGATTTCATATGCTTGCACCAATGTCAAACTCAATTGGGTTCCTTCTTCAGTAACTCTATGCTGTCGGGTACTCAAGACTTTCTTCCTTCTGAGAATTTCTCATAAGTATCCATTAAGTCGAAGAGATTATTTTGTTATTTTTAAAACTCATTTGGTTCAATGCAAAATTGGATTCCTCAAAAAATGGGATTCCAGTTGCTAAGTATTTCATGTTTGGGGAGAAATCAAGATATGGATTTGAATTCCACATTAAATAGAATTCCTCAAAAAATGCAGAATTAGACTACCTAACTATAGTTAGTATTGGAATTCCACTTTAACATTTCTATAACCAAAAAACTATCAAAAACCCAACTCCACCACTGCTAGTCGCCGCCACTAATCATAGGTTGCATTTGATGGTAGCCACAGTGATTGCCAATCACTGATCACTGTATTCAGTGAGAAGTATTCTCCAACAAGGCCAAAAATTTTTGTCATACAAACAATGGATAAGGAATCTTATTCCAATGAATGATATTCCTTGGAATGAGAATCCATTTGAGGATTCCTTATTCATGGAACCAAACGAGGCCTTAGTACTATGCTTGGAAAACTATGCTTGGAAATATTTGTTTTCACAAATCACCTCAGAGATCACCTTTTCAGATCGAATAACAATGACCTTTAATTGGCATCTTGACAAAGATTTCGGTCTCCTGTATGATTATGTCCACAATAAACTTACCTCTATGCTTTGCAGCTATTTCTCTGAGTTTGACATAATCAACTGTACCAAACATCATTCGTAGTTGACCATTTGACATGGTGCAACCAATGGCATTTCACAGACTACTGCTCATTTCATCCATTTCATTATCATTCCTCCCCACTTAATGAAATCAATAAACAAGTCATGTTTTACAGCCGCAGTATTGGAACATGTGAGCAAGATGACATGGGCATGATTTACCTATCAAAAGAAGGATAGACCTTTGTGAAACTTGAATTGTAAATGAACCTTTTCATTCAGATGTAGACTTGATGTAGAAAGTCTGCTATGTTTTGAAAGTCGGGGTATAATTTGAACGATTTCCCATTTCCCAGTATATTAATGAAGATATAAGCACCTACACACTTTGATTTAGAAGAAATTATATAGACTTCAAACAGAATTTACTGGAGCTAATTATCAAACATTCACTTAAAACTTCGACCAGAAAAGGATGAGAATGCAAAATAATAGGGGATTGATTCACATTTCAGAAAATGTTACAGCCGAAATGCTGAACCTGTCATTCCCTATGCTTAAAGTACGACATACAACAAACCTAACCTGTGGACTAAGCACATAAGATAAATCACATGAAGTACCCCGGCTACTTAAGATTTTTTCTAGTGATCAAACAATACCTGCTTTCGGAGTAAACCCAACATCAGATAAATTGCCATCTCCGCACATGATGATGCATTTCCTGTGACGTCACTTGGAATTCTGGCAACTTTTATTCCATTTTTGGTGGCAGCGTCAATATCGACACCTTCATGAAGATGTAAATGTTGGGTGGTAAATTCCATAAAGATCTAACAAAACAAAGAAATAATACTGAAAAAATAAACCAAACTTCTCCAGCCCAACATACACAAGCAAGCAGGGCAGAGAGAAGGGGGTGGTTGGAGGGTGAGAGAGAGAGATTATCACCTTCCAGACCAACACCAAATTGCATTATAAGCTTCATTTGTTTTGCTTGAGCTATAGTATCTGAGTCAAGGCGCTTGTTTTTTGCCACACAAATATGATAGTTTCCTATAACATGAGGTACATCATCAAGGGCCACCTCATCGACCTACGAAAATGGAAACCAGACGAATGAATGATCTCCAAGGTGCTGTTAGAGAGAAAATTTGGAAACATAACCAACGAGGATATATCTTCTTTTAAACATAAGACCAAACCGAATGTGCAAAGTTGAACTTGCCAATTATTCCCTAGTCTGTTATTTATCCAAAGGCATGTGCTGGCGACAATGGGATCCTTACAGCAAGTTTAAGTAGGACCCCAACAAGAGTAGATTCGTTTTCAATTCAGCCAACTAAAAACATCATCACTTACTACAGTGTCTCAAAGTATACAATTGAATTCTCCTACTTAGAATTTTCCCAATGATCAGAGGCGGAAATGGGGATAGCACTTCAGCGCAGCAGGTAACTGAAATCTGGCTCTACCAATTGATGCGAAAGACAATCGGACGGCATTGAGACGACGTCAAAGGCGAAGCAATCAAAATCCCAATTTTTTTTTCCGCTCAAAACACAAGCCAGCCCAACTCCATCAACCGCTCCCCAACTGAAGAAAGCGGAAAAAGT
This sequence comes from Corymbia calophylla, assembly GCA_014182845.1. Lineage (NCBI taxonomy): Eukaryota > Viridiplantae > Streptophyta > Magnoliopsida > Myrtales > Myrtaceae > Corymbia > Corymbia calophylla. Next base: position 34,097,346 of record CM024698.1, read on the forward strand.
AAATATCTTTCGATCATACACGGTACGGGAATCGAACCTGGATAAATGGGTATTGGCTCAAGTAGTCCCTCGTGTAATCTTGAGAGGCCCGGAAGTAGGGCCCGCAGAAGAGGACGCGGGTGATGCCTTCTTCACCGGATTCCGTCCCCATTTCCCCTCCGCTTCCTTTGAGCTTGACAAGCTGTAACTCCTGCGACAGATAGCGAGAGAGAGAGAGGGAGAGAGATGATGATGGGTGATCGAAGGAGAAGACGAAGTAGTGGAGAGGGAGAGAGTGAGAGAAGGCGGGGACGTTGACGTTGACGTGCCCACTGCAGCGGGACCAGGGTAGGCACAGAAAGAGACAGCATCATCGTCTATAACACAATACTGGCTGCAGATGGGATTTTATTTATTACTATATCACGTCACTCGTAGGTTTTTCCACATGGGTCTGCCTGCCAGGTCACTCGAAATACAGAAGAGGTTTTGCACCGACCCGTCACTGAGTTCGCCTCTTCCCTATGGAAAAGGTTTGGAAGTGTGCCATGACGACTGAAATTTTAATTTATTTGACATGATGCATGATTTTGGTCCAATGCGCATAGCCGTTAATGGATTTTTAATTTGTTGCGATACATGTTCAAATCATGACATGAGTTATATGAAAGAATCATATTAAATATTTTCATTTAGTTAATGATTAAATTCAACATATACAAAAAAATAAATAAAATGTAATGAACAAATTAAAAGTCTAGACACATTAAAGTGAAATTCATGGACTACGTTGAACAGATAAAAAATTTATGGACCACATTGGCCCTTAGGCTCAGGAGCTATTTGTGTTATTATCTCAAAAGCATTTTCTCTACTGAAAAATCTCATAGCTTATCACCATGTCGGGAGTGGCATTAAAAAAAAGGACGTATTTAATCTCTTGTCATCGTCGTTCGATTTACATTGAAACCTTGATTCTCAAGTTTGGAGGATTTTCAACTGAAACTCGTCACATAGAATTATGACATGATCACATGTACTTTCAAAGTCACTCAACTTAAGAGTATGAAAATTAACCTCAAGGAACTCCATATCAGCATCAGGTTGTACAGCACAAGCGAGACATATTATCACATCGGAGATTAACACGAAGTTTATGACTAGCCATGATAGCTAAGGTTAATTGCACATGCCTTTCTTGTCCATTTTTGCCTTTTTTTTTTTTTTGTCTATTTTATTTTAATTCTCAATTCACTTTCAAACTTTTACCATATCTCTTTGTAAGATGTAAGAGTCGAAACCTATAACTAAAACTAAATATCCCCACCCCAACCCCAAAAAAGATGTGGAAAAAACGATCACTACAGTAAATCCCAATGATTATCACGTTACATATTGAAACTTGTATATAAATGGCAGTACTTGCAACGTTTTCTAACCGAATGAAAAGCGAATTAGAAAAAGAATAGAAGGAACGATCTTCGCATCATTGGAAGTGTCAACTTTCCTTCTTAGGCTGCTGAACTGAATGTACTAAAAAGATGACTAGTGGCATATGCAAGTTGGACAAAGTCTCGTAGTCAGAGTGATGCAACATCGACTCAATTTCGACGGTCCAGAAAATAATGAATTCGGAGACTTCGGGCTACCACCTCATTAAAGTATGTGTCTGATAATGCAACAATCACCATACTGCAAAGAGAAATTGGGCAATGGGATCAAACAGAAGACATGCGGTTTCCTTGTGATGGGCAATCCTGAGAACAATACACAATCGCCACGCCTCACTTTCCCCAGTTTATGTATATATACTGTGATGTCACTCACATCCAATACCAATTTACAACATCAACCGATAAGTCAAAGCACTGAAACTTGGTCAGTTATTTCACCATCAAACGCGACATCTTCAGGGATCAATATATCAAAATCGCTAACACTCCACTCTGCAGTTACCCTGCTCTGGCTGACGTAAATTTCAGTACCGACATTTATCGAGGTCCATATACGCTTTGCTGGTTCTGTTCCCGGATCCTGCAGAATGAAGAAGTTAAAAGAGGCGTTGTAGTGACAATCAATAATCAATAGGAAAAATGCCCTTTTTGGTGCCTGATCAATCGCAAGTATCTATCATTAGCGAAAAGAACCAAAAAAATAAAACCCTTTCTTATGCTCCATGTATATTAAGTAAAAAGGAAACCCAGTGTTATCAAATTAATAGATGGAGATGTGTCGTATGTTCATTTCCAACCCTCGTCCAGGAGAAGAAAAAAAGACAGGACAAGAGAGTATTGGATAGTCAAGATTGGACATAGGAATTAGGCTCTTTCATTTGAGAAACAGCTTAAGATTGGTTATTCAAGATCGGACATGCAAATATTCTGCTCCCTGTTTGTTTATGTTGTAACCTGCACACGGTACAGCAGAGTGCAACCTATAGATAGTATAGAAAAATCAGGCAAACTAAAAGCATGCCTATATATGAGCATAATGACCACACTAACATATTGACCCCTGACAACCTGGCAAATTAACATGCTACATACAGCACAAAAATTATGTTTATCACAAAACGACAGAAGAATGCAACCGACCTGGTAAAAGTATAGACGACTGGACAGAGCTCCAACATCAAGTTCCCACGTCCTGGAATCTCCAACCCATCCGTCACCTTGCTTTTCAGGATAGCCATGGACTGCCCATTCAGAATGTGGGAGCAGTTGTACTAGTTCCTGTGCTTGTGGATTGCTATAAGGGTCACAGATATCATAAGGTTTCTCCAAATGGTCGGCATTCCCAGGGCCACAATATAGATGATAAGCAGCATAGGGGAACCGAGACGTATCGTTCCTATTTATGATCTCACCAGAAACACTGACATGGTAAGGAGGACAAGAGACAAGGTTCCCTGGTCTGCACCAGCTTGTAGTTTCTGGATTGATTATCATTTCGCTGTATCTAGTCACATCTGTGAGTACATTGCCATCACATGGATCTCCGCTATTCTTCCAACAGCTTCCCATATCGAGTAGATAGAATTGGCTATTAGGCCCTCCACCACGTTTTACATTGAGAGTCAATCTTACTTTGAAGTTTGGAGATTCTGGCAACTAAAAAATCACAAAGAAAAACAGCAATTTCAGGGATCAGATCACATAAAACAAATTTTATACACCTAAAATCAATGATATGGCTATAATTTGGGATCTATATTAACCCCCAAAACATATAGATTCTGATTCAAAGAGCAGAAATTTGGTGGATATTGGTTTTCCTGCCTTAACTATTTGATCTCTTTGTTTCCTTTTGCCCTTTAAGTACTGCCTAATCCGACATAATCAAGTGCTGGAGTTGACGTTGATGCAATGATGACCTATGCATTGGTGCGAAGATATATGGAGCAAGTACCTAGATATATGTTTGCAGACCAAAAAGCATGCCCTGTTTAGCTCCACGAAAACCAAAAGGAAATCCACTTCTGCCCTAGTCTGAGGTCGTAACACTTTCATATGGGGACAGAAAGTGAAAAGACAAACTCCTAGTCCCCATCAACAAAGGATTGACTGACTGGCCCACAAAGGGGGGAAGAGATAGAAAAAAACAAACTATTGCTTAACTTCACAAATCCAATTGCATTATGGATATGGTGCAGCCAAAGGGGACAATCCCAATTCAGTCAACTACGCTTCACTAACTTGCCAAATGATACAAACGAAAAGGAACATTCCATTCAACCTATATGCTGAGTAGAATGGAAAAAAGACCTGAGTCTCTCTACTGACCTATTTGCAGATTCCTTCTACCCTTGGTTAAAAATCAGTTGCACTTCTCCGAAAACTCTATAGATTCGACAAAATGCAAAGAGAAAACTTCACTGTAATTAGAAGTACACAAATGAAACGAACCTTTCGCATGATTCCCTGACCCTGATAATGATAACCACCATTAAATCCTTTCGTTGCATCTGCCCGTAAATACATCATAAGCCAAGGATACTTGGCACTTGTTCTCAATATTTGAGAAAATATCCAACTTCCTGAGCTCATATTCTTCTGCCACGAGACCGAAAAGTACGAGTTGCTTCCATTGTCTTTGCTCAGATCAGCATCAAGGTCGTATGTCCCATAGAAACCTCCAGTCAAAGATGCCATTTCGCCATCAACCAATCTTGATTGATTATGGTAAACCAAGGGCTGATTCATGCAGCCACTACCAAAACAGGGAAACCACCTATCGGTCACTATTTTGCCCACTTTCTGCCCGTTCTCAGGACAGAGCGTGGTGTTCTTATCGAAATTACCATTCTTGAGCATGACCATCCAGAATTGCCATGGTTCCGCAGAATCATTCGTCTCGCAGAGAGAACCGAGGTACAGTTCTTTCTCGGCAGCATACAGATCTGGATCTTCGTACGACTGAAAACCATCCAGACCAAATGCATCACCAGCCCTCAAATTGTTGTCTGATTCCTTCACCTTCTGCTGGACCACGCATTCGCTCCCACCATCAGAAGGGGTTAAACTCAAACCTAACAAGCCAGTGAATTGAAAAAAAACCAATCAATTATACAGAAGCATCATCATCAAGAGACGTCGAAAGCAAAACACCGAGCATGCAGATGGGGAGTGAAGAGAGAAAGCGCACGCCTTTCCTGATCTAGAAGAGCTACCGTCTCAAAACGACAGAGAACGATAGCAACCCGATTTTCTCGCTTAGAAAAGACACGAGGACATTTCAGAGATCGCGAATCGCGAATCGCGAGTCTAGGGTGAGGATCATCGTATTCCAATACGACACGAAATATCTCTGGAGCGAAAGAATTGAACAGATGAGAAGGGAGGAGCGAAATGGGCGAACCGGGGAAAGAAGGGCAGAGCAAATCAGTGCAGTCAGCGAGCCTGGGACTGGGCATGGCGGGAGCCTCCGCGCCCACTTCGTTGCAGAAGTTCCAAGCTTCGAAGCCGACTCTGACGTTGGGGCTCTTCATGCCAGGGTCTCCAATCGCCGACAGATCCCCATACGAAGACGCAGCCGCCGGAGACAGTAGCAGAAGAAGAAGAAGAAGAAGCGGCGGCGGCGGCGGCGACCGCCAAGAGCCACCCATCGTCTTCGAAGGTTCTCACTTCTCAGGTGCAGCGACGCTGAGGCCGAGGATTAGGAGGAGGAGGAGGAGGAGGAGGCGACAGGAAAGCTCCACGGTCCTGCCGCACGAGTGGCGACATGGAAGCTGGAGAACGGCGCTGGAGTCGCTTGCTTTTGTCCATGCCTGGATTTGACGTCCCAACGACCCACTCACTGTCTGCAGAGAGAGAGAGAGTGAAAATGATTTTGTGATTGCTTCGAAGCAAGAGCTGCTCCATGGCGCGTGCTCTTTTATATGTTTAATGATAATTATTGTGATAGCTTTTTATGAACGATATCATATAAATTGTGGGACAGAAGGGGACTTCGGTGTAGGTGTGTTGACGGTCTTCGGTGTAGGTTAAGGTTTTATCTTACGTCAATCCATCCAATAGTTTCATTGAAAATCACGTCGCTTGCTAGATAATCTTAATGACTTAATAGAACTGCATGCACGCCTTAATTCCCAATTCAAGATATATTTATTTTTTCTTCCCTTTCCAACGAAATACCAGGAATTTAACGTCTCAAAGTTCCAAAAGTAGCAATTTAAGGACAAAGTCCAAATGCTCCTTTATATGTTTAATGATGATTATTGTAATAACTTTTTATAAACAATGTCATCTAAGATGTGTGATAAAAGTGGGTTTCTCCGATACGAAATCTGGGAATGGGAAGCACAGCATCACGAGCATTCGCATGCTGCGGCTTAATTCTGTTCGCAGAAGAATGAGAACTGAATGCCCCACTTGCAGCTTGGTGTACCTATCTATGGAAATCCATGGAATCCACAGTTTGAGTACAGCACGCCTGCGAGCAAATTCATGTCGAACCGACACTTCTTGCAAAACCAGCAAGCTGATGAAACCTTAACTGCTTTCCTCGATCAGGGGCAGTAGAAAACAAGGATGAAGTTCTGCTGTCGAAAGTGATCGAGGAAGACTAGAAGATTGGTTTTGAAAAGGATATCACAGCTTTAATCATTGAAAAATACCATCATGGCATGTTCACTCCCCAAATGTGCTACGGCATTTGTCTGATTAGCAGATATACAGATACTTTGTGGCTAAACAAATTGAGCCAATGAGCAAATAAGGACCATTCGGTGTGATAACAATCCTTGCGTCAGCTCAACTTGGGACTGAGGTAAAACTTGGGATCCCTGAAAAACCTCCTGATGACGTCTGCCTTCTCGGCTGAAAGGTCGGTCTTCTCCAGAATGTCTTCCTTTGATGCCTTGGCAATTGCCTCAATGGAACCAATAGCTTGATAAAGCTGAACATGGGAAAATCAGGAATTAGTCCAAATAAGGATGAAGGAAAAGAAATGTGATGTTGATCTTACAGCTCCAACTGCAAAATCAACAATTAATTTCAGAAAAAATATCCTGGCTTGCTGCCAGTCTCCAAACACCATCCAACAGTTAAGAGGAGGATAACGATAGCATTACATCACAGTTCAATCTACGTGGAGGAAGCTAATGAATTTCCTGAGAGAAATATAGTTTCTGATGCACATCATTCTCATACAAGTCCATCTGAGATTCCTTTCTAAAAGATTATGCGTAGAGTAAAATCCCTTTTAAGCCCATGCATGTTTTCACATGACCAAATAAAATCTGGAAGTAATTGCTATTACCTACATGGAGGACTAACTGGAAAGGCAATATTTGCAGTACATGGTATTGTGTTGATTGAGGCCTTACAATACTAGAGAAAATAGACTTTGCAACAAAACAAAAACCACTAAAATGTGACAGGAACACCAATTCCATTATAAGAATGCACGAGATGCCATGGAAAGGATGTAGAAAGCAAAAATTCATAGAACGGTTCCAAGTTTACCCCCTTAGATAGTTCAACATATCGTCAACCTGATAAGACAAGTTTTTTGCAGTGAAGGGAAATTGGCAATTAACTATAGTGTCGCTTGTGAAAGCTCAAGAGTAATGGGCATCCTTATATTCTTCCTAGAGCTTCCATAAGGTAGCTTATTGTGGAAGGTACCAAAAAATGAGTCCCAGATGCTTTGAAAAGATTGGACAGCAAAGAATTCAAGTAGTAAGTTGCCGCGAACTTGGTAAAATTACCGAATTAGCATCATGGTTGTCGATGCCAGGTATGGATGTGACGATTCCAAGAAAGAGATCCATCCTTTGCATCGACCGCATCCTCTTGAAGGTCATAAATGGGGGAATCATATTAAATGCAGCCAAAGACTAGCTTCCAGAAACCTAGAAGACATCTAAATAATCACCCAACTGAGGTGAACTAACCTCGGCCTTCAATTTCCATACGGCATGCTGCTGCTTGCTGACTGCAATTCATATGGCAATTAACTGTGGATATATGCTGCAGAGATTTATCAACTATAGCCGGTAGGAATAAGGTGTACCCCCAAGGGAGAGAGCTATCTTGACAATCTTCTCAAAGCCCATCCCTACGTCGGGAACAGGAACGAATGTTGGCCTGCCAAGCTCCATTCCAAATCTTTGCCGTAACCAAAGATTAGGAGACCAGTACTAATACCCACTGCCACAAGTGAGATGCATTTGAATGTAACACTTACTTGAAGTAAGAGCGGACGAAAGAATCATTTTGCTCCTTTGTTTGGAGAGTGACGACGACATAAAAATGCGCAAATTCCTCCTTCAGTTTCTGAATCCTAATCCAGATATCAAATCAAGCATCATATAGAGCAAGGAACTTGAAATAATGCAACCAACCGACCTGCTGAACATATATGGAATGAGGTTGCACTCCCAAGTTGTAATAAAGACGAAAGCCACCGAAAGACCCCCACAATTAAAAATAAAGTCCTGCAAAGAGTAGCACATCCTAAAAACTGAGTAGCAGCTCGGGGATAATTATGGATGCAGTGGCTAAATTACCGGGTCGATGGAGACAAAGTTAAGGCGGAAAGAATTCGAACGGAGAAAGGAGGAGATGAAATAGATAAAAGACTCGTCTTGTCCATTCCTCCAAGTATTTTTCATCATGCAAACCCCTGCACCACCTGCAACCACATAACGCTATGCTCAGCTCAGGCCGTTTCAGCAGCACAATGATTCGCCAAGCAAATGCTTGCTGTGAACCATCGACTGAAATTTTCACCCAGAGAACATGTGAACATAATGTAGAGAAGGACTTTATCCGAGACTTTATCCGAGAGTCATACTCCTCAACGAATATGAAAAACCACATCCCAGATTATCTCTAGTTGGGACTCTACGGAAAGAAGATATAGCTAGGGAAGATGCACATCACTTGCCAATCAGCCCAAGCCGTCGTCGCAAGTTTCATTAACTTCTCCCAACATCGCATGGTTGGAGGAATAGGAGAAGACAAACTGCTTTGACATGGATTACCACAGTCTCATCAATTATCACTCGCAGATGCAGTCTTTCTCGTGTGTTACTCCTAAAACCATGAAAACTACGAAATGTCCAAGGGTCAAGACATAGCGAGACATGGATTTCGAACGACGGAAGCCGAAACAACAGACGAACGTTTAGCCCCAACAGCTCTGCAGTCCGTTGCCGTGTCATCAGCGAGCAAATCCGAGATTCCAACCGCAGTAATGAAATAGCCAGCGAAAGAAACTGGATATTGCATTTTGCACCGTAGCTACCACGAGCAAAAAGAACCAAGCCACTGTTTCCTCCGTACGCGTCCTGTTTCTAATATTATCGAAGCCGCATTTCTTTCGACCGGTAGTCCGATCATCCGTCCTCCTCCGTTACTCCGATCGGTCACTTCATTCGGCGGCCGGAGCTCTATACACGACTGAAAATGATGAATCCGAAACGAGATCCGAGGTCTTTCGACGCCAGCGGACGGATCATGAAGAACGTCCTCGAGTCGCGCGAAAATAGAGTCCGCGCCGCGGTCTCTTGGATAACACGATCGTTCTCGATCATCCAGGCGAGATTCGAAGCAGTGCAGTAGCGACAGGCAGAGGAATCACCTGAACTCGGCGCGGCGTTTGACGGAAAGAGAGGCGTTGGATGTCGTTCGCTGCGAGCGATCGCGTTCTCCATGTGCGAGCGAGCGAGGGAGGGAGAGCTCTCCTTCGCTTTTGTGTTTGCACGAATGCAAGGCAGCGAGAAGCAGCGGTTGGGATTGCGCGCGTGTAAATTGCGCCATTTCACACTCAAAATAATCTCACTACTTTTTAATCTTTTTTTTTTTTTTTTTTTTTTTAAAATCTAAGATATCCTAATTGTATAAAAAAAATAAAATCAAATGGTTTCTTTCTGCTTACTTTAAAAAAAAAAAAAACTAAAAGGTTTGAATATTATTTACTTAAAATGTGGATATATCGCCTCGAATATTTCAAAGAAGATACATGCATTTATCGCAATAAAATAAGTTCATAGATCAACTATTTGTTTTGAATTCTCAACAAATTGTCGATCTTACTATGGAGTTGTATGAAAAATTTCCAAGCGATTAGCCTCGTTTTGATGTGGCATATAATTGAAGCACGATGTGGTGTGGTGGCCTCCAAATAGACCTTACCATGGAAAATCGATTAGGACAATCACCATTGAAAGTATAACTTCAGCAAAATTGGCACAATCCGTGCACAACCTTGCTCTAAGGGTCTAACATCGACGCAGCGATATTAGGACAGCATAAAATTGTTTCTTTAAGATTGCTGCACCAAGAATTCATTTCAAAAATTGATTCTAAAAAGTCTTGAGAACATGAATTCGATTCTTGCATGGTTGACATTATTCATCTATGCTTGCAACGTAGCAGGTCGATGTGGTTCTTTATTACACATATAGGGGAGGGTCCGCAAAATTGCGAGTCCTCTAATCTAAACCATCCAAGTCATGCCCATAACGTAAAGAAGAGAGACTTGGCGGGAACCAAATGAAGAAGAAAGATCTTCTAGCACTGGAAAGATGAGGAGAGTTGCCCCCCATGATGATTCGACTAAAGAGCAGTGCGGTGCAGTGAATCCCATCTATCCCAAGACTTGACTGTGGAAAGTTTCCAGGGGATCTTAACTTCAGTATTAAATCCTTGAATGCGAACGGCATCTTGAAATGAATACTCTCGTATTCCTTCATCCTATCTATCTCCTATCAATGACAATTACATCCCAGAAAACACCAGTCTGAGGTTCTTGGATGGGAAGTCATGCCCTTCTCTTTCTGGGCAGACCATCCAAACTTTCGGGCACTGGACCCCTGGAAAAAGGTAAATTTTCAATCATTCGAGACAGGGAATGATTAACTTCCATTCCCAAACTGGTTCTGGATGTCCTTGAAGGATATGGTCGCAGATCCCCTTTGTTTGGCTTTTGGCTGAGATGAATGCTCCTTCCAGCCCGTCATATAAATTACCTACAAAATAGGTATAATTTGAAACCTAGATGACAAAAAGGAAGATTCCTAGCAACTGAATTTTGATGGATCCACGTTTCGCTGGGGAAGGGAAATGTTCTCAGGATGAGCGTCGAGTATATGAAACGTCTCATCCCGATAAACTGCCCTTCTCCTCAATAGACCAATCTTCAATGTTAAACAGCTCTTCAAGGTGGTAACATATGATTATTCTCAGACAAGTTTCCACTTTAAAAATTAAAAGCAGAGGAGTAAAACCAAAGATGAGAATCCAAGCGAAATATGAATACTCTGGCTACCTGGAAAGTTGCAGGGATGGTACCGTCTTCAGCAGCAAACATCGACTCATAGATTGCTGCAGTTGCCAGAGCTGTATCCCTTTTCAGAATCTGGTTTTATGTACAAAAAAGTTAATAGTTAATTTTATAGGGTGCACTGGAGTTTGCTACAGTAAAAACCCAAAGGAAACAATGAGTGAGGGAAGAACATTCATGACATATAAGGTAGTCTTACAGGAACTCTTTGTAGAAGAGCATTGGTCTCACCCATTGCCCTTAGATGTTCTATCAGCTCCAAAGCTATACCAGGAAACAGATGAAAAAAGAAAGTCATAAATCCAGCACGTATTGACACTGATAGCTGTAATTACAAAGCCAAGAACCAGAGAGTACCATAAAAAGGTATTACATATACAAAGCATAATGGAAACAGAGTAACATGATTTAACATTCTCATTGCATGAGTCAAACTCCAGGCAATGAGAAGATAGAATTGAGACCTAATTTCTTAAGGCCTTTAAATTAACATGCACCAACTAGCATAGCTTAACTGAAGAAGACACCCCACAATTTCCTGACCACAGAACAAAAAACAGGATTTATCGGCAATTGAGTCAGTGGATTTTGCAACTAGAATGCTCGAATGCAGCTTATGCAAACGAATCAGGACCTACTTGGCATATCCTCATCTGTTGCTTACTAGTCCTAGATTTCCAATAGAAAGAAATGTATACCACCTTGACTTGACTCCCTTATATAATGAAGTCTCTCATGTGCTGATAGAACATGTAGGGCTACACAGCTCTTTGTGCAAGAGCATGAAATAGACCTGCTAAGGAAAACTAGGGAGAATGGATGAATTGAGGCTTTGCAAAATTCTCAACAATAGTTTTTGCTCAGGTAATAATCATTCGCCCTAAAGATTCAGCGTCTCTCGTTATAGTTTATTTCCCGATGGTGAGGGAGTGAGTTATACCCTAGCAGTCACAATGAAGTCAAAACAGAAATTTCATTATTGAGCTGTCATTTCCACAATGATAGAGAACGTATAAATAGCAAGCACAAGCATCAAAACCAGAGCTCACCACTTTTATATCTCACCACGTATTCATCCACATCGACACCAGGAAGGGAGAAACCTGCTCTAGTCAACAAATTACCAGCATCTCGCACCTGAAACACACCAATGAAAAATGCGATAACCGTCAATTGAAGGATCATGAGTCATATCATATGTTTAACTGATCTTGAATAAGGAAGAAAGATTCACTGAAGTCAAAAAAAAGCAATTACAGAGGATATTAGGACTTGAGACTTCATTATCACAAGTACATCTACCCAAAGTCAGTTTAGCACAACCCAATAATGTGAAGCAGGCATGCAAGACTTCATCTACCAAATTTATCTTACTCACCATAAAGGAATTATAACTTTATGAGTACAGACAAAAGGCAAGAGTGTTAGGTAGAATACTTGTGCTAGAGGAGACACTCTTGGACTGATGCCTCCTTCACGTTCCATTTGTGCTATAGTGCATGCAATTCTCAGTTCCCTATTAACAAGAACAAAAAAAGAAAAGAATCAATCAGAAATGCAATCCTTAAGGTAAAAAAGAGATAAATATATCTAAGAGAAAATTCGACAACTTTAAGGTTTCTCCGCCCAAAATAGCTGCTAGAAAGAGGCCATCAGGCTTCAATGCCAGTTTACACTGTCAAAAAGTAATAAAAAAATTGTCTGAGCTTCAAATGAACAAAGAGTTTCATGCATTACCACACATCAGCAAAGAGATCTAAATAAAAAAAAATCTGTAGAGGAACTGTCTAAACAGCATAAAGAAACAAAAAATACAGGATTGCTATCATCCTTGTCATGAGCCCTAACTTCCTTTGATAATTACACAATAATCATAAGTCCTAATCAGTGATAACAAAACTCACTCTCACTCTCCTAGGAGAAATATAGAAATCAGAAGGAATTAAAGACCTGATTACAGATTATCAATACATGTTGTGGATTCTCATGTAAGAGGAGGAGACTCAGTCAGTCTAATTCTCTAAGCTAGTTGAGGGCAAGCTGAAATGATGAAGTTTTTAAATCAAGAGAACTTGGCAGGGGGCATTACACAGCTTGACCAACTTAAGCTCCAAGAGACTACGTTCTATCACTTTGCTCCGTTTTGTTTAAGTAACTTCTCTTTATGCAATGCATGCTGAGACATCAATTTTATGGTGCTTCTTTTCTAATAGAACACAAAAATCCACTGGCACCAGTAACCCAATTTGATGTTTCCTCAGCAGAATTTTTTGGAAGGCCCATATGCTCACGTAAATTCCTCTTTCCCTCTATCCTACATCACAATATTGTCGCCAACAAGGAACTACACAATCAGATTGCACTAATGACAACAAAGAACAAACAGACCCATACCTGAATCATCGCTCCAGGAAGATCATTTGTCCAGTGTAGACCCAAACAACTGACAACCAGATCTAGAGAACTTTATGTCCAAAAACGCAGACTGTTAGGAATTCAATAAATACTGCTCAGCCAAGTAAACAATGAAATATGTCCAGATCTACACCTTTCCTTCATAGGCAAAAACTCTTCATCACCAACAACATGCAGTGTCTCAATGTTCTTATCAGATTTGTCTTGCTCCCGCTCTTTGCACTTTTGTATCATGTCACATGACATATCCATCATAATAAGCTTTTCAATGGCACCTTTAGTCAGAAAAGGAATAATGTTCATCATGTTATATGAATAGCGTAAACAGTATTAAAGGATAAAGCAAAAGTCAGTAAAGGTAAGATAAAACAAACTCATGCAGAGATCCTTTCTTCTCTACCAAAAATAAAGAAGCATGTGTATTAAAGGATTTGCTTCCCATGAAACAACAAATTGCACACAGTATCCCTCATTCAAATGTCCCCCTTTCTCTGCCCAGACATAAATAATGTGGATCAAAATACTCCAAAACTGTGACATGATATGTTTGAAGCTCACATTATGAACTGATATTTCAGGCTCTGTTTGTATGTCCATCTATTCATCAAAAAGAAGGCCGCAACTACAATCAGTCTATAGACAGCAAAGGCATCTCGTTACCGTAAGGCAACCACTTTGCTCAAACATTTGGAGAGGATCTCCACAATCAGTTTGCATTCAATCCAAACAAACACAGTAAGACCATTCAACTGTTATTTCCTGTGACACCGCACGTGTCCTGGCTAATTTGTGGAGGGGGAAAAAGGAATTGAACCTAAGACCATTTCTTCTTGATAAGGGCTGTCTGTCAACCCTTCTGTCGACATGCACAACAGTAGAGCATTATAGATTATGAACATATATATTTCCAACCAAATTGATCATACTGGCTAAGATTATTAATAACCTCAAGCTAACAGGCTACAGCAAGGAGCCCACAAAAACTTGCCGTTCCAATTTGCAAAGAAAAGGTTCATCCTAAATTGTGGGATCTCATTCTCACGAGTTCATGTCTAGACATGATGATCTCATGCATTCTTAAGCGCCAAAGCTGACCTGACGGTAAGCAAAGATTGAATTAGAAAGCACGCGCGGGTAATAACCACTCACCACGACCGCGTAACAAGCGCCTGACAGGTTCCAAGGAACCACCCAAGCATAATGCCGTCGGAAATGTTTTCTTGCAGTCCTACAAGAGGCGGCCACCACATTCGCGCCAAAAGCACCATAATTGAGAAAACTAAACTAAATGCAAACTGAAGAATGAATTCTCTCTCCCACATATCTTTCTCTTTGTCCAAATCGAATTGCAAAAGAAAGTGAAAGCAATCTAAATCAAGTACAGAAGAATCCGCTCCGCGCAGCGCCCACCTCCAAGCGATCCAACAAATTCTCCGCGACGGAATCAACGAAGCAATCGCTGGGACGCATCAACCACGCAGCTCGATCACGCTGCCACGCCGAACATTCCAACCAGAAAAAAGGTAATCGCAACTGAGCAAGAAAAACGGCGAACGAGAAACTATCAATCTTCTGATTGGGCTCGCATTACCTGCTTCCGCTTGAGGTCGCGGTCGAAGATCTTCACCCTCGAGCCGTCGCCGCCGTCGGTGGAGAAGCAGAGGCGAGCGCCCTCCGACGCTTCACTCGCTCCCCGCACGGAGAGCGACGGCGACCAGGTGCGACCGGTGCTCCCGCCGGAAAGCAGGGACAAGCTTCTCGCCGCTGTTCGCATTTTCCTCGACGAGGTGAATCGTACGGAGATTCGCCGGAGAGGTTTGGGTTGGATTTGCCGGCTCTGATGCTATGCAGGGTAAGAGCGGAATGAAACACTGGAAGGCCCGCCCGCTCACCGGCCAAGTCTCGCAGACGACAGCCGAAGAGCAAGTGACGATGGCAGAACCGTAAATAGCATCCCTTGTTTAAGGACAAATCTTCCAAAAAGCCCAAAGCCCTCTAATCTTCTTAAATAATGACTCGAAATAAATATTATTTCAAATAAAAGCCTAAAATATCATAATTATTTTAAATAAAGATTTGAAGTAGATATTATTTCAAATAAAAATTTAAAATTATTATATTTATTTCAAATGAATGTCTAACTTTCCGACGGTTAATGGTATTTTCATCATTTATCATTTTTTCTTTTTTTGCTTTTTACTTTCTTTTTTCCTTTTTCTGGTTTCCTGTGGCTGATTGGCCACCGGAGAGCTTGTGGCTGGCTAGGGCTTAATGATCTCACCAACCTTTGCCAATGGCTATTGGTTGACACTTGAAAAGAAAAAAGAAGAAAAGAAAATTTGGATGAAAGTGCCGTCAATTGATCGAAATATTTAGCTAGTCAACGACTAGTGAGATCAAACCCTTATTTGAAATAAGTATAACCACTTCATGTTCTTGTTTAAAAAAATTATAGTCGCTTCAAGCCCTTATTTGAAATAAGATATACTTCATGCTCTTATTTAAAAAAACGAGAGCATTTTGGATTTTTTTTGGAATTTTCCCATTGTTTAATTAAGTTGATAATGATTGAACTAATATTTTATCAATTTCATAAAAAATGAATCATTAACTACATCTTCCTAAAAACCGATCACTTGTTATTATTTATCGACAATTTTTTTTTTATTATCAACAATCAATTATATTTTGATATTTTCGTGAAAAATGAAAATAATTTTCATTTATTTATTTTTATGCGCAACACAGTGAATCATTTTATAAAAAAATATTTGTGAAATCATTCATTTTTCAACAAAATAAATTGAGGGGTCAAAACTAAACCTAATCCGAAAATAAAACTAATTTACATAACTAAGCCGAGACATTCAAAGTCCAAAATGGACTCAAGCTTGATCTAAGCGCCAAAAACCCTATGCTCGAGCTTCACCTCGAAGATAAAATCAATATACTCAAGCTTGATTTGATTCGGTTCCATTAGTTTCAAGTTAGGTTTACCCTATTACTTGATATCACAAAATAAATAAATAAATGTGATTTAATTTTCGTATCGAGAGAAGATGAGACACTGATGCGTAAAATCTGTACGAAAATAATTGATTCAATTCAATCCAAAGCCATATGGAAAGCGTGCATTATAATTCAAGCAAATCATCACAATTAAATACATTCGCGGAGATTCAAAGGAATCAAAAATAAAACTTTAGATATTTGCTAAAAACAGTAACAAAAGGGAGCGCCAGACTTTTTATTCATTTTCCATCGTCTATCAAGTTGTCCGGACCGTGCGTGCGGGCCAAACCTTATCCACCAACATATTAATAGATTTGACTAAAGTAGTTCGCACGTATCCTTGCTGGAAACGAGCCAATTCCTCTATCCTCCACCGATGCATCACGCCGGATACATCGCATCTCCCGACAGCCTCCGCTCACTCGATTTTCCTAGCTCTTGCAGGGACCGAGGGGAGAACCGCACAGGCATTCGTTCCCCACGAACGCCGCCGCGGCGAATTTCTTTGCCCCGTCGGGGAGTCTCCCACACAGCCGGTTGTAGCTCACGTTCAAGCTATCCAGGCCCGACACCGCATCGGGCACCTTCCCGTACGCGAGGTTCCTTGAGACGTCCAGCTGCCTCATCGTCTTCGGGATCCTCAGTGCCCCCATGTCGAACTTCAGCCTGTTGCCCGCGGCCGCGAAGCCCACCAGGAAGTCGGTCCGGTTCAGCAGCACCGCCGGGCTGCCCGAGATTTGATTCTCCGACAGGTCGATGTAGTCGTAGAAGTAGGTCTCCTTGGGTACCCAGTCCTCCATCTGCATCTTGATCCCGCAGCCGGCCAGCTTGAGCGAGTATATGATCGGCGAGGAGGTGACCCAGGACGGGATTTGGCCCAGTCTGAACCGGTTGTGGGACAGGTCGAGCGACTCGATCCCTTTGACGTACATTTGCGGGAACGGGTCGACGAGGAGGTTACGGGAGAGGTCGAGGTTGAAGATCTTGGTGAGGTTGGCGAAGCTCTTGGGCACGACGCCGCGGAGCTGGTTCGACGACAGGTTCAGTGTGTCGAGCGCCCTGAAATTCCCGAGGAAGTCCGGGATTTGTCCCGTCAGAGCATTGTGGCCGAGCTCAAGATAAGCGAGTTTTGGTGCCAGACCCGAGATGGTCGCTGGAATCTCGCCGGATAATTTGTTGTGCGACAGTCTGAGGATTCTGAGATTGGTTAATGACCCGAGATAGTCCGGCACGGGTCCGGTGAGCCGGTTCCGGTCCAGGCTCAGCAGGGTCAGGTTCTTGAGCAGCCGGATCCCGCCGGGGATGGCTCCGGAGAGGGAGTTCCCGCCGAGCTTCAGCTGAGTCAGCCCAGTCAGCTCGGAGATCGAGGCTGGGATCGGCCCGGCGAACTCGTTCCCCTCCAGGCTCAGCGCCTCGAGCCCGGCTAGCTTCCCGATGGCGGACGGCAACCGGCCCGAGAGCCTGTTGTTCTCGATGTACACGAACTTGAGCTTCGGCAAGCGGAAGAGGAGGTCGGGGAAGCGGCCGGAGATGTTCCTGAGGTCCTGGAGGTAGATGCCGTCGAGGTCCTGGAGCTTGGAGAGGGAAGGCGAGATGGTGCCGGACAGGTAGGCGGCGGGGCGGTCCGGCTGGCCGGAGACCGAGAGGCTGGTGACCCGGGCGCCGGAGAGGCACGTGACGCCATTCCAGGCGCAGCAGTCGGTGCCGGGCTTCCACGAGGCGAGGATGCCGGAGGGGTCAGCGGTGACGGCGGACTTGAAGGCGAGGAGGCCGGCCTCGTCGTCGGGGTGGCAGGAGGCGGCGGAGGCGGGCTCGGGGGATCGGAAGAGGAGGGAGAGGAGGAGCAGCAGGGGGAGGGCGAGGGGAGGAAGCTTCATCCTGTGGTTTTGACCGGTGGCTGGAATGGAGCTGCTCCTTGCTTCCTTCTTTATACTATTCCGGGACCCGTGTACCGAGAAGCGGCGAGTCCACAATGTCGTGCGGGGCTTTTGACTTTGCGTTTGCGGTCAAAGGGAGGAGAAGCCGACAAGCCGAGCAATTTGCCAGTGCCTTTATGGCTTATCTTTATCTCCATACTTGGTATCCGCGAGAAAATATTAGGTGGGCCGGCCACAACACGTCAACGTGCACCCCTGCCAATAATAAACCTCCATGTGGCTCCACATCAGCGAGTGGTCCCCACCGTTCCTTGCTCACCGCTAAAAATTTAAAAATTTCCCCTAATAGTAGGCCTGCACAGATTAATGGCTACACCTGCTATTCACTTTCTCTCTCCTCCTTTTTCTCCTTATGAAGCCGACGATTTGTCTCTCCCTTCCTCTCGTGATTTCAAAATTTGGGTTCCCTCGTCTTCACTCTCTCCGATGCTCGCTCCCTCTTTTATCCGGTGCTCGTTCGCCCTCTGCTCCGGTCTCACTCGGCGCTCGTTGAGCATCACTTCTTCGCTCTCTCTGCTCCAGCGCTCGTGCTCCTTGGGCCTTGCTTTTTCCCGCTCTACTCCAGCGCTTGCTTGACTTGTTCACTCTCTGCTCCGACGCTCCCCACGGCGCTCATTGGATCTCGCTTCTCCGCTCTCTGCTCTGGTTCTTGTTTGGCTCGTTCGCTCTGTACTCCGGCGCTCACTTGCTCTCTAAATTCATTCTCATCCGAAATTCCGATTCTGGAAACTTTTTCTGACAACTCTAAGTACGTTCAATTGTGATGAACTGCAAATTGTGGCTTGCAATTTTAACGAGGCAAATCTCGTGGGCTGAGGTTGGTTTAGAAGAGTGTTTTACTCTATTTTCTGGGACTTTCGAGTCTTGTTTGATTGCTTTAGGGATTTTTTTTGGTTGGGATGAAGCTGTAGGAGAATCGCGTCCTTGTTTTGCTTGTTTCAATTGGCTTTGCCTTTGCTTTTAGAGCCCACGTTCTGGTTTCGCAATTTTGGCTCCTTTTTACAAATTCCTAATACAAATTAACAGTTGCAATTAAAAGTTTGATTATTTCACCAAAGCCAGAAACAAAAATCCGATTTTGCTTTGATTGACAATTCCCTTCTTGCAAAAAAATAAATAAAAATTCAAGCGAAATTCTCATCTGAATTTTATATTCCTTAAAATGAAGAGATTGTGGAATGAAGACTTCGACACGGGTGCAATGAATACCAGTAAGAGTGCAAACAAAACTCAATTTCACCGTTGATGAACTACATCCAGTATAAAATACAAAAAAATGCACTATTCTCGCTTGAATTGAATAGTGCTAGGACAGTATTAGCCCCCCTTGAACTCAACCACAAGAACAACCGGTAAAAGCATCAAGATTATCATAGGTTACTCGACTGCAGGCACAAAACTTGCAAAACACAACTATTCTCGATGAAATTGATAAAGAAAATGGATGGCTATGACTAAAAAAGGAATTCTCAATATCTAATGAAGAATCTGGAGAACCATATTGCTGGGCACCCTGGCCTTCTACTAGGCCCTCCAGGCGGTGCTCCCGCTGGAGCCCTGCTTCGCTACCCTCAGGTTCCTGAAGCGGGCCCTTAGCTTCGACTCTTCCTATTGCTACTTTGAAATCAACGAGAGCGGCGTCAATGACAACGAGCTCTACAACGCCGTCAAACTCTACTCAGCTCCTCCGTCTCCGCCTCCTACAGCCGCCTCTCCCTCAGTCGCGCTCGCAACTCCAACTCACTACCTTCGCCCACTCCAACAACGACTACATCACCGACGTCTTTGACGGCGCTGCCGTCCAGTGGGAGCATGTGGTGAGGCAGTGTCGGTCCTAGCCTTCCTCGTTGGGGCCTCTCCCCGACGAGAACTAAGAACGCCTCCTTAACACTAATTCGTGCGGCGGGTGGAAATCGGTGCCGTTCAAGCATCCGGGCACTTCCTACACATTGGCCATGGACCCAAAGAGGAAGAGGGACATCATGGAGGTTCTCCGTGACTTCGTGGCCGTGGTGCTATCTGCTAAACCCAACGAGCGCCGTGGGGAGTGTCGGAGTAGAGAGCGAACGAGTCGAGCAAGCGCCGGAGCAGAGTGCGAAAAAGCGAGACCTAGCGAGCACGAGTGTCGGAGAAGAGAGCAAAGAAGTGACCCCCCAATGAGCGCCGAGCGAGAGCTGGAGCAAAGGCGAACGAGCACCGGAGCAGAGGAGGGAACCGAAATTTTGAATTCAGGAGAGGAAGATAGAGACAAAGCGTCGGTCTTCTTCCTTCGGAGGGAGAAAAAGGGAGAGAGAGAAAGTGAGAGGACTCTCCGCAGTAGGTAGGTGTAGCCATCAATATGTGCAGGCCTATTATTAGGGGAAATTTTTAAATAAGAAATAGGAAATTCATTTTATCTGTGTGCAAGGAGCGGTGGGGACCATTCGCTGATGTGGAGCCACGTGGAGCTTCCTGATTGATAAGGGCGCACGCTGACGTGTTTTGGCCGGCCCACCTAATATTTTCTCGGTACCCGCGGTCGCCCCTAGGAAATAGACAAGCGGTGGGGCTGCTGGGCATGCATATCGTGTTACGGTTGTCCGATCCGACGTGTTATGGGTCGTCCCGTGCTTGGGCTGGGCCTTTTTTTTTTTTTTTTCTTTTTCCAAAATTAGAGGTGCCGTCGAGCTAATGAGCTACTGATCAAGGATCATTAGCATCCCAAATGACTTGGCCCAACACATGCCCCGTTCCGTGCTAGGCCGATGCGATGTGTCGGCCGGCCCACTAGCCCACAATTAATGGGCCGCGTCGTGCACGTGCCGGCCCGACCGGGCCCATTCGACACCCCAGATTTTCCAAGGCCGAGCAAAGAGGTGGATTTTTATACCGTTTTCTTTTCCTCTCTCCTCCATCCGCCAGCAAAAGACAGCTTTAAATGGGGGCACTGGATCTTGACGTTCGCATTGCCGCCTGATCTCAAATTGATCTCTCGTGTTAACTTGGTTTCTAACCTCTCGTCTATTTTGTGAAAAATAAATAATTTTTTTTGTCAAACGAAAAATAAATAATTTAAAATATATTTTCCTAAGAATAATTACTTATATCGTTAAAAATAAATAAACAAAAAATATTTTTATTGATCGCGATCAACATCGGGAATCTCAAGTGTCTCATATTGCAACAATTGTTGGGGAAAATGTCGATGTCACATTTTCTCAAAATGTATTTATTCATAAAGGAAAAAAAAATTGAACTTTTATATCATTATTGAAACCAAATTCCAACGAATTCCCCAGTCACAAAATGAAAGTTATTAGTATAATTTTAACGATGCTATTAGTTCATGTTCTGACCGGTGGATCGAGATTAATAAAGAGCGTCACGTCAACGAATGCTATTGGCATGCGTGTTAAATATACCCAAATACTTAATTTTAATATATCAGAAAAAGTCAGCGTATTTGCTATATTTATTAGTTTAGTTACTCAAAAAATGTCATAGTGTGCTTGTAAAGAATTTAAAAAAACACTGAACTATTTACTGAAGGGCGAAAGCCACGATTTCTCAACAAACCTATTAGCATGAATACATTTTTTTTTTTTTAAATGAACTATGTACTCGGATTGACGGGTAATGGGAGATCCCATCGTCATCCCGTGCAAATATATCCTTTGTATCTCACCATGGTGGATCATATTTATATTGCGTTTAGCTGTTTGGGATTTTTAAAGAAAAAATTGATATAAACAGTCCATAAATTTTGACTTAATATATAATTTAATTATCGGATTTTTAATTTGTTCAATTTGGACCATGAACTTTAGTCCATATACAATGTGGTCTATGGACTTTTAATTTATTTAATATAATTCATGAATTTTCAGTATATGTTTGTTATAGTCTAATGTAGTCCATTTCCATTAATTCAAGATCAATGACTATATTGAACATTTTCATTAAATTTAGGGATCACATCGAACATATACCAAAAGTGCAAGAACTATATTGAACAAATTAAAATTTATAGGATCACACCGCATATTGGGTTAAAATTCATGAATTATGTTGAATAAATTAAAAATTTATGGACCAAATTTGCACATTGAATTAAAGTTCGAGAACTATTTGTATCATTGTCCCTTTAATGTATGATAGGATAATGATGATCTTATACGTCTTTTGGTAAATGTCCAAGTATAACCTGATAGGAGCCAATCCTTGTGCAATCATATCCCTCTTTGGGATCAATATATGTTAGAACCTGGAGTTTATAAGATTGCATTTTACCTCAATCATTTGATTATAAAAAAAAAAAAAAGTTAGAATGATTTCTCAATAATTTGAACTTTTTGATAAATTTTGTTATTGGAAGGTTTCATAGGCCCAAAATTATCTTAATATGTATTTTACATGTAACTTATGCAGATTGGGGGCCAAAAAAAAACATTTTGTACGAAATTAAAGAACACGATTCACTTTCACCTCTAAAAAATAGGTACATAGACTATGCTAACGGTATAATAATTATAATAAAATGCAAGTTTACGGACTAAAAAAGGGAAAATTATTTAAAAAGTCCAAACTTATTGTAGAAGGTAAATTTCATTTATAAACTTTTTGACAATTTACTTATCTACTCTCAAGCTATTTGACAATTTGTCGATTTAGCCCCTCCTTGCCCATGCTTGCACGGCAAGGGATAAAATTGTGAGATTTAGTATAGGACGAAACAAAGCTAATAATGCCTCGAATGAGTTAATTTAGGGAATTGTTTATATCAACGTTGATTGTGTCATGCAATGATTTACAATCAAAATTAGTAAATCATCAAAATGTTGTAGACTAAATTAGTATAAATGAAATGTTTGGGATTGAATTGGTCACCGTACAATAAATTATGATTTTTCGAACGATTATCTCGAACAAAATGTACATTTTAAGTCTATTGTTTTTATGAGATAACTTAGGGCACAAGGAAGGGCAGAGAATTGACGGTTCACGGATTGGAATCATGCTGTTGCACGTCGGGCTCATTTTAAATATTTTAGAATCAGAACGTGCGTTAGGGTCGGGGAATAAATTTTTCTAAAGTGGCCAAGCAAAGCCGTTCCCCCTCCCGAATCCGAACGCGCCCTTACTAACCAACCAAAAGCGGGAGAGGGTAAAAAATAAATAAAAAAGGAACAAAAAAAGAAAGTAAAATAAAATCACGATGAAAAAAAGAAAAGAAAAGAAAATGACGAGGGAGAAGGGAGTTAATTGGCGTCACTTTCTCCTTCTTCCTCTTCTTTTGCTGCGTTTTACGGGGGCTGATCAAAATTCGATTAGAACAAAATAGAATCAAATTCCTGAACCGGAGGCGGAGGAGACCGGACGGAGACGAAGACGACGACGACGACGACGAGCCACGATTCAATCGATCAGCCGGGCGAGATCGTCGATCCGCATCCCCGCGCGCGTAGATCAGCGTGCGCGCACGAGCCCCCGATCGGCGTGACCCGATGGCTCTCAACATGAAGACCCTTACCCAGGCCCTCGCCAAGGCCGGCGCCGTGATCGAGAAGACCGTGCAGACGACGGTCCAGGAGGTCACCGGCCCCAAGCCCCTTCAGGACCACGACCTCATCGACCAGATCGGCTCCGCCGGCCCCGCCCTCGCCTGGAAGCTCTACTCCGCCCGCGCCTCCCGCGACTCCGCCCGCGCCCACCAGTACCCCCAGGTCTGCGTCTGGGTCCTCGACAAGCGCGTCCTTTCCGAGGCGCGCGTGCGCGCCGGGCTGTCCAAGGCCGCGGAGGACGCCTTCCTGGATATGGTCCGGGCGGACGCGGCGCGGCTGGTGCGCCTCCGGCATCCTGGGGTGGTCCACGTTGTGCAGGCGCTGGACGAGAGCAAGAATGCCATGGCCATGGTCACCGAGCCCCTGTTCGCGTCCGTCGCCAATGCGCTGGGCGATTTGGAGAATGTTCCCAAGGTTCCTAAGGAGCTCAAGGGCATGGTTCGTGCTCTCGTCCTTTTCTCCTCATTTCTTATCAGCTGTCGGCAATAGTGCAAATGCCTTCGATCGTTGCATTTGACATACTTCGACAATTATAGGCGTTGTCATGTCTATCCATGTCTCCGATAAGTTGCTTCCCGCAACCATTGTTAGGTTTTAGCTGCTTGACCTTATAATTAATTTGTTTTTGGGGATCTTCAGTATTGATTAAGCTGATTGCATAGTTTACATTGCCGCAGTCAGATAAGACCTCTTTTCGATAACTGGTTTTGATAGGAATTCATACAGAAATTGAGCTAGAAGGAGCGTGTCCAAACCTGTCAATCTTGGTTTTGGAGAGGGTAAGGTGAATAGTAGTTTGATAGGAATGTTTACCAAAATTGAGTTAGAAGGAGCATGTCTGGTGCTCAAGCCTCCTGTTGATCTTGGTTCAAGGTGAATGCCTCGAACTTGTACACAGAGACTGTTTTCTTGGTTCAGACGGGGAGGCAAAGTAGGAACTCACTATATTTACTTCACTAATGACATTTTGCACGTGCTTTTTTCATTTTAATGATATGCATAATGTCTTCTCTAGGATGGCTATTATTATCTCCAACTTATTTTTGCAAGAAAGTTCTGCTTTTGGATGGAGCATGCCTGTTTAAGAAAGCATATTGATGTCCATAACCCCTTGTTTTTATTGGCTTATCTTTTATAAGTTCCAATGAATACTGGCTTGGATCTATATAGGCATGGATGTAAATTAGAAGATACTGGTGTCAAGAATTGCAAAATGAGGAGGGGCTTGGTGTTTCACGCTTTTCTGTTCATTCAGGTTTATCTTCTTTTAAGTCAATTCAATTTGTTTCTGCTTTGCAGGAGATGGGGTTGTTGGAAGTGAAGCATGGCTTGCTACAAATAGCAGAATCGCTGGACTTTCTCCACAACAATGCACGTCTCATACATCGGTCGATATCACCAGAGGTTAATTCTTTGGGCACCATTTCTTTTCTCTAAACTTGCGTTAGGGATCATTGGAAGAGAAACATAAATTATAATGTAGTGTTGAGTAATTTCTTTCTTTCTTTGATCACATAATGCAACTATTTTTTTATGCTTTATCTTTAAAACTGGAGCTTATAGGATCTTTTAGCTGAGTGCTGTCTTCTTCTTTGCTCGGGTGCATGTTTATTTTTTGTCACCACTATTTAGTGACATATAGTTGCCCTCTATATAGATGTGAAGTCCTATATGAAAGACTTTACCTTCATGTATTTTTATATCTTTACGTTCCCCAAAATTCTTGTCATGCTGTCTTCATGTCATGCTTTCCAGGGGATTTGCACTTGCAAATCAATATTTCCCCCTTTCTGTGGAAAAACTGTTTCCCTGTAATGGTTGATGTTTCTACACTTAAAAGTAAAATTTTCACTCTTTAATCCAGGATGGGAGAAATAGTAGATGGGTTTTTGGACATGCATAACTAATTCATCAGAACAATTTTTTTTTTGTGGCAGAATGTGCTCATTACGTCAAGTGGAGCTTGGAAGCTTGGTGGATTTGGTTTTGCCATTTCCTCAGAACAGGCCTTGGGGGATTTATCTAGTCTGCAACCCTTTCATTATTCTGTACGTGGATAATTCAATGAGATGAAGAGTGATGAAAACGGACTTTGTTTTCATCTTATTCTTTGAGACATAATTGCTGCGTGTTCCTTTTCTTATTTTTGATCTCACAATAGATGTTGGCCAAAGTTACTTATCTTTTTCCTTTATTTATGATGGTTTGCCTCAATCTTGACTGTTAGTTAGTGTCTGATTGTGCTTTTCTAGTGTCTCCCTGCTTGATTCTTGTTCTCTTGCTACCCCAACCATTCTCAATCTAATACTTGGTGATGGAAAACTGTGGAAATAGACTTAAAATTCTCTTGTACATGAGTCATGACAGTACTGTGCGGCACAATTCTTGCATTTTGTTCATCATGTTATTGTGGATATTAGTATGATGGCAGGCTTATACCACCTTTTGTAATGCAGGAATATGATGTCGAGGATTCTGTACTACCCTTGCAGCCATCGCTCAATTACACTGCTCCTGAACTGGTCCGGAGCAAGACAGCTTCAGCTGGGTCTGCTTCTGATATATTTAGTTTTGGATGCCTTGCTTACCACTTAATTGCTCACAAGCCTTTGTTTGACTGCCATAACAATGTCAAAATGGTACTTTTCTATCAAATGCTGGGCTTGTCCTTCTTTTATGTAACCCAAGTGTGTGCCTGTATAGGGGGATCGGTCGACACACATATTTCTATGGGATCTCTCTTTATATATGGTGCTTTACTGATGCGTTTTGCATTTGGTGTGCTATATGCAGTATATGAATACCTTGACATACTTATCAAAGGAAGCTTTCTCAACCATTCCTCCTGAGTTAGTTCCTGACTTGCACAGAATGCTTTCAGCAAATGAATCTTTCAGGCCTTCTGCACTTGATTTTACAGGTCCTTACTCGATATTGTTTTGTGGATTGATTATGTATTAGTGTAAAAAGGGAGACTTATGAAGAGACATTTTAATGCATAATAAAGGCAAATAATTGATCTTCACTTGATGGTTTCTGGTTATTTGTACCATGGGCAGTTGGCATGGCTCAGATGTCTTCTATATTCTGTTTCATACTTGAAGGGAATAGTAGTTTTTGAATTGATGGATAAATTATTGGGTTACTCCTTGTCCATCTTGAAGGTCCTCATAGCCCCAAGGAGAGATGTCCTATAAACCATGAGAACAGAGGTCCTCTTTTCAGTTTCTCTTCTTAATAATTTACGTTCTTCTTCCACAAGTTGAGAACAGTTATAAAGTGAAACTCCTTGGAAGAAAAACAGAATTAGAGCTTTTAGTTTTTCTATAGGGTGAGTTCTTGGTAATTAAGGGTTGAAGAAGCATTTTGGCCTGAAGTGGGGTGATTGGCCATGTGTACTTCTATTGAAGCTGGGGAAAAAGCAGCACAGTTAGAGGCAATACATAGTTGTCAACTACATGGGTTATTCGGAGACAAGCTTCTTTTAGATTTTCCTTTTACCATTCTTTACTTGCAAAAAAATGATGAAGGACATATGTTTTGGTCAATTAAAGCTTAGATGAATTTCATATCCTTTATTTGTATGTTTGACAATGACATCTGTTTCTTTAACTTTTTAAGATTAAAATTCCTTTTTTGGGCAGGTTCTCCATTTTTTCGAGATGATACGAGGTTGAGAGCTCTTCGCTTCCTTGACCACATGCTTGTATGCATAGTTATACTATTTTGTTAACTCACTCTTAGCTGGATAATTGAATTAGAATAAGATCGATATACAAATCATGATGAATCTTGTGTTCTTGCAGGAAAGAGACAATATGCAGAAATCTGAATTTCTGAAAGCATTATCAGATATGTGGAAAGATTTTGATTCTCGGGTTTTGCGGTATAAGGTTTGATTTTTATTGGTGTTAAACAACATAATATACAACATTGACTGCTATCATATTTTTGACTTCTATATTTCTTTGTATACATTTGTGGATCAACTCCCAGCTCATCAAGTAATTAATATTATTTCAATGAGATAGTTCCCAGTACGTAATGTATATACTGTCCCTTATGAATAGTATAGCAATGAATCATGTTGTTCAACTGATACAGTGTCCCATCCCAATACCTATTCTAAATTTGGCTATTTAGCTGTAACTTGAGAATACATGTATCTGCTTATCATTTTTCCTGCTATGAGGGATATATGATTTTATTAATTCTCTTTCAATAAAGCCCAAGAAGGATTTTATTTGAGGTGTTGGATGTCATTTATTGGTTTAAATCTTCTGAAGGATGGGCAATTCAGTTCCTGTCTACTGTGGCGACATTTCTGCTAAATGAAATTCCTGTGTGTCTTGTCAATAGGAAAAAAAAGTTGATATTTTGATTAATTTAGAACCTAGATGCTGCTATTTGATTAAAAAGAAACAGAAGTCTGACTAAGGTGGGTTATAGCCCTGGAGAAACTTCTTTTTGGTTTGATAGCAAACAAAGAGGGAGAAAGGTGTGCTGGGGACAAACTTTTCATTGTCAGCTGAGTCTGTTCATCTAGCCCTTTGGTTTTCAACTCTAGTTTTCTGTGTTATTTGGCTCTAGATTTATACATCTTTTTTCCTTGTTCTTTACTGAATAAAGTTTTTCAATTACTTCCATGCAGGTACTGCCACCACTTTGTGCTGAACTTCGGAATCTGGTGATGCAACCTATGATACTGCCCATGGTTCTTACGATAGCAGAGTCTCAGGTACCTGGCCTAAGTCTTTAACTTTAGGAACAAATGTTCTACAGCAAGGATGTCCTCATGCTAGGTTTAGAGATTGGCTGCTGTTTCTGTAATTTTTCCTGCGTACATTGTAAAAGAAAAGCAGAAATGAGGATAAAAGCCTTTCTTTTCCTTCAAAAGTGAAGGTTTAAGAACCAAAAAATGATCTAATGAAGAATTTGACTTATTTGTGTGAAACAACAATTTACCTGGGGGCGCACTTGACCTCAACCAAACGATTTATCTCTTCATTCACAGTTGGAGTCTACCAAAAACTATTACGAGTTAATTTCTTATAGCTTTGAATGATATAGGCAAGCAGCTAGCTGCAATAATCCTTGCTGGCACAGTAAATAGATTCCTTGGATCCTTTTCATTTCAAATCTTCTAAAAATATTTCTTTGCACCTCAATCTTCTGAATAGAATGGATACCATATTCTTTTCTTTTTTCTGGAAAAGACCATGTTTTAGTGAAAAGCCAATAGTTTTTTCAGCACAAACTTAAGAGCGTTAACACAATGTGTTTAACATGTACATGATCAGAAAATGTTGGTCTCTCTGTTTCTGCAATACATTTTCAAAATGTCTTAAGAAGATGAGAACCTTAGTTTTAGATGTTGCATCCTTTCATGTAAATTTATATTGGGAGAATAAGTGCAGGATTGAGAACTGAACAGTTAAAGATAGAAAAACTTCTCGGAATAAGGCCTACATTTTTCTAGAGTTTTAAGCCTTCTAACTAGTGCAGAAGAGAAGAAGAAATGATCATAAACATTGAGTTGGCAAAGTGAAATTTCTCATTTCTCTTGTTATTTTCCCACATAATGAAAATTTTTGGAGAGGAGAGCAGTCCATTAATCACAAAGTAGAATGAGAGTTTTATGAGGACTGGAGACATTCTGAATGTTGAACTTCTGTCCTCATGTCTTTTGCAGAGCCAAATACAAGGATTACCAACTTTATATCTGACATTGGCACAAAATCAGTAATGTACTTGTTATGTACCGACTCTGAGGGATAGTTTTAGTCAAAACTAACAAAAGTTTTTGGAATCTTGACTGGCTTTCCGGATTCTGGATTAATCTGTTCTGTGCCAGATAGGACCAGCCTGAAGGAACGACCATAGTCGCTCCATCTTGGCTATATTAAAGGATAGACTCAAAACCTCCTTTCGGTCTAGGATCATGATCCATGTACCTTGTCCCAGTCTTCGTATTTTTATGTCTTTGCTTGCCAGAATTCTGGACTGTGCTGACCACTTACACCATCGCTAGAATTTGCATTCCCTTGTATATTTGCTTGTGTTTGTTCATGCAAGGTTGAACAAGAATATATGCTAAGTGTGATGCATGTGTGCGTGCGTTCATATATCCATTTGTCTGGCTGGATGTTGGCTTCTGCCAAAGTACATTTGTTGAAAGCTTTGATTTATTAGATAGCGTATGTTCTCAGACGTTGTCAATTCCTTTTGTAGGATAAAAATGATTTTGAGTTATCTACGCTTCCAGCACTTGTTCCTGTCCTCAGTTCTGCTTCTGGCGAGACACTGCTACTACTTGTGAAGTACGCAGACCTAATTATCAACAAGGTAATTGCTTAGGTGTGATAGGGCAACTGAGATATCTCAACATATTGTGCATTGAAGAGGAGCTTCTCGTGTTGGAGATGAAAATAAACTGTCATATCTAGATTAACCTCTGGTTTGTCAACTGGTTTGGTTGCTGCGAAAGAGATTGGAGAAAACTGTATGAAAGATCTCTGATGGTTTTCCTCCTCCAAATTGAGCGTCATTTTCTGGGTGGAGAAAGAAGACATATATACATAAATACAATCTATTTCCCTTCAATTTTGGATGAATCAGTTCTTTTGGTATATGACTTGCACCTCCTTGGTTCTCTTTAATGAAGCTTTTCTAACTTATCAAAAATAAAAATAGGAAAAATTTGGATGGCAGTTAGTTGTGGTCCTTAAGGATATAATTTACCAATATATCTCTTTATTTGGCTTGGGTTCCTTTACTTTGTACTTCCCTTTCCACTTCAAGCATCATCAGTTACCTAAACCCAATGAATTACCATAAAATCAGGTCTTTAGCTTGGTTAAACTGTTGTTGGAACTTGTGTGAAGGACATCTTTTTGTTAAACATTGCTTTTGTGAATTCGTAGCAGTGGTTTGAATTTACTTTTAGTTTAGCTGCACCACAGTTGATTCCTTTCACGAGGGAGTCTGTTACCTTCAAATTTAGTGTGATAATTGATTTTTCTTTTCGGCTAACTGTTGATAACAAATCAGTTGCTTTGGGTTGCTTCTGCTATGAATAGATTCTTTTCAAATTTGGAAGTGGGTGGGCCTAATGCATGCTAATATAATCATGCAAATTATAGCCTTTCTGAGACGCTGGTTTTCCAGTCCCAACAGGATTAGTTAAATTACCTGTTGACTGTCAACTTACTATGTGTGGACTCATCAAAGATAGTTCTTAGGGATTGTGAGTTATGTTTTTTCAGTTGTATTAATAAATAATGTCCTTATATATTAGGTTTTTCTAGGAACACAAAATACCATTTGTATGGATATTTGAAATCTCTTGTTGTGTACCTTAATTTTTTCTATCATGTATATGCCTTATATCCAGTGGTAGTGATCGTGACATTGGCCTGAATGTCATTGTAGACTAGTCAGGAGCAGTTAATATCTCATGTCCTGCCATTAGTGGTTCGAGCTTATGACGACAGTGATGCCCGCATACAAGAGGAAGTCTTGAAAAAATCTGCATATCTTGCCAAGCAACTTGATATTTCGGTAATTTCCTTTTTACTCTTAGCAACAGTGCTACTTGTGTTAAATTTTTGTTAAAGCTTCTTTGCAATGTGGCATGCACATGGTTGTCTGGTATGAAATTGGGTATGAAAGACAAAGTGGCTGTTTGGACAATGAAAGTTGCTGCAGCACTTTAGGAAAAGTCTTAGGTAAAATGATTGAACACATTTAAAATGATGCTTCTTAGTAATTCCTTGTTTGTTATTTTAGCATTTTCTCTGCTGTTTTCTTGCTGTTTCATCACATATTTTCCTAATAAGGTTACTCTTTCCTAGGACCTTCTGTCCTTGCATGATCCACTGATATTTGCTTAAACTATCGTTCAACTAGTTTACTCCTGCTTATGCTAGAAATCATGATGTATTATTTGCACCTGGATTTCTAATGGACGTGACATATAGGAGTCTCATTAGGGCATAGTTGAGTTGAGTCACAGCAGTTTGATACTTGAGCTCGACTGGTCTCTAGTATGCACAGCTGGATACTTGTCTCAGGCTTGGTTTCACAAGCTTGATCGACTTGATTAAGTTTTCTATAAGATCAAACTCGTCTGAACTCAACTGAAATATTTATTTTTATTTTTATCTAAGCTCATTTTAAGCTTGAACTGAGTCTCAAGCTTGGACTCAAATTCTTAAAATATCATGCATACTTTAAAAAAAAATCATTAGCTGTTTGTAATTCTTAAAATATTTTGTCTGGACTTGACTGAAATATTTATTTTTATTTTTATCTAAGCTCATTTTAAGCTCGAACTGAGTCTCGAGCTTGAACTCAAATTCTCGAAATATCATGTAAACTTAAAAAAAAATAAAAATCATTAGATGTTTGTAATACTTAGAAATGAAACGCATTAATTTCTATATAAATTCAACTACTCAGTTAGTCTTGCTACTCGAGTCAAGCCTTATCAAGCTTGAGTTCTAAGAGAAGAACCGAGATAGGTTCAAGTAATATACAGGTCAGTCTCGAGTAGCTCTTGAGTAAGTTGGTTCGGTTTCAATCTATTTCAATTTTCCTTCTATGAAAACTTCCCAACGTTTTTATTTATTTTTATGCTTTGGAGGTTGTCTGGAAAAAAGTTTTGACTATTGACAATCTTAGTAAATGGGGCTGCTGTCGGGTGAAGCAAACCTATTCTTTCTGTAAGATGGATTGCATTATGCCTACTTTTGGTACATTTGGAATCTGGGGCTTGGAAAGTTTGATTTGAAATTAAAGAGAGAAGCATTAGACTTTGGATAGTATAGGTCCAGAGGAATAAGAGATGTTTTGACGAAATAGTGGCACATAATTCTAAGCATTGTTAAGTGGAATGTTAAATAGATTTTTCCTAATATTTCTACATGGGCTTTAGGACGACCAAGTATGCTTCCACCAGCTTTACTCAAGCAATCGGCTCATGTAGCTTCTTTATTTACTGCAATGAAGATGAATTAGGAAAATCAGAATCCAAAATTGAATGACAAGCCCTGGGGTCAAGCCAGACCGTAATCTTATGTCCTTTTCAAAACTGAAAGTTGAAAAGTCAAACGGCAAACTGATAACCTTCAGACTTAAGTTCCATGTGGCTCACTGCGCAATCAGAAGTCCGTTGACCTCTGTATTATGTGTCTAGTCAGACGTGGGATTGATTGGAAAAACAAGCAGATTCTATGTTTAGAACTCAGAAGGGCTCACTAAAGCTCTTTGTCATGGATCTTGGCTGGCATGTTAGTATCTATAGATCTTTGGATTCGGTTCCATTTTGGTGCCTCTTTGGTGAGAATCACGCACTCTTTGATTGCGAGATTTTGCTGCTGGAAGCAATAGATCTTGGTAGAGGTGTCAAATGGGTGGGTCGGGTCGGGTTTGGGTCGGGTCGAAAATCCGATCTAATCCATATTTACCTATTTTCATGCAATATAAATTTGATGACTCATACCCGACCCGACCCGACCCATACCCGACCCATACCCGACCCGACTCATATTATCGATACACATTAATAGTTAACTTAATTTAAGAAAATCTATTCCTGTCCATTTAATCTACTTTAAATTTTTCACAAATAAGTTATTTGAATAAAAATTTCATTTTAAATTTATAAAGTAAATTAAATAAGAAAAAAATTAGTAAATAAAAAAAATGTGAATATCTTTAAATTGAAATATTTTTTGGAAAATAATTTAAAAAAAATCGAATTTTAAATTTTTTTTATTTTCCTTTTTATTTTTCTTTTTTTCTTTCTTTTCTCTTTTCTTCCTTCTTCTTCCCTTTTTTTTCCTCCGCCGGCGCCGCATGACGGTGACCAGCCAAGATGCATGTCGGCAAGCCCCAGCTCGACCTGGACCAGCGAACTCGAGGCTTAGCCGATCCAAGCAAGCAGGTGACCCCGAGCTCGTCGGTGTTGCCCGAGCTCTATTGCGGCGTCGAAGGGCGGCGAGCTCGGGGCTCGCCTGCCCAGACCCAGGCGAGTTGGAGCTCGGCCAAGGCCGGTGAGCTTGCAGCCAGCCTACTTAGATCTAGGCCGAGCTTCGGCCGGCAAGCTCGAGGCTCGCTTGCCCGGATTCGGGCTGCGCTCCGGCTGGCGACCTTAGAGATTGCTTGCCCAAATCCAGGCGAGCTGGAGCTCGGCCAAGGCTGGCAAGCTTGTGGCTCGCCTGCCCAAAGCTTGGCCGAGCTTCGGCCGACGACGGCGAGCTCGGGATCGACAATGGTGACGGCAATGTGGAGGCGGGATCGGCAACGGAGGTCAGGGATGCGGGGGATGGAAGAAGAGAGAGGAGGAGAGCCTTGGACCATGAGTTCAGAGTGGGTTATTAGGGAATCCACTTAACGCATATTTGACCCATATAAAGACTTATTTTTATTTTTGCTTAACTTTTTAAGACTCATATGTGACTCATATTTAACTTTCACTTGACCCATATTTGACCCGTTTAACTAAAAGTGAGTCATAATATGGGTTTTATCATCCATTTTGACACCTTTAGATGTTGGGTTTTAACGAACATTCATCAATCTAATAGAGGAATTTGTCATTGCTCAAGTAGACTCCTTTTTTTTTTTTTTTTTGTGTATAGGAACTTCATGAACAGTTATCAATGATTTTCATTGGCAGCATTAATGCTATCCAGTGTAGGTGCTAATTTCTTGCTATTTTATGCAGCTAGTCAAGCAAGCAATTTTGCCTCGAGTTCATGGCTTAGCGCTTAAAACGACTGTTGCTGCGGTATGTACGTTTAATATGCATCCTTTACAAAAATATGTGGTCAGACTCAGAGCATCGGGAAGTTGTCATCATGATATTGTTTTCTTTGGCCGGACTCATCATATTGACTCTTTCACGAACTTCATTTTCTTTGGAGTATTAGAAAGAAAATTCATTAGAAGGGTACCAAGGGACTAACTAAACAATTTTTCATGTGAATCAGAAATTCACTATTTCCTAATTCTTTTTTTTCACCTTGATCACCTTGTGTTTCTTTTTTTGTCTTTATCTAGGTTATCTTGATTTTTTGACTTATGGTAGGATAGACATTCGTATTGTGGTTGTTTGCCCTGAGTATGAAGTTTTTCACTTTTATTCGGGTGGTAAAGTTTCAGTCGTTCTCTTGTCTTGGTGGCTCTTTCTCTTCTTGTCCTCATCTTCTTCTCCCAGATTCTGATTGTTTCGACATCAATGCCTATGCTTTGCCATGTCTGATAATAAATAATCCATCAATCTTGTTTAATCATACATTTGCTTATATATTCTTTGAATATGTTTTATATGCTGGAGAGTTATCTTATGTGCATGAAGTCTGTAGATTGTCATCTTTTGCGTCTAGTTTGATGCTTGTTTTGTTTCTTTTGGAAGGTGAGAGTCAATGCTTTGCTATGTTTAGGGGATTTAATTCCTAAGCTCGACAAGCAAGGTACCCTTGAAATTTTACAAACAATTCAACGTTGTACTGCTGTTGACCGTTCTGCTCCTACACTCATGTGTACTCTTGGAGTTGCGAACTCTATGCTTAAGCAGGTAGGAGTTTGTGTTTGCAGTTCTGTTCAAAATGCTCTATTACAAATACTTGTGTTTTTTGATATCATTTTGTTTTTCAATAAAGTAGAAAGTTCTCTTTCTTATAATGACTATCTCTATGCTGCTTTCAGTATGGAGTAGAATTTGCTGCAGAGCATGTCCTTCCATTACTTGTGCCGCTTCTCACTGCTCAACAATTGAATGTCCAACACTTCGCCAAGTATATGCTCTTTGTAAAAGATATATTAAGGTACACCTTTAGTATCAGCATACTGCCTTCTCTTGCTCTATTTTACGGATGTATTGTCATTTTGTCTATTCTGTTATGTTTATGCCATGTCACAGGAAGATAGAAGAAAAACGAGGAGTTTCTGTTGGTGATTCTGGTTCTGAAGTCAAGTCATCTTCCGTGGCAGATGTTCTGCGGTCCCAATCCAACAGCAAAGCAAGCGGTACTGTCGCTTCTACCATGATGAAGCCTTCTTCTTGGGATGAAGATTGGGGTCCAATTGCCAAGGGACTCATTACTGAAAATTCCCCAAGCATCTCTGTCCCTCCAACTTCCAGCAGTCAACCTGCGCAATTGCTTCCTCTGCAAATGCCTTCCTCCATCCCATCTGCAGCATCTAGCCAGCAAACAATCACAACATGCACCCCAGTAGCTGATCTGGAGTGGCCTCCACGGACATCATTGAGTGGTAAGCCCCATTCAAATGAGGCCGAGAAAAAAGTGGATGCGGGGGCATCATCTGCTTTGAGTTTTGATGACATTGACCCTTTTGCTGACTGGCCACCACGTCCTAGTGGCTCCCAAAATGTTTCTGGGTCTTCCAAAAACGGTGTTGTGGCAACATCTTTGAATGGCTCTGCTGTCATGAGTACGTCTAACATGACAAATTTCCAGACTAGCAACTGGGCTTTCAGTCAAAATTCTGTTGAGCCGTCGAGAACCAGTATAGGTAATTCTGCTTCAATTGGTGGTGGTCAAAATGGTTCCCAGAATTCTCTAGGCTATCTAAAACAGAGTCAGGGAAATATGAACTCTAGCTTTAATCTTGATAAGAAACCAGCTGATATTGGATCCATCTTTGGTTCCAACAAGAGTGAACAGACTGCACCTAGACTGGCACCACCACCTTCAACTGCAGTTGGCAGAGGCAGAGGGAGAGGTTTGACGTCAACCTCTCGGTCAAACCCTACTAAATCGGCATCCGGACAGCTGCCCCTTTTAGATCTACTGTAATTTTGTAAGGTAGCTTTACAATGTTTGTATTACATAATATTGGAGTGGGGTGAAAAACTGGGGGCGAAGAGACCTCGAAGAGTGGCCATTTCCACGGTGCTTGGAGAAGATCTTGACTTTGATAATGATAGCGGCCCTAAGTATTTTAGCCTCCGCTACGGCAATGGCAACTGGGATGGTTGTGAATTCGTGGTAATAGTTGCTTTTGAGTTTTGCGTATAGCTTGAAGCCAATTGTATGTACGTAACTTTTTTGATTCTTGATGTTCTGTTCGATTCTTTGTTGTATTGATGATCTCAGGCATGTGCATTTTTTCAGAGTCCAGACTGACCGAGTAGTTTCATATTCATTTCATGATCAGATGAAGATTATTGTTCTGCACAAGCTATTAGTAGATTGATATAGCAATGATAAAAATGTCTCAAGTTTAGCCCAACATTGTGAAGTTGAGTGGGTTTGGTATGTGAAAGAGGCAGTGGACAGAGAAGTTGGCAATTGCCATTTGCCATTTGCCATTTGATGGCTCTTTTATCGGATGCTTCTGTTTGATTAGTGGACAGTTAACCAAAAATAGGACTGCAAATGCAGTGGCTGGGGCATTTAACCATTCAGATTCGACTGAGAAAATGGATGTTCCTGCGGCCGAAGTTGTCAGAATTTGAATGTCAATCAAGCGAGTTCACGAGTCAATGAACCGGCTCTTCCTCAGGCTGTTCTCTAACTGTCAAATTTGAGGTGTCCACTTGGGCGTAAATAATGTGTGGTACATAGTTACTTCTTTAAGGGATTTTGTGAACTCGACCATCAATAATTGCAGTACGGTTTCTGGCTTCTTAGAACCAGTGTGGATACATGGAAGAAAGGGGATAATTACTAAAAAGGTCTCATGCCTATTATCTGGATGATAATTTAGTCTTGAACTTTTTATTTAATCAATTAAATCTTAAAATTTTTGATAATTTTTTAACTTATTCATTTTGGCTAATTGTGGTTGAAATCACTTATGCGGGTGCTGTTTGTCCTACTTGGTATGAGTGGACAATTTTTTTGAATATTTTTCTTTTTTCCCCATTTTCCCATTTCATTTTTCTTTTAAAAAATACAAAATTGGTCCACATCAATGATTAGCGTCCTTATCGGCAATTCCTAATTAAAATTGGTTGGAAGGACAATATTGGCAAATTACAAAAAAGTTTAGAACTATATTAACCAAAAATTATGATCAAAAAAATTAGCCAAATTGAAAAGCTTAGAATTGGATAAATATTTGTGTAATAGGTTAAAATTTTTTTTTTGGTAATGTTCCCTAGGAAGAAAGTGCTCTGAATGTTAATCGATTCTTCATTTTATGTCATGGTTCGACATCCTCTTCATGGTGGAGGACGTTAGGGTCTTCCATTCCATTCACTTATTTGAATTTATCATCGGTGACTAATTTACCACATTAGTAAGTGAGAAGTGTATCAAATCAATATATCTAAGATCAATTATTAAGACAGACCATACAACCAAGAAGTACTAGATATGAAAGTTGAGTCTCGATAGGTGCTAGATTATAGAAAATTGATCTTCAATGCATATCACTAATCTAGTTTCCTTAAAATCTATGGAATGACTTTCGATTTGATAATTTCTTATTTATAGAAAACAACTATATATCTAATTTTACCAAGAAAAAAAGAGATATTTAATATGAAATGATACTTTTCATCGTCGAAATAACTATTTCGTTAACACATTTCTAACCCTAACTAGGAAGTTATATTATGAAAGATTTTATTACGTGAGAGGTAACTTACCACGGATAATTTATATTTCCCAGATAAAGGAAATTTTCTCAGCGATGACTAAACTTCATCATGGCGGAGGATCATTTTCGCATATTGGCATTGGATCAGGCGACAGCGTGAAATGACGATCAACACTTCTTTGCTTTCAAAACAAGAACAACTCTTGCACAGTAGTGTTCGCTCATTGTTAGACTAGGGCAATTACATTCGTTGGATATCAGGCCGAGTCTTAGCCTATATGATCGACCCAGAACCCAACTCATGTGCTTCTTGGAGTTCCTTTTTTAGGCAGCAGTTAGCGTGGACAAGCACCAATCTGCTTAAACCAAGTCATCATCGGTTCAAATAGGAGGTAATTGGATATAAGAGATGACAGTCTCTTATTTGCACTTGCACCCCATTTTTATCCTAACGCAAAAGAAAAGTGAAAGTTTAAAAGAACAAAACAAGTTGTCTTTTCCTTTTGGAAGAACCGTATGTGATGTCTCCATCAAAGCTATGTTACGTGCAAGAGTAAAACTTGAATTCTGCGAATCAAGTAGCATAATCGGCGTTGAAAACTTGGGTGTGTTTCTCCGCTTTGTGATTGCGTCTTCGATCACTGGTAGTATGTTTATTGGTGAAACAATGGTTGATTATGAGACGAAAGGTATGATTCTGCTAATCCCAAAACCTAATGGGGGTATCAGGGCAAGTGTTGATTGTTTTCGTGCACTGCATTCCATAATTACTACAGTATAGTATTTTTTAACGGAAATGATGATTTTGCCCCAGAGAGAGTGCAAAAATGACAGCAAAGTAATGCCAAACTACAGGTGGCGACACATGTTATGACATGGTTAATGATGTGGTGGTGCCCCGTTAGATGGTGGCACGACAAATTAGGGGATCGCTTGGATGCGTAATGTGAACGAATCACATGTTGACATGTGGCAAAAAGAGCTGTGTCCACGTTTCATTGGCTCGGGCTTGTAAAGCCATGCACACACTGCGGCTCAGTTGCATTGTCAGTTGAATAATATAAATGCATGAATATGAATAATAGGAGTTAAGCTAATGAGATTGTGATTCTTTTAATAATTATAGAATGCGAATAAGTTTAAAATGAAAAAAAATCCATAATTGTTAGGAAAATATCAACGGTTATATATAATATATATTATTTAAGAAAAGTTAATGAAATTTTTTCCCATTCAGGACACAGTGCCTTGTCTCGGGAGGATGTGCCCCACTCCGCCCCACATCCGGCGGTTGGAAATCGGTGCCGATAATTTCATTGCATAAAGGATTTGATTGTGCTATTTTGAAACATTTCATAAAAAGCGTTTAGGATTTCTCCTATAATTTTTCTTGAAATCCTACAAATTTTCTTTTTTTATGATTATCACATGTGCCAGGGAATTGCAATCCGTACTAATTATGGTGATCAAATTTTGTCTTAATCCTCCTCCTCCTCCTTTTGCAACTTAAAAATAAGGCACTAAACACGTTGGAATGATTTTGCGGTCATCAAAATCATTCTCCACAAATTGTCACATTGATAGAGTTAAAGAAGGCAACTCATAATCAGGATGAACTTGAACAAGCTAGAGATATATCGAGAAAAATCCTACACGACATGACAAATTTAATTCAAAGATATTACAAATGGAATAAGTGCGTTGGAAGTTTTGAAACTTGTTATAAAAGTCAATTGAATCTTAAAACTTTCAAAAATGTAATTAAGTTATAAAACTTATTATGAAAGTGTAATTATGTTTTAAAACTTGTCAAATTAGTCAAATCAAATCCTTTTGTTGAATGTATTTTTTTTGAAAGTTTTACGACTTGATTGCACTTTCATGATAAGTTTTAAGATTCAATTATAATTTTATGATAAGTTTTACTACTTGATTGCATTTTTTGAAAGTTTTAGAGCTCAATTATATTTTCATGACAAGTTTTAGATATTTTATTATACTTATCCTGATACAAATTGATGCATCGTCACTGATAGTTGATTCAAATAAATTGCAATCACCGCAAAATGACACATATAATCAATAT
This sequence comes from Corymbia calophylla, assembly GCA_014182845.1. Lineage (NCBI taxonomy): Eukaryota > Viridiplantae > Streptophyta > Magnoliopsida > Myrtales > Myrtaceae > Corymbia > Corymbia calophylla. The sequence goes on from CM024698.1 coordinate 34,137,680, forward strand.
TAGATTGATTAATGAATTGTCAATCATCTTGATTACAACCCTAATTAGATTTGATGTTAACCTAACAAGAAAAGGTGTGTCCCTTTTCATAGAAGGGCAATTTGGGTTCTACCTTACAGTAGGAAGTATGAAGTGTCCAATGGTTGGTGGCATCGACATGTCATAATCCTCTCCCAAAAAGGTTTTGTTGACATTGGATGGTTATTGCCAATGGGTACCCAAGCATGTCTTTTGGGCTTTCAGATTGGAAAAAAGGAGGGTGGAAATACTGGTAACATGAATTATAGCATTAGAAGACCATCTTAAGCTCTGTCATACTCGCAAAGGATTTCCCCTTGAAGTGAAGGGCAGGGCAACTCATGAGACAGGGACAAGAATCCTCCGACAGATGCCATATACAATGTCCTTTTAACCACTGCATGAAACAAATGTTGGTTGTTGACGAGTCACCCATCCTGGAGAAGTTACTTGAGGAAGAAGGAGATGGAAAATGGACCATAGTTTCCCCCCTAAAGTGCAGAGCAAGACAATTCATGGGATGGGGACAAGAGTCCTTCGTCGGTCGCCACAGGCAATTTCCTTTTAACAATCACATGCAACAATTGTTGGTTGTTGACAAGTCACCCATCCTAGAGAAGTTACTTGAAGAAGGAGGAGATAGAAAATGGACCACAGCTTCCCCCTTGAAGTGTAAGGTAGGGCAATTCATGGGACGGAGAAAAGGAGTCCTCCGGTGGCTGCCACAGGCAACTTCCTTTTTTTACCACATGCAACAAATGTTGGTTGTTGACGAGTCACCCATCTTGGAGATGTTACTTGAGGAAGAAGGAGATGGAAAATGGACCATAATTTCCTCCTTGAAGTGTAGGCGGGGCAATTTATGGGACAGGGATAGGAGTCCTCCGGCAGCCGCCGCAGGCAATTTCCTTTTAACCACTACTAGCAACGGATGGTGACTGGTGGCTAGTCACCCTTCTTGGAGAAGTTACTGAAATAAGGAGGAGGAGGAAAAACAAAGAAATGATAACAATTAAAAGAAAAAGGAAAGACAAAAACACATCAACCATTAAAATCAAAGGCAATAATACGTTCCCCCTAAAATGGAATAAAAATCTAAATGTAATTTTACCTTTCAAATTAAAAGAATATCCGGCACTATATCTGCACACACTCACCAACTAAGTAGAAACGATGGGACATAATAATTAAAATATTATTTAAAGGGTACTATGCACCAATCTTTGACAAATTGAAAATCAATACTGATTAATGACATCTTTCATCTAACATTCGGCATAAAAGTTAAATGAATAACATGTTTCAATATTAAGAAGTTGTTTGGCATAACTTTCCCAAATTCCTTAACTATAAATAAAGGTGTTGTAACTATTATGAAGCACAAATTCCTTATAATTGCAGTTCCTCCAAACTACATAAATTTATAGTAGCTTTTGGGAGGAAACCCATCCGATTTTAAGATACTGCAACTTTAAAATGTGTTCTCAAGCACGTAAATCTTAATAGTCTTCACGATACAGCTAAACACAACACAGCTATGGTTCAACCACAGCCGTATCAAGCATGATGCCATGAAATAGAGAAAAAGGGAATGATTTCAGCCATCAATTTTAAGATGGATCACACAATTATTGCTCAATCCAAGGCCCGACATAGAACTATAATTCATCACACTAGAGATCAAGACAAAACTAAGCCAAGTCTCAAGATAATCGCCCCCTAAATGTGGGCATATCTAGAGCACTTCATCCACATGACTCGATATTGGAACTGATCCTTCGGAAACCTATGACGCAGTGCATCTAATGTAATATTTAAGCTCTCTTTTGACTGGTGGGACCCACATGATTTTTATAAAAAAAAATAAGAAGAAGAAAGAGTTGAAAAGTCAAAAAGAGGAGGAGAGAGGATAAGTGAGTGGGGTTCTTTCCCACTTACAGAAGCCAAACCAGTCGGGAGAAAGAAAAAAAGAGAGGAAAGGGAAGAGAGGGAAAGAAGAAGAAAAGGAAAGAAGAAGGGTTTTGCATGTGTGTGCTGCGGGAGTCTCGCAAAGTCGATTCGACTACTTTACGTAACACCCGGTGAGTACACGTACCCCTTATTCCTCCAATTAAAGCATTTTTCCGATTTAGGGCTCAAATTCGGAATATTGGAAATGTTGAGCGGCGAAGTCCGATTTTTGAGTTGTTGAGCCATGAAAATTTATAAGAATGATAGTTTAGGATGTCATGGACCGTAGGATTTTATGGAATTGGATTTGAGCTTGTAGTTTGTCCGAAACGAAATTTGAACTTCTCCGTGCATGGTAAACAGTATGCGTCCGGTCACTTTGAGGTCTGATTTTGTTGGTTTTGGATTAAAATTGGGTTGTCCAACTTATGGGTCTTCTAGTGCTTAGAATTGTCTTCATTTTGACTGCAATATTGCTTGGATTGGAGTTTGTATGAGAAAGTTTTGGTGCAATCAAGTTTCACACTCAAGTCTCGCTTTATGAACGGCTTTGAATAATCACTTTCGATAGGCAATTTGTTAGCTCATAGGGGTCATTTTATTAGTGTTAAGGCGTAGTTTAGTTGTCTTGTAGCCGAGGTAGAGTTTTATCAGATTTTAACTTTATTTCTCAATTATTTGTTAGGGCCACGAGTTTGACGATACAAGTACCATTTTATTGGGTTGTAGGCAACGAGGTGAGTGGTACTATATTTTCTTGGCATATTGATTCGGCCTTTAAATGGAAGACATGGCAAAGCGATAAATTAATGGGATAGTGAAGCTTCATGGAGTTCCAATAAGCATTGTTTCTAATAGGGATCCTAGATTCGTGTTTAACTTTTGGAAGAGTTTGCAAGGAGCGTCGGGCACTAAACTCAACTTGAGTACAACGTTTCACCCGCAAACATATGAGCAATCAGAGAGAACAATCCAAACGTTAGAGGATATGTTGAGATCATGTATCATTGACTTTGGCGGTTCTTGGGATGAACATCTACATTTGGCAGAATTTTTTTATAACAACAATTATCATTCTAGCATTAAGATGGCACCTTTCGAAGCTTTATATGGCCGAAAATGCAGAAGTCCTATTTGTTGGGACGATGTTGGTGAGAAAAGACTACTTGGCCCCGAGTTCATTCAACAGTTGAAAGAAAAAGTTAGGTTGGTTTGAGAACATCTCAAAACGGCTCAAAGTTGTTAGAAAGTTGTGTAGACCTTAAGAGATGCAAGTTAGAATTTAATGTGGGTGATCACGTATTCCTAAAGGTTTCTCCTACAAAGGGCATATTGAGATTTGATATCCGTGGGAAGTTAAGTCCAAGAAATGTGGCGCCATTCTTAATCTTGGAGAAGATTGGTGAAGTTGCTTACAAATTGGCCTTGCCGCTGGCACTCTCAGGTGTTCATAACGTTTTTCATGTATCTTTGTTGCAAAAATATGTGCAAAATTTGACCACGTATTGGATTTTTCACTGTTGAAAATAAGAGAAAACTTGACGTATGAGGAGTGCCCTATTTGCATCGTCGATAAGAAGGATCAGGTGTTGCGATAGCGAACTATTATTTACGTGAAAATACAATGGCAAAACCATACCGAGAGAGAGGCTACTTGGGAACTTGAAGAGGAAGCAAAACACAAATATCCGCATCTATTTGAGGGTTAAGTCAAGTTCAAATTTCGAGGACGAAATTTTTTTTAAGGAAGGTATGATGTAATATTTAAGCTATCTTTTGACTGGTGGGGCCCACTTGAATTTTTTAAGAAAAAAAATAGAGAAGAAGAAAGAGAGTTGAAAAGTCAAAAAGGAGAAGGAGAGATAATAAGTGGGGTTATCTCCCACTTACAGAAGCCAAACCAGTTGGGAGAAAGAAGAAAAGAGAGAAAAGGGAAGGGAGGAAAAGAAGAAGAAAGGGAAAGAAGAAGAGAGGTTTTGCATGTGCGTGCCGCGGGAGCATTGCAAAGCTGACTCGACTACTTTACGCAATATCTGGTGAGTACACGTGTCCCTTGTTCCTCCAATCGAAGCATTTTTCCGGATTAGGGCTCAAATTCGGAATATTGGAAATATTGAGCGGCGAAGTCTGAATTTTGAGTTGTGGAGCCATGAAAATTTATAAGAATGATAGTTTAAGACGTTATAGACCCATAGGATTTTATGGAATTGGATTTGAGCTTGTGATTTGTCTGAAACGAAATTTTGAACTTCTCTGCGCATGGTGAACAGTACGCACCCGGACACTTTGAGGTTTGATTTTGTCGATTTTGGCTCAAAATTGGGTTGTCCAACTTATGGGTCTTCTAGTGCTTGGAATTATCTTCATTTTGACTGCAAGATTTCTTGGATTGGAGCTCGGATGAGAAAGTTTTGGCGCAATCAAGTTTCGCACTCGAGTCTTGTTTTATGAACGGCTTTGAATAATCACTTTTGATAGGCGATTTGTTAGCTCATAGGGGTCATTTTATTAGTGTTAAGGCGTAGTTTAGTTGTCTCGTAATTGAGGTAGAGTTTTATCAGATTTTAACTTTATTCCTCAATTATGACGATACAAGTACAATTTTATTGGGTCATAGGCAATGAGGTGAGTGGTACTATATTTTCTTTGAATTTGTAAAATTCATGTTGAGAAAATTCTATGGATTATATATAGTATGGGATTATGAAATGACATTGTTATTGCATAAAAGTCGGATTGGGTATGGACTACTTTTGGAAGGCAAAATATATTTGTAATTGCTTTGCAATGATTTATGGAAAAGTATATGAATGACTTGAGAAATGGATGACAAATGGTGGATGACAATGTTGCAAAAATGTATTTCCTTGGTTTATGATATTGATTTTTGAATTGGATTTCTGATATTGGAGGATGATTATTTTGCTCATTATTGTTGTGAGCCCATTGATGGGCATGTTGGTATGCATATCGGGTTTAGGATATCCTTCTAAGTCGAGCAATTGACATTATAGGTGAAGACTTTGCCAATAGGGGGATTTTGGTCGCTTGGTCACAAGGCATTATGTTGTGACCATGGTAAGAGATTGAGCAATAGATTGGCCAATAGATGGACTATTGACGTATGATTTTTGAATGGAGATTATTCAATGGACTTGACCATTGATTCTTGTATTGTGATGGTGGTTTAAATGAGTTTTTCATATAAGTATAAAAGTAACTCCTATATGATTCATTATGTATTTTATACATTGGATTGAGTTAAAAAGTTCTAGTATTGTTGCATATTTATGCATAGTGCTTGTTCGATTTGCTTAAAAGATATGTACTACTTACTGAGTTGTGGTTGCTCATTCCACTCATCCTTTATGTTTTTAGGTTCTTCGATTAGCGGTGAGTAGAGCGAGAGCACTATTGGGGAAAACTTTTGATTTTCTCTGGATTTGACTTAATGAAGAAATTTGTATAGTGTTTGTTATCTTTTGGCTTGGCTGAGTTCTAGTTATAAATATTATTTTGGAGAATTATAGAAACTCCGATGTATAGCTAATGTGTTGGTCTATCTTATATATATGTATGGGTTTGTGTTATATATATATGTTGATATCATGTTGTTGGTTATATTGAGGCTGTCATATTCCCTTTTCTTGCAGTTTTGGGGTGTGACATCTAAAATGTGGGCTTCCTATTTCACCACACATTCACTCATCAGGGGGTGTCAAAAAATCAAAAAAAGACACAGACCTTGGTAGAACTTATGATGGTCAACTTTTGTCTTAATGCTCTCTCTCCTCCTCCTTTTGTAACTTTAAATAAGTCATTGAAACATGTCAAAGCGATCTTCCCAAACATCAAAATCATCCTCTCCACAAATTGACACACTTTCACTTATATTTAGTAGAAAAAAGCTCTTTGCAGTCACCTACGAAACAACATAAATAATCAATATTAGATTTGATGATACAAATTGTCAATCCTAATTAGATGTAAAAAATTATTTATTTTCCTAGGATGCTTTGCAGAATAAGGATGGAAAAATCCCTTTCCACATAGACATAACTTGGGTTAAAATTCACCTTGGGAACGTGGAAAATAATGTGTATGGTGTGTCCAATGGTTCAGTTTGTAGGAGGATCGCTAATCGAACTGAATTGTTCCATGATAAGTGGTCTGGTGGTCTTTTTCCGCAAATAGGAGTTATCATGAAGGGTCAATCTATGGGCGCTTTAGCTTGTAGATGTAATATTTGGGCTTTGACCAATTAAAAAAAGAAAGAGAAGAGTTAAACGGTCAAAAGAAGGAGAAAAAGAGGGCTGTGGGGGGTTATGAGAGAGAGAGAGAGAGTTCGGGGAGAAATCGAAAGGAAAGGAAAAGGAGGGAGAAAAAAAGGGGAAAGAAGAGAGGAAAGAAAAGAGAGAGGGCTTTGCCCATTTTCACCATGGATGCCTTGCCAACCCAATTCAACTCCAATTTGTAATGCTTGGTAAGTGCTTGCGTCCATCGTTTATTCAATCGGAGTAGTTTCGGATTTAGGGCTTGAAATTCGGAATTATTGGGAATTTGTGCGGCAAAGTCCGATTTTTGGGTTGTTGAGCTGTATGTTTTTTTTTATAGAAATGATAGTTTAGGGTGTTGTGGAGTTGTAGAATTTACAGATCTTGATTTGAGCTTATGGTTTGCCCGAAATAAAATTTTGAAGTTTTCCGTGCATGATGAATAGTACGTGTCCAGCAACTTCGGGGCCACATTTCATCGATTTTTGGCTTGGTTTTGGGATGGTTAAATTGAGGTTCTTGGGGTATATTGAAAGAGCTTTCTATTAACTATAGAACATTTAAAACGGGGTTCGGTGGAGAAAGTTATAGCATGACCAAGTTTCGTGCTCAATGCTCCACGTTGTGGATGGCATGAATAATCGCTTTGGACATGCGATTTGTTAGCGCGTAAGTGTCAATTTATCGATGAATAAACATAATTTCATCGAATCATGGTTGAGATAGTATTTTACTTGATTTTAACTTTATTTCTCACTTATATGATAGGATTGCGAGTTCGTTGTTTTGAGTGAGCATTGTCGTTTGATTTGGGGAATATCCAGATGAGTGGAGAATTTGTTAACTCATGTCTTCAAAATGACTAAGATTTGATAAATTTTGAGTTATAAATAAGCATGTTTGTTACATAAAATTGAATCGAGCATGTACTACATTTTAGGTATTTGTGAATGGTGTAAAAACTGTTTGGTGAAAATATTTATTCTCTATTCGATGAATGAAGTTGAGAAATATTATATATTTTAGGTTTGCAAAACCCTTTTATGAAAAGCTTGACTTTGAGTATGGTTTATGGAATGTATATATATTGATTTGATTTGATTCGGTTAGTAAAACTGATTTATGAGGCGAGTCCTAAAATGGTTTTTGGATTTGGTTTTGTGGATGGTGGAGACTGTTGTTGTGGATTGACATTGATGCTCAATATCGCTATAAGCCTAGTGAGGGGCTTATGGGTATGCACATACTGATTTAGAATATCCTTATGGGCAAGCTATTGGCTTATAATAGGTGGAAACCTTGTCAAGAGGAATCTTGGTTGTTTTGTCACCATGTCTTGTGTGGTGACCATGGTTGATATTGAGCAAAAGATTGGTTAAAGGATGGACCATCAACGTGTGGTTTATGAAATGTGTCAATAAAATAGGCCATTCATGTGTGGCATGAGATTTACCAATGAAATGAATTATTGGCATATGAATTGATGAAATTGATTAATGGATTGAACCATTGATATTCATAATAATATTATTGATTTAACAAGTGTTTTTTTGATAGGTATATGATCATGTTAGAGCAGTATAACCTATTTTTATCTAGTATGTGTATTATATTCTGGATTTGGGTTAATTGAGTTGTAATTTGGATTATGTGAATATGCATAGTAAATGTTTGATCTGCTTAAAAGAGATACATTATTCACTGAGTTGGTTACTCACCCTCTATTTTCCCAATCTTTTCAGGTTTTTCAGCTAGCGATGTGTAGTACGAGAGCGATAGCGACAATAAGACTTTTGGGAGTTGGATTTTGGTGGTTTAAGGTTGTGTTCTTCATATGAAAGGACATTTGTGTCATCCCTTTTTCTGGTAGGATTCGGGATGTGATAGTAGGAGGACCACTCAGCTACTGAATTGCCGCTCGCAACTGACTGTACAGGAGGGATCACTTCCTAGGAAAAGAGGTGCAAATGCATAGTAGAAAAGTCTTCAGGGTCTACGCAACTTCTATAAAAGCTCTCTGTGAGGCTGTTTAATATATAGCTCAAGCTGCTCAACCAATACATATCACTTCACTCATTCCTTCTTGCCGTCCCTACCCAATTTATGCTCTTAAAAATGAGACATTTGCGTCTCAATTGTGCACAGCTTGACTGTTCTTGGCTTCTTTTTGCTGCCGTTCTTGTGCTTTGCTTCGGTGTAGTTGTTTCTGCTACTAACAATACAGACAGGCTTGCATTGGTTGCATTCAAGGCTGAAATAACTAATGACCCTTTTGGGCAGCTTAACTCATGGAATGACAGCATTGACTTCTGTCGATGGTATGGGGTAACGTGCAGTCATCGACACCACAGAGTCATGGTACTAGACCTCCATTCCCAAGGACTCTCAGGAGCCATCTCACCCCACATTGGGAACCTTAGCTTCTTGAGAGAGCTGCTGCTCCAAAATAATAGCTTCGGCCTTGAAATCCTTTCACAAATTGGCCGGTTGCATAAGCTCCAAATGTTGTATTTATCCAATAATTCACTGACAGGCGAGATTTCTAAGAATATATCAGCTTGCTTGAATCTTGTATTTCTCCACCTTGAGTACAATCGGTTGGTCGGAGGGATTCCAGTAGAGCTAGGCTCTTTGTCAAATCTTCAATTGGTCAACTTTGCTGCGAACCAATTAACTGGTAGCATCCCTTCATCCCTAGGGAACTTGTCATCTTTGGAGGAGATTTATTGTTATCAAAATGGTTTGAGTGGGATTATTCCCCAATCTTTAGGTCGACTGACCAAACTAAAGGTGCTCAGTTTGGCAAGTAATGGGTTTTCGGGTACCATTCCGCCTACAATCTTCAACTTCTCTTCACTGATTGGAATCGATGTAAGAGAGAACCAGATTTGTGGCAATCTTCCCGAAGATATAGGATTCACTCTCCCGAATCTTCAAGATTTGATCATTGCTTCTAACCAGTTCGCTGGATCAATTCCTTTGTCGATATCCAATGCCACAAATCTAAGACATCTTGACCTAGGAGGCAATGAGCTAGTGGGGACAGTCCCTTCGTTGGCGAATCTCCGTAACCTTTTGAAGGTTACCTTATACACCAATTATCTTGGGACTGGAGGGTTCGATGCAGATGAACTGAGTTTCCTTTGCTCACTAACAAATGCCGCGAATTTGATGATATTGGTGATGCATGGAAATAGATTTGGTGGGACACTTCCTGCATGTATTGGCAATTTCTCGGCTACTTTTATAGCCCTACGACTAGGCCAGAATCTGATATCAGGTGAGATTCCTAGAGAGATTGGTAATCTTGTTAACCTGCAGGGATTACGGATAGACGACAACCTTCTTTCGGGTCCAATCCCGTTAGATTTAGGAAAACTTTCTCGTCTTGCAAAATTGATCTTGTCCAACAACAATCTATCTGGCAGAATCCCATCCTCTTTGCAAAATCTGCAAATGTTGATCTCTTTAAATCTTTCCAACAACAATCTCAGAGGCCCGGTTATATTCCCCGTCGCTGGGAGCCTCATCTATTTTGATTTGTCTCAAAACCAACTCAGTGGAGTCCTCCCGATGAAAATTGGAAACTTGAAACATTTGGACCTATTGGATGTCTCGAAAAATGTTATGGATGGTGAAATCCCTAGCACTCTAGGCAATTGTGATGAACTGATAGTACTAAGAATGCAAGATAACCACTTCCATGGGTCCATTCCTCAAACATTTAGTTCATTAAGAAGTATTGAGGAACTAGATCTTTCCAACAACAATTTCTATGGGGAAATTCCACAGTTCTTAGAGAAGTTTCAGTTTTTGGAAAAGCTGAATTTATCTTATAATCATTTCGAAGGTATGCTACCAATTGAAGGAGTTTTTGGGAATGTGAGTACTACTTTTGTTACCGGAAATGAAAAGCTTTGTGGAGGAACGCCTGTCTTTGAGCTTCCCAAGTGTGTTTCTCGAAACTCTAAAAGTAGAGGGGGAGTCCATAAGTTGAAACTTACCATTCCTATTGTTTTTGGTCTTCTCGGAATAACTGTTGTCGTCTCTTTCCTATATCTACGTTGGTTGAAGCAGAGAAGAAACGAGCGAATTTCAAGCTCCTTAGATGTTTCATTGTTGAATTTGTCTTATGGAACTCTCTTGAAAGCCACCAATGGTTTTTCTTCGACTAATTTGATTGGGGCTGGAAGTTTTGGGTCTGTCTACAAGGGCCTGCTCTGGGAGAATGGAAATGTCATTGCAGTGAAGGTGCTTAATTTAATGCGACATGGCGCACTCAAGAGCTTCAAAGCTGAATGCGAGGCATTAAAGTGTATTAAACATAGAAATCTTCTGAAAGTCTTGACAGTGTGCTCAACTGTTGATTATAAGGGTGATGAATTCAAGGCTTTAGTTTACGAGTTCATGGTCAATGGCAGCCTAGAAGAGTGGCTGCACCCAAATCCAGCTCCAAATGGTGCAGATGGGCACTTGAAGAAATTGAGTCTCGTCCAAAGGATAAACATTTCCATTGATGTTGCTTCCGCATTAGATTATCTCCATAATCAGTGCGAAAGCCCAATAATTCATTGCGATCTAAAGCCAAGCAATGTCCTTCTAGATGCTAACATGGTTGGGCATGTTGGTGACTTTGGGTTGGCAAAGATTGTCCTTGAATCCAGGTCAGACACTAGAGCAAGTATGAGTTCTGTTGGTTTAAGAGGAACAGTTGGTTATGCCGCTCCAGGTAAAAAACTCCTTAGACCCTTTCATTATCAATTTTCTATGTGGAGACTAGTGTTTTTTGTTTTATCATTTCTTTAGGAAACTGTTACTGTGAATTCAAATTCTTGTTTTTGACATTTCTTACATCACGGCATGTGTAGAATATGCCAACGGAAGCCAGGTCTCAAGAGAAGGTGATGTCTATAGTTACGGCGTCCTCCTATTAGAGATGTTCACGGGATTAAATCCCACTGGCGACATGTTCAAAGATAATTTGAGTCTTCATAATTATGTTGATGAGGCTTTGCCCCTACGAGTTATGGAGATTACTGATCCTGTGCTGTTTCACGAAGGAGAGAGCCACGAAAGTTCCCAAGATCCGCTTTGTGAAAGAAACCGCATATTTCATGAGTGTTTGGAGACAATATATCGTATTGGACTTGCTTGCTCTGTGGAGGAGCGTAGAAGACGCATAAGCATGGACAAAGTTGCAACCCAGTTGCACTCGATCAGAAAAAAACTTTTTGCAGCTTCTTTACTTGGATAGACGAGACACTTTTAGATGACATCGAATGCAGCGAGTTCTTCGTTTCCTATGATGACTCTCTAGTCTCTAGTGCTATTTACGAATGAAAAAGGACAGGACAAATGTCTGACTTTCCTAATTTTCTTGTGAATCTAAGAGAGTATTGTCCCGACATTCATATTTTGAGCCATCAATTCACACTTTTTAACATTTTTTTTTGTCAGAATGACATTTCATGACATTTCGAAGGATATCTGTTTTACAGACACATGCCAGGTCGTCAAAGTAGATACATTCTCCTTATATTATATTTATTAAACTTTGCAGGTTTTTGAGGGCCCTGTACGGCTTGCTGGATGGGACCGTCGGTAATGCGAAATTTTAGGTTTTTCATTAGTTTTCCTTCCTTTTTTTTTTTTTTTTTTTTTTTTTTCACTTTTGGTTTTTATTGATGCAACTTCCTCTAGAGCAATTTGTTGTTCCAGTTTAGTATCATATTACTAGGCTACTTAGTAGTTAGAAACTTACGAGTATATGATGTTTTGGCTGCTTTCTTTTCCTGTTCATACACAATCATCTAACTCAATCTTGTACTCCTTTCCCCAGGCAAACTTCACGAGCTGTGATATTCCCTGTTAAAAGCAGATAAAACAAATGATTCCCGCACTATATATGAATGAGGGTACTAAGAAAATTTCTAAACAGGAGGGCGTGTTAAATAATTAAGCATCTGAGGTTGAGACAGCATATATGGAAGAACAGTAAAATCCAAAGAAAAAAACTAGACACTATAGAAAAACAATCTCCGAGTTCTGGAAGATAACAAAGGTTGGAAGTAGAGTGAAACCAATCCCATTTTATGGGCACACTCCCCAGTTAACGACAACAACAAATTGTTCAAGTACAATATTGTTTACACCCATTTCACATTTATATAAAAAAATTGAAAAATCACAGTTTTGAAAATACCTTTACCTTCAGTTTCTCGAGTCAAAGATGCTGAGTCTTAACTACAACCGAGCACAATCAATACAAAGTCATGGACCTATACTTCAGCGATCCATTTTAGAACCAAGTTCAGCAGATAAGCTGAATCACATTAATAGAACTTTAAATTGCCTATATCTGTAATGATTTGGTTCATTAAAATCCAAATGCAGACATTCTACACAGGTATGGCATGAACTCCAAGTATTACGTTTGATTGAGTATAATATGTACTTGACAATATTTATAACCTTGATACTCACCTGGAACTCATTTGATTGGCTTTTCATTTGCTCAATTCGCTGCTTCATCTGCAATAATATGAGTTGCACTAGCACCATTATCTTTCATGAAGAAATGATGACGACCTGCAAGTCAAAGATATTAGCTCCTAGCGTTCCGTTTCCTCATAACAACTTTGCTGCCATATTTCATCATTACAATAGTGGCCTATAAAGTCAAACTGATTAGAAATTAGACATCATACTTGTGCCAAAAGGAGAAATTAATAGATAGAGATGGAAGCATATATACCAAATCAAAGCTAAAACCCCCCTAGAGGTATCAATCTAGGCGATTGGGCATGTCATTTGAATCGAAATGGAACATTTGAATAGATAGAGACTCCTAGATTATAAATTTGAAATGGAACATGCTTCATTCAGGTCCATGAGTTGGTATGCTCTATTTTCTGGCGCTTATCTTCCAAGATGAGCATCGTAGTTTTTATTATCACTTATCCGCTCTAAGCTTTGACAATTAGTGAAAATCATTTTAACCAGAGAAGTGAGATCAACACATTGTGAAATTTAGATACGGATCAACAGCTATCTTAGCTTTTGTTCTTTTGATCTCATCAAGTTTTACTGTTGTAAAATTCATGCTGAAGATCAGTTCTTGCTTGCTGCATTGTTCTGTTAGTTCAAGCATTAAATATAAGTAATCACTTTGTTCAATAAACATAATTCTTTTGTTTTTAGTTTTTCGTCTGAAAGTACCACGTTATCAGTAAGCAGGTGATTGGAAAGTTTGCCTCTTGCTGCAAAGGTATCAGCATTAGATATCAAAAGTAAACTGCAATGGAAGTTTTTGCAACACATAACCTCAGGGTGCACAGTCAGGGAGCATGGCTACTAATAGTATCTGCTTACTGGTGCTTACATGTAGGTGATAAGTTTTCCTGGTGTAGATATTGCCTTATGTTGAAACATCAGATTGCGATGACCAGATTAAGCAGCAAATGTACCAACAACACAAAGGACTAGACCAGTAATATGGCTTTCATGACGGACACGATTGAGTTACTGACTACCTTTGCTTTACTAGGTACATTGTCAGTGCTCCAGCAAAAAAAAAAAAAAAGAGAGGAAAGGTTGACAGAGACTCAACAGTTATTAAAGGGAATTGACGAACTTGTCTCAATGATATATTTGTCAAACTAAACTCATGCCTATGGAAAGAAAACATTCTTGTTTGAAGTGTATTGCCAAATGATGATCTATGCTGAAGAAATAGGTGTCATGCTGTTATAAAGCACAATAGATCACAATATTGATGTTGAATATGCACGTGTTAAGATCTGGGTTAGATGCTTTCTAATCCAGGCTTATTGTCTCCCTAATGTAAACACTACCTGTTCTCCCGTTGATTTAAGAAATTATTTTACTCCCAAAAAGCATAGAAAAAAAAATAGTAATGAATTAATGTCAATATATATATATATCGTCTTTAGATATTTGAAACGTTCAGCACTACATAAAAGTCCAATTTCAAAATTAGGCAATCTCCAAAATTACAACCTTTTCATATAGGCTTTGTTAAATAGTCCATGGGGAAGTGTTTGTTGAAGGTACATGTTAAATTTTTTTTTTTTTTTGGCTTATCAAATGGATAAAATAAACTCCTGCATGTAGTTTCCGATTGATAATGAACGGATTATTTACGTCGTAATAAGTAATCTTTGCAAAAGAAAATTAATGTGGATGAGAAGAATTCTCTCTCCATACATAATTTTTTATTTGGATTTTGCTAATATAATAATCTTTGAGTTATCATGAGAATAACAGTTTGCTGTGAGCGATAAATTGCTGTGAATTTTTGAAGGAGTAGCCCTACAATAATTTATAATTATTTTTTATTTGATTTTTTGTGATTTAGAATATATTATTATTTTTGCAGTAGATCAAAAACTGTCGCCCAATCATTTTATTTTTTAGTTTAGTTTTCTGCAAAGCTCTAGAACAAATCTCAAAGAAAGAAGAGACCTGCTCAATAATTTCCTTTTGCACGAGAGGAAAGAGTAATATTTTATACAAAAGGGTTTCTACACTTGGAGTTCTCTGCCTTTTGTCTTGGACTCTTGCTTTCTAATTCGCAACAACCTGGGATGGAGTTTGGCGTGGACATGTAGACCCAACAATAGCGTTGCTCATGAGCTTGTCAAATGGGCTTTTCATCATCTAAGAACTGCATCTTCTTTTTATTTTTAACAATCTCCCATTTAGAGTTAAAGATATTGTGTTGACGAAGTCTTTTTAACTTTATCAACTTTAAATTAGGTATCGGTTTTCTTTGTATTGTTTGACTGCTTTTGTGGAAATAGAAAGTTTGTTCTAGAGAAATAGGAGAGGAAAGAGTAACGCAATTTTATGGTATTTTTCTAGTTAGTTTTGCCTTTGCCACTTTAATACAAAAGTTGCAAAAGTAACATTTACAGTTTGACCGAACGTAATGCATAGACGCAAACAATTTACTCAGTGCGGTTCTAGTATATTATCTGAAGAGAGAGGGGCCATGGATGGGGATGTGCACAAACAAGAAATTTCAATAAAGAAATATAAAAGAAATTTCAGGCTAGGTCCAAAGTATGCCTAAAGATATTAAGGATACGTTAGTTGATTGATTCAATATCCTAATTAAAGAAATCCATAATATTAATTATTTTTTAAAAAAAGGAAGTGAAAGGAACGAGAGAGAAAATTTGCGTCCACCATGCCCCAACCCGAACAGGATAGTTTTCCACGTAAAAGTACAAGGCAGGGCAATTCACGAGGCAGGGCGGGTGGGTCAGTATTAGCCCCGCCCCATTTGAATATCTTAAAAAATATTATAATTGCAAGTTTATGTTAAAATTTAATTCTTATATCGTACAACATATTACAATTTAGCAGAATAAACAAAATTACATGTTAGTAAGTGAATAACACAAACAAATAAATATAGATAAGTAAGCTTCCCCTCACATGGCAAGGGTTGGAGTCCGACCATAGCCATAGACGAGTTCCCAATGGGCGATGACTCCTCCGGCGACTGCCATTATAGTCTCTTTTTATCTACCACTGGCAACAAATCTTCCCTGGCCACGAGTCACCCTTTGTGGAGAAGTCACTTGAGGAAGAAGGAGAAGGAAAAAAATAAAGAAATGAAGGGAAAAGGAAGGACAAATATGTCAACCATTCAAACCAAAGGCACTTATATGTTTTTTTATTTTCCTTTTAAAATGGGAAGAATTTTCAATGTGATTTTGTCCTTTCAAATTTAAAGAATATCAGATACCATAGCTGCCTATATTCACCAACTAATGACGAGACGATGCGATACAATAATTAATGTCACATAAGGCTATAATGTATCAATCTTGGACAAATTGAAAGTAAGTACCAATCAATGACATTATGCATATGATTTTTGGCATAAAAGTTTAATGAGTAACATGTTCCGCTATTAAGAGGCTGTTTGGCATAACTTTCGCATGATAACTTTGTTAGGAATAAGGGTGCCGTGCCTTTTATGAGGTGCAAATACCTTGTAATTACATCTCCTACAAAAACTACATCGGTCTATAGCATCTGCTAGAGAACTACCTCATCCAATTTTACGAGTTTGTGAGCTTAATATGTTTTACAAGTACATATGTCTCAACGCGCTTCATAACACAATTACAGCTCAACCATAACGACACCAAAAAAAGGCTCCCGTAGCCCATTGTACAATCATGCTGTGGAACAACGACAGAGGGAATGATTTCAATCATCAATTTAAGATGGAATAACACAACTATTTTTCCTTTAGTACACATTTACACTTGCTTTTTGACTTTCAATTCCAGTCTTGACGTAGAACTGTAGTTCATCGCACTAGAGATCAAAACAAAACTAGACCGAGTCTAAAGATGATGGCACACTAAAGATGGAATCACACGATTGTTGCTCCATTAGTATGCATTTCCAGTTGTGATTTCACTTTCAATCCAAGACCTCACATAGAACGATAATTCATCGCACAAGAGATCACAAGAAAACTAAGCCGAGTCTCTAGAAGACTGCACCCCGGACGTGAGCATATCCTAAGCACTTCCTCCATATGCTTCCACCCTCGAGCCAATCCTTCAAAAACCTATGACCCAGCGCACCTCGAACGTGGGCACAGTGCACTCGAAATCACCATGAAGAGCATAGGCTACAACTTCTGACCTAACTACAAATTAATACAACTTATGAGGATCGGCTTTTGCCTTAATCCTCCTCCTCCTCCTTTTGCAACTTAGATAAAGCATTAAACATTTTAAAATGATTTTGCGATCATCAAAATCATTCTCCCCATGAATTGTCACGCTCATAAAGGTGAAGGCGGCAACAAGTCCGAGCTTGAATTAGTTAGAGATTTATCGAGAAAATTTGTACACGACACGAGAGTGTTAATTCAAAAACACACTTTCATTAATATTCAATTCAAAAAAGCTCTCCGCAATCACCGGGAAACAACAGAATTAGTCCATGCAAGACTCGATGTTCCGCTAATTAAGGGCGTGAAGTCCCTTTTCCACGGAAATATGACTTGGGTTCAAATTCACTGTGGGAATATGAAAAATAATGTGCGTGGAGTCACGGTACTGGAACTTTATAAATTTGTGAAAAAAAGGTAGAACAAATTAGACATGGAAAAGTGGTATGAACATGGGAAATAATGTGTCGTCAATTGCGGGGTCTTTTCCTCAAACAGCAGGGATGACTTGCTCGGAAAAGAGGTATGAGTGCATGCCAGAAAGAAGTCTTGAGGATCTACACGGCTTCTAGAAAGTATAGAAGGGATTTTGAGATAGGTTCAAGGTATGCCCAAGATAGGTCAGTTGATTGATTCAATATCACCGGAAAAATATATTTATAGTTAGAATTGCTATTAAAGAAAATGAACAAAAGGAACCAAGGAAAGAATTTCCACATGAAAACGCAACGCAGGGCGGGTTGGTATATCATATACCCTATTATAATTTGTTACACGCTTAATAGTAAATTTTATATTTTATTAAGTGAACACAAAAACATTAACGAAAATAAATAGTAGAGTTAAGTTCATGATATTGTAATTCTTTTAATAGTATAGAATGTAGATATGGCCAAAAGTTGCTAGAATCAAATGCTTGTCGAGCAAGATCATGAGTCAATGAAGCGGCTCTTCCTCGGGCTCTTTTCTAACTCTTTAATTTGAGGTGTCGTAAATGATGTGAGTACGTATGTGAGAGATTTTTTGACCTCGACCATCAATACCTGCAATATAGTTTCTGGCTTCTTAGTGGATGCATGGAAGAGATTGCTCTGTATGTCCAATTGATTCGTCACTTCATGTCATGATCTAAGACCCTCTCCATGGTGGAGGATGTTAGGTTCTCCTCACTCATCTCGATTTACAATTCATTTTATTTACTTATCTTGATTTATCATTGCCAACTAATTTACCTCCTTAGTAAGTGTGAACTGTGTTAGATCAATAGATGTAAGATTGGTTATTGAGAATTACTATATATGAAAGTTGGGCCTTGACAAGCGCTAGATAACGAAAAATCGATCATCAATGCTCGTCCGTCGTCTAGGTCTGTCAGAATTTTGAGGGAACAATTAGTGAGGATAAGCACCCCTCTGGCTTAAACCAATCCATCATCGTATGTGTTGTTAATGAAAACTAAATAAGTTGTGTGTTTCAAAATTGGAAAATTTGAATAACATGTACAGCCCTGCAGATTCTTAATTGCCGGTAATATATTCAAAATTAATTTTATCATATAACTTGCAATAAATCTATTACATACTTAATGTTTATGTAAAAAATATATGTTGTAAAGTGAATAATGAAAACACATTAGTATAAATTAGTAGAGTTAAGCTAATGAGGTTGTGATTTTCATATAAGTATAGAATATGAATAAGTTTAAAATAAATTTAATTGATAATTGTTAAGAAAATGTTTATAATTATATATATATCTTAAGGAAAATTTCAAAAGAGGACCCAAAGTGAACCTATTTTCTCAAATAAGGACCCAAAGTAACTGTTGTCTCAAATTAGGACCTGAAGTGGCTAAACAGTCTCAAATAAAGACCTCAAATCGCTGGTCAGCCAATGTTCACCGGTTAGCGAGCATGTGGCATTTTCGTTGGCCGGAATAAGGGCAATTTTGTCAAAAAAATATTTAGAGAAATTAACAAACCCTAAAAACAAAACCCCCAAACTCTTCCACGTTCTCACGTTTGCTTCTTATGCTTTCATCTTTTCCGTTCTTTGTCCTCTCTCGCTTGGAGCACCCAAATTTTCTATTAATGGAGCACGAATTTAGACACAACAAGAAATCCCTACCTTTTTTTTCACATTTTCTTCCTTTCTTTTTTTGTCTTCATTTCTTTTTAACAAAGAAGACAAATCTCGAGTAAAGCCACCTCTTCGTTATTCAGATACTCGTATGTAACACGAGAACCTCGATTCTTCATCATCTTTTCCCAATTGAGAGATGGAGAACATCTTGATCAAGGACCCACATCTCGGGCACAATTTGAATTCACTTAGAGAGAGAGAGAGAGAGAGAGAGAGAGAGAGAGAGAGAGAGGTGCTGGAACGTTTGTTTGGAACTTAGGAAGTTAGGGATCTTGCTCCATTAACAAAGATTTTGGGTTCTTCGAGCAAGAGGGAACAAGGAACCTAGAAGATGAAGTGCAGAAGAAGAAGAAGAATGCGAAGAAGAGTTTGGGGATTTTGTTTTTAGGGTTTGTTAATTTCTATTAATATTTTTTTTTGACAAAATTGCCTTTTTTCTGCCCATCGGAATTTTGCCACACGCTCGCCGGCCGGCGAATATTTGGCCTGGCCGGTGATTTGAGATCCTTATTTGAGACTGATTTAGCTATTTTGGGTCCTCATTTGAGACAACGGTTACTTTGAATTTTTATTTGAGAAAATAGACTTACTTTGGGTATTTTTTGAAATTTTCCCAATATCTTAAAAAGTTAATGAAATTTTTTTTCCTTTCGGGGCACATTGCCTCGTCTCGGGGAACGGGCCCCACTCCACCCCACATTTGACGGTTGGAAATTGTCGCCGATAACATTGCAAAAGAAAAGATTCCAGGCTGTTTTGAAACTAGACATGCAAAAAGCATATGACAGGGTTGAATGGGATTTTTTATGTGATTATATGAGGACAGTGGGTTTTGATGAAAAATGGGTACAATGGATATATTCTTGTATCTCAACAGTCACATTCAGCACCCTTGTGAATGGAGAACCTTCAGCTACATTTAGACCGACAAGAGGAATACGGCAAGGTGATCCTCTCTCACCATATTTGTTCATCATTGCTGCTAACGCCCTCTCTACTTTATTGTCAAAAGCTGTCATGGATGGTACTATCAAAGGAATACGACTAAACCCCACCTGCCCTACTCTATCCCACTTACTTTTTGCGGATGATGCTATTCTTTTCCTGAATGGTACCATTAGAGAAGCTCAGAATGTTGCCAATATTCTGCATCAATACTGCTATGCCTCAGGACAAGCCATAAATTTAAACAAATCAGGTCTTTACGTAGGGAAGGACTGCCCTCACCCCCTCCAATAGAACATTGCAGCAGAGCTAAGGGTTCCCCTCATTGACAAAACAGGGAAATACCTAGGAATACCATCTGACTGGGGCCAGACAAAAAAACACATGTTTAATTGGATTCTTACAAGAGTTGACAGCAAGCTAGCTGGATGGAAGGAAAAGTTGATTTCCAGAGCGGGCAAAGAAATACTTCTTAAATCTGTTATTCAGGCCATCCCTCAATATGCCATGTCAGTTTTCAAAATTCCACTATCCATTTGCAGGGCTATTGAGAAAAAAACAGCAGCCTTTTGGTGGAAACAAAATGCATCAAAGAGGGGCATCCATTGGAAAAAGTGGGAAAATCTGAAAACTAGGAAAGACCAGGGCGGCTTAGGGTTCCGAGACCTTGTGCATTTCAATAGAGCAATGCTGGGCAAACAAGCCTGGCGATTAGTTCAAATGCCAAATGAATTATGGAGTCAAGTGCTAAAAAGTGTATATTTCCCAAGTGAGGAGTTCTGGACAGCCCAAAAACGACCCCAATCCTCTTGGGGGTGGCAAAGTTTATTAGAAGGACGGGCTGTCATTGACTCACATACACGGTGGGTTGTGGGAAATGGGGAAAAAATCAGAATTCGAGAGGACCGATGGTTGCCTTCCGGAAAGATACATGGCCCTCCTAATCGGGGCAACCCTTGTATGGTAAATGAATTGATGACTCAGCAGCCAAAGGAATGGAATATTGGCAAGTTAAATGAGCTCTTTGGGGAGTCAATTGTTAAGGAAATAGCGGCTATCCCTCTAAGTATACAATCGGCTCCTGACCAACTAAAGTGGACAGCAAATAGTTCGGGGATGTATACGGTTAAGAGTGGATATAACTGCATCTACAATATCAGTGAGTCCTCCTCAAACATTAACCCTTCTACCTCTTATCAAATACCCAAATCCCTGTGGACAAAGGTCTGGAATCTTCATTCCCCTGCTAAAATCAGATTGTTTATTTGGAACATCTGCAATAATGCACTTCCCACAAGCGAAAACCTCTACAAGAGACAGCTATTACCAAATCCTATATGCCCCATTTGCAAAACCGAACCCGAAACACTAGAACATATTTTTATCCTCTGCAACTGGTCCAAGGATGTATGGTCACAACAGCCTTTCCAACTAAACATCAACCCAACAAAAATCAGCCGAATTGAAACGTGGATACATGAGAACCTCACCTCGACGACTTGCTCCTCTGCTGGAAACCTCTTTGCTGCTGTTCTTTGCGTATCTCGGAAACAGAGAGAAATGCTCTGGTTTTCCGCGGCAAGCCTCCTGATCCGAAGCAAACGGTCGACCTAGCGGTCTCCTCGCAAACCCTGTTCGAGAAAACACACGAGCTCAAGAAAAAACCCCCATGGCAGCACCTGCAAACCACGAAGAACTGGGTTCCTCCGCCGCGCCACACACTGAAGCTAAATGTTGATAGTACCTGGAACAACAACTCCTTATCTGGTTCGGTAGCTGGTCTGTGCAGAAATTCCGCCGGGCTGTTGATTGATGGCTTTGTTCGGAGGATCCAAGCTCCGTCGCGCAAGTCGCGGAAACCCTCGGGGTTAGGGCAGCGCTGCTCTGGCTGAAGGAGAAGCGAAGTCTTTCAACTGATCTGCCGTGCTCTTCAGTTGATCGAAGACCGTTTCACTTAGCTGATATGAAGGTGTACTTATCAACGGATAATCAGTCTGTGTGCAATTTCGTGATGGGCCGAGAAACACCCCCATGGTCGGCCCAGCCCATCATCCAGGACTGCAAAACTCTAATGACAGAGCTTGCTTGGGTCCAGCTGATCTTTGGGCCCGCCGACTGGGTTGCGAAAGCCCATCGAGACAACTTTTTACCCTCCAACTGGATTGAACATCCACCCTTTCCCTTATGGTCGTTATTATGTATGGATTTTCCTAGTTCACAAACTCTAGTTTTGAGTTAGTAATGGAAAGCTAAATTTTGTTTCAAAAAAAAAAAAAAAAAAAAACTCGATTGCGCTATTTTAAACATTTTATAAAAAAGCTTTTGGGAATTCTAATATAATTTTTCTTTTTCATGTTTATCACGTGTGAAGGGAATCGCAATCGGCACAACTTGTGATGATGATCAGCTTTTGTCTTAATCCTCCTCCTCCTTTTGAAACTTAAATAAGGCACTAAACTTGTTAGGATGATTTTGCGATCATCAAAATCATTCTCTCCACAAATTATGTCAAGTTGATAGAGCTAGGGGTGGAAATTCATAACTAGGATGAACTTGAACAAGCCAGAGATATATCGAAAAAAATCCTACCCGACGCAATAAAATTAATTTAAAGATAACACAAATTGTTACATTGTCAGTGATATTTGATTGAATAAATTGCAATCACCAATAAATGATGCAAATAATCAATATTAGATTGATCATATGAATTGTCAATCATTTTGATTATAATCGTAATCCGATTTGATGTCAATCTAATAAGAGAAAGCGTAACTTTTTTGTCTTAGATGTGGAGCAAAATAAGGACGTAAAGATCCCGTTCCACAGAAGTGCGATTTGGGTTCAACCTCACTGCAGGAATGTGGAAAATGATGTGTATGGAGGGTCCAATGGTTGGTAGCATCGGCATGTTATAATCCTCTCTCAAGAAGGCTTTGTTGACATTGAATGGTCATTGCCAATGAGTGCCCAAGCATGACTTATGGGCTTTTAGATTTTGGGGGTTGAATGCGTATCAGAAAGAACTCTTTCGGGCTCTATGCATCTTCTATAAAAGCTCTTTTCTGCAGTGCTATTGAGTATATAGCTCAAGCTGCTCCAACTATACATGTCCCTTCAATCGTTCCTTCCTACCCTCCCTTTGCCAATTAATATCCAATTTAAGCTCGTAAAATGGGACATTCGCGTCTCATTTGCGTACAACTCCTTTGCTCGTCTTCTTTTGGCTGCATTCCTTGTGTCGTGCTTTGTTATCATTATTTCTGCTACTAAAGATACAGACAGACTTGCATTGTTGGCACTCAAGGCGGGAATAGTTAGTGACCCTTTTGGGTTGCTTAACTCGTGGAACGACAGCACCGACTTTTGCCAATGGTATGGGGTTAGGTGCAGTCATCGACACCACAGAGTCACGATATTGGACCTCAATTCCCAAAGACTCTCGGGACCCATCTCCCCTCACATTGGGAACCTCAGCTTCTTGAGAGTATTGAGTCTCCAAAATAATAGCTTCTGCCTTGAAATCCCTTCACAAATTGGTCGGTTGCGTCGGCTCCGATCATTGGATCTATCCATTAATTCACTGACAGGCAAGATTGCGAGGAATATATCAGGTTGCTCCAACCTTGTATATATCTTGATATGGTACAACCAGTAGGTTGGAGGAATTCCAGTGGAGCTAGGCTCCTTGTTACATCTTCAGCGGTTCGTGTTTACCGCGAATCAATTGATTGGTAGCATCCCTTCATCCATAAGGAACTTGTGGCGATTTTTTGTGACTATAATGGTTTGAGCAGGATCATTCCCCAATCTGTAGGTCGACTAACCAAATTAAAATATCTCTCTTTGGGAGCAAACGGGCTTTCAGGTACCATTCCTCCTTCGGTCTTCAACTTGTCTTCGCTGATTGAAGTCGATGTATCTCAAAATCGAATCTGCGGCAATCTTCCTGAAGATATAGGACTCACTCTCTCGAACCTTCAAGTTTTTAGTATTTTTGATAACCAGTTCACTGGATCAATTCCTTCTTCGATATCCAATTCCACAGATCTGATAGCGCTCTATCTTTCTCAAAATGAGCTCTCCGGGAAAGTCCCTTCGTTGGCGAATCTCCATAACATTGAGTCGGTTTTCCTATACTCTAATTATCTCGGGAGTGGAGGGTCCAATGCAGATGATCTGAGCTTCCTTTGCTCACTAACAAATGCCGCTAACTTGATGCAATTGGGATGCTTGAAAATAAATTTGGTGGGATGCTTCCTTTATGCATCGGTAATTTTTCCACTACTCTTGAAGTTCTGACACTGTTCGAATACGATATCCGGTGAGATCCCGAGAGAAATGATCAATCTTGTGAACTTGCAGATATTACAAATAGATTACAACCTTCTTTCAGGTCCGATCCCGTCTCATCTAGGAAATCTTTCAAATCTTGCGGTATTGACATTGACTGGCAACTATCTATCTGGCATAATCCCATCCTCTTTGCAAAATCTGCAGAATTTGATATATTTATATCTTGACAGAAATAACTTCGAAGGGCCAATTCCGTCATACCCAGAAAAGTATCAGAGCTTGACATTTCTGCATCTTAGTAGTAACAATCTCAGCGGTCCTATAGTATTCCCCAGGACTTGGAGCCTCCTCTATTTGAATTTGTCTAGGAACCATCTGAGTGGAGTCCTTCCAATGGAAATCGGCAACTTGAAACATTTATGCATAGATGTGGATCGGCTTTTGCCTTAATCCTCCTCCTCCTCCTTTTGCAACTTAGATAAAGCATTAAACATTTTAAAATGATTTTGCGATCATCAAAATCATTCTCTCCGTGAATTGTCACGCTCGTAAAGGTGAAGGTGGCAACAAGTCCGAGCTTGAATTAGTTAGAGATTTATCGAAAAAATCGTACACAAGACGACACGAGAGTTCTAATTCAAAAACACACTTTCATTCATATTCAATTGAAAAAAGCTTTCCGCAATCACCGGGAAATGACAGAATTAATCCATGCAAGACTTGATGTTCCGCTAATTAAGGGCGTGAAGTCCCTTTTCCACGGAAATATGACTTGGGTTCAAATTCACCATCGGAATATGGAAAGTAATGTGCGTGGAGTCATGGTACTGGAACTTTATAAAATTTGTGTACAAAAGGTAGAACAAATTAGACATGGAAAAGTGGCATGAACATGGGAAATGATGCGTGTGTCGTCAATTGCGGGGTCTTTTCCTCAAACAGCAGGGATGACTTGCTCGGAAAAGAGGCATGAGTGCATGCCAGAAAGAAGTCTTGAGGATCTACACGGCTTCTAGAAAGTATAGAACGGATTTTGAGATAGGTTCAAGGTAGGCCCAAGATAGGTCAGTTGATTGATTCAATATCATCGGAAAAAAATATTTATAATTAGAATTGCTATTAAAGAAAAGGAACAAAAAAAACCAAGGAAAGAATTTCCACGTCAAAACGCAAGGCAGGGCAATTCACAGGGATGACTTGTTGGGGAAAGAGGTATGAATGGAGGTCCGTTTGGTTAAGTATTTCCAAGGGGCTTTCATGAAAGCCCTTGGGGAAAATGTTGAACTGTTTAGTTCAACTTTGAAACTGGCTTTTAGCATTCGGCGGAATGCTAAATTATTTTTTCCCTTTTAAAACTACCCTCACTAGTTTTTTATATTTCCGATTTTACCCCTGATTTTTTTTTTATTGAGAAAGGGGCAGCCCTTCGCCGGTAGCCGGTGAGCCAGATCTGGCGCCGTTGGCCGTTGGTTGAGGTCGCTCGGGGTCGGGCGACCTTCGGCGGCCCTCAGCTAGGTCGAGTGACTCTCGCCGAGGTCGCTTGAGGTCGGGCGACCTCCGGTGGCCCTCGGCTGGGTTGCGCGACCCTTGCCGGAGGTCGCCCGACCCCGGGTGACCTTGGCTGATGGTCGCCGACGCCAGATCTGGCTCGCCGGTGGTCGGCGAAGGTTTAGTCCAATTTTCCAAAAAAAAAGAAAGAGATATATGCATATAATACCCCTCAAAGCCCATTGCGAAAGTTTTTTAACCAAACGCACATTCAACTCAAAGTTCATTTGCAAATTTTTTTTATCAAACATAATTGCATTTCATTAAGTAACCTTGGGCTTTCAGCATTTGCATTGGACTCAAAGTCCTTTGCAAATGCTGAACCAAACACAGTCAAAGTCTTTGGGGTCTACACGGCCCTTAGAAAGTATAGAAGGGATTTTGAGATAGGTTCAAGGTATGCCAAAGGTATGTCAGTTGATTGATTCAATATCACCCAAAAAGAAAGATTTATAATTAGAATTGCTATTAAAGAAAAGGAACGAAAGGAAACGAGAGAAAAAATTTGCGTCCCGTAGTGCCCCATCCTGAACGAGACAATTTTCCCCATGAAAGCGCAAGGTGGGGCAATTCATGGGGCAGGTTTGTTACACACTTGATAGTAAAATTAAAAAAAAAGAACATTTATATTATTAAGTGAATACAAACACATTAATTTAAATAATTAGAGTTAAGCTCATGACATTGTGATTCTTTCAATAATTATAGAATATAAATAATTTAAAAAAAAAGATAGAAAATGTAATTCTTCTAATAAACGGTTATTGCCAATGGGTGGCAAAGCATTTCTTTTGGGCTTTCAGATTGGAAAAAAGGAGGGTGGAAATACTGTACATGAATTATAGCATTAAAAGGCCATCTTAAGCCGCGTCATACTTTCAAACGGATTTTGTGGGTCGAATGCGTATCAGAAAGAACTCTTTCAGGGTCTAAATAGCTTCTATAAAAGGTTTGTCATGTGAGGCTGTTTCATATATAGCTCAAGTTGCTCAACCAATACATATCACTTCACTTATTCCTTCTTGCCCTCCCTTCACCACTTAGTACCAATTTAAGCTCATAAAATGGGACTCTCGCGTCTCATTTGTGTGCAGCTCCTTTGTTCTTGTCTTCTTGTATCTGCCCTCCTCTTGTCGTGCTTCGTTGTCATCGTATCTGCTACTAACGATACAGACAAGCTTGCATTGCTTGCATTTAAGGCGGGAATAACTAGTGACCCTTTCGGGTCGCTTAACTCGTGGAACGACAGCACTGACTTTTGCCAATGGTATGGAGTTAAGTGTGGTCGTCGACACCACAGAGTCACTGTACTAAACCTCCATTCCCAAAAAATCTTAGGATCCATCTCACCTCACGTTGGGAACCTCAGCTTCTTGAGAGCATTGACGCTCCAAAACAATAGCTTCAGCCTTGAAATCCCTTCACAAATTGGCCGGCTGCGTCGACTCCAATTCTTGATTTTATCTAATAATTCACTGACGGGCGAGATTCCCAGGAATATATCAGGTTGCTCAAACCTTCTAGCTCTTTGCCTCGAGTACAACCGGTTGATTGGACGAATTCCATTGGAGCTAGGCTTCTTGTCAAATCTTCAAAAGTTCGCGTTCCTGTGAACCAATTAACTGACAAAATCCCTTCTTCCATAGGCAATTTGTCATCTCTAGAGTGGATTCATTGCGCGCGAAATGGTTTGAGTGGGAATATTCCCCAATCTCTAGGTCGACTAACCAATCTAAAAGTGCTCTCTTTGGAGGCAACAGGCTTTCAGGTACCATTCCGTATTCGGTTTTCAACTTGTCTTCACTGGTTCTAATGGACGTTTGTGTGAACCAGATCCGCGGCAATCTTCCTGAAGATATAGGAGCCACTCTCCCAAACCTTCAAATGTTTAGCATTTTTCGAAACCAGTTCACTGGATCAATTCCTTCGTCAATATCCAATTCCACAAATTTGAGAAGGCTCCAACTTTCAGGCAATGAGCTCTTTGGGAAAGTTCCTTCATTGGCAAATCTCCATAACCTTCAAGGGGTTACCTTGCACACTAATTATCTCGGGAGTGGAGGGTTCGATGCAGATGATCTGAGCTTCCTTTGCTCACTAACAAATACCACCAACTTAGGGATTGGTGGCGCATCACAATAGATTGGGTGGGATTCTTCCTCCATGCATTGGTAATTTTTCCATAACTTTAGAATTCCTAGTACTCTATCATAACTCGATATCGGGTGAGATTCCGAGAGGGGTTGGTAATCTTGTGAACTTGCAGAGATTACAAATACATGACAACCTTCTTTCAGGTCCGATACCATCCGATTTAGGAAACCTTTCGAATCTTAAAGCATTGACCTTGTCAGGCAACAATCTATCGGGCATAATACCATCCTCTTTGCAAAATCTGCACAGTTTGATCTATTTATTTCTTGCCAGAAATAACTTCGAAGGGCTGATTCCTACGTGCCTAGAAAAGTATCAAAGCCTGGTAGCTCTAGATCTTTCCGGTAACTATCTTAGTGGTCCACCTATATTTCCCATGACTGGGAGCCTCCTCTATTTGAATTTGTCCTCGAACCATCTGAGTGGAGTCCTTCCGATGAAAATTGGCAACTTGAAACATTTTGACATATTGGATGTCTCAGGGAATATTCTAGAAGGTGAAATCCCGAGCAGTATAGGCAATTGTGATGGATTGACAGTACTACGACTGCGAGATAACCTCTTCCATGGATCCATTCCTCAACCATTTAGCTCATTAAGAAGCATTGTGGAGCTAGATCTTTCCAACAACAGTTTCTATGGTGAAATTCCAAAGTTCTTAGAGGCATTTCAGTTTTTGGAAAAGCTGAATCTATCTTACAATCATTTGGAAGGCCCGTTACCAACTCAAGGAGTTTTTAGGAACGTGAGTGCAACTTTCGTCGTTGGAAATGAAAAGCTCTGTGGAGGAATGCCTGCATTTGAGCTCCCTAAGTGCGTCCCTCGAAACTCCAAAAGTAGAGGACGAGTCCGTAAGTTGAAACTCACCATCGTCATTGTTTTTGGTCTTCTCGGAATACTTCTCATTGTCTCTTCCCTATCCCTATGGTGGTTGAAGCAGAAAAGAAGCGAGCCAATTTCAAGCTCCTTAGATGATTCATTATTGAATCTATCTTATGGAACTCTTCTAAAAGCAACATATGGTTTTTCTTCAACCAATCTGATTGGCATTGGAAATTTTGGGTCCGTCTACAAGGGGTTCCTTCAAGAGAATGGAAACGTCATTGCGGTGAAGGTGCTTGATTTAACGCGGCATGGCGCTCTCAAGAGCTTCCAAGCAGAATGTGAGGCTTTAAAGCGCATAAAACATCGAAATCTTCTGAAAGTCTTGACGGTGTGCTCAGGCATTGATTATAGGGGTGATGAGTTTAAGGCTTTAATTTATGAGTTCATGGTGAATGGCAGCCTAGAAGAGTGGCTGCACCCAAATCCAGCTCTAATTGATGCAGATGGGCACTTGAAGAAATTGAGTCTTGTCCAAAGGATAAACATTTCCATCGATGTTGCTTCCGCATTAGATTATCTCCACAATCAATGCGAAAGCCTAATAATTCATTGTGATCTAAAGCCAAGTAATGTCCTTCTAGATGCTGACATGGTTGGACATGTTGGTGACTTTGGGTTGGTGAAGATTGTCCTAGAATCCACATCTGACACTACAGCAAATATGAGTTCTGCCGGTTTAAGAGGAACAGTTGGTTATGCCGCTCCCGGTAAAAATTGCCCTCCCAAAAAAAAACCAAAAAAGAAAAAGAAGAAGAAGAAGCTCAAATCCTATCATTATCAACATGTCTTTATAGAGACCAGTTTTTTTTTTTTTTAATCATTTCTTCGAGAAACTATTTTGTTATTCAAATTTGTTTTTGACATTCCTTATGCCATGACATGTGTAAATTGCAGAATATGCTTACGGAAGCCGGGTTTCAAGAGAAGGTGATGTCTATAGTTACGGCGTCCTTTTATTAGAGATGTTCACGGGATTAAGTCCCACTAGCGACATGTTCAGAGATGAGTTGAATCTTCATAATTATGTTGCTGAGGCTCTACCCCAACGAGCTATGGAGATTATCGATCCCGTGCTGCTTCACGAAGGAGAGAGCCACAACAGTTCCCAAAATTCGCTTCACGAAAGAAACCGCATACTTCTGGAATGTTTGGAAACAATATATCGTGTCGGACTCGCATGCTCTGTGGAGGAGCCCAGAAGACGCATTAGCATCGACAAAGTGGCAACCCAACTGCACTCGATCAGGAAGAAACTTTTTGCAGCTTCTTTACTTGAATAGATGAGGCACGAATAGATGACATTGAAGGTGGCATGTTCTTCATTTCCTATAATGAATCTCTCTAGTACTATTTGCGAATGAAAAAGGAAAGGGCGAATGTCCGACTTTCCTAATTTCCTTGAGAGTATCGTCCCGACATTCCTACTTTAAAGAATTGGCCATCAATTCACACTTTCTAAATTTTTTGTTTTGTCAGAATGACATTTCTGGAAAAATGTATGTGATAAAACGCTAAAATTATGAGCCAAATTGACCTGTAATTACGGATTCAACGTTCACGAAATGGGACAAGCGCCCCTCTGATCTATACAAGGCTCTGCTCTCCATATGGCTTCATTGCTATTAGGGCGTCATCTTGCTTTGTTAATGGAATCTGGTTTGTAGGTCTACCAGAAAAATAACGATTAATTTTGTTGCAACTTGTTAAGGTCTATGTGCACCTCTTAAAAACTAATTTACAATGGGTTTTATATAAACGTGGCGTCCCTGCAATTAACAATTCTGATATTTGAGGTGAATTTTGATCATATTTAAGAAAAAAAAAACTTGTTTTCGTCCTGACCATAAGCAACGGTTTGTATCAGAGGTTGATTATTAAAGCTTGAAATTCTGGGATTTAATTGGTCTTGTTGCCAATCGCTTTTATATAATTGCTGTTTTGTCATCCGTCCTTCGAAGTCCATGAGCTAGTCCATTATTCAGAGGCCACCCAGACGTCACTTGTTGACATCACAATTGTAAGGACTCGAATTAATTCTTCTACTTGCGAGGTCAACTATTACTGCCGACAAGGCAAGAATTTGAATGAAATCCATGGCATGAGTAGCTCAAATAGTCAAATGGCTTGACATTTTTCATTTATTTCATTCTCCCATGGCTCATAATGTTAATCATGAGGAAAGTATGGGGAAAGGAGGAGAAATGGTTTATGCAACTCTTTCTTGAGGACTTACTGACCTCGTTAATGTTTTGAAGTTATTCCGGCTCATGAGGGTCACTAAGTATGGATGTTACAATGAAGCAGCAAGTTGTTTGGTTGGGCAGTGGCCTCCACAATTCAACTCGATCTCCGTTTTTCATTAGTTTTCCTTCGTTTTTTTCCTGTTCACACTTTTCATTTTATTGACGCAAGTTCATCTTGAGCTATTTGTGCTTCCAGTTTAGTACCATATTACTAGGCTAGTTAGTAGTTAAAACACAGAGTCTCAGATGTTCAGGCTGCTTTCATTTCATATTCATACACAAGCATCAAACTCAATCTTGTACTCCTGTCCGCAGGTGCACTTCATGAGCTGTGATATTCCCTGTTAAAAGCAACATAAACAAATGATTCTGACAATGTATATGGATAAGCGTACTAATAAAATGTCCAAACATAAGGGTGTGTTACATAATCATTCGTTTGAGTTGAGAGAGCATATATGAAAGATCAGTAAAATCCAGAGAAAAAACTAGATGCTATAGAAAAACAATCTCCTAGTTCTGAAGGATAACAGAGGTTGGAAGTAGAGTGAAACCAATCCCATTTTATGGGTACACTCCCCAGATTACAGCACGTTGTTCAAATTCGTTATTGTTGACAACCATTTCGCAATTATTTAAAAAAAAAATGAAATCACAGTCTCGGATTGATTTTACCTTCAGTTTCTCAATTTGATTCTGCAGAGACTGCCGGAACTCGGTTTCCCCAACAATATCTGCTAAAACAGCTTTGTGTTCCTTTTCCAAAGTCTTAACATCCATTGCCCTTAGCTCTTCCTGTATCGTACCCTGGCAAACAAAGTTGCTGAGTCTTAACTACAACCAAGTACAATCAATACAAAGTCCTGGACCTGTACTTCAAGGATCCATTTTAGAACCAAGTTCAGCAGATAAGCCTAACCACATTAAAGAAAAATTCAAGTTACCTATATCCGTAATGATTTGGTTCATTAAAACCAAATGCAGACATTCTACATAGGTATTGCATGAACTACAAGCATTACAGTGATTGAGTATAATACATACTTGACAATACCTATTGCCTTGATACTCACCTGGAACTCATTTGACTGGCTTTTCGTTCGCTCAATTCGCTGCTTCATCTGCAATAATAGGTGTTGCAATAACACCATCAGTGTTCATGAAGAGATGATGATGAGCTGCAAATCGGGGATATTAGCTCCCAATGTTTAGTTGCCTCTTAACAACTTTGCTTCTGTTACAATAATGGCTTCTATAGTTGAAGTGATTACATATTAGACATCATACTCATGCCAAAAGGTGAAATTAACAGATAAAGATGGAAGCATAAATACCAAATCAAAACTAACCCCCCCCCCACCAAAAGAGGTATCAGTTTAGGCACCAAGGCATGTCATTTGAATCGAGCTACTCCAAGGCAGTTTCTGCTAGATTATAAAATTGAAATGGAACATGCTTCATTCAGGACCATGAGAGCATTGTGGTGCATATTATCACCAATCCGCTCTAAGCTTTGACAATTAGTGATAATCATTTCAATCAGAGAAGTTAAATCAACGCATTGTGAAATTTAGATATGGACTACTTAACTGTAGAATTTTCTGCAGCTATCTTAGCTTTTGTTCTTTTGATCTTGTCAAGTTTTGCTGTCGCAGAATCCACCCTGAACATCAGTTCCTTGCTTGCTCCATTGTTCTGTCAGTTCATGCATTAAATTTAAGTAACTTCTCTGTTCAATGAACATAATTCTTTTGTTTTTAGTTTTGGTCTGTAAGTACCACGTTTTCAGTAAGCAGGTGATTGGATATTTTGCCTCTTGCTGCAAAGGTATCAGCATTAGATATCAAAAGTAAACCGCAATTGAAGTTTTTGTAACACAACCTTACAGTAAGAGTACAGGGAGCAAGGCTCCAAATTGTATCTGCTTACTGGCGCTTACACGTAGGTGATAAGTTTTCCTAGTGTCGATTCTGCCTTAAGTTGAACATCAGATTATGATGATCAGATGAAGCAACAAATGGCCCAACAACACTAAGGACTAGACTAGTAATATGGCTTTCATGACAGACACGATTGAGTTACTGGCGACCTCTGCTTTACTAAATACATTGACAGCGCTCCAGCAAAAATAAGGAAAGGTTGACAGACTCAGCAATTATTAAAGGGAATTGACGAACTTATCTCAATGATATATTTGTCGAACTAAACTCATACCAACGGAAAGAAAAATGAAACCATTCTTGTTTGAAGTGTATGACCCAATGATGATCTATGCTGAAGAAATAGGTGTACGTGCTGTTAAAAATCACAATAGATCATGAAGACATAAAAATAGAAACTCTACAGAAGATCACTTGTCAGCAACATATGCCTTCATTGGCCAATAGTTCAAACTTGAAAAAGTTAAATGCCAATACCTCCAGCTGCAACCTTTTCTTCATCAAATGTTTCCTTGACCTGCCAATATTCTGGTTAGCAAAGCAATGCTATGATCTAAAAAACATATTACTAACCATTTGGCTTCTGACCAACAAAAAAAAAAATACCATTTGGCTGCAAGGTAATAGCCAAGACAGAAAGACAAGAGAATTCAAGGTGGTTAACAAACTTTTTCTTAGAGGGGAACCATAATATAATTAATGTTCCCCTCACTAAATTCAGCCTTCAGTTCACAAAATAAAAGAAGTTCAGCCTTCCAAAGACTGATATTGAGGAACTACAAGAGGGGAAAAAGTGACTGAAGCTATGCAAACCAAGATGTTTGTATGTGTTTGTGAACACGTTTATATAAAAGTACATATATAAATTGAATTACAGAAAAGGATGATCCTCCTCCACATGTCAAATTTAAAATCTAATGGTAACAGCAAGCCCAAACGTAGAATAAACAAAAAGGAGTACCGAGTCATGGACTTCTGTGTCTGGGCTTGGTATGCGACAGTTATGCCATCCCTAAAAGAACAAGATAAAAAGACTGTCAGCTGGGTGGACATTCTGATAAGAGGTCAACACTCGAGAAATCTTTTTTTTTTTTTTTTTTGGTGATAAGAGATATCTTACTTGTAGCTG
The DNA here is from genome assembly GCA_014182845.1 of Corymbia calophylla. Lineage (NCBI taxonomy): Eukaryota > Viridiplantae > Streptophyta > Magnoliopsida > Myrtales > Myrtaceae > Corymbia > Corymbia calophylla. The sequence continues at coordinate 34,171,926 of CM024698.1, forward strand.
CTGGAATTTGACATCTATATCCTCAGCAACCTTGGCATAGTAAGTGCTGGAAGTCCAAGAAATTCAATGAAGATTTGAAGAACACAGCACCTTTTTGGGTACAAGGACACCACAAATTTAGATACTTAAGAACAGGCTAGTGACCTTTTCTCAACTAGTTTGGCCAATAAGCTTACTCGTTCTTGGTGAACTAGCTCCAAAGTCTGCACAGAACTCCAACAGATATTCACGGTAAGATAAAATTAAGCATCTTTCTTTATTAAGCATAATCGATCATGTGGTTTAGTCATTTAGAAGTTTAGAAAGCCCCACAGTCCTCAATTTCTTTAAATATAAGTAATAAACACAAGGTCACTTATTACAGAAATCTGACGCACTTGACATTAAAAGCGTCAAAATCTAAATTTGCATATGCTCTGCCAGATATACATAGACAAACTTGAAAATCGACACAGAAATGATTGAAAAATTACCTATCTTGACACATTTAGGATAATACCTCTTCAAGTATTAGTTGCTTCAACAACAAAGCCTTAAAAAATAACACTTTAGCAAATGACATTTGTCTCCACTGAAACTTTGAAAAAGATCCATATATATTTGTGAATTTCATCGCTGGTCTCACTGCCTTTAACCTTTTCAGCTCGTATCAGATAGTCATCTATGTCTGGTAAATTGAAAGACAAATTTGAAACCTTTTCAACTTCCTTTTCATCCTCACTTTTTGCTAGTGATTCAAATATAAAATTCATGTTGACCTTAGAGTTCTGCTCGACATTCCAAGCTATGTATAAAACATCCAAAGCAGCAACACTGTAAGCTTGAAACTATTCTCTGCAACCTTTGGTGATAAATTAGTTTCTGATACAGTGTCTGACTCTTCAGAATTATTTTGAGATGCATGATGGTCTCCATTCGCACAACATATTACGGTGCTTTTATGCACTAACCTGATTATCAGAATAGCCATTACACAAAAAATAATCACTGCAAACAATAGAGTTCAATGCATCTCTTCATCTGGTATCTTTCTATCTTGGAGTAAACTAAGGCATGAACCTGAACACCAAGTCACGGATTTTCTTTAAGATATCATGAAGGTAGCAGCATCAACAGATTATTCAAATTCATAGAAGCGAAAGACCAATCAACCAAAAGAGAGACATAAGAATCCGCCTGTAATTGGAAAAGTAAAATATTATTTGAGGAATGGAGGATGCAGCATACTATTTTTGTTGAATTGGATGATTAGTTGAGTTTCAACGTGATAGGATGGAGCAAAAGATTCTTCCAAGCTCTATCCATTACATTTCGGTGTAGATTTTATCTCTGGAGTTAATGAGTAAGGCAAGTAGAATAACATCTTATCATGGTATCACTGTGAAGGACAGATATCACAGTTCAGTATATCAGATATAAGGCTGCAGATCACTTCCTTCTTCAGAACCTGACAGGTGATTGTGTTCTTCCTTTCCCCTCTTTTGGTAGGGTTCATCTAACCCATAACTATTAATTATATAACACATGTATAAATAAGGAGGAGTTCTACCTGTGTCAGTGTGCGACAATCAGATTCCAAAGAAGCAACCTTTCTCTGCTTGTCCAATATCTGAGAGCATATTTCACCTTTTGCAGTCATCATCTGCTCTGTTTCTTCTTTAAGTTTCTGATCTTCGGATTTTGCTGGACAAACGACGTTTTAAGAAAAAGGAAGTTAAGTACTTAAGAAAAGGGAAGACTGTTGGCTTTTAACAGTTCTATACAGTAGCTTACACAACAAAATTACCCAAGGCAATCATGATTGAAATACAAGGATCAAAATATTTTAGCCAAACTAACCATAACTGCCACAAATTGATGGCGTAAATACTTTCGAGGAGATATAGAAGAAGAGTAAAGCTTAAATTCAAATAGTTACTGTAATTATCACCCACAAGGTCAAGAAGAATCACGCAGCTCTCAAGTCACTACAAAAGGCTGAAGGAAGTATTCTCACTAAAGGTACTTCACACCCTAGAACAAGGTCCACAAATCCCATCAAATTAAAGGGACAAGGAGAGCATCGACTTAGCGTTGGAAAGATGCTCGCATTGACATTAGATTTGCTCGTGTATGAATAGATCTAGCAAGCATGCGCCTCTTTGATTAAATGTCATTTGGCTACAACTCCGCTAATAAAGCATCATCATGATTTAACTTAATATCATCTTCATCCTATAAGGAACTTTAAAATTATAATTAACACTAATTTGATAAAAGAGTGAATTTAGTGGAATTAGTACTAGCTAGGAACAACTAATATTGAGAGATAAAATAATGTGAACTTAAATAAAAAATGAAGCATTCGCTCATGAAAAGATGTTGCATGAATATTCTCGCTTGAATTTAAATATCCAATGGTAATATAGCCAATGGATTTAGAGAAAACATTACATACTATACTGAACTCTTGCAGAAACTTATAGCAGTTTTTAGTATGTAGTCCACAGGTAGATAAGCAAAAGTGTATAAAGCAAGCACCAGTGAAAACAATTGTCATCTATAATCGGTAGTATTATTAAGAAAGATCCTAGTCAGTGGTGTATCTACTGGGAAACAGGCAAGACTGTAAGCGAATCTAAACATTCACCTCGAAGACAAACTGAGGGGGACAAACTAATGCACGTACACATATGTAGATCAGGTAATACATATGTTCGCAGGTACATCTATCATGTCCTAATCATGTGTGCCTACGCCTGCTCATGTGTGTGAGAGACGAAGTAGCAAATAAGAGAGAGACACTGAACCAGAAGTGAGGTCGCTTTCCAGAGATTGAATGGTAGTAATCTGCATCTGCTCTTCGACCGAGATCTTGGCGGCCTGATCCTCCACATCTTTCAATTCGCAATCGCAATTTAGCAACATAATTTTTACATAAGGCTTACATGTTTCACTTCGAGAGAAGGACAGGTAGAGAAGTACCGTTCATTTGACATCGCAGAGTCTTCATGTACTGCAAGTAGTCCTCCATCTTCAAACTGTACGTACACATTCATATCACTTGCCACGCCATGCACAAAAGCGGAAAGACATCAAACAAAGGTGCTTCTCCCTAAGAACTTCTGTGCGGCAATACTGCGTTGTAAAACTCAAATCTAGTGAAAACAAGAGCTGAAATTCCCGATTATGAACTAGCGTCTCCAACTCCTTTGTCAACAGAGCCCTGAGCTGAGACATTTTGGAGCCCTCTGTATCAGGCGACATTGACGATGAGAAGCTCGAGTGCAGTGATGAACGCAACCAACTAGTGTCGCAACAAAATCACAGAAGCGCGCGGTTCAGCTATAACCGCCACATGACCGAACGAAGCGAGTTCTCGAAAGAGGCGGAGCTAAGTACAGAGACGCGCTAGCGATGGAGGAGCCGTGAGCTCATGATGGCGGCTCCGCGAGATCGATGTCGCCGACGATCGCGCTGTATCGGCGCCAGCGACGGTGCCGTGAGCTCGGAATCGCGGCGATCCCTGGACGACGAAGAAGAGGTAGAGACGCACCTGATGAGAGAGACGACCGAGAGCGGCTTGGCTTTGGCGAGACGGCGACCGGAGAGAGAGGCGACTGGGGAGTGAAGCTGGAGCAGACGGCGGTCGGAGGGGGGAGGATCGGACGTCGGGAACCTGCTTAACATTGGGCGCCAAAGAGGCGCCAATTTCTAGCCTAACCCAGTCTCCTTCCCCACTAAACGGGAAGCAGAAAAAAAAAATTATAAAAAAAAAAAAAAAAAAATTGAAGGAAAAGGAAGGAAGGAAATGACGTTAATACCCTCCACTAAATTGACTTGCACACTCAAAAGTTCACTTAACTTCGATTCTTTAGGTCCTCTTTCTCCGGAGTTAAAAATGGTGGAAAGAAATGATCCGTATCGATCATTCCCGAATTATTATAAGAATTCTATTCCCACGATAAAATATTTAGTTTGAGTCATGAAAACTGCCCATTTTGAACAAGTCTGTCACTGTCAAATCCTCATCCTAATCCTAATGGGAGCAAGGCTTCTTTTTTTATTAAGGAAGCAACGGTCCAAAAGAAAAAATAGACTGAGGATTTCCGAGATGTCTTAGAAATAGGCGACTCCCAAAATTTCTTATGATTGGTATTCCATAAATAGTAGATTTCTTGGTAGAATATGCCATTTCTTTTGCCGTGATATCAACATATTAATTTATCTTTCTAAATGCATGCTCTGTCCCATAATGAGGAGAGCCATTGAATGTAAGCACTGTAATAGATTTGGAGTTAAATACCTTCCTGAAAATAATCACTTGTATTTCATACAAATGTGAAAGAACAATAAATATTTTCGTCATGTAGAAATACGTTAAACATAAATTATTGTCAATAATGAAAACATTCTTTTAATAATTATTACAAGCCATTTATTTTTCACAAATAAACGAGGCGTAAGGCTATTTGCACAATAATCTTTGCATCGGGGTCAATGGGAGCATGAGAGCAATGCTATTACAAAAAGCCAACCCAAACGAGGTCCTAGATTTTAAGTAAAGTCCTTGTTTGCCAAATCCAAAGCCCATCATTTGGTATTTACTCTTTTGGGATCATTTTAGGCAACCACCACTTTTGTGCAGAAGTCCCTGTTGTCTAAATAAATTTTCACTTTAACCCACCATCTTCGATGGCCTCCTTGACGATGCAAGTCCCTTCGATGGTCATCTCGAGGTCGACAGGTGATTTGATAGATAACTAATTCAATAATAAATATTTTGTTTTTCTCAAGGTAAAGGACTGCCAATTTGGTTTCTGATGCGGAAGGAGGGATTCATGCCACTCCTCTCCTTGTAGCCTTCGACACTTGTTCCATCAGTGCCAGTTAGAAGAACCGAATTGGTTCGAATACAAAAGCACGTGATCAAATTAAGCAATCATAGTTTATTTTAGGGGCCAAATTGAATAATGACTAAGAATTTGAGGACCGTGCTGACGATATTGCCAAAGATAAGATTAAAAAGAGGGCAAGACGTATTTATGTATCAAGAGTAGAACTGACAGCTCCGGGCGGAAACACAGGTTCCTCAAGATTCAAAGCAAGCGCGCCTGCAAGCTTGGCTAAGCTATCCATCGACCAAGCAAGCTCGCGAATCGACGCGAAAGCTGGGTTCGAGCTTGGCATTCGATTCTGAATCTCGAGGGATCGCGGAGTAGATGACGATGAGCATCCCGGGAAGTGGGCTGATGCCTTGGTTGCACGGCGAGGTCGTCGATCCCCTTCTCCAGATCCTCCACAAGTACTCTCTCTTTCTCCCTCTCGAGTGACTGCGCGGCATCTCTGTACTTGCGTGTGGCTACTCGACGCTATTTCCTTTTCGTTCGTCCGTCCTGGAGACCGAATGTTTGGGGTTGTTCTGTTTCGTTCGCTACGTACGAAGCCAGCACGCGAATTGTTCGTCCGTCAAGTTTTGCGTTTGCAGAATCCACACTGAAGATCAGTTCCTTGCTTTGTTCATTGTTCTGTTAGCTCTAGCACTAAATATACGTAACTACTCTGTTCAATGAACAAAATTCTTTTGCTTTAGTTTTTTGTCTGTAGATTGTAAGCACCACGTTATCAGTAACCAGGTGATTGGAAAGTTTGCCTCGTGCTGCACAGGTCTCAACATTAGATGTCAGATAAAGTAAACCGCAACGGAAGTTTTTGTAACGCATAACCTCATGGCGCACAGTACATGGAGCACGGCTCCTAATTGTATCCGCTTACTGACGCTTATTTGTAGGTGACGGGTTTTCCTGGTGTAGATCCTGCCTTAAATTGAAACATCGGACTACTATGACCAGATGAAGCAACAAATGGCCCAACAAAACCAAGGACTGGAATAGTGATACGGCTTTCATGAAGGATAAAATTGGGTTACTGACTACCTCTGCTTTACTAGGCACATTGACAGTGCTTCAGCGAAAATAAGGAAAGGTCGACAGAGACTCAGCAGTTATTAAAGGGAATTGACAGACATATCTCAATGATATATTTGTCAAACTAAACTCATACCAATGGAAACAAAAAATGAAACGATTCTTGTTTGAAGCGCATGGCCAAATGACGATCTATGCTGAAGAAATAGGTGTCATGGTGTTGAAAAAGCACAATAGATCAAGACGTCATAAAAGTAGAAACTCTATAAAAGATCACAAGTCAGCAACATATGCCGTCATTGGCCTATAGTTCAAATTGAAAAGGTTAATTACCCATGCCTCCAGCTGCAACCTTTTCCTTCAATGAATGTGCCCTTGACCTGCAAATTTTCTGGTTAGCAAAGCACTGCCATGATCTAAAAAGCATATTACTACCCATTTGGCTGCAAAGGTAATGGCCAAGACAGAAATAAGAGAATTCAACGTGGTTAACAAACTCCATCCTAGAGGGGACCATAATATAATTAACTCTAGAGTTCCCATCATTAAATTCAGCCTTTAGTTCACAAAATTGAACAAAAAAAAAATCAGCATTAGAAACAAAGACGTTAAAACCCATGCAAAACAAGTTAAAAACCTTTTTATTTATATTTTCCTTTGTTTTGGTTTCTTTCAATTTTTTCCTGATGCTGAGCTTGATCTTCTGCGCCTTTTTCAGTTTGACAAATCATTGGGATCACAAAGCCAATTTTATCAGCCAGATTAACCTATAATACGAGGTTCGATATATAAAAAAAATGGAACAAAATTGGCCCTCTGAGCTCTACGAGGCTTTGCCTCTGCCCCTCGACTCTCTATATGGCTTCATCGCTAAAAGGGCGTCAACATGCTTGGTTGATTAAATTTGATTTGCACGTATACTGGGAAAAACAATGATGAATATCATATACTTAAAAACTTTTATTACATCTTGTGGAGGCTTCATGTTAAGGTCTATCTGCATCGCTTAAATTCCAAGTTGCAATGGATTTCATATGAATGCAGCGTCCCTGCAATTAACAATTCTAATTTTTTAGGTGAATTTTCAAACGTCACATTAGAGCAAAAAGTTTTTTTTTTTTTTTTTTTTAATTTACTCATGACCACAAGGATTGGTTTGCATCAGAGATCAATTACAAAAGCTTGAAGTTTTGGGATTTAATTGGTCATGTAGCTGACCGCTTATATAATTGCTGCTTAATTTTGACATCACAAGTAAAATGATTTTGCGATCATCAAAATCATTCTCCCCATGAATTGTCACGCTCATAAAGGTGAAGGTGACAACAAGTCCAAGCTTGAATTAGTTAGACATTTATCGAAAAAAATCGTACACGACACGACACGACACGAGAGTGCTAATTCAAAAGCACACTTTCATTAATATTCAATTGTAAAAAGCTCTCCGCAATCACCGGGAAACAACAGAATTAATCCATGCAAGACTTTATGTTCCACTAATTAAGGGCGTGAAGTCCCTTTTCCACGGAAATATGACTTGGGTTCAAATTCACCATCGGGATATGGAAAGTAATGTGCGTGGAGTCATGGTACTGGAACTTTATAAAATTTGTGAAAAAAGGTAGAACAAATTAGACATGGAAAAGTGGTATGAACATGGGAAATAATGTGTGTCGTCAATTGCGGGGTCTTTTCCTCAAACAGGAGGGATGACTTGCTTGGAAAATAGGTATGAGTGCATGCCAGAAAGAAGTCTTGAGGATCTACACGGCTTCTAGAAAGTATAGAAGGGATTTTGAGATAGGTTCAAGGAAGGCCCAAGATAGGTCAGTTGATTGATTCAATATCAACGGAAAAAAAAATTATAATTAGAATTGCTATTAAATAAAAGGAACAAAAGGAAGCAAGGAAAGAATTTCCGCGTGAGATGCAAGGCAGGGCAATTCACAGGGCTGAGCGGGTTGGTATAATTTGCTACACGCTTAATAGTAAAATAAAAATAAAAAACATATGTGTTAAGTGAATACAAACACATCAACTTAAAAAAATAGTAGAGCTAAGTTCATGAGATTGTAATTTTTTTAATAGTATAGAATGTAGATACGGCCGAAAGTTGCTAGAATCAAATGCTCGTCGAGCAAGATCATGAGTCGATGAAGCGGCTCTTCCTCAGGCTCTTTTCTAACTCTCTAATTTGAGGTGTCGTAAATGATGTGAGTATGTATCTGAGGGATTTTTTGACCTCGACCATCAATATCTGCTACAGTTTCTGGCTTCTTAGTGGATGCACGGAAGAAATTGCTCAATATGTCCAATTGATTCTTCACTTCATGTCATGATCTGAGACCCTCTCCATGGTGGAGGATGTTAGTTTCTCTTCACTCATCTTGATTTACAATTCATTTTATTTACTTATCTCGATTTATCATCGCCAACTAATTTACCTCCTTAATAAGTGGGAATTGTGTCAGATCAATATATGTAAAATTGGTTATTGAGAACTGACAATACAATCAAGAAATACTAGATATGAAAGATGGACCTTGACAAGCGCTAGATAACGGAAAATCGATCTTCAATGCTTGTCCGTAGTCTAGGTCTGTCAGAATTTTGAGGGAACAATTAGTGAGGATAAGCACCACTCTGGCTTAAACCAATCCATCATCGTATGTGTTGTTACCGAAAACTAAATAAGTTGTGTGTTTCAAAATTGGAAAATTTGAATAACATGTACAGCCCTGCACATTCTTAATTGCCGGTAATATATTCAAATTTAATTTTATCATATAACTTGCTATAAATCTATTACATACTTAATGTTTATGTAAAAATTATATGTTGTAAAGTGAATAATGAAAACACATCAGTATAAATTAGTAGAGTTAAGCTAATGAGGTTGTGATTTTCATATAAGTATAGAATATGGATAAGTTTAAAATAAATTTAATTGATGATTGTTAAGAAAATGTTTATGAATTATATATATCTCTTAAAAAGTTAATGATTTTTTTTTCCTTGCGGGGCACATTGCCTCGTCTCGGGGGACGTGCCCCACTCCACCCCACATTTGACGGTTGGAAATTGTCGCCGATAACTGCATTCCATAAGAACTCGATTGCGCTATTTTAAACATTTTATAAAAAAAGCTTTTGGGAATTCTAATATAATTTTTATTTTTCATGTTTATCACGTGTGCAAGGGAATCGCAATCGGCACCACTTGTGATGATGATCAGCTTTTGTCTTAATCCTCCTCCTCCTTTTGACACTTAAATATGGCACTAAACTTGTTAGGATGATTTTGCGATCGTCAAAATTATTCTCTCCACAAATGATGTCATGTTGATAGAGATAGGGGTGGCAAATTCATAACCAGGATGGACTTGAACAAGCTAGAAATAATCGAGAAAAATCCTACATGACGCAATAAAATTAATTTAAAGATAACACAAATTGATACATTGTCAGTGATATTTGATTGAATAAATTGCAATCACTAATAAATGATGCAAATAATCAATATTAAATTGATCATACGAATTGTCAATCATTTTGATTATAATCCTAATCTGATTTGATGTCAATCTAATAAGAGAAAGTTTAACTTTTTTGTCTTAGATGTGAAGCAGAATAAGGACGTAGAGATCCCGTTCCACAGAAGTGTGATTTGGGTTCAACCTCATTGCAGAATGTGGAAAATGATGTGTTAAGAAAATGTTTATGATTATATATATATATATATATATCTTAAAAAGTTAATGAAATTTTTTACCCTTGCGGGGCACAGTGCCTCGTCTCGGGAGGACGTGCCCCACTCCGCCCCACATTTGAAGGTTGGAAATTGTCGCCGATAATTGCATTCCATACGAACTTGATTGTGCTATTTTATACATTTTATAAAAAGCTTTTAGGATTTCTAATATAATTTTTCTTGTTCATGTTTACCACGAGTGCAAGGCAATCGCAATCGGCACAACTTGTTATGATAATCTGCTTTTGTCTTAATCCTCCTCCTTCTAGAACTCAAATAAGGTACTAAAATTGTTAGAATGATTTTGCGATCATCGAAATCATTCTCTCCACAAATTACATTACACTGATGGAGCTAAGGGTGGCAAATTCTTAACCAGAATTAACCTGAACAAGCTAGAGATATATCGAGAAAAATCCTACACTACATGACAAAATTAATTCAAATATAACTTAAATTGATACATTGTCTCTAATATTTGATTGAAATAAATTGCAAACACCACGAAATGATACAAATAATCAATATTAGATTAATCATATGAATCGTCAATCATTCTAATTATAATCCTAATTCCGATTTGATGTCAATCTAATAAGAGAAAGTGTAACTTTTTCGTCTTAGATATTGAGCGGAATAAGGACGTAAAGATCCCTTTCCACATAAGTGTGATTTGGTTTCAAACTCACTGCGGAAATGTGGAAAATGATGTGCATGGAGCGCCCGATGGTCAGTGGCGTTGACATATTATAATCCTCTTGCAAGAAGGTTTTGTTGACATTGAACGATCATTTGCCAATGGGTGCCCAAGCATGTCTTTCGGGCTTTCAGATTGGTAAAAAGAAGGGTGGAAATATTGGTAACATGAATCATAGCATTAGAAGACGATCTTTCAAATGGATTTTGTGTTACACTTCCAAATGGATTTTGTGGGTCGAATGTGTCTCGGAAAGAACTCTTTTGGGGGTCTACACAACTTCTATAAAAGCTCTTCTCTGCGAAGCTGTTGAGTATATAGCTCAAGCTGCTCCAACTATTCATATCACTTCACTCGTTCCTTGTAGCCCTCCCTTTGCCAATTGATATCCAACTTAAGCACGTAAAATGGGACACTCACGTCTCATTTGCCCACAACTCCTTTGCTCTTGTCTTCTTTTGGCTGCCCTCCTCGTGTCGTGCTTAGTTATCACCACTTCTGCTACTAACAATACAGACGGACTTGCATTACTGGCATTCAAGGCGGGAATAACTAGTGACCCTTTCGGGTCGCTTAACTCGTGGAACGACAGCATCGACTTTTGCCGATGGTATGGGGTTAGGTGCGGTCGTCGACACCACAGAGTCACAGTACTAGACCTCAATTCCCAAAGACTCTCAGGACCTATCTCCCCTCACATTGGGAACCTCAGCTTCTTAAGAGAACTGAGTCTCCAAAATAATAGCTTCTTCCTTGAAATCCCTTCCCAAATTGGTCAGCTGCGTCGGCTCCAAAACTTGGATCTATCCAATAATTCACTGATAGGCGAGATTCCTAGGAATATATCAGGTTGCTCTAACCTTGTTTATCTCCTCATCTACTACAACCAATTCGTTGGAGGAATTCCAGTGGAGCTAGGCTCCTTGTCACATCTTCAATGGTTAGTTTTTACTGCGAACCAATTGACTGGCAGCATCCCTTCATCCATAGGGAACGCATCATTTCTAGAGAGGATTTTTTGTAGTTATAATGGTTTGAGCGGGATCATTCCCCAATCTATTGGCCGACTAACCAAACTAAAACAGCTCGCCTTGGGAGCAAACAAGCTTTCAGGTACCATTCCGCCTTCAGTCTTCAACTTGTCTTCGCTGACTGGAGTTGATGTACGTGAAAATCAGATTTGCGGCAATCTTCCTGAAGATATAGGATTCACTCTCCCGAACCTTCAATTTTTTAGCATTTTTGATAACCAATTCACTGGATCAATCCCTTCTTCAATATCCAATTCCACAAATCTGACAGTGCTTGATCTTACTGGCAATGAGCTGTCCAGGAAAGTCCCTTCGTTGGCGAATCTCCATAACCTTCAGTGGGTTTTACTATCCTTTAATTATCTTGGGAGTGGAGGGTCCAATGCAGATGATATGAGCTTCCTTTGCTCCCTAACAAATGCCACCAACTTGATGGAATTAGCAATACATGAAAATAGATTTGGTGGGACGCTTCCTGGATGCATCGGTAATTTCTCCGCTACTTTTAAAGGTCTATCACTAGCCTTGAATCTGATAATGGGTGAGATACCGAGAGAAATTGGCAATCTTGTGAACTTGCAGGTATTACAAATACATGACAACCTTCTTTCAGGTCCGATCCCGTCTCATTTAGGAAACCTTTCGAATCTTGCAGCATTGACATTGTCAAACAACAATCTATCTGGCATGATCCCATCCTCCTTGCAAAATCTACAGAATTTGATATATTTATATCTCGAAAGAAATAACTTCAAAGGGCCAATTCCTTCATACCTAGGAAAGTATCAAAGCTTGACAAGGCTGAATCTTGCTAGTAATAATTTTAGTGGTCCTATAGTTTTCCCCATGACTGGGAACCTCCTCTATTTGAATTTGTCTTGGAACCATCTGAGTGGAGTCCTTCTGATGGAAATCGGCAACTTGAAACATTTGGACACATTGGATGTCTCAGGAAATATTCTAGAAGGTGAAATCCCGAGTAATATAGGCAATTGTGATGGATTGACAGTACTGCGACTACAAGATAACCTCTTCCATGGATCCATTCCTCAACAAATTAGCTCATTAAGAGGCATTGAGGAATTAGATCTTTCCAACAACAATTTCTATGGTGAAATTCCAAAGTTCTTAGAGGCATTTCAGTTTTTGGAAAAGCTGAATTTATCTTACAATCATTTGGAAGGCCCGCTTCCAACTCAAGGAGTTTTTAGTAACCTGAGTGCGACTTTTGTCGTTGGAAATGAAAAGCTCTGTGGAGGAATGCCTGAATTTGAGCTCCCTACGTGTGTCTCTCGAAACTCGAAAAGTAGAGAAGGAGTCCATAAGTTGAAACTCACCATTGCTATTATTTTTGGTCTTCTTGGAATAACTCTCGTCGCCACTTTCCTATATCTATGTTTGTTGAAGCAGAAAAGAAAGGAGCCGATTTCAAGTTGCTTAGATGATTCATTGTTGAATCTATCTTACGGAACTCTCCTAAAAGCCACCGATGGTTTCTCTTCGACTAATTTGATTGGGGCCGGAAGTTTTGGATCTGTCTACAAGGGATTGCTTCAGGAGAGTGGAAATGTCATTGCGGTGAAGGTGATAAATCTAACACGGCATGGCGCACTCAAAAGCTTCAAAGCTGAGTGTGAGGCTTTAAAGTGTATAAAACACCGAAATCTTCTTAAAGTCTTGACGGTGTGTTCAGGCATTGATTATAAGGGTGATGAGTTTAAGGCTTTAGTTTACGAGTTCATGGTCAATGGTAGCCTAGAAGAGTGGTTGCACCCACATTTAGCTCCAAATGATGCAGATGGGCACTCTAAGGAATTGAGTCTCTTCCAAAGGATAAACGTTTCCATTGATGTTGCTTTCGCATTAGATTATCTCCACAATCAATGCGAAAGCCCGATAATTCATTGTGATCTAAAGCCAAGTAATGTCCTTCTAGATGCTGACATGGTTGGACATGTTGGTGACTTTGGGTTGGCGAAGATTGTCCTTGAATCCACACCTCACACTAGAGCAAATATGAGTTCTGCCGGTTTAAGAGGAACAATTGGTTATGCCGCTCCAGGTAAAAACTCCTCCCCCAACCAAAAGAAAACAAAAAAAAGCTTAAATCCAGTCATTATCAACATGTCCTTATAGAGACTTGTGCTTTTTGTTTTATCATTTCTTCAAGAAACTGTTTTGTGTATTCGTTTTTGGCATTTCTTACGTCATGAAATGTGTAAACTGCAGAATATGCTAATGGAAGCCAGGTCTCAAGAGAAGGTGATCTCTATAGTTATGGCATCCTTTTATTAGAGATGTTCACGGGATTAAGTCCCACTAGCAACATGTTCAGAGATGAGTTGAATCTCCATAATTATGTTGCTGAGGCTCTACCCCAACGTGCTATGGAGATTACCAATCCCGTGCTGCTTCACGAAGGAGAGTGCCACAACAGTTCCCAAGATTCGCCTCACAAAAGAAACCGCATATTTCAGGAATGTTTGGAAACAATATATCGTGTTGGACTCGCTTGCTCTGTGGAGGAGCCTAGAAGACGCATGAGCATCGACAAAGTTGCAACCCAACTGCACTCGATCAGGAAGAAACTTCTTACAGCTTCTTCACTCAGATGAGGCACGAATAAATGACATTGAAAGTAGCATGTTCTTCATTTCCTATAATGAATCTCTCTAGTGCTATTTGTGAATGAAAAAGGAAAGGATGAATGTCTGACTTTCCTAATTTTCTTGTGAATCTAAGAGAGTATCGTCCCAACATTCCTACTTTAAAGAATTGGCCATCAATTCACACTTTCTAATTTTATTTTATTTGGTCAGAATGACATTTCTTGACAAATTAATGGGATAAAAAGCCAAAATTATGAGGCAAATTGATCTGTAATTACAGAATTCAATATACACGAAACGGGACAAGTGTCCCCACTGAGCTCTACAAGGCTCTGCTCTCTCTATGGCTCCATTGCAAATAGGGTGTCATCACGTTTTGTTGATTGAATCTGGTTTGTGGGTCTACCAGAAAAATAACGATAAATATCATATGCTTGAAAATTTTAACTGCAACTTGTTAAGGTCTATCCGCACCGCTTAAAAACCAAGTTGCAATGGGTTTTATATAAATGCGGCGTCCCTCCAATTAACAATTCTGATATTTAAGGTGAATTTTCAAACATCACATTTGAGCAATTAACTTTTTTTAGTCCTGACCACGAGCAACGGTTTGCATTAGAGGTTGATTATTAAAGCTTGACGTTTTGGTATTTGATTGTTGTTTTGTCTTCGTTGCCGTCCTTCGAAGTCCATGAGCTAGTCCATTAATCAGAGGCAACCCAAGCGTCACTCGCTGACATCACAATTGAAATGATTCGAATTAATTCTTCTACCTGCGAGGTCAACTAGTACAGCCGGCAAGGCAAGAATTTGAATGAAATTTATGGCATTAGTAGCTAAAATAGCCAGGTGGCTTGACATTTTTCATTTATTTTAATCTCCAATGATTCATAATGTTAATCATGTAGAAAGTATAGGGAAAGGAGGAGAAATACTTTATGCAACTCTTTCGAGGACTTACCGACCTCGTTATGTTTGGAAGGTATTCTGACTCATTATGATCACCAAGTACGGATGTTACGATGAAGCAGCAAGCTGTTCGGTTGGGCAGTGGCCTCTACAATTCAACTCGATCTCCATTTTTCATTAGTTTTCCTTCGGTTTTTTTTTCTTTGTACACTTCTCATTTTATTGACGCAAGTTCATCTTGAGCTATTTGTGCTTCCAGTTTAGTACCATATTACTAGGCTAGTTAGTAGTTAAAACACGAGTATCAGATGTTCTGGTTGCTTTCATTTCATGTTCATACACAAGCATCTAACTCAATCTTGTACTCCTGTCCACAGGCGCACTTCACGAGCTGTGATACTCCCTGTTAAAAGCAGATAAACAAATAATTACGGCAAAATATATGAATAAGGGTAATAATAAAATCTCTAAACAGAAGGGTCTGTTACAAAATTATGTGTTTGAATTGAGACAGCATACATGGAAGAACAGCAAAATCCAGAGAAAAACTAGATGATAATCTCCTAGTTCTGGAGGATAACAGAGATTGGAAGTAGAGTGAAACCAACCCCATTTTACGGGTACACTCCCCAGATAACAGCACATTGTTCAAATTCAATATTGTTAACACCCATTTCGCATTTATTTTAAAAAAAATGAAAATCACAGTTTTGGAATGATTTTACCTTCAGTTTCTCCATTTGATTCTGCAGAGACTGCTGGAACTCGGTTTCCCCAACAATATCTGCTAAAAGAGCTTTTTGTTCCTTTTCCAAAGTCTCTACATCCATTGCCCTTAGCTCTTCCTGCATCGTACCACAGCAAAGAAAGTTGCTGAGTCTTAACTACAACCAAGTACAATCAATACAAAGTCCTGGACCTGTACTTCAAGGATCCATTTTAGAACCAAGTTCAGCAGATAAGCTGAACCACATTAAAAAAAATTGAAGTTACCTATACCTGTAATAATTTGGTTCATTAAAACCAAATGCAGACATTCTACATAGGTATTGCATGAACTATAAGTATTACGGTGATTGAGTATAACACGTACTTGACAATACCTATTGCCTTGATACTCACCTGGAATTCATTTGACTGGCTTTTCATTTGCTCAATTCGTTGCTTCATCTGCAATAATAGGTGTTGCAATAGCACTATTAGTGTTCATGAAGAAATGATGATGAGCTGCAAATTGGAGATATTAGCTCCCAATGCTTAGTTGCCTCTTGGCAACTTTGCTTCTATATTTCATCATTACAATAATGGCTTCTATAGTCAAAGTGATTACAAATTAGACATCACACTCGTGCCAAAAGGTAGATTAACAGATAAAGACGGAAGCATAAATACCAAATCAAAGCTAAAAGCCCCCTAGAGGTATCAGTTTAGGCACCTAGGAATGTCATTTGAATCAAGCTGCTCCATGGCAGTTTCTGCTACATTATAAACTTGAAATGGAACACGCTTCATTCAGGATCAGGAGAGCATTGTAGTGCATATTATCACAAATCAGCTCTAAGCATTGACAATTAGTGAAAATCATTTTAACTAGAGAAGTGAAATCAATGCATTGTGAAATTTAAATATGGACTACTTAACTGCAGAATTTTCTGCAGCTAGCTTAGCTTTTGTTCTTTTAATCTTGTCAAGCTTTGCTATCGCAGAATCCACCCTGAAGATCAGTTCCTTGCTTGCTCCCTTGTTCTGTCAGTTCAAGCATTAAATTTAATAACTTCTCTGTTCAATGAACATAATTCTTTTGTTTTTAGTTTTTCATCTGTGAGTACCACGTTCTCAGTAAGCAGGTGATTGGAAAGTTTGCCTCTTGCTGCAAAGGTATCAGCATTAGCTATCAAAAGTAAACCGTAATGGAAGTTTTTGTAACACATAACCTCACAGTGCAGAGTACAGGGAGCAAGGCTCCTAATTGTATCTGCTTACTGGCGCTTACATGTAGGTGATAAGTTTTCCTAGTGTAGATTCTGCCTTAAGTTGAACATCAGATTATGATGACCAGATGAAGCAACAAATGGCCCAAAAATACTAAGGACTAGACTAGTAAAATGGCTTTCATGACGGACACAATTGAATTACCAAGACCTCTGCTTCATTAAGTACAGTGACAGTGCTACAGAAAAAATAAGGAAAGGTTGACAAGAGACTCAGCAGTTATTAAAGGGAATTGATGAACTTATCTCAATGATATATTTGTCAAACTAAACCCATACCAATGGAAAGAAAAAAATGAAACCGTTCTTATTTGACGAGTATGGCCAAATGATGATCTATGGTGAAGAAATAGGTGTACGTGCTGTTAAAAAGCACAATAGATCATGAGGACATAAAAATAGAACCTCTAGAGAAGATCACATGTCAGCAACATATGCCTTCATTGGCCTATAGTTCAAACTTGAAAAAGTTAAATACCAATACCTCCAGCTGCAACCTTTTCTTCATCAACCTTGACCTGCCAATATTCTGGTTAGCAAAGCACTGCTATGATCTAAGAAACATACTTCTAACCATTTGGCTTCTGACCAACAAAAAAAAAAATACCATTTGGCTGCAAGGTAATAGCCAAGACAGAAAGACATAAGAGAATTCAAGGGGGTTGACAAACTTTTTCTTAAGGGGAAGCATAATATAATTAATGTTCCCCTCATTGAATTCAACCTTCAGTTCACAAAATTAAAGAAGTTCAGCCTTCCAAAGACTGATATTGAGGAACTCCAAGAGGGAAAAAAGTGACTGAAGCTATGCAAACCAAGATGTTTGTACGAGTACATATATAAATTGAATCACAAAAAAGGATGATCCTCCTCAACATGACAAATTTAAAATCTAATGGTAACAGCAAGTCCAAATGTAGAATAAACAAAAAGGAGTACCAAGTCATGGACTTCTGTGTCAGGCTTGGTATGCGACAGTTAAGCCATCCCTAAAAGAACGAGATAAAAAAGACCGTCAGCTTGGTGGACATCCTGATAAGAGGTCAAAACTTGAGAAATCTTACTTCTTTTTTTTTTTTTTTTTTTTTGGGGTCATAAGAGAAATCTCACTTGTAGCTGCTGGAATTTGACATCTATATCCTCAGCAACATTGGCATAGTAGGTGCTGAAAGTCCCAGAAATTCAGTGAAGAGTTGAAGAACACAGCACCTTTTTGGGTTCAAGGACACAACAAATTTAGATACTTGAGAACAGGCTAGTAACCTTTTCTCAACCAGTTTGGCCAATAAGCCTACCCTTTCTTGGTGAACTAGCTCCAAAGTCTGCACAGAACTCCAACAAAAGTTCATGGTAAGATAAAATTACCCAAGTTTCTTTATTAAGCATAATCGATCATGTGGTTTAGTCATTTAGAAGTTTAGAAAGCCTCACAGTCTAGCATATATATCATCCTCCACCATTTCTGATCCAACTCAATTTCTTTAAATATAAGTAATAAACACAAGGACGCATATTACAGAAATCTGACACAATTGACATTAAAAGCGTCAAAATCTAAATTTACATATGCTCTGCCAGATATACCAAGACAAACTTGAAAATCAACACAGAAACGATCGAAAAATTTCCTATCTTGACACATTTGGGATAATACCTGTTCAAGTATTAGCTACTTCAACAACCAAGCATTAAAGAAATAGCGCTTTAGCAAATGAAATTTTTCTCCACTGAAACTTTGAAAAGTCTCCAGGATATATATAAATTAATGAATTTCATCACTGGTCTCACTGCCTTTAACCTTTTCAGCTCATATCAGATAATCATCTATGTCTGGTAAATTGAAAGACAAATTTGAAACCTTTTCAACTTCCTTTTCATCCTCACTTTTTGCTAGTGATCCAAATATAAAATTCATGTTGACCTTAGAGTTCTGCTCAACGTTCCAAGCTATGTGCAAACCATCCAAAGCAGCAATACTGTAAGCTTGAAACTATTCTCTGCAACCTTTGGTGATAAATTAATTTCTGATTCTTCAGAATTATTTCGAGATGCATGGTGGTCTCCATTTGCACAACATATTATGGTGCTTCTATGCACTAACCTGATTATCAGAAAAGCCATTACACAAAAAACAATTGCTGCACACAATAGAGTTCAATGCATCCCGTCATCTGGTATCTTTCTATCTTGGAGTAAACTAAGGCATGAACCTGAACTCCAAGTCACAGATTTTTTTTAAAGATATCATTAAGGTAGCAGCATCAACAGATTATTCATATTAATATAAGCGAAAGACCAATCAACCAAAAGAGAGACAAAAGAATCAGCCTGTAATTTGAAAAGAAAAATATTATTTGAGGAATGGAGGACGCAGCATACTATTTTTGTTGAATCGGATGCTTAGTTGAGTTTCAATGTGATAGGATGGAGCAAAAGATTCTTCCAAGCTCTATCCATTACATTTCGGCATAGAATTTATATCTGGAGTTAATGAGTAAGGCGAGTAGAATAGCATCTTATCAAGGGATCACCATGAAGGACAGATATCACAGTTTAGTATATCAGATATAAGGCTGCAGATCACTTCCTTCTTCAGAACCCAACAGGTTATTGTGTTCTTCCTTTCCTCTTTTACGGTAAAGTTCATCTGACCCGTCACTATTAATTATATAACACATATATAAATAAGGAGGAGTTCTACCTGTGTCAGTGTGCAACAATCAGATTCCAAAGAAGCAACCTTTCTTTGCTTGTCCAATATCTGAGAGCATATTTCACCTTTTGCAGTCATCATCTGCTCTGTTTCTTCTTTAAGTTTCTGATCTTCTGATTTTGCTGGATAAACAACGTTTTAAGTAAAAGGAAGTTAAGTACTTCAAGAAAAAGGAAGATTGTTGGCTTTTAACAGTTCTATACAGTAGCTTACACAACAAAATTACCTGAAAGCAATCATGATTGAAATACAAGGATCAAACTATTTTAGCCAAACTAACCATAACTTCC
Organism: Corymbia calophylla; assembly: GCA_014182845.1. Lineage (NCBI taxonomy): Eukaryota > Viridiplantae > Streptophyta > Magnoliopsida > Myrtales > Myrtaceae > Corymbia > Corymbia calophylla. Next base: position 34,191,822 of record CM024698.1, read on the forward strand.
ACAAATCGATGGCGTAAATACTTTCGAGGAGATATAGAAGAAGAGTAAAGCTTAAATTTAAACAGTTACCGTAATTATCACCCCGAGATCAAGAAGAATCACCCAGTTCTCAAATCACTACAAAAAGCTGAAGGAAGTATTCTCACTAAAGGTACTTCACACCCTAGAACAAGGTCCACAAATCCCACCAAATTAAAGGGACAAGGAGATCATCGACTTAGCATTGGAAAGATGCTCGCATTGACATTGGGGTTCGCTCATCTATGAATAGACCTAGCAAGCATGCGCCTCTTTGATTAAATGTCATATGGCTACAACTCCGCTAATAAAGCATCAGCGTGATTTAACTTAATATCATCTTCATCCTATATGGAACTTTAAAATTATAATTTACACTGATTTGATAAAAGACTGACTTTTAGTGTAATTAGTACTAGCTAGGAACAACTAATATTGAGAGATTTAATAATGTAAGCTTAAATAAAAAATGAAGCATTCGCTCATGAAAAGCTGTTTCATGAATATTCTCACTTGAATTTAAATATCCAATGCTAATATAGCCAATGAGTTAAGAGAAAACATTACATACTATACTGAACTCTTGCAGAAACTTATGGTGGTTCTTAGTATGTAGTCCACAGGTAGATAAGCAAAAGTGTATAAAGCAAGCACCAGTAAAAACAATTGTCATCTATAACCGGCAGTATTATTAAGAAAGATCATAGTCATTGGTGGATCTACTAGTAAACAGGTAAGACTAAGCAAATCTAAACATTCACCTTGAAGACAAACTGATGGGGACAAACTAATGCACGTTAAGAAAGGGAGTGCGCACACATATGTAGATCAGGGAATACATATGTTCACAGATATATCTATCATGTCCTAATCATGTGTGCCTGCGCTTGCTCATGTGTGTAAGAGACTTGAAGTAGCAAATAAGAGAGAGACACGAACCAGAAGTGAGGTCGCTTTCCAGAGATTGAATGGTAGTAATCTGCATCTGCTCTTCAACTGAGATCTTGGTGGCCTGATCCTCCATGTCTTTTGATTCACAATTGCAATTCAGCAACACTTTTTCACATAGGTGTACATGTTTTACTTTGAGACAATGACAGGTAGAGATGTTGTACCGTTCATTTGACATCGCAGAGTCTTCATGTACTGCAAGTATTCCTCCATCTTCAAACTGTACATTCACATTCATTATCACTTGCCACGCCATGTACAAAAGCGGAAAGTCATCAAACAAAGGTGCTTTTCCCTAAGAACTTCTGTGCGGCGATACTGCGTTGTGAAACTCAAATCTAGTGAAAACAAGAGTTTAAATACCCGATTATGAACTAGCGTCTCCAACTCCTTTGTCAACAGAGCCCTGAGCTAAGACATTTTGGAACCGTCCGTATGAGGCGACATTGACGATGAGAAGCTCTAAGTGCAGTGATGAACGAAAGCAACTAATGTCGCAACAAAATCACAGGAACGCGTCGTTCAGCCGTAGCCGCTAGATGACCGAAGGAAGCGCGCTCGAGGTTCTCGAAAGAGGCGGAGCTAAGTACAGAGACGCGCTAGCGATGGAGGTGTCGTGAGCGCTCGTGATGGCGGCGACCGCGAGCTCGACGTCGCCGACGATCGCGCTGGAATCGGCGTCGGCGTCGGCGACGGTGCCGTGAGCTCGGGATCGCGGGGATCCCTAGACGACGAAGAAGAGGTAGAGAAGCACCTGATGAGAGAGACGACCGAGAGCAGCTTGGCTTTGGCGAGACGGCGACCGGACAGTATGGGGAGGATCGGACGTCGGGAACCTGATTAACACTGGGCGCCAAGGAGACGCCGACGATTTCTAGCCTAACCTCTCCCCCTACCCGCCTAAACGGAAAGCAGGAACAATTTTTTAAAAACTAAAGGGGCAAAAAAAAAAAAAAAAAAAGAAGAAGGAAAGAAATAACGCGAATACCCTTCGTAAAAATTGACGTGCCACACTTTTTTGAACGGTTTACAATCTCAAATATTCACTTAACTTGATTCTTTAGGTCCTTTTTTTCAGTGGTGGAAAGAAACAATCAGTATCGTTGATCACTGAGTTGCTATAAGAATTCAATACCCACGATAAAATATTTAAATTGAGTTATCAAAACTACTTATTTTGAATAAGTTCTTAATTGCCGACTTCTTATCGTGATCTTAACAAAAGTAAAAGTTTCTTCTTTTCTTTTTTTTCTTTTTCTGAAGGGATATAATGGAAAAGGCGGTGGTCCAAAAAATAAAAGGAGAGAACTAGACTTAAAAATTCTAACGCGTCTTGGAAATCCATGATTTCTAAAATTTATGGTCTTCCATAAATAGTAGATTTCCCAGGAGGATGCATCCTTCCTTTTGCTGTGATACCATCACATTGATTTGCTTGTCCGAATATGTGCTCCATCATAAATTGAGGAAAGCTCTTGGGGAAGTCCTTGAATTTAAGCTCCATTACAAATTTAAGTTAAACATTTTCTTAAAAAATAATCGCTTGTATTACCTATAAATATAAAATAACGATAAATATTTTCGTTGTGCATAATTATATTTAGATATAAACTGTTGTCGATGATAAAAATATTTTACTTTGACATATTATTATAAGTTATTTATTTTTCGCAAAATAAATAAGGTGTTAACATAGTAAGGTTGTAAGGATATTTTCATAATAATCTTTGCATCTAGTTGAATGTGAGTATGAGAGCAATCTTTTATAAAGCCAAGCCAAATGAGGTCCTGTATTTTAGGCAAAATCCATTGTTTGCCAAATCCAAGATCCTTAATTTGGTATTACTTCATTGGGATCTTCCCAAGTAGCCATCTTTTTTATACAAAAATCCCCATTGTCAAAATAAATTTTCACTTTAATCCATCTTCTTCGACACCTTCCTTGACGATGCAAGTCACTCTAATGGCCATCTCAATGTTGATGGTGACTTTAATAGATAAAATTTTCAAATTCGAGTGATCTTTTAGATCAAACATTCAAATCATTGTTACGTCGAACTTCTCTCGAGGTAAATGACCGCCAACTTGGTTTTTGATGGGGAAGGAGGTATTCCTACCGCTCCTCTTCCTGTACCCGGAACAATTGTTCTATGATTCTATCGTGGCCGGTTAGAAGAACCGAATTGGTTCGAATAAAAAAAAGCACGTGATCAAATTAAGCAATCATAGTTTATTACAAGGACCGAATTGAATAATGACAAAGAATTCGAGGACCGTGTTGATAATATAGCCAAAGATAAGATAAGGAAAATAAAAGACGTATTCATATATCAAGAGTAGAACTGACAGCTCCGCGTGGAAACAGAGGTTCCTCAGGATTGAAAGCAAGCGCGCCCGCAAGCTTAGCAATAGCTATCGTCCAAACAAGTAAGCAAGCTCGCGATCCGAAGAGAGATTGAAGCGGCGAATCTCTGCGCGACCGAAATTCGATTCGAGAGCTGGGTTCGAGCTTTGCATTCGATTCTGAATCTCGAGGGATCGCGGAGTAGATGACGATGAGGATCCCGGGGAGTGGGCTGGTGCCTTGGTTGCACGGCAAGGTCGTCGAGCCCCTTCTCCAGATCCTCCGCAAGTACTGTCTCTTTCTCTCTCTCGAGTCACTGCGCGGCTTCTCTGTGCTTGCGTGTGTTTATCGACGCGATTTCCCTTTTCGTTCGTCGGTTTTGGAGACCGAATGTTTGATGTTGTTTCGTTTCGTTCGCTACATCGAAGCCAGCCCGCGAATTGTTGGCTTTGACGTGGGGTTGGAATCTACGGGAGTTTCTCTGTGTCGATTGAAACATGAGATTTAGATCTCCATTGTCATTGCGATGCTTCGGTTGCTGGCTTCGAATGGGTAGAACATGCTCTTCCGATCCTGGGTCCTTTTTTGTGTCTCATTTGTTGCGTGTGAAGACATTCTTCTAAGCCAGAATGATTACCGGAATCGAGGGTGACAAAGGATTGACGTTTCTTCTGTAATTTGAACTCTCAGGGGTGCAGAACCAAAGCAGCTGGCATTTTCTGCGGCTCTTGGCATTACCCTCGGCGTATTTCCAATTTGTGGTATGTTTGTTCTTCTTACCTTTGGACAATGGACTGATACTTGCAAAACCAACATGCTGCATTTGACATCCATTTGGGCTGCCTTGATAGTTTTCAGTCCCGGCACACAGTTCTGGATTTGCACTTTTGGAGCTATGACTTCAAGATTTATCTCCTTCCTTATCAGTTCATCCTACTAAAAGCTTGGTGGTGCTCCAATAAGAGTCTTGACATTAAAATTGTAGAAATATATCAAGTTAGCATGCATCATCCCAATTTAGGAGCAGACCATGCAACTCTGGCACTAATTCCGCAGTTGAAGAAAAAGCATAAACTCATTGTTTGTTATATAGGCGGTTCTACCAAAAGAGTGACCAGCTGCATTATAATAGAACATCATATTGTATCAAGCTTTTCAATTGCAAGTTGATGGGCTTGTTTTATTTTGAGCAGGTGTCACTGTGTTTCTTTGTGGGGTGGCCATTGCCTTGCTTGGATCTCGATGTCATGCCCCGAGTGTGCTGCTGTTTAATTTCATGGCTACTCCTTTGGAATTGAGGTAAGCAATTTTGCCACCAGCACCTTGCTTCTTGCCCTGAATAGTTGAAATAGGACAAGACTATATCAGTATATCTAGAAGCTGCTGTCTTCTGTTAATAGTCCTCATTTAGTTTTCACAGATAATCAGATGTCCAATGGACTAAAGGCATGAGGGCTCTAAAAAAATGACTTCCCATTATTAAATGATTGGATAGCCAGGGGTCATGTTTTCAATGCTTGGCCGACATTAACTTAGAGTACGTAAGAATAAAAGGGTCCACATATGCTATCCAGCAGAAAATTGATACTGGATTAGGTGCCCTGAAAAGAATTTGTTAGGCTAGTACTTGACATCTGAAGCCCTTATCTCCCCAAAGAGCCTCATGACCTTAACTGGTAACTTTAGGATAAAGGCCAAAAGAGAGTCATAGCATGGGAATGATACTTTCGGTCTACAGCTTTGGATGCAAGTTAGGAATGGATCTACTTCTGGAGAGTCAGAATGGCATAAAGCAGTAAATCACATCTTTAGTCGCATATATGGCCTCTTCTCATAACAAAGCCATTGTCACTACATTTGTCAGACTAAGAGCTTAGTTCATGGCAACACCATGACTAGCCAAGTAGTGTAAGATGAAAAGAAAGTTGCCCCAACCAAGTAGACCATTTCTCAGTCAATGTTATGGGTATTTGCATTGTTGATGCTTAAAGTTGCAATTAAATTTAGATCAGTCGGTAGATACGATCCTCAAACTTAGTTTGCCAAATTTGCAATCAACTGTGAAGTTCAAAATCTGAACTTCAAGCATCATTTTGATGGGGAGCAAGTTGTATGGCCAAGTACGTAATTCATTCACAAAATAATGAGCTTTGGTGGATGAACTACTGTTTGGACTAATCAGAAGCCACTGGTTCCTTAGAGCTTTCTCTTGTGGCCTCGTAAATATTAAGGAACCATTCTCCCAAGAAATCTACCTCTTCCTATCCTGACCTGTGACACAGTTTAGGCACCAGTTTTATGGATGAAATGAGTTCAATTCTGGTTATTGGGGCAGCTGAGTGGTCCTCCGGACAGACCAATCAACATAGGAGCACGATCCCTTACAGTAGCTTTATGGTTTGGATTTTTAAAGTTTGGTTTGGTCCACTAAGGTACTGGATATTAGGAGAATCAAGTTGGATAATAGGAGTTGGTCCTTAATCAGAAAGACTGGACCAATTAATGACTGAGCAGTAGTGGTTTGAATATGTGATATCCTACTGTCTTTTTCATAGTTTAGGAAAAGAGACAAGTCTTGTAGCTTCCTGCTTTGGATTGTGTACCAGGAAAATGAAAAGTAGTTTTAGAGATTAGTTTATGTGCCATCAAAATGGAATCATAATATTAAAGTTTAATATCCCTTTGAGGAGTTAACCAGTGAAGGCCTTTTTGCACATCCCTTACAATGTCAATGTTTGATTGAATCTATAAAAGGCTTTGATCTCCATTGTAAGCTTAGTGCTGAACAAGAGATCGCATTCACTGTCATTGCAGTCTTTGATTTTCAGTAGATTTAGTTTCTAAGCCTATATGCTGTTAGCATGGTAATCATTTGTGAGTTACACTTCCATATTCAGCTTGCCAGCAACTTACTTTATTTTAATTTGTTTCTTGGAACATGTTTGTTTGGCCTTTGAAGTCTGGTGGTTCCATTTCTGCGCTTTGGCGAGTTTATATCAGGCGGGCCTCATTTTGCACTAACATCTGATGCCTTGAAGAAGGTGTTAATGGGTCAAGCATCTCGTGAGGTCTTACTGAGTATATGTCATGCGGTAAGTGTGGTCACCCTCTCATTATTTCTTGATTGTCTTTTTTCTTTCCCCTTTTTTGTCTACTATGAGGAAAGGCAAATTCACTGCATGTACTCTTTTCTTTTGGCAAAAGAAGTTCCATGTTTTTCCTAAAATTTCTCATTGGTTGTGTGATAAAGACTAAATGCTACAATAAAAGCACCAGCCACAACTAGGCCTAACTAAATGGGGTTGGCTATGTTGATCCTTGGACGTGATCGCACTTGAATTGTAGTCAGTCCTATGTAAGATCTATATGCTCAATACCTTGCCTCATTGTCTTCTATTTCTTTTCAAGTTCTTGTGGACCCCTTTTAACCTGAATCTCCATCCTATATTGACATCTCACAGCAGCATAGTGGCTTCATTACAAGTTCCAAAATCATCTTGAGTGAGTTTTGCTCATTTTATCCTTAAGTGGGACCCAGATTTCCTGTAATACATTTTTTTATCCTTTCTTTGTTAAGGCTTGGGTTCACCTTTTGGTTGTAGGAAAGTCTTTGTTTTTTCCTTCATGTGCCCTTACTGAAGTCATGCCTAGTCATACATTTCTTTTGTAGCTCATATATTTGCAAAACATGCTTCATTCTTCTCTGGAATCTTCTAAAGAGATTCTCTTTATAACCTTTCTTATATGACTTCTCCAAATCTATAGAGGTCATGTGCACATTCTCTTGTTTATTCATACCTTTACACCTGTATTCTGAAGCTTCTTTCCTGACTCCTTTGGTATTTTATGCAATTTCTCTGAGCTTAAACATTAGAGAAGTTATAAAAGATTTTGCTCTAGATAATGTCTTAGCAATTGTTCTACCAAGCAAACTGAGGCTTCCTGGCTTTATCATAGATTAGCATGCCCTGTTTATCTTGATGTTGGGCACAGGGAGTCTTATGGTATTATTCTATTCTTATGTCTTGGATTTGAGAGAGCTAAAAATCCTTTTGCAGTTATTGGGATGGCTTGTTGCAGCACCTTTTATTTTTGCCTTCCTCTGTGTATTATCTCTACCATGTTTCAAGCTTTTGGTAAGCAAGTTCAAATCTGGTTCATCAAGCCCTAAAAAGACCGTCCATTCGCCAAAAGATGTCAAGATAAAGGTAAGAGATGTCTGACAGCTGATAACTCTTGCAACCCTTTCTGTATATAGGACCATTTTCAGCTTTGTATTATGCTCTGCCATTGTCATATTTTATGCTGGTTCTGGGGCACCATGTGGGTCAGAGAGCAACCTGTGAACGTTATGATTGCAGTGAGAAATGGATTGAAGTCTCTAACTGAATTTGTCATCCACTCGAATGTGCAGTGGATTCAATGTAATTTGTTCGTTCATGGTTATATGAAATGCATTCTTTCATATTGGTGTTGGTGAAGAAGCAGCTAAAATCACTTGGTTCAGTATTGACACTAACATAGAAAAACAATAACTCAAGGAGCACCTGTGTTTCCTCTCAAACATCTATTCGCCGGATGTCAAAATCCTCATTTGTTTTCTTGATGATTGTGCTTGAAAGCTGATGTCTGGTATGACTGTCCCATGAGAATGGTTATTGCTACGTTGACAACCTACAAGAAATTTTACCATGAAAGATCATGAGCAATTCGTGGAAAGGGGGAGAGTCAAACTTGCATCTCATCATAATTGAGACAAGTAATGAAGTAAGGCATTTCCTGGGGTCCTTAAGGTCAAGGTTTGTTACATTTCGATCCAATAGTGATAGATTGTAAAGGCACGGTGTGACCATGAAGTCACCCATGGAAAGAGAAGTGAGAATTGTCAAAGGAAAGGGGGAGTAAGGTGGCCATGTTTTCTTTTTGTCACGAGGTATTAATTCCATAATTTTCCAGCTCGATTTTGATTCGCATTGTTTTTTGGTATGCAGTAATGGAATGGAAAGGGAATGCAACGATTTGGTGACTTTGTTTGATGAAGTGTAGGAATGGAGATTGTCACGTTTGGTTGTAAAGAAAAAATGTCGTGGGAGTGACATTGAATGAGAATTCTCTCATGAATTTAATTTACACCAAAGGTGCATTGATAGTATAATAATCGATACTTCTTAAAAATAGTATGGGATTTTAAATATTTATTTCTAATCATATTGTTGAATAATTCTAATTATTGACTATAATTTAGGATTATTGAATTTTTGCCTATAATTTGACAGATTAATAGTTGATATTTTGTATATATATATGGATTAATAGAAAAAAATATCTAATCGTATTATTCATCAATACTATAAGTTATAATTAATCATAAAGTTACTCACAAAATAATTTTTTAACTAAACTATTTGATTATATATTGTAATGTTGTACACTTATCCAATTATTTAGATTTGTAACGAAATATCAAATAACATTGTTATAATAATTACTCTATAATTATTATTAACTAATAATTAATCAATTTTGATTAATCTAATGATTTATTATAATTTAATTGTCAAGCTGGGTGGGACTGGACTCACCAATTCCAGATGTATGCTCTTGAATGATAATCCCAACAATAGGAGGAATGCTCATTCCCTTGGGATGGTGATTCCAACTTGTAAAGTGCCCCCCAAAGCAATTGGACAAGGAGTCCTGACCATTCCATCGAACCCAACACAACGATGTACGACCGATGAATCGAGGGAAATGAATCGATTGTACTAGATCATAACTTTGGCTCGAGAATTGACTTCGATGGCAAGAAAATTCCCAAGTTCAAGTTTAGATAACCCCAAAACTATGTGGGCTAGCTACAAAAATTGTTGGGATTTAAGACCGGTTGCCTTTTCCTAGTACCTTTAAGGGGTGGAATCCGATAATTTTTAAGATGAGACGGACCTACAATTTCGCCAAACAGAATGTAGCTAATGTCATTTTTGTCCCTTAACTAACTCAATTTCTCATCACATGATTCTTTCTTGGCTATCTGGATGCACCCAAGTTTGGAGAGAACGAGGATGATTACCGCTCTCTCTCTCCCCCCTTGTTTGTGGTTTTTCACTCCTCTAAGCAATTAAGAGTTGCGAAAATCATCGATTGTTCCACATATATTATGTCAATCGGCTCTTTACAAAAATTGCCTCCGATCGATCCACATAAGAAGTTAGGAGGAGAAAAAGGCCCTCGTGCATGAACTCTCATTGCATGCTCTCAACTTGTGTTAATTCACTTTACACGAATTATTCAATCATGCAAAGGAGGCATATTTAGATTGGGACCACCGAACTGACGCCTCTCCCCATCTTTTCTTCCAAATTACATAGTCTGTCCTCTTAGATCCAAAACGCTTCAATGCCCTCTAATCTTCTTTCACAATCGCAATTTCCTGATGACTCTGAAGTCTGAAGAGCGTAGGGCGATTTTAAAATCCAAGGCAGCTCTTCAGGGTATTTGCGGAGATGGGAATCAAGATAAAGAGTAAACATCAAAGGCATGAAAACAATCTCGGACATGCTGACAATTTGACGATGCCAGGTGCCAGTTTTTAATCGGTCGTGATGAAGCTTGACGCGCAGAGACTTTCTAGCTTTGAAAGCGATCGTCTTTTTGTCTCTTGTCTGGATAAAACTCCAAACATCTTCCTGGGAAATCGTCTCCTTTTTGTCATTAAAACAAGTTGACCAAGTTTGCTTTGCGTGTCCGGAGAAAACTCATCCGTCAAAATGTCTCCGTGGGCGTAGCGCGCGGGATGCCCTCTAAAGATTTCATTTGGAAAAAAAAAACAGAGGAGATCTCAACGCAGGCGAGGTGTCTAAGTATATATATATAGTCAGTGGTTTTGCAATTATTCTCAATCGCCTCCGGGCGGTCTACATAAAAAGTCAAGAGAAGAGAAAGGCCCTTGGACACGAATTTCTACTGCGTACTCTGAATTTACATTAATTCAATTCATACGAATTGTCTGATTATGTAAAGCGGGCCACTTTAGATTAGAAATACTCGATGGTTTTCGCCCTCGTGGACCAGGGCTCTTGCGTGTCCCAACTGCATTGCCTCGCCAACCTCATCACAAAGCAAGTATTTTAAATGGGTACAATATGAATTTGTGTATATACTAAGTTTGAATTTGACACCTCCGCCAAATAATTTTTTGCCTAGGAGTAAACTTGTGATAAAATCTGAGACACCTCTCTCTGTCTGTCTCTGTCTCTCTCTCTCCATTCTGACTTTGGCCAATGACCTTGTTCGCATCTGAGTTATTCTCCTCCGGGCCGACACGGACGCGCTCCCACATCCGGGCTCCTCTCGGCGACTCGCATTGTCGTCTCCTGCAACTTCCTTGAATGTATTCATCCATTCGGGCTCGACCATTTTCCTTTCCCTTTCCCATTTTCTCTTCTTTCTTGCTTTTTTTAAAGGAGTCGACGTCGCTGTCCTCGGCGTAACCCGACCGTTTGGAAATCATTTCTCGCGTTGGTGGGTGTGCGGGGGGAGATCTTGATCTCTTGCCGAATGACAGCCGGGTTGGCGGAAGATGTCGTCTGAGGCCGAGACCGGTTCGAGCACGAGCTCGGACCCCCCGGAGCGCTGCTGCTCTTCCTCTCCGCCCGGCTCCGGCGCCGGCTCCAGCTTGACGGAGCTGAAGCTGTACCAGGCCTTCATCTTCTCCGTCCCCATCGTCTTCACCTTCGTCCTTCTCTTCTCCTTCTACATGTTCTACCTCCGCCGCCGGCGGGCCGATTGGGTCTCTCTTCGCATGCGCGCTCCTTTACCGATCGACGGGCACGGCGCCGACGTCCCCAGAGTAAGAGAGGCCGATGGGTCCCGCTATCTTTCCCCAAGTTTGGATCTTGCTCTGATATTGTTGCTGACTGGTCGATTTCTCGTTGGCAGCCTGAAGTGGGTTTGACGAAAGAACTGAGAGAGATGCTTCCCGTCATTGTGTATAAAGAGAGCTTCTCGGTCAATGACTCCCAGTGAGTAACATGATGCACCGGCCTTTTGCATCGTGTTTGCAGGACCTGTGTGGCCTGGCTTAGTGTAATGTTGCCTTGCTTGTTGCTTTGTCTCCAGATGTTTGAATCAGTTTCCTCGTCTCTTCTCTCTTGTTGAAATGACTCCTAGAGGCTCCGGGCGTGGCTCATGATGAGTAGAGGTTAATTTGTCTTAGCTGATTCAACTGGACATAGATGGTGTACATTCGAACCTTTTTTTTATCGTTCTTGATGGGGTAATTTCGATATTCTCAGCATTATAACTCACTCGAAATTTAGAAGGCGAATACACAGCCAAGTTTGAGAGTAAATTGCTCTAGAAAAGATTGTTGCCAGGCGGAGATTGTGTTGGCTTGTTTTGTTGGTCATCTTAACTACTGAGCAATTCTCTATCATCTTATCTTTTGCCCAACAGGTGTTCAACAGACAACAATAAATAAGAAGAAAACTATGCACATTCAACATGTATATTAGTGGTGGAAACAAGATTTCTGGACTTTAGAAAGGTTGACTTTGGGTTTAAGTCTTGTTATCTAGCTTTAGCAAGGGGGGAACTTGATTCTGGTGGAACAGAACTACAGGGAAACCTATTAGACAAAAGTTAAGTGGGGACCTTTAGGTGGGGAATGAAGTGATGGAGTATCATATCCACCCAGAGTTCAAAGTAGATAAACTTTATTATTGGTGGTTTTCTTTTTTTGGTACATGGCAGAATCAGTGAAAGATCCTACTCATAAACTTAAAGGGCAAGGCATTTACCTGCATTGACATAATAACTGTGGATGAAATGGCTCATGTCAGTTTTTTTCCTCTTTTTCTTTTTCATGAGAGTGTAGGTATAACTTTGAAGTAAGTTGGTCCTGCAGGGTAATGTATGTAAATGTTATATAGGAAACGTGTTAAGTATTATTTGGCTTCTTTAGAGGGGGATAAATTGGAGAGAATCAAAGAGAGAGAGTTTTCCATGGGAATGGCACTTTGCTGTTACAGGTGCTTGCTTGTGATTATTATCATTTTTTTTTACCTTCATTTGTTCTATTCAAAGTTTGTTCTTAACCAATTGGCATACGTATTGATCCATCATGAGAAGTGTCTGGTTTAGCAATCCATGAACAGTGGTTTTGGGGCTCTGGAAGTGTGCTATAGTAACACTGAATCTCATTTTGGTGGTTTGGTCATTTATAATTTGTGTTGGGCTTGGGATGATATATATGTGAGAGAGAGAAATTAAGTTTGCAGCTTTTCAGAGGTGCCAGTGCATGCTTATTTCCAGATTGCTTGGCATTGCTGCTTGGCTTTATGGGGCAGGCAATTGCCTGTTGATGGTGATAGTGTCCATTAATGGGAGTGTACTAGAAAATGTTCTTTGAGGAAATCCAAAGAGATAAAGTTACAAATGTTAGCTAAAACTTTTAGGTAGTCTGATGCACATTTTTAAACATTGAATCGATGACCTGATCTTTTATTTGTCTATCTTTCATCATTTGAAAACTGTGGCTGCAGATGTTCGGTGTGCCTCGGGGACTATGAGGCTGAGGATAGGCTTCAACAAGTGCCGGCATGTGGTCATACTTTTCACATGGGTTGCATTGATCATTGGCTTGCTACCCACACGACCTGCCCCCTTTGTCGCGTCTCTCTTCTTGCTCCTACAAATAGATCCATAGAGGTTCAAACAGAAGCAGGATGTGGATCTTCTGTCCAAGAGGTTCTGCAGGTTTCTGGAGAAACAGAACCCAGGCAATCTCAGCAAGAAAATGGTGCTCTCAATGAAGAAACAGGCTTTCAACCTGTTGTTCGTGAAACAGAACAACAACCTTGAGTGGCTTGGGGATGGTGGACCTTTCCTATGAGGTCAGCGCTTCATCTCCCGCCCTTTTCATCCAACACTTAATTTTATTCATGAAGCTGATTTCAAAAATCAGTTTTTTAGAGGCATTAGGGCAGATATTCACTGTAGATTAACCGACATCCCTGATTTGAGCAATAAAATAGTGTGCCTTGGTCAATCTAGAATTTCTACCGACTAGGGGATTCAATTAGATTGAGTTTGGTCTCTTTGCTTCTGTCCCGTCTCTGAAGTACCTCATGAAGCATTTGTAATGGGCTTGTACCAGGATTAGACCCCTGCCCTTGTAGTATTTCTGACAATGTGTGATACAAATTCTTTGTTCAACACTGAAATTACCGGCTCCTTTGTATCAGTTTGTCAGAGGTTTTGTTTTCCTTGTGGTAGCTGTTGATTTTCTCTCAAATTTTCTGTAAGCGATATTGTCGCCATCTACTCATTTAGTTAGCTAATTGTATGATATTTTGCACTTACAGCAATTGAATGAAATTGTAAGCTTTCCTACAGAGAGCATTTGTACTGAATATTCTCTTGGAGTAGTGATCATTTCATTTTTATTTTCATCAGCAAAACATGTTAGAATTCTTTTGTAAGAGCAGAGGTTTGCCTACAAGATCAAACAAGTTGATTATCAGTCAAGGATCGAGCCACTAAGGAGTTCTAGGGCAGCTTGTCTCGACATTTGCAGTCTCGCCATTAAAAATCTGGAAGTGTTTTATATGTCGATTGGGAAAGTTGGGAACTCGAGTGACCTTTAACTAGAAATAACTTTCTCATACGAGGATTGAGCGAGGTCCGCCTGGCCTTGATGCCATCGGAACGCTAATCGAGCTAAGTGCTTTGGTTGGAGACAGGCTCGATAGATTAGAAATTAGTAGGTAAGATTGGCACTGTTGATACCCTAACCTTTCAATTACTCCAAAACTTCATTTGCAACTAGTCATTCTCTGATACTTAAGCATAGAACGATTAGTGACGATGTCGATGGCGATGGCAGTGGATTGATGGCGAGTTTTATTGAGGCGACAAGGTACAATTTTTTTTCTCGCAAAAAGAAGGATTTTCATTTCAAGTGCGCAAGCATGTAATTGTCTATTTCGATCAATTATAGTTGCTAAATATTGTGGAAGTACAGTTATCATTAATAATGGTCAATCAACTTCGATCATCTTCTCTCTAGACGTAACATGCCATTGTCGTGGAAATACGAGTTTGACCCAAAAACATAAAAGGATTTGATTGCATTAATATTAGGAAAAAAAAACATATTATTGATTATTATAAAATTATTTTCTTTTTAGAAATTAACATGCATATTTTTCAATTATTAGGAATGAACGATTTTAGGTTTTATTTAGGTTCCTCTTGAACATACCAATTAGAGCATGTTCTCTAATTTTTTAAACTTAAAATCTATCATGCATATTCAGGAACTTATAATTTAAATTATCATTGGTTCCAATGTCGATTTTAGAGTTAATCTAGATTTCACACATACTCTTAATTAAACAATCATAATAAATCATCACATTTAATAACAATCATTTGTTACAATTCACCAATCATAACTCATATTTAAATACACAACAATTATAAAATGTTAATAAATTAAGTTTTAGATTATACACTTATTATTGAACAATATAGAATTTCATAAGATCACACGAAAACATAAAAAAAAAAAAAACACAAAGATTTATTCCAGGTTCCAAGTTTTAGGTTTCCACTTGAAGTTTGGAATCTATCTGTTAAAATATATTTCTTAATACTTGAAACTAAAATCTAGAACCAAACGATTCCCATCAGTTCAATTTTTAAGTTCTTATTTCTACTTTGAAACCACACTCACCCTAACGTTTATTATTTGACAATAGTTTTCTAAGTATATTAATATTATGGGCGGGCGGGTAATCATCCACCGTATCTACATTTTGATGTATTAATATTATGGGCAGGCGGGTAATCATCCGCCGTATATGCATTTTTATATTCTTAATTCTACCTCGAAACTATCCATATCTCAACGTTTTTTATTCGGCAATATTTTTATTTTCTTATTTGAGGTACTAATTTTCCGGACGGGGCAGGTGATCATCCACCGTATCTACATTCTGAAAAATTCATCGGTGAATTATTTACGGTTCCCTTTGATTAAAAATCAAAAGGGGTTGGGACAAAATCATTTCTTTATCATGAGATTTCTTGCCGGCTGCATCTGGATGACCTGTGCTTAACAAAGAGTTAAATCAACGTGGCTGGCGATGCGCGTACGCTTTCCCTGATCGCTAATGGGATACAAAGAGGAATGATGGTGGGTCAACTCAGCTCAAGCTCAGCTCAGCTCGAACTGGCATGAGGGTGATTGGCGATTCGGTCGCGTTTTGACCAGTCCCGCACCTCCGAGACCCTGCCGTCCCTGAATCTCGCCCGCTCCCACGCCGTTCTTTGGTTTTTTGTAGTTGGGGAAGCTCCTTAGATCGTCGCGGCGTTGAACGAGTCAAGTTTTTTTGCAGGGCATCATTGCCGGTGACGTTGACGGGAAACTTTCGCGTTTCCGTGTCTGTTCGGTCGTCGAGAAATTTCGAGGAAAACACAGATGAGACCCACGTTTTGACTCGCGAAATTCTTGATTCTGTTGTCCTCTTCTTCTACTTCTTCTTCTTGTGTCCGTCCACTTCCTTGTAAGTATCTTCGTTTTTCCATCTACCCTTTCTCGATCGCTGACTCTTGATCTGTGTTTTGCACTTCTGTTGTGGTTCTTGTTAAATTTTTTTGATGGGTTGTTTCACTAGATTTCGTTCGTTCTAGGAGACGCTGGTTGCACCCTCTTCCATGCATGGAATCAGAATTTTCAATGTTTGTCAGGGGTCGATTACGATGCTGAAGGAAGTGACCCATATTCGTTCATCAGTTGTTTTGATTGACCCTGTTATTGAAGAGGGTTTTTGAGGGTTGTGTCTAAGATCTGAGTTCTCACAAGCTGAGAGGGGTGCTTCAATTCTGAATCTATATTGGCTACCGTCGACCGAACAATCTTTTGTGGCATCATGGGTACTATCCTGAATATGGTTCACTATTGTTCCGTGTCGAGGGGAAACAGAATACTTTATGCTTATAATGGGGGCAACCCCGAGCTAGATAAATCGGGCGCCTTGTGTTTGGAAAACATCCCTGCTTTCCATAGATGGTACTTTGAGACTGTGGGTAAGAGGACCTTCGGATTTCTGATTGAAGATGGCTACGTCTATTTCGCGATTCTTGATGAGGGTCTCAGGGACCGGGGCATCCTACAGTTCCTAGAGTGCGTGAGGGATGAGTTCAAGAAGATTACTAGAAAGGGCTCAAGGGGAAGTTTGTCTAGTATTAACTCGGTCATATTACAGGAAAAGCTAGTACCTGTAATACAGCGCTTGATAACTTCGTTGGAGCAAGTTCCTCAGGGTGGTGATGGCTGGCCGATAGAAATTGCTGCATTGGATCAGGCAGGCTTGTCCCCATCGCCAAGTAACATGAATGGGGTAAATGAAATTGGTAGCTCCACTAAAGCCCCTTTGTTGGGCAAGATTGGTGTGCAAGAGAAGAAGAAGACCAAGGATCATGTTCTTGTGATGCGGGATATTGAATTGGAGGAGCACCGGAGGTCGTCTGACAGAGGAGTCAAAGTTGATTCTGCTGGCCTGGACTCTACCAACCTAGGCAGATCAGGTTCTGCTGTCTTAATGCAGAAGGAATATGGTTCCATGAGGAATAGATCAGGTTCACAAAACATTAGAAAGAGATGGTGGCGCCTAGTTCGCATTGTTCTTGCCATTGATGCTGCTGTCTGTGCAGTTCTCTTTACCATTTGGTTAATGATTTGTCTCCGAACTCAGTGCATGCGCTGAGGAATTTTCTTCCCGGTGATGCTGCAATTTTTCTCATTCAATGAGGGCTTCCAATTTCACAGATCAAAGCAGCTGGCTTCTCAGCCATTTTGAGATCATGAAGTGGACTTTTTTGGATGAAGGATCTGAATGGGATATTCTTGATATTGTTGACTGTCCCAAAATCCTCTTGGAGGTAAAGTGATTTACGTTGTATCTGTGATACAGTGAAAGTCATTGGGTTTAGGGTCCACTATGCAAAGGGAAAGAGCGTTAAGATGACAAGAAATTAGAGGGACCTTTGTTGGAGCGTCTATACCATACTTGCATTGGTTACAGTTGTAACTATTTTACATGTTGAAAATGCAAGTCTCCCTTTTCCACTCTAAATTATGTTTGTAGTTGCACCTCTATAGTGTAAAAAACACATTGTAAATGTTGCAGTTTTTTTCCAACATGGTTGATCCCTTTGTAATCCATGTCCTTGCTATGAACTAATTGTAATTTTTTTATGATTCTTGTTTTTCACTTTGGAATTACTTAAAAATGGCGGATGTTAATATTAGCATAAAAAACAGTATCTTTACAGTGGTAGTTATAATTGATGATTCTGATACGATAAAATATATTTAAGTGGGCCCGTAAAAGATTAAATCATAGTTTGTTTTAGGGTGATTTACTCTTTTAGTTGGAGCCTTTGGCTTTAAAGTGACTCTAGTGTTTGGCTTTAGTAATGACTTCTATAGAGATTTGTTGGGAAGGTTCAACCTCTGAAGCTGTTATTTACATGGGGTTTACCAGAAGCATAGAAGTATAGACACAACTATCTAGGAAATTACTCTTATTTGAAGAGTAATTTTTGAAGGAGATGGATTTCATTCACTATAAACTGTGTGTCAATTGTCACTTACTCTGCCTTATCAGTGGATCCACTGATTGGTGTATTGCAACATGATCTCTTGGAAAAGGTATGATTAATGGGAGAGTGGAAATCTACAGTGAAAGTGAAAAGCATAAGCCACATTTCCCTGAGGAGAGGGCAAGGGAGCAGCTTCTGGCATAACTTGTTTTCAGCCTCATAGATTGTGTTTTGATTCCAAATAATGACTTAGAATCTGTAGGAAGCTCTTAGCGGAACAGAGTCTCTGTTTTCACATTTATCAGAATCTACTTCCTGAGTTTTCTGTATAGTCCAAGAAGGATGAACTTTGGTATTGTGTACTTTGAGGCACACATATATAGCATCCTTTGTGAAGTTCTAGATGGTGTAATTCTCGACATGGATAATTGTCTTTTACATAACGTGCTAGGATTATCTTGACAAGGGCATCTGAGTTGGATCTTATGCTTTGAAGTCTGGACTCCATTAGAAGATGGAGATATGAGATGCATGTAGATATTGGACGGATGGAATGGGTAGATGCCGATTATATTTATATAGCAGGGAATACCCAGACATACATTTGATGTTATACATGAGTTTCTTGTCAATGAGACAATGCAGAGATGTAGCGTGTTTATGAGCATAAACAAAATGCAAGTAATGATCCAGTCGTTTAGGTATAGAGAAGAGATAGCTTTTACGGAGAGATCATATTGACTCCATGCTTGTTTTTGCTTATTGCGGAGGCAAGACATGGGCAAGCCTTGGAGAAAACAAGGCATCTACATGAATTGCGGTGTATACGTTAGACACTAGATTCTGGTTTAGTAGAAAGCATTCTACAAATGTGGGAGTTGCCTTTAACTTTGTTGAAAGATCAGACATATTGCCACCGGCACCTCCATGATGTCTATTATCAGTAAATTTTGTTTCTAATCTATTAGGGCAAAAAAAGCAAGTAGTGACTTGCGGGATTCATCAGGTTCCGTGTTCTGATGCGGATACCCGTGGTATGCTAAAAGACGCATAGGTTGAAAGTTAGATTTAATGTGATCAACAAAGAAATTATTTAAACTTGACATCAGTAATGATAAATGTGGCTCAATGCTCCATTGGAGCTTCATCTTTTTGGGTCAAGCTCCATTATCAAGATGCTATTCATACATATAATGCTTCTTCTTTTTTTGAGGTCGGGTAACATATAATGCTTATAAGGTATATAAGTGATAAGTGGACTGTACTTCATCAGTGTCTTTATTGACAGCATCAATTGCCTTAGCAGGGTCAGTAAGGTACTCCATTCACTTTGCAGCGACTGCATACTATGCTGAAGTGAAGCGGCAAGGTTGGTAATTATATAGTTTGATTCAAAGTTAAGGTTCTTGACTTATTCCATATGTTTCTCCTCCTTGGGTTCGCAATCACCATGTTCACCTTCAGTTCTGACTTCCCTTTCCATGTAATCTCCGCTTGTTTATCACTCGTTCTTTCTTGCTGATGGAAAACTTTTCGCAGATTGCTTCCTTCACCTCTGCCTCTTCTTCATCTGAAGTAGGTTATTTTTCGGTCCAAATAGTTGTAGCTGATACTACAAAGTTCTTGCTAGTTCTTTCCTTCGAAAAAGATGAACTGTATGTTTCAAAAGGCCGAGGCCATCAGTTGGCGGGGCTGCAAAGCTCTTCCGCGAATCAAGCATAGCGTATCTGAGGATTATTAAGTTCGAACGAAGGTTCGGAGGCTGTAAGGTGAAGGTCACGCGGTTCCAATAGGATTCGACTTGATTTGACTTTAAGCCTTGTTAGGCCGTTGGAGTTGTTTCTTTTGGTCTCTCCCATTAGAGGGATAAGATGATCTTAAATGGCTTGTCAAGAAGTGCAGTTAATGACACTCACAGCCGAAACTGCATACCTCAAATTGGAATATCACTTGTGAATGCTTGAATTCTTGCGCTATTGAAGTTGCAAGCACCACCACCCTTTAGATGACATGCATAATGTGGATAAAGAATTTGAATAAGGAAAATTGTCCAAAAAGTCATAAACCTATTGCACTTTTGCCAATATAGTCCTAAACTTTTCAATTTTGCCAATTTAGTTCTAAGCCTTTTCACTTCTTGCCAATTTAGTCCTAAACTTTTTCATTTTTTGCCAATTGAGTCCATTTGACGGAAAATTGTCCAAAAAGTCATAAACCTATTGCACTTTTACCAATATAGTCCTAAACTTTTCAATTTTGCCAATTTAGTCCTAAGCCTTTTCACTTCTTGTCAATTTAATCCTAAAATTTTTCATTATTTGCCAATTGAGTCCATTCGACCAATTTTAGTTGGAAAATGTTGACATGGATAGATCAACACTAACATGGCATTTTTTAAATGGTATTTTAATAAGATTTTGAATTTTTTATGATATTTTTTCTTATTATTTTTTTGGATTTGGCCAGCAAGGGTTGGCCAGCAACCCTTGCCGGCTAGAATAAACCCCCCCCACCCCCCAAAAAAGTAAAAAAAAAAAAAACCATGAAAGTTCAAAAATTATTAAAAAATGTTACATCGGCGCCGGTCTATCCGCATCAGCATTTTCTAACCAAATTAACCGGATAGACTTAATTGACAAGAAGTGAAAATATTTAGAATTGAATTAACAAAAATGCAATAGGTTTATGACTTTTTGGATAATTTTTCCTAATATTTGAATGTGATGATATTTACTTCTAAAAGGTGCTTACACGGTTACTTTGACAGCGCTTGAATAGATGAGGTCCATATTCACGTTATGAGCATCTGCTTTTCAACAAATAGGACGTGGTTTTATAATTCTCCTCTTTGTTTTTCCTCGGCCCAGTAACCGTCGGGCTCACCTACCATCTGATGCTTTTCGATTGACAGTGTATGGTCGGCCAACGTTCATGCTGGGACTCCAACGTCGCGTGAGACCAATAATCATTATGGGTCACCTTCGTTTTACACTGCTCCCAATCAACGAGACATTCGACATCCGTGTGATGTCAACATGCCTAGAACCAAGTGTGGATCCACTTTGAAAAATTAACCAAAAAAAATAAAAAAAGGCAAGGATCAGATGTACGAAGAAACAACATAATACGCATAGGAGTCTCGATTAAGGCAATAAACTTAGGAAAGAAGTAGGTGATTCATCCTCATCCAACCTTGAATGATGAATGAAACACTTATATCCAACATAGCATGCTAGCTAAACATTACAATCCAAGCAGTCTTGTAAATACATCGACGACATTATCAAGGTCCACAGAATTAAAAAACGGAAGTTTGCACAGAGGAAGGGGGGGGCGGGGAGAGAGAGAGAGAGAGAGAGAGAGCTGATGCGATGGGGAAGATCAATGGAAGAGGGACAAGAAGAGAGAGTGGAAGGGTGGAAGGTGGGAGAGCTTCAATGAGAAAGGATGATGACGATGATGACGATGATGACGACTTAAAGTCCTAACCATGGTTGAAACTTGAAAGGGGTGTTAGCGGAGGAGAAGAGAACCCAAGGGAAACAAAATATATCCCAAGCTGGGTTGCATGCAAAATGCTTTGAGCTCCATCTTCCATTAATGGAGATCTCAAAGTTACGGTCAGTTATTACCAAAGCCTAGATGCAAAAGGGGAGAAGTTCCTAATCTAATCCTTCTACTCGTCTCTACATTGATGGGGCTTGACCTCCCATGGTTCAACCCCCATTCATGCTACAAAAAAAAAAAAAAAAAAAAGGGTTTTGAGCCAAAAAAAATAAGAAAAACATGACTATGTTCCCTTACCCTAAGGGATGATGGTTGATTAGTAGATAGTTTATGTGAGAATTCACCATTGATGATGAAGTATTTAACAAATGCCAGGCTAACTCCTAGTGCTAATTACAGATGTTTAAGACGAGTACTACATGTTAAGACAAACAAAATTTGGGGCCCACCTGGCCCTAAATTTCTTTTTTTCTAAAACTAACCCTTCATTTCGAGAGGTGATTAGTTTTCGAGTAATTTGGATGGATTAGCCAGTTTCCTAGCCTAGCCTAGACTAGTCAAACTTTTCCAAAAGTGAGGATGGGCTTGCCATTTGTTTTCTTTTGGTTGGTGAGAGAAATTTACAGGATTTTTTAGCAAACCATTTTTTGAAGGGTTTCTTCTTTTTTTCTTTTTTCTCTTATTAGCCTCTTTCCCAAGGGCTAAAATAATCTTCTCATCAGTCAAGGGCTCCCCCAAGAGCCAAAGACTTTGAAAAAAGAAAAGATCTTTTTTTTTTCTCCTCCCAACTCTGGGCTATTTCCATAACATAGCTCGAGCTGGTCATGACGAATCCTTGTTTGGAAAAAAATGCAAGGAGATGATGATGATGATGATGATGCTGATGCATGAAACACGCTCCAATTCTCTCGGAGGTGTGATTTTTTGGCCCCTACAGAGGGCTTGGCATGAATGACATGGCCCGAGAATGCCGAAGGCATCAGGCTCATGAGTGTTAGAGAGATAGAGAGAGAGAGACACAGAACCATGGTTAGGCTTTAAGGTCTTTGAGGCTTCAGAGAAGGCTGAGCAAAAATGTAAAGAAGACTTGGGACCAAAACGAAGACGAGTCTGGTCTAGCGATGTGGTATCGGGGCATGCAGAGCCATCGTCACGCCTGCGGCACAGCAAAACACACTGTCATAGATATTAGTACCTTTTGTCGACTTAATGAAATGAATTATGAAGCTTGAATAGTTATTTTAAGTCGTCAAGAGTGATTGTTTCTTTCAGTAGCAACTAGCAGGTATACTTTCCTTTCTTTCTTTTTTTCTTTTTTTGACATAGAGGTCAAAAGTTCGAATCTTGAACTTTAGTGTGGAAAATTGATTTCACTTGCCATTTTATGATAAGGAGTTGGGTTATGAATGTGGTACTAACCTGAGTGAAGAGCAGGAGTAGGGGCGAGAGACATGGGGGCCGCATAGTGCTGTGCCGGGTAGCCTGAGGTCGAGTTGATGGCCGAGTAGTGGAAGAGGTGGTGCGGATACTGGACTCCGTAATTCTGGCCCGAACTGTAGCCCGACCCTCCGCTGCTCCCTTCACCGGCGAGATGTAGATATGGGTAAAAGGCCGTCGCCGCGCCGTTCATGAGCCCACTGGGCCCAGTCCCGTACATTGGGTACTGGGCAGCACCTCCTCCATACACGCTATAGTAGCTCTGGATCATTTCGCACAAACTCCGACATGTTACTACTTCATTCTTGCACATGCTCGAGACGTTTAGTATAGTACCTCTTCAAAATCACTCTCTCCATGCACTGTAAAGTCTTGTGGGCACGTGACATGCGACTCTAATCTTTTGTAACATAGTTTTTTATTTTCGTTTTTGCTCCCAAATCTTTTTGTAATATAGTATAGTAGCATGTGCTAAGGCTAAGGGACAAAAAGATGCATCGAGCATATCAAACAAACTAGATTAAACAACCCTTCGTTTCAAAAATCGCGAGCTTGACTGAATTTCTACGGGATTTGCGTCTATGGCAGTTGAAGAACTATATGTACAGGCGCTGGTCAAGATATGGTTAAACTATAGCTTGAAAACCTACTCGAAGAGTCGGTCAAAAAGTGAAGATAAGATCATGTGATTCGCTCCATTTATTTCACAACTAAGAACTTACCACATTATTCCTACAAATCTTATAGCGAGCTTGTTTAATTAGGTCATGTCATTTATCTTTCATCATGAAGCTTCAGAGAAGATAAAATGAGACCGACAAAAGGAACAGTCTGAGCCGTGGCTAACTTTTTTTATTTTTTTATTTTGTCATTCGATGGTTTATTATCCAGAACAGTAGGGGCGGCATTTCGCGGAAAAAGAACCAAAGGGCTACGTGCCGTGTTATCTTCCGGAAATTGACTATTGACTGTAGTGACTAAAGGTAAGGGAAGTTTTAACAAAGTGATTGGTGTCCTGAAAAGATGGTAACGCCGGTTCAAAAGTTAAAAAAAGAAGGAAGAATCCTATGTAGTTTAGCTTTCAAGAACAGGTAATAAAAGAGAAAAAGAGAGAAGCGCGTACGAACCGCGGGGTAAGTGTAATCTGGCGAATAGGAGGAGTACCTGAAACCACAAAGCAAAACAGTTAAGAGATATTGGAGCTTCGTCGTGCACACATGAATGAATGGGTATGCACGCATGAATGAATGGTCGCATGGGCTCGCTGTTACAATTCTTAATACACTGCATGGCAATGCTAGGGACGTGAGAATACGTATGTACAGGAAGGAACCCTAAATAAAGATGAGGGACAGCGAAGAAGAGATGGATGTCGGGTCGAGAACATGGGTGGTTGCTTTGATGCATGCAGAGATGGGGTCGAACATGAACTGTCACTTTGAACATGTGCATGTCGAAAGCAGACACTGTTGCGAGACCCGTACGAAAAGCCAACCTTAAAGGGGAACAACTGTAACACGCTTAGAGAGAGAGAGAGAGAGAGAGAGAGAGAGAGAGAGAGATGAGTGGTTAGACACAAACACAATGATGGAATGGAATAAATATGTGGGTGGCTCGCATTCTTCTAAGTTTGACTGGGGGGAAGAGGGAGAGAGAGAGAGAGAACGCGATGAAGAATTCCGTGACGTGGACCCTTCATCTAGGGAGAAGCTTCCTTCGATCTCTCGATCCATCTCAACCGTTATAACGGCGATCGAGATTGATTGAAACCATGGACGGAGCAACTCACGAGGTCCAGGATCTCCATCCAGAAACCTGCGACTCCTATTTGCTAGCTAGGTGATTAACGAGCGACTAGGGTTTGTGCGCATGGGACTATGTATGAGTTGGCAATGCACGTGGAGTGTTCTCACAGAGAGAGAGAGAGAGAGAGTACCCAGCATAAAGACTAAATGGGAAGCCTTGTTGGAGCGCATAATGGGGGAAGGTTGCTGCAGAAGCAAAAGCTGTGCCCACCCCTCCATGAAACCCTCCTGTCTGGAATCCGCTCATCCCCCTCATATTCCTCCCTCCTCCACCTGCTTCATCATTCACCATCATCATCGCGACCATCGCCAACCCGTCCATTTTTACTCACATTACTTAAATTTAAGCGATCGACAATTACCATTCGCTTTCCATAGCTAACAATAACATACGATAACTTAGGAAACATGAATTTAAACCCAGGTACAGCTTAGATGACAAAAAGACAAGGCGATCGGATAAAGAGAGAGAAGTAAAACATCGAGCGATGCATAAAATGTGAATGTGGCTTCTTAGAAGTAGATGTTAAAGAACTTTGGGATGCATGGCATATACCGAGTGAGTAAAACAACTCATTCCCTCTCGTTGGAACTCCTCTCTCTACTCTTTTTGTTATTTACTTAGAGAATTTCCCATGATAATGCTTTTGTCTTTGTCGGCTCTCACTTTTTCTCTCGCCAAAACAGCTAAAATCAAACCAAAAGAAAGCAAAAGAAAACCCCTTAATGTATCTTCTGCATGTATGGATCAAAATGTCAAAGCTTTGAAAATACTGGTAATAAGCCCAAAAGAAAGAGGGAAAAATTGTGATCACTAAAGCATGGACTAGAAGCAACCATAAAACACTTAAAAAGGAGAAAAGCGGGTGCCAACAGTGAAAACCCTCATTGAACTTTTGCCAGATCTGAAGGAAAAAAACCACCATTGATATCGGTAAGATAAAGAAAGAGTCATCATGTGTGGACTTATACCGGTTTTGGGGGTGGAGGGTTTGGATCTTTGGAGGCCAAGGCAAGCGAGATTGCAGTTAGCTCTCCTCCCATCTATCACCGGCGACGCATCCACGCAAGCTCTCATCGCAGCTTCTGGCTCTCGAAACGTCACCTGCAAAAACAATAATTTTATAAAATTAAAAAAAATGAGTAAAAGAAAAGAGAAGTGAAAGAAATAAACAGACAATCCCCCGAAAACATCCATGTCTGGAAACCCCGTCACTCAAAAGGACTCGTGAAAAACCATCCATTTCGTTACCCCATGAAGGGTCAAGGACTGGATCTTTCCATCTGTTTCAACTGTTTCAAGATCTAGGCCAACTAAATAACACAGAGAGAAAGAGTAGGTGGAGGAGGAGGAGGAAGAACGTACGAAGCCGTATCCTTTGGACCTGCCAGTGGCCTTATCAGTGATGACGACGGCCTCCAAAATTTCCCCGAACTGCTCAAAGTACTTCTTCATGGTGTCCTTCTGCGTCTCCCAAGCCAGCCCTCCCACGAACACCTTGGTGTACGTGGTGTCCCCGAACTGCCCTGTCAAATTAGCCGGAGTCATCTTCTTCCTTCCTTCCTCCTTGCTTCCTTCCTTCCTTCCGCAAAGGATCTCTATGCGTGCGCGGGCTACTGAACGCTCGGTTCCTCCGGCTGCGCTCAACACTATTACTACCACCGACGGACTCAGATCTATGATGGAGGGACACAGCAGATCTTGAGGGATCTTTCTTCTTTGGATATGGAGGGTGGTGGTCCGATCTTGGCGGTGTCGATACAGTACAGACCAGACAATTAGGTCAGATATCAGAACAAGAAGATGTGAGAGAGAGAGAGAGAGAGAGAGAGAGAGAGAAGAGATGAGAGATGAGAGGGAAGAGAAAGCAAAAGTCGAAGGGGAGGAAAAAAATAAGGAAACAAGAGAAAGAAAAAGGGCGGAGACACCATGTCATTTATGAATTATATACAACGCAGCAGCCCCCACTTCCTTTTACATCCTGGCCATCACGTTCTCCCGCCCACGCCCACCGTCCCTCAGTCGCGCGTGGACGCGCTCGCCCCCCGCGGCGGCACCACGCCGCCGCCGTCGGGTACGATGGTTGGCGGGCGGTCCCGCGAGCACACGCGCCGCGACGCGCGTCGGGGTGGTTCCCGGCCGAATTATTATGTCCGTCACTCGGCTCGCCAACTTTGGATTATTTCTAGGGGTGGTGGCGGGCGGATTTACCGGTTCGCCCTCGCCCCCGGCGGGAAATTACGAGGCGGCGCCGCGCGAAACGCTGTTTCCCGTCAGTGGCAGAAACGGGACCGGGGGCGATTTTTCGTTTCCTTTTTTTTTTTTTTAATTATTATATTTTTGTATGGGGGAGGGAGGGAAACCGGGGCGGGAAAGTCAAAGGTCAACCCTCGACCAGTAGACCAGTAGTAGTGCTAGTACCTGGATTCATCCCAGCCGCTGACACTATTTTGCATTTTCACGCGATGGAACCGGTATCGGCTTCACATCATCAAAATCAAGATATCTTATCCCACGATAGGAAATAATACTCTTTTTTTGTATAGTTAGCGTGCTAAATAAAAAAATCCATGAATTATTATGTAAGTCGAGCGGATAATTTTCTTTTTTAGTCAAGTGGGTTTCTAAATGATGTCGTCGCTTCGAGCGGTGAGCATCTTATCCGGGGTGGGTTTGATGAGCTCTCTTTGCCCCCCTTGGGGATGAGCACGTACGGACGATCCGACGTCAGGTCAAAGAGGTGAATTCCAATTTGGCTGGCTTCGGAGGGAGGGGCATGGATCGGGTTTGGATCGGGTTTGGTTCGGGAGTTCGAGATGAAGGCCGGTCGCGGTCGTGGGGAGGGAATTCAAAAACGGCGACTTTGTCGGCGGGGACGGCAGGGGATTCGCTGGTTGACCGCGTCGGGGCGGGCGCTAAAACATTCTCTGAAGGAACGGCCATCATGAACCCCGAACTCTTCCCCTCTCTCTTTTTTTTTTTTTTTCGTGGGTTGTCGTGCAAGCTTGTCCTCTGTCTTTTTTTCTTTTTCTTTTTCTTTTTTTTTTCTCGGGAAAACGTGAAAGTGAATATACTACTGTACTGTAATGTGTGCGGGTGTACTGGATCCGCTGTCGTTTGACCGGGGGTATATTCGGTTCGACCGAGGCGGGGCTCCGGCGGTCCGGGTTTTCCAAGAATCGTCAAAGCCCAGTCCACACACGACGAAGAAGGGCCTCGGCGATTCGGGAATATTCATGGGCTGGCCCGATCCTTGGAGAGGAGTACGATGCGTTCGGTTTAGCATTTTGGAAATCCGTTGAAAAAATACAAATAGGTTTAGCGTTTGGTGAAAAAATCCTTTGTAAAGCAATTTTGGATAAGGCAACATTTGGTAAATTTATTATTTATTTTTTTTGCAAAAGGCTTTGATTGTAATTTTTCTTTTTCTTTTATTATTCAAAAGAAATCAAACCCTGAAGACCACTAGCGAGCCAGATTTAGTGTCGTCAATCGAGGAAGGCCCCAGTGAGAGTCACACAACCTCGTCGGCCCCCTTGTGAGTCTTTTGTCGGTCAGATCTAACGTCATCAGCCCTCGCTAGCCACCCCCGTTAAGAAGATGAAGAATTGATGAGTAATTTTAGAAGGGAAAAAAAAATTATATTTAACTCTAGTTCCAGCTTCCCAATGTCAGCATTTAGCTGAAAGCTATTTCGGAAGGTGTATTAAACAATCCTTAACATCTCTTTAAGGAGCTTTGAAGGCAACAAAAAAAAAAGAAGTCCCGAAACCAAACGCGTCAATTTTGTCTGCGGCAAAACCTGGGGGGTAACGGATTCTCATGCTCTACGATCGTACGCAAGCTGCGCATGAATCAGAGCACGGACGTACCGGTAATAACAGAGAGAGATGGAGAGGTGCGACGACATTAAGGAGCAAAAAGGATGGGGGTGTTGGCGTTGTTAATAAATGGTTCGTGCGAGGGGATGCTGCACGTGGCTGGATTTGAAGGCGAGCAACGCTCGAAACTGTGTTGCAGAAAAAGCAGAAGAGAGAGAGAGAGAGAGAGATGGGAGAGGGGAGGGTGAGCCCCTCGTTGTCTCTGCAGTGGCAACAATTATTGTTCAGCAGGAGAAAGAAAGAGAAAGAGAGAGAGAGAATGAATGAATGAATGAATGAATCCACTGTCGCTTTCCGGTCAAATAAAGGAAAACCCAGTTGGAGACAGCTTGCCCCATCTCCCGCATAAAGAAAAAGAAGGAAGAGGCAATCCCCTCCCCAATCTCTTGTTTTCCCTCCTCCGTTCGATTCCTCGACTTCCCTCCCCAATCATTCACGCTTCATCTTCATCCGACGGCTGCTCTTCCTGGTTGGATACGTGTTCGTTTGATGGCCCGAGTAAGCCTGGCTCAGGGTTTTGCTCAGGCCATGTCGTGTCCGTCCTCTCTTCCGTTCCGAGATCTCGGGTCGAATGGCCGTATTTGCACATGCTCTCGAGTCATCTCCGAGAGCGCAGACGTCGGGTAATTCCGATAATCATCCGAGGCATGTGCGAGATGGTGAGACTATCACGTCACCCGATCACGAATAATTGAGCGTTCAAAGAGCCACGACACTCCTCTTTGATATACAAGAAGAAACCACCTCAAGTTACCAATAGATGCGGATGGTTACAACTTGTTGGCATGAGCATGGTTCTAGGTCAGATATGAAAACCTTTGATATGAGAAACCATCAATAAAAACGGATGGTTACAATTTGGCGTTAGCATGGTTAAAATTATAAATATGAAAACTTGAGAAGATAAATAAATCAACTTCCAAGAAAAACTTCCAAAATCAAAACCTCGTTAGGTTTTCATGTAGAACCTGGAAACTGTAATCTGAAATAAGTTTGTTTGTGTGTTTTCCTTGTTCTATGTCATGTCCTTATATGATCTAGTGGTATTATGTGGTATTCAATGATGAGTGTATAATCAAAACCCATTACTTTGAATTCTATTTCGGCGATATTCATAACTAAAACTTTTACTTTATTAATGTTTTATATTATTCACGTGTTTAAATATGAGTTGTAATCAATAGATTGTAGAAAAATGATAATCATTAAAAGTGATGATAATTCAATAAAATCATTCAATTCGAAATACAAATGAAATAATTTACATCCCGAATTGACCTTGAACTTATTACAGGTCAGAATCCAAGTTTCTAAATATGTAGGATATGTTTCAAATTGTAAATAAAAGTTGAAATCGCTCGCATCTAATTATAATATTGAGAATATTACTACTTTTGGGTACTCAAGTCGAACCGCCCAACATGATCATAAATTACGAACATGGCGAGACCGAAGGGAGGGATATACCATTTAGGTAGGGCAACCTGGCACGTGCCCATCTGCAGCCTTTACTCTGGCCCTCCGTTAAACAAAAGAAAAAGAGAAGGCTCGTCCATCTTCCATTCTTCATCCCGAAATTACCCTTGACATACGACCTCTTTTGCTGAATTGCCCCTCCGTTGTCTTTCCGATTTTTGATCCAGCTACTCAGAGTGCAAATGATAAAATTTCTATTTCAAATTTTTTTTTTCATTTTTATTTCCCGGACGAATTTCTGGGGCAAATGCTGATATAAAATTTTTGTTCCTGAATTAGAAATTAATTAAATTTCTTATTATTCCCAAGTGGTGGCGGTGGGCAGGCAATGAGAAGAATTTTTACTTCATTTTTTTTCAAGAATAGAAATTTCTATTCCAAATCTATTTATGGAATAGAAATTTATTCCAAAAATTAAAAAATGAAATTAATCCGTTCCCCGTAATAGAAAACTAGACAAATGGAGAAACAAAAATATTCTAATATGGACCCTTCCTTTCTGGGGTGGCGTTCTTCTTTTGCTTCTGTGGGCTTTGGCCCACTGTTTTCTTCACCTCTGTGGTCAATTGGGGATAGATGCATGCATAATGGGAGTAGATGATTTTATTTCTGACCAATGACGATGTAGACTGCTCCCCAGGCCCCCACCTCATGTCATTTCATCTGTCAATCTTTACGTGTGGGCTCCCCCCCACCAAAAATTAAAAAAAAAAACTTAAATTCCCTATCCCTCGTCTGGCCTCATGCTCATCATCTCTACTAGTAGAATACTCGTACTTTTACGTAAAGCACACGTACGTGCGTACTTGATTCCCAAGGGTTCAAAAAAGAACTTCGTCTCTCCTTACGTTTGCTGAACTTGCGGGAAAAAAAAAAAAAAAAAACTCCATTATTTTTGGAGTCGATTATGGACCAATATCATGTCCTTGTCAAAGCCAGCTAATAATGATGTAACATGTCGAGATTATTTATATGCTGAACATATGATTTGGTCATCACGTATTCACATGGACAAGTATGATATCTCTGTAATTATGCAAGCTTATTTCTGGATTAGTACGCAAAAATTACACGGTATCTCAGTTCTGGCCGAACAGTACCGAAACGCCTAGGAGAGTCAGAAAAACTGAGCATGCCGAATATATACCGTCACTGGCAGTATGGTTCAAAATGCCATATGTGGCACTTGAGTCATGCAAGAACTAAATAGGAAGATCCCAGACAAAGCAAGTCATTACCAAGAAGGATAAATTCCAGTCAAGATAGATGCAGCTCCATGGCTCAACCTTTTGTGCCTTCTGCCTAGCAGCAACTCGAAGAGATTTATCTTGTGCTCGGTACGGCGTAATGCAACTATCAACACTTCTGTTGCTTAGAAAACGCCACGACCGCACTGCTGTGCATTTCACTAAAGAATTCCTAGTATGTGTGAATGCATCAAAAACAAAAAACGAAAAGAAAGCTATGTGCCAGAAGAAATCGCAATCAGAAGCATTAGTGATTTCAAAAGACATTACTTTGATTTTCTTTTACAGATAATTCTCCGTGTTCCCACAAGAACAACGTTAACATGAGATTTGTGCATCAAAGTTGACCCACCATCTAACTTAGGGAAACTGGTTAGATGCACTTAGAAATAATGCTTTAACCACAAAATGTACCAAAATGCTCCTTTCCTTCAAACAACACAGAATCTATATACAAAGTCCGGCCCATCTAACTGACAAAAAAAGTAACCGATGAACCTCCTCTCCTGCATCCATAGGAACCAAAATAGCAAGAAAGTCATGCTTACCACAGAACCAAGCTCATCACAGCATATCTTCATGATACAAATGTAGCCCAAGGCCAAAGCGCGCACAAGCTCGACGAAAAGCCATAGCTTCTGCCTTTTGCACAGGATCTCCATAGCCGGTATCGTCCACTGAAACAGTACCAATTGACTCCCTGTACATCTGTTGTTACGAAGGAAAAGGAGAGACAAAGAAAGAAGATAAAAGTCAGCTTCTTTCCTCTCTTACATGCCATCTGCATCCACATTCTTGATAGATTCCATCAAAATGAGGCGTCAACACAGGTAGGAATCTGTCAACTGTGTTCTAGAAAATATTTAGTAATGCATTTCAAAAGTATGTTTCATCAACCGAACCTAGCCACCACGATACATCAATGACAGAATGCGGTAATTGTCTGCCATATCGCATTACTTATTACCGCATTACTTAGTCACAGTAGCACTGGATGGCCATCTAGAAAACATCTCAAGAACTAATATTGCAACTTTTAATATGAAAATAGAATATGTTATTGAAGATCGAGTTAAAAAAATCCCTTCTGAGCAGATGCCAATTACAAGTTCAAGCAGATTAAAAGGTTCTATTCAACTAACGTGCATTTATCCGAAAAGTAGACACATAAGAATTTTAAAAGTACAAAAAGTAGGATAACTGAATGACATAAAATTCTTAGACCCATCATTCACAACCCACTAGCTTTATCAAGATACTCCACACAGATAACTGCTTCCTAAGCAACAACAATATCAGCAGCAAGAACTGTCAGTGGGGTGTAAGTGATGCTTAGCCTTTTGCTTTAATGTTAACAAAAGCGTTTGCACAGTTCTTTATTCCCAATAAAACCGGATTATGGCAGCTAATCACAGGAATGCTATTACACTTCTAAAGCTGACCTGAAATCACTAAGTTCAAACTAAAATGTTGCTAGAATTTTTCATCAAGTTGCACTCAAATAAACATCGCTAAATCATAAATCAACAGATTTGCAAGTTCTGAATAGGTTAAATTCTCACACATGAATCACAGAACATAACAGATGATCCAACTTTAAAACATTAAAGTTGTGATGCGCTCGAAACAAAAACAGCTTAAGAGAGCAAACGCCCTGATATAGTACGTTTACTTTACACCGAGCCAAGATTAGTCTGGTGCATCAAAAGGATCAGAAGAAAAAGTTTCACCACAATTAATGTAACATAAATCAAATTCCACTGAGTTTGCTCTTTGATCAAGGACAAACTGAATGGGCACTTGCAAGTGGTGCCGATAATACCTCGCCAATGTAAGGAAAAATCTGTTATTTTATCCAGAGAAAGTTCTGTTTCATTTTCTGTACCTCACTCTTTCTCATCATCACAAGCACTACGCACTTACCCTTTCCTTTCAAGTGAATCAACCACAACCTTGGTCCCTTTATAAATAGAATCAGGCATTCTTGAAGCATCCTATTCAGAGCTATCAGATACAAGGAAACTTTTATGTTTCTGTGCAATCTACTTCAGTAGTTTTGGGCCAATTAATCATACAATGGTTTCTAACATTTCCAGCATGAATGGCACAAGACTTTACCCAGTAAAGAGGATTATATCAACCTATAAAAGCGCGGCAACCACTATTTCGAGGAGTCATTTTCTTACCACATCTAACTCGAATAGTTCAAGTTCATCCACAAAGAAAAGTAGATTTGATCAGATCAAATAGCCAGTTTCCTCCCCCTCAATGGGTAAATTATATTGCATAAAGCCACAAATTGGTGGAAGTTCTAGTATTAAAGATCTACTTTCCTCTGAAGACGCAAGTTGATTTGATCCAACTATCCCATCTGAAACCTTCTTTACTTAGATCGAAATTCCTTCACTCATGTTGGAACATTGTTCACAGTGATATTTTGGGCATTTTTAGGAGTTTCATTGATGAGGGAAGCTTTGAGGAGTTTTACTTTTACCCACTAAAAACTTGCTGCACAAATCCAAGATACTATAGTATAGTTTATGCCTTTTGCATATTATATCATGTCAGTTGGATGAAACAAGGAAGGGTAGAAATTATGCACTAAAATGATTTAGAAGTCAAAAGGGCTTGTTGCAAACGTGGAAATGGGAGGATATGGATATGGAACACCACTTAAGTTAAGGAAGAAGAATGACTGAACCCATGATGAGATATCAATGTAATAACCAAAAAAGCGGTACATAGGCCTATTTTGCTGAACAATGGCAAGATGGAGAAGTTACTTGCACAACACAAACAAAATGAAAGAAATTGATCTTTCGAGCAACTGCAAGATGCCACTTAAATTTAAGAGAAAATTAAGCAAAACTGCAACGAGAGTGGCTACGTTGCATAGGTCAGAATCCATCATGAAAAGAAATTTGGGCAGACGCATTGGCATTCAAGAAAGACAGAAATGGAAATGAAAATTAACAAAAGAACTTGAAGGAGCACAGCGGAGGATAGCATGAGAAGTGAGAAACCTGGTTAAGGTGGTTTGCTCACTTACAGTGATGACCACGAGAAATTTCAAGTCAGAAGATGTGATTTTATGAAAGGAGAGAATGCCAAAAAGAAAAGGTACAGAAGACAAAAATGACATATACAAAACCGTAAAGGACCTTGATTTGATAGAACACTTAAGGATAATGGCACTTACATTGGTACAACAGCATAAGAGAATCTATGTATGACTGACACTTATTGAGAAAAGGCTCTACTATTGTTGTTGTTATCATTGAGAAATGTCCCAAAAATTTCCATTGAATGTGGACCACTATAGATTGTACTTGCTGAGATGAGACCAACTCAACAATAGTAAAAATATTTGAACTGAAAAAAAGAGCCCATAAAGCAATATACAAGCTACAAGTGATGGGTGGTGGAACACATTCTGCTAAGGAAGAAGAAAAATTAAGCTGACAATTATCAGTCTAGGACATGACATGAGAATCTGAAGAGATTCACTTTCAAAATAATGTTGTATCTGTGCAGCACTAGCACAATAGATGACAATGTCTTCTAGCACTAGCACTAGCTTCTAGAAATATATATGCGCAAGGCATGCCTAGAGTAACTAAACGGACTGAAATCACCCAAGAGAGCACATCTTCGCACCACAGTTACATTTCCCCAAGGTTATAAACAATCTCAGAATGCGGTAGATGTGATCGCCTTGGTAAATCAATGTGATATGTGTTAGATCCAACACAAGGGGTTGAGTAGACAAATTATAGGCAAGTGCACAATAGAAAAATGACACGCGACAAATAACAACTTGCAAAGGTCATCGGCTTATTGCCATATATGTGAAATGCTTCAGGAAGTGGCAAAACTACCTCTGCATCGGTCCCGTAAAGCGTCACACGGTAAACAACAGACACGGTCTTGCCATCAGCTGAATAACTGATGCTCCGAACCTCGCCAGACCACTCTGCAACATGCACACTCCAAATAAAAAGGTAGGAAAGTTTAAAACTTCGATATGCAACACTCACCTAAAAAAGAGAAGGAGATTGAAAATGACAGGTCTTCAACTTACCCGGTGCATGTAAGTTCATGATTCTATTCACTATGTGCCTGCAAAGAAACCCAAAGGACAAAGAGCCCACTAAGAATCCCAAAATCAAAAATCGATTCAGTTGCCAGGGCGACAAAAGTCAGAAACTTGAACCATTCCATTCAAAACCGGTCGGGAAAAAAAGGAGCTTTTCCGGCTGTAAGCTCACAAATCACAAGGAAAACAAGAACCCAATTCACATATTGGCACAGAGAGAGAGAGAGAGAGAGAGACCAAGGGATGTATTTGATGGAGGACCCATCTTCGAGGCGGACTCTGACAAGAGAATCAGGGACACGCTTGTTGAGTTCCTTGAGTATCTCGGACAGGGGCCTGCTGATTCCGGAGGTGGGTACGGCGTCATCGTACTCCTCGACTCTCTCGGTCTCTGCATCTTTGTCTCGGGCAGAAGAAGGCGAAGACTTGGCCGCGAACGGGCGGGAAAGAGCTCGAAGTTGCAGAGGAAGGATGGGTTTCAAGGGAGAAGAGGAACGAAGCGAGTTTCTGAGGGATCTCATCACAAAACCAGCCATGTTCAATCGCATTCGCAGAGACGCAGAGAGAGAGAGGGAGAGAGGGAGGGAGGGAGCTTTTCCGAGGTTTATGCCATGGTGGAGTGACTTGGGCCTTGATTCTTGAAGACTGTCTGAAAATGAAATAAGGACAAGCCTGTTCTCCGAGAAGTGGGAATGTTGAAATTTTTTTGTTCAGGAAAATCCACGTCAGACTCTATAAATTTTTGAAATTCGATTAATTTGTACTCTACACCATACTTGCGCGTAAAATAAGGGCTTATGTGAAGAAACTAGGAAAAAAAATACTGAAAATCTGAGTGGTAGTTTTTGAGTGCTTTGATGATTTTCGTCGCTGAAAATGAAAGTTAATTTTTTTTGGTGATTAATTAGAACTGAAAATCAAATGCCATTAATTTCTTGCCTGATATGGAGGTGCAAACGTAATTTGGTAGATTTTAGCAATCGAATTAGAGACTTTCTAAATGTCATGGTGGATTATTCAATAATAAAATGAATCAACTAGCACACTTTTTTTACAGGCTAGGCGGATCTTCAACTTTTCTTCGTGGATTAAGCCAAAACTTGTTAATTTTACCCAATTTCTCATTTTACAAAATGATTTAAAATAATTTATTAGCAAGACTTAAAATGCATTCATCTTGATAATGTGTTTTATTGATTCCACCAATAAAATAAATGAACCCTTTCGTATAAAATGATTCGTGTTTATTATGACAAATATGTTAAGTTGAAACGTCAAGTTTAATAAATGTTATGGATGCATGTATAAGATACATGCGATAATCTCTCAAGTGAATGATTTGATCTTCATAGAGTGGATGGATCGATCTTTAATGTTGTTTGCTTTATTACATCGTGCTTCCATAAAGAGCAATCTGTAATTTTGAAAATTTCATATTCCATCGTTTAAATTCAAAACCCATGCTTAACTTGGCCCTTCAATGAATTTACCCTTTGCTGCTTTTAATTTCTGTAAATCTTTGTAATCTCTCCGAACTGTCCATTTCACAGGACGTTCCTGTCAGCACAACGTAAGACTGCAATGTTGGAACCAGATAAGTACTCACTGTTATGTGTTTCAGGGCAATGGATGTCGCCAACAGAGAATATGTATTGATCTCTCCAAAGAGGATTGGCGATTCAGTTTGAGATTACACCATAGATTTGCACATATACTTAGTGAAAGAGCGCACACAAGCAGAACCCAGAAAGCCAAATGAGCCTTGCTAGAGCTGGGCCATTTGCTGGATGTTGATCGGGTAACAGTCCGACTGCAGACCGGAGAAAGCCCTCTGGGCGAGCACCGAAGAAGCAGCCTGCGTCAGGTGATACGCATCCCAGAACACATATTGACTCCTGTCGGCGCATGGCATTTGGAATGGAGTGCACGTTATCTCCCCTTGGTTTCTTCCTATCCCACAGCAGGCCCTGTCCACAACACTGAACCCTGTGCATTCAGAGACATTCCAGTTTAGGATCAGTCGATCTAACGATGAAGACGGTGCTGGTTCACCAAGACCATGATGGTTGTAAGTGAAGTTTTCGATGGATTTTACCGTATGCAGCTGGATTGTTTAGCATGTCACCCAAGACGCCGTAGATGTTTCCATATGAAAAGATTGAGCCTGGGTGGTTGCTGTTCAGCTGCTGCACGAGTGACCTGAGCCCCTCGTTGAAGGTCCCGAGCATCTGGTTCACAGAGTCGACACATTGGTCCGGAGGGGATCGGCCAATGGCCCTCTGGTTCGGTATGCAGCCAAGTGGTGCAATTCCTGCTAGGAAGAACTTCCTCAGTCCTAGACTGTTCAGTGCCTGTGAGAATTGGGAACATCAAAGACTTGCTATGTAAACTTCCTGTCTAACATCCTAATGGAAACGAAGCAATAAAATCAAAGACTTGCTATGTAAACTTCTTGTCTAACATCCTGATGGAAACCAAACAAGAAAATCAAAACAAAATTACCAGAATCTGTCTAGCGTAACGGTTGAGAAGGAGGTTCCCATAGTCCTTGGGATTGTAGATGTAGCTGGAAGCGTACATGGAAGGCATGAGGTAGTTGTTGATGTAGTCGTTGCTTCCGATGACCATGACGGTGATGGATCTAGCAAGGTATTGGCTCAAAGCCGTTCCGCTCAGCATTGTTCTCAGTTGATTCAGGGTGTTCTCGAAGTT
This sequence comes from Corymbia calophylla, assembly GCA_014182845.1. Classification (NCBI taxonomy): domain Eukaryota; kingdom Viridiplantae; phylum Streptophyta; class Magnoliopsida; order Myrtales; family Myrtaceae; genus Corymbia; species Corymbia calophylla. The sequence continues at coordinate 34,229,907 of CM024698.1, forward strand.
CAAAACTTGCTGGCTCAGGCTGTACCTCTCTCCCTGCATTTTGCATGCGAAAAGAAACAGATTCAGTGAAACGAAGTACATCCAATGAAATGGAAGAGTTTTCTCCTGCATTCATGATGAAGATGGAAGTATATCTCCAAGGCACATCAACACGTCCGAACCACTTTATGTTACGTTGGCATGCTATTACTATTTCCCCAAGTCTTTCGTTTTTCTGTCTGAATTGGAATGATTAGAATCGCTGCAAATTCCCTAATCTCAACATAAGGGGTCACGATGCACGAAAGCCGTCATGATTGCAAGGCCTAAGGAAAACATCCCCCGCCCACCTCTTTCTTTGCACTAACAATCAGCATATATGTCCTGTCTAGAGATCTCTGTTTGTTCTTTTAATTTACAGACAATACCGCGCATATAAAGTTCAAAAATGGAAATTTTGTTACGTAATGTCGGCCTGTCTCATCGAGTATGCCCCCAGCCGCAGATGCATAATTTACTCCCCCAAGGATTCTCGCTCCAATTGTAGACGGGTTGGCATAAGCCGGAGGACTTGGCAAACCCAGCAAGTCTCCTGTCGAATAAGACTCGATTAAAGAAGAAACTATATCTATGATTCTGTCTCGACCAAGAAAAGGCATATGATTCGTTAGACTTAATTGTTCTGCTTCTGGATGCTATGCACTTGAAATATATCGACTGATCTGTACAAGCACAAAGTCGAGAGAGATGTAGAGAGGCCGTTTACCAAGCAGGTCGACAAAGTTCTTCCCATTAGAAAATCTGCAAGAAGGTCCTGTAGGGTAGTCAATACCATAAGGAGGGTAATTGCATTTGGCATAGGAGCTGAGGTAATTATTGTTCCCGACATCAGCTATCGAGTCTCCGAAGACAAACATCGCCGGTACTTGCTGCGATCCTAGAGCCACATCCATGCCCTGCACAATCGAAACCATCAGTAGCACAGCAATAAGCCACGGTCTCTCACTGAACCCCATCATTTTTCTCTTTCCTTGCTATGAAAGTTGTGATGTTTAAGGCACTTTTAAAGATGGAAACAAGAGATGCTGATGATGATGATGAAGAAGAACAGAAGATAAGAATTGCACCATTTATTGAGCACCATAACGGCTGTGCTTGTAGCATGTCTTTTGGTGCGAGCAAGCCCGGTAATGTTGCTTTTGGTCACGCTTTTTGGGCAGGATTTGAGCTGCATTTTCTCAACGGCCGTTTGTCCTGGTTCTTCCTTCTTAATTACGATGCTCGTCAGCAACTTTGGTTTCTTTCATTTTCTGTCTTAAACCAGATATCAGAGCGAATGTTGAATAAGATACAAGAATACAAACCGAAACATATTGGCAAAGTCGGTTGAGGGATTTCCGCTTCAGAAAATGGTGGTCACCCGTTCAAATGTCACAAACCACGTGACGACGACCTTGGGTCAGGTCCACCTGCACAGGCTAAAGACCTGAACTTAACCTGCTCATAAACCCTTGCAAGTTACGGATCTTCAACTTCAAGTAGCAGGGTTTCCACATCCGTGTCTCTAGATTAACAAACAGAAAACATCAACACAAATCGGCATGTTCTTTTCACAGCTTTACACTTTCGAATCAACTGGGCAAGCGCCCAACCTAAAGACGCATGGCATCAGAACTTCAGATTATGTTGGAACATCTTTCTTTTTCCCTTCACGTAATAGATCATATCAGGGCCTAATCTGGCCGAGTGCTGGGCTTAAAAATCCTTGCCCAAGCCTCCCTGTGATGTTAATCTTTTCCTTGTTTTTTCCTTTATATGATGGGCTTGAGCAAGCCTAGGCTAGGTGGAAACTGCTCTTTCAAGGCTGAAGTTAGTGCCCTGGACCTGTGGTTGATCAGGCCATGACCATGTCAATTCGAAGAGGGAGATGCACTCACTGGTGAGAAAATCTACCGTATCATCCATGACTCACTCGCAAATCAGCAGCCTCTTGATTGTTTAGCAATCCAGTTATTTTTGTCAGCAGTAGGTAATACTCCCAATGAGTATGATTTGAGATTTCCATGAGCTTAGAATTTTCATATTCTTTCGATGTCTCGTGGTTAGATTGTTATTCTCTATTGCTTTGGAAAGTTCTTTTCATGACTCCATAGAAACCGAGGGTTCACAACTTTTTCAATTTGCAATCTCGACTAAGCGACTCACATCATTCAACCTATGCTCCCTCTTCGGGCCATCTTAACTCTAGAGGTAGAGATTGCACGCTAAACAGAGAGCATTTGAGTGTTCAGGACGCGCCAGACACCTGGTTATCTACGAGAAGGAAGATCTCGACCATGTAAATTCGCACACTCCTCTCGATCCTCTTATAGCTAGAAAGTAAAAACACTATCATAAAAGCCATAGCTTCATAGCATCATATGATGTCTCTCTTTTCCTTAACCTTGAGGCAGAGGAAAAAGCAAGTGCCAGGAGCATTTCTTAAGCGTGTGACCCTACCTCTTACCTCATAAAAGAGACAAAAGCATGAGCCGGACGTTCCTTAGCTGAGACGCAAGAGCCTATTCACCCAAGTAAAGATAAAGATCACAGCATTTCCAAGCTCTACTTTCAACCTTTTGGAATTGATTAATTTAATTGGCATTTCAATCCAGGGGCGACAGAACGCTCACAAGCAAACATTACATTCCACATTGATTCACGAACCAACATCATGATACATATTAGATTCGCCTCAAAAGGGTTCCTTTTACTACAATGGGAAAAGGCACAGGCACAGCACCAAGCCACAGCGCATCCCCCACCACTTAACATGCCCTGCTTTTTCATCCAGAGAAAAGACGATTACAACAGGAGGTTTATATATATATAAACATATTGTCATAAAGACACATACAAGCTTGGTGAATTCATTGAACCATGATGCCATTTTGTATCGTGGGATTAGACCTAACTTCCTCTCCATCGCCTCCCCGACATGGGGGACCCCTCGTGTCCGCCACACATGGTGAAAAGTGGATTTCAGGATGAAGAAAGGAAAGGAAGACATGAGGAGGGGGTTGTCATTGATCTAGCCAGATAGTGCCATAGTTCCCAAAAACAGGAATAATCACGCTATTGCTAGCATTTCACTAGGTGATCAGTAAGATATCTAGTCAACCGGATCGACAAAATTAATCCCAGTCCTGGGCCTAATCAGAGCAATATGATCAGGATCTTTCATGTTCAAGCGGGTTGATCCAGCTGTGCTCTTCCTGCATCATCTCCTCCACTGCAGGATTTGATTGGTGATGTGGGAGATAATGGAGATGGCTTGTTAGAGTACCATGAAGAGCAAAAGAGGTAGTTGAGGAAGTTGATGAAGCTTAGTGCAGCCAATAACCAGTAAAAGAGGTCAAGCCTGTCCTTGTTGAGGTCATTGTCACTGAGCCAACCACCAACAGAGGATGATGAAGATGAGGTGATCTTGTTGACCAGTGACACCAGGAGTGAGCTCAGATAGAACCCAAATGAGTAGGAGCAGTAAGTCATGGCGGTCAAGAAGGACTGCATCCCCTCGACCGACTGCTTGTAGAAGAACTCAATGAGCCCGACTGCGGTGAACATCTCTGAGAGCCCGAATATGAGGAACTGCGGGGCTATCCAGAATATGGAGAGAGTCTCTCGATGCTGCAGCGCCGAGTCCCTCCTCTTCTTCTCAACCAGCGCTGCAGAGACCATCGAGAAGCTTGCGATGAAGAGCCCGATCCCTACTCTCTGGAGCGGGGAGATCCCCGAGTCCCTCCCAGTCAGGCGACGGACGGTCGGGACAAACACGGTCTCGTACAGTGGGACAACAACAATTAGCATCAGGTAAGGGATGGCCTGTAGGGACGCTGGGGGCACATGGAAGTGGTCCGTGATTCGGGTGTCCATGGAACTCCCTTGTTGGACCGAGAATGTTTGGAGCTGCGCTAGGATGGTATTGAAGATTATGGTGCAGGCGAATATCGGGATGACCGAGATTATGATCTTCACCTGCTCCACTTGCCCGACGGTGCAGAGTTTCCATGGGCTCTCGCTGTCCCGAGCTCCGTCTTGTATCCTAATGCAGGCCTTGTCTAGGAATCTGCAATTCAATTATGGTTACAGACTGCATTGGATGCACTATTTCACAAGAAAACATGTAGCCAAAGCAGAGAGTCGCCCAAGATTCCAATAAATGTGGTACTTGTCTCTAAGGCAGACATCGATTTAAGTGAACTTAGTAGACATAAGCTGCTAGACGCGTCCGGCTTCATTCGCTCTAACGGTTTGCAGAACTTGAAGGACAAAATTTAATTATACATATGTAGTATGAAGAGGAAGTGAGATTATGTGAAACAGAGAAATTCATTGTCTAAGCTTACTAAAATAGACTAAGCTACTCATACACGACGAAAGAAAAAAATGAGGGCTAAACAAATCATAATTAGAGAAATAGATTGTATTAAGTAGTATGACTATATAGGGATATTGAAACAAATGGTTTATGAATTTTGACTTAATGAGCAGTGTAATCTTTAAACTTTTAATTTACTCAATGTGGTCATTGAATTTAGTCCAATATGCAATATAATTTCTGAATTTTTAAGTTGTTCAACATTGAACATTTTCATCTACTTCAAGAACCAATTGAAAATATACCAAAAGTCTGTAGATCACATTAAACAAATCAAAAGTTTGAGGACCACATTGCATATTGGGTCAAAGTTTAAGAACCATTTGTATCATTCTCTCAGTTATCTACTACATGCGCAGAGGATAGTGGCATGTGATTTTGTTTTGCTGATCTATTCTGCCAACTTGAACAGTTTGAGCGCTACCTCAACTTCTCGGTGTGGCGAAGATTGCTGCTCTCGGCTGCAGAGGCAACCTGATTGTTAGATTCATTGATTTTGTTGCCATGAAGCATGGCATTTGAAGGACAGATCTGCTTTCTCTTTGTGATTGCAGCCACAAAAACCTGACCCACGGCAAAAACATATGCACAAAATTTACATGAATTTATGCAAAACAAAAAGCTTCACCCAAGGAAAGAGACTGACACCTGAAAGACGAAAGCAAAAGACTACTCACTTGGGCTATCGGGGTGAAGATGCTTCCGCGAGGAGGCGTGTTCTTGTAAAACAGGGTTCCTGAGATCAGGCTGACCAGCCCAACCACCATGGCGGCGGCGGAGACGCCGAAGCCTACATCCATCCCGGAGTCAGTCTGGACCCAGACAAGAACGGTGAGGGCGATGAGCTCCCCGGTGCAGAAGGCAAAGTAGGCAGCATTGAAGTAGGTGGAGAGCCTCCTGGAATTCCTGGAGTCCTCCCTCCTGAACTGGTCAGCCCCATGGGAGATGATGTTGGGCTTCAAGCAGCCACTCCCAAGTGCCACCAGGCAGAGGGACACGTAGAATATGAGAGCCCTGTAACCACTTGCCTCCTCACAATGGGACCCTTGGGCATCATTCATGTTACATTTCGGTGGCCTCAGCGATTGGAGATGTGCTTGAATGGACAGTAGTATAAAACCCTGCATATCAAATTCAGAAACCATGGTGTATCTCATTATTGCTGTGCCTCTATATGTCCCTCACATGACAATATGGCACCCCTGTAGGAGTTGACCTTCACTTTTTCAGAATATTCTAATCCCTGATATGGTCTTTGCTTAGATATGTTAAAGAATTGGCAAAATTCTTAGTGTAAGGTCATCATTGAATGAGAGAATTATGTATACTCCCACACTAAATGCACATTTTCCACATTCTTGAACTCCCACAGTTAGTGAGCCGTTCCTTTAAAAATGATTTTCTTCTCTCCATTTCAGCAAAAGAGGTTGATGTCCAACGTGCATCATGCCGTGGATAGATTAAGAACTGCTAAAGCATAATTATTCTCTGTTCCATTAGCTAAACCGTGGGCTGGAAAAAGAAGCAAATCTTTATATGGCATGAAAGTGCAATAGTAAAAAAAATGAAAGTGCAATGGGCACTGAGCTTTTTGCTTCTGACTAGGACCAAGACACCAGGAAAACACGAGAAACATGTACAGGAACAAAAATGGATGATCCTAGGAGAGAAATCAATTGAGTCCATGGCAAGAGGATTGACTCACAGCGAGCTCGACGAAGCCGAAGATGAGCATGGTCCAGAAGCTCCCGAGGTATGAGTCGGAGAGGAAGCCACCAAGGAGGGAGAGGAGGAAGATGGTGCCGATGAAGTTGGTGACGATGTTGGCGGATTTGGACAGAGGGAAGTGCATGTCGTTGAACACATACGTTATCAGATTGTTGCCAACCCCAGCGATCGCCATCATCTCGAACGCTTGGAGACCTGTGTGTGATCATCAATCGTGCGCCAACAACAAACAATTACAAACTACCGTGACATATTTTCATGTGCATAAACATTGTTCAAAGTGAGTACAGCAAGTGTACGGAAACCCCGCTTGCTTATTTACTGACAAAAGGGAGTGATCACTTCTAAATTCAACAGTAACTAACTTTGCTTCCATCACCAACACCTTATGTAGTGGGTAGAGCTACTCTTGACAGTTATGAAAGGGAAAAAGCTGGAAACTTGCTCATCCCAATTCACACGTACACACACCCACAAAACAAAGAGCAAAAAGCTTACGAAAAACAGGGGTTAGCATAAACTTAAACATAAACAAGGCAGAGCATTTGATCTTTGAAGCTACATGAGAGAGAGAGAGAGAGAGAGAGAGAGAGAGAGAGACCGAGAACGAAAACAGCGGCAGTCATTCCGCCATGTGTGTTGGCTCGGCAAGGTCGACCTCTCCAATCCACGGACGCCTGATGATGAAGAGTCTGATCACCATCTCCAACTTCAGACGTGGAATTCACGTCCAAGTTCCTGCTTGTCTTCTCCATCGGTTACCCTCACTCTGTAACAGGACTCTCTTTGTGCCAAGCTAATGTTTCTCTGTGGCTTTCTGAGTGTGGGCGTGTGTTATATATAGCTTGGCAAGCAACTACTGCTTTATAGAGTTTCTTGGAGACTCAATGAGGATCACTATGCCAATCTTCTAAAGCGAACCAAAAGCTAGAGAGCTCATGCCCATCTTTTTTCTTTAGCGAAATGGAGAGGCAATGTCACAACCCAAGTGGCATACAGGCCCGTCATTTTATAATGCATTCTACTGTTGAATAACACCCTCTTCTTCTTTTCCGTTTTTTCTTTTTTCTTTTTCGCGTGTTGTGCCGGTAAATCGAAATGGCTTTCGATCTTTTTCTCAAGCATATGTAATTGCCACTCGTCCAGTTGACTCCATCGATGGATCAAAGTGGTGGACCTGCCCGATTTCCCTCCCATATTTTTAATCTTCCAGCCTATCATGTCTTCCAATTCTAAGCTACCATGAACTCTCTCTCTCTCTCTCTCTCTCTCTCTCTCTCTCTCTCTTCCTGTGTAGATTGGTATCTCCGGGAGGCAAGGACCGTACATGGCGCTGATCGCGAGCCGTTGATCAAATCCAAAGGTCATCTCTTCCTCTGTTTGAGTGGGGGGGGTGATGAGTACACATGGTGAGACTGATGAAGCCATTGATCCCACCCCCACCACCAAGACTGATGGGACTCTTTTATCTCTACGGCCTCTTCCGATCACGAATCAGCTCATGTCCCTTGTATAAAGTTGGTCGTTCCTGTCTCCTTAATCTTTCTTTAGTTCCTTATTTCGAAAGTCAATGGCACCCGCGTGTAGATATACTCTAATCATTACGCTCATGATCACACGAATTACTCTGTTTTCTCAGAGATTACAGAGCTCTCCCTCGACGTGTGAGCTCTTGTTTTGATCGAGCCAACCGAGGATGATGTCGACAACCGGCTGGACCGAGACGGCGGCGCGTTCGAACTCCGTTTGACCCGAAACCACCGAAGAAACCGGGAAGAAAAGAGGGCTCTCCTAAATGCAGAAGGAGGAGGATTTCTGAATGCAGGGGAACAAGAACTGAGTGCTGCCGTTGGCCCCACGAGAATGATGAAACTCTGCGATATGGAAAGGGTGATTGTCTGGATGTGTACTGCGCGCCGATTGGATGTGACTGTCGAACGAGGGTAATGGGTGAACGGTAAGCCAACAGTCTCGTCCAAACCTCCCCCACTAAAAGCCTGATGAATCGTACGATGAAAACTCCGGGATTTGAAGTTGCGGGCATAGCAGCTCCTACCAGCTATAGTCTAGCTTTCTCCCACTTTCCTGCTCCTTCAGAACTATGTTCTTTAATTTTTTTTTTCCTTTTCTTTTGAGAATAATATAATAAAAAGTCCTTAAATTTTATCCAAAATGTGGTGCGTGATCTTTTAATTTATTTCATTTAATTAATGTGATCCCTAATTTTTTTTATAAATGTTCAAGTTAATTCCTGAACTATATGAAAAAAACCAAATCTTATCCTTCCATTAATTTAAGTTTATGAATAACTTTGAATATTTTCATATAATCTAGAGACTAATTTGAATATGTGTCAAATATTCAAGAATCACATTAAACATATTAAAAGTTAATAGACAACATTGCACATTAAGCTAAAATTTAGAAATCGCAATAAAAAAATTTAAAATTCAAGGATAGCAATAAACAAATTAAAAGTTTAAATATCACTTGCACATTAAGTCATAATTTAATCACCATCCGTATGATTTTCCCTATTTTTTAGAGAATAAGGTTTTATTTGTCGATATTTTGAAAATTGATCTACTTTTGACAAATTTGCCCTAAATTAATTTTTTGACCATAAAAAACTTCAAACTAAGTACATTTATAATAAATTTACTCCAAACTAATTTTTTAACCTTCAAAAACCCTAAACTGGTGTCTTTGTGATGAATTTACTCCCCGTTAATTCTTGTTAAATTCGATTAATACTACAAATTGGTATACCAATAGACTGGAGAGTAAAACCCTAAACTAATACTCTTATCAATTGTCGCATATTATCCAACTTAGTAATTTAACGGATATCAATGGATGGTAAATTTGTCACATATGTGCCGGTTCGAGGATTTTTATGGTCAAAAAATTAATTTTTAGTAAATTTGCTATAGTACCAGTTTAAGATTTTTCATAATATTAACCATATCTTATAAGAGTGGGTTATTAATACTTTACTTTCTTCTTTACACTGCTCTCTGTATCTTTTAAATGTTAAATAAATCTCCACAATTGTATACGTACAGAAAATATTTAGCATCTAAGCATCAAATTTAAAACCTCGATTAGGGAGGCATAATGAAATTTATATAATTCCAGTCCCCAAAATATTGAACTTAATAATTATTTGCATTTTCTATTTTTTCGACATCCTTTTTTTAGGTTGCTATATTTTGATTATATAAAACTTAAAATTTATACTTCTTAAATTAGTAATATCATAGACAAGGATCGATATCATCTTAGTATCTTACGTTATGAACAAAATAAATTATAACAGAGAGAATCAATTTTTAAAGCAAGATCTAAACATTGAAAAAAAAATTATTCTCACTTTCAAGTAAGTCACCAACTAACTAAAAACCAGTCATTTTCCTTGAAAATTATTTGCAAAGAACAAATTTTCCTCTATTGAGAAGTTTTTTGCCAAACAAATATGCCACTAATTAGAATTGTAAACCAGACAGTGAACCTTTTAGTTTGCTAGGTGGTCTTTGTAAATAGGGCTTATTAGGGATGTAATTAGGCCAAGAAGCATCGATACACCATTAAACTCAAACTTGACTTTGACTTGTATACTCAATTCTCAAAATTTGACTCTAGCTCACTTGACTCGACTCGATTATAATTAACTTATAAATACAATAGAGCTCTAGCTCGAGTTTTATAATCTCAAATATTGTGTACTTTTGGGCACTGCATCTTTATTTTACAAATTAGGTTTTTTTTTTAAAAACAATGAAACTCAATAGGGTTCATGAGCTTATCAAGCAAAGAATTGACAAGCGCGAACTTAATTCAATTAGATACTCAAAGAGCTCATGCTCATGCTCAAATTGATTAGATACTCGAGCCATTTGAACTCAAGCTCAACTTGAAATTAGGCTAATTGGTCTCAAGTAGTCATTGAACCGAACTCAAGCTATTGGCTAGCAGCTTGACCCATTTTGAACCCTAATTCCCACACCTCCCTCGTCAGAGCAATTCACTAATTTTGATTATCTCCTATTGGCTCTAGGTGTAAAAAAACGCTTATACATTTTCTTAGATGGGCACATTTATGGTACCTCCGGTGTCCGGTACAATTGTACAACGTGTCTTTTATAAACAAACGATTCGTCACAATCAAATGCAAAAGACCTATAATAATTGAGCTGGTAGGAGACACTAGACCGATCCTTGAAGGATTTTGCCTTCTATTTTCTGACTTCCTTAAAGCGCCCTTGTTGGTACCTTGTCCATTCTCTAGTCTTTTCATCGAAGTGACTATATCTTTATCTTGTACATTCTCCAATTTCCATGTAAAAAAAAATCTATACTCGACAGTACTTGTTAATATAAACTTGTTGTGCTTGCTTGGAAATGCTTCCATCGCCTTTCTGGCATTAGTCTTCAGGAAAGTTAATTCTGACAGCACCTCAATTCAAAAAGTGCGATTGTAGACATTCATTAGTCTAAGTGGAACTTTTGGAATGTTCTTAAATCTAGTCTTTTTCTAGGTTTTTCTTTTTTTCCTCATATGTATTTATTTAACTTTGGAAAAAGATGCATGAAGACATACCCTAAAGCGTGTAGGCACACCCTAACGTGTGTTCTCAATACAAACTTTTGGGATCTGGACACAAGGAAGATAAGTAACTATTATCAATTCTTGTCGCATCATGGACGACCCGTCTTCAACTAAATCAAAAAGAAAAATTTTATAAGGATTAAAAGATTTAAGATATGACGACTCAAAGAAAGGGATTTTTATATTTATAATTTTTTGATACGATTGATATATCAACTGCATAACAAATGAATTATGTCTAATGTATCAATAGATGTTCATATGTTTACCTATGAACAAGCCAGCATGAAATCTCACTCCACATGTATAACGTGAATAAAAAATTATGGGGGTGAATACGGATGAATGTGGGATACCACCTGAGAGAAAGGCAATCACCATCACCTCCTTCTTTGCCTCTGGCTCTGCCCCACCCACTTTATGGGTAAAGAAAGCAATAATCAATTTGGGAATGTAGTGCAACAGAAGAGGTCACTAAAAGCCTATAGCCGAAAGCTCCCTTCCATGATCATATTTTATCTTCCCCAACACTCACACACACACACACAAGTTAAAAAACAGGCGAGGCCAAAAGGTCAAAAGATGCTACGATCACCTTGACTTCGTTCTCCCCCATCAAAAAGTTTGATATTCACTCTCGCCCAACAATTACGGATTCTGAACCCTGAAGAATAGAAAAGATTGTAAAATCTTGGGATGATGACACAAATAAAAAGCCAACCCACTCTAGCATATAACTTTCGGGTTTGCCCTCACATTGGAAGAGCTCTTTTGGGGATGAGAACCTTAATTGGTGTCACAATTAGGTTCAATGGATCTAGGTGTGCGTTAATCCCCAGTTGAAGAGAGTCTCGTAATGCTTGGGAGAAGCGAACCCACTGCTACATGTGACCTCTGGGGTTGTCTAATAGCTCATTTAAGAATGAGAACTTATGTTGTCCTTAAATTTTTAACTTGTTTATATAGTATCTGAACTTTAGTTCAATGTGTAATATCGTTTATGAATATTTAATTTGTCCAGTGTCGATTGTGGACTATATAAACACGTTCAATCTAGTTTCTAAATTATATGAAAATATATAATATTATCCTTTCATTAATTCAAATTCTGGAATAATATTGAATATTTTCATATAATTCATATATTAAATTGAGCATGTACAAAAAAATTAAGAGATTGAATTGAATAGGTTAAAAGTTCACGGGCGATATTGCACATTGAGATAAAGTTCAAAAACTATGTTGAACGGATTAAAATTTTAAAGACAACATTATATATTAGGCAAAAATTGAGATATTTATATCGTTATTTGTAAAATCTTCTAGATCTAATCTTTGGTCAACAATCATTATAAGAGGATCCGATGAGTTCGGGATAAGAGATCTCCCGAATCTAATACCGTGTAAAATTCAGGCAGATTTGCTACAAATTTTTCATATAAAAAAAGGGAATTACCAAAGTCTTTTAACCCATAATTTCAACTTTTGATGGGACAATTTTGAGGGAAGCCCTCTTCATCGATTGTGCTGTGGGTTGGTCAGATGACACCTTCATAAGCCGTCGATTTCACCGGAAGTGCATATCCTACGTGGGCAGAATCTATTGGTCCTTAGGGGATGCGAGTGCTGGGGAGTGGGAGACAGGGGACAGCCATTTATCCTTTGTCCCCGACATCGACTCTTGGCGAGTGATGGTGCTCCTATAATCAGTGTTTCTCCAACATTAAACCTACTAATTCCTTTGTCAAATCAGCATTTGATGCATGTAATGACGACCGGATGATGCAAAGGTTTTTTTTTTTTTGGTATTCTTGAGGTAATTTTGAGAAATCATCCTCACCTTGCTAAGCCTCCCTTTCTTGATTAGATGACCAAATTGCACAAATCTTGAAAGTTAGAGGACTTGGTTGCATAGAATAAAAACTTAAAGACCAGATTACATAAACGCCGAAACTTAGGGGACTAAACATGTACCTAACCCTTACTATTCTAGATCAAAAGTGAGCAAGATGGTGCCACCACGCTATTAAGAGTTCTGATTTTACCACAGGACCTGCTGATTCGGGCCGGCCCAGGCCCGACTTGGAATTTTTGCCGAAGCTTACTAATGGACCTAAAGATTTTAGGTAATCTTATCCAGTTTAGTTGCTACCTTCCCATTTAGAAATTTTCGATGTACCTTTGCATTATCGTCATCCAACAATTGCGATTTGTCGACCTTTTGTCAACTATAGCCTATCTTACAATTGACAAATGACGGTGCAGAGCACGACCAAATGTAAGTATCGTTTTGCAGCATCAACAACGGGCTAGAAATTCTTTGAATTCCTTCGTGAAATTGAATTGACAAAACGAGAAAGGGCAAAAGAGAAATAAGGTTGAATATGAGGGGATTCATGACATGACAATTAAGGAATATAGGCCAGTTCTCACGTTAACTATTACACTAGTGGATGACCCCTGAAGATTGTCACTTTGTTAATTTTTTCTATGTGTAGTTTTGGCCAAAACAAAAAGCTTTTATGTGCAGCTATTCTCCTTTTCAATTTTGATGAATTACATATGATTTTTGCACAATGTGTTCCCGTTACCGTTATTATTTAGAGCATGTTGTTTTTTTTTCCCTCACATGCCCACAATTCACTACTAAACTTTACGAAGTTATTAATTAAAAGAAAGGTATATAGAGTAATCATATGTTGTTATCGACATATTTCTTGTGTTGGTTTTGACACGTGAGATGTAGTACGCTCACAACATATCGATTGTTGCATAACAACACCGAAAGATACACCAATCGAAGTATAAGGAGCAAAGGATGAAAACAAAATCGAAATCACACGAGACACAAGATATATGTAGAAATCCAAAATTAGGAAAAACCACGGGGAGAGAAAAAGCTCAAAAAACCACTTTGTGAGCTATAAGATCTAAAGTTCCGATATGAAGATAGGAAAAACCAAATAAGGGAAAGGATGTGGAGGGTAGGATTAGAGATGTGTTGCTCAACACACCCCTTTTACAGTCTCCCTTCAAAAAAACCTTAAAATAAATGCGCATGGTGAAATACACTCATCACCAATGTGAAAGTCAAGACTCAACATCAACGAGAGGATAAACACGTAACTTGTATCGAGTGACACATGCTCAGTGAGAGAGGGGAAATCATTTTAAGTGCGCGTAATATCAAGCGACAAACTACTTACAGTACTCGCATCAATTTATCACTACACCTATATGGCATTTGAGTTCTAAAGAAACCTCATTATCTTTCCATGTGCAATCACTGCCGCATGACATAACCGTCTCGCATAATAACCTTAGAAAAGAGATGGCTCACATCCTCAATAAGATCAACGTCATCCTATGGCTCCCAAATTCAAGTGAGTTAGTGAATGACCTAACATCAAATATTATGAAATAGATCTTTTCCTAAGCCCTCCACAAAAAAATATCAATGTGTCATCAATGCAGCCCCCACCTAGTTTACCCAAGAACTTAGCCATGTGCATCAATTTGGGGATCTTCCTTATAAAATAGGCAAGACCCATTTTATGAAAACTTCTCCCTTTTTTAGTACCGATCTCTTGATCTTGGGGATTGCTTTGACTAATGTGGATGTCGACCGATGAATCGATCCCTGTCCAATTTGTCCTTTCCTTATAAAATAGGCAATTTCTTCTCTTAGGGTTCCCTCATATGGGGTCTGTGGGGAAGAGGATCAAGTTGGCAAAGAAAATATCTTCAATTCAGACCGAACGGCGCCAAAATTGTTTGATTTCGGTGTCGTTGCGATCGAACGATTCCTTGGCAATTTTGTGCCCACAAACGAAGGTGTGCGTGCCTCCAGCATCAGCCAAACGAAATGGTCTCCTTTCGTCACGAATGTCTGTGGATTGTGGAACTGCAAGACCTTGTGTACATGCACGAGGGTTGTTCCATCGATACCCGACGAATTGAATGAAACAATGATGCAATTGTACCAATTCAATCATATATATATATATATATATATATATCGACTTGATTAATTTAATCTTAAATATTTTGACAAATTGTTAAATGAGTCATTTTTAGTAAATTTGATTAGAAATTATTGACGTATACATTGACCATCCTCTGTGGCACAAACGGCACTTGTGTTGACAGTTTTTGCAATTTCTTTTTAAAAAATCAAATTATTTATTTTTTGAATTTTCTTTTCATTTCTTTTTCATTGTCTACGTCAACAATTTCTAATTAAAAATAACCGGAAAGGCTTAATTGGTAAATGGTTAAAAAGTCTTTAAATTAAATTGACCAAATAGAAATGATCTTTTTAGGATCGAATTGGCACAAATGCAATAAATCAATAACTTTTTCGGTTAATTTTTTTCTCCATAAAACAGGGCACGATGCACGTACTTCACCTTCCCACGTTTCGTATCCCAAGCATGTTACCATATGAGCCGCATGATGTGTCCCTCGAATGCTCAAACATGATCGATGGGAAACAAGGTCCATCCGACACAGGCGATTTCGCTGCGCATCAACGTTGCGCGCTGTTCCAGCTCCCCTTGTCGTAATTAGTTTGGATTTGTATTCGCAATTGCAAACAAACCCGTCTCTCTGCGTGTCTCTTTTCCTCTCCCTCTCTCTCTCTAAAAGTACGAAAATCTACGGCAGAATTTCAACGACATATCCTCTCGGTCTTGCTTGGCGATTCGCTTATTGATACGTAAAAGTTATTTTCTCACTCGAGGTATTATCTGTTTTGGCCTGTCTCATTCTAAGTCTCACGGTTTTATCTTTTTGGCGTACGAGCATGTATTTTCTCACAAGGTCACCATCCTAATAGTAATTTAGCCTCGGCTCGCTTAATTTTGGAGTTAGAATGACAATTAGAGTGATGTTCCGCCCTCAAATTCATTTCATCTTATAGCATAAGTAAGAAAATCGACAAATGGGATTTATATGCTTCAAATTCTACCCTTTGAAATGGAATCTATCTTGTTCACATATTTTTCTTTTTCCTTTCTCGAGAAGAAAAGGGAAAGTGACACAAATAGTCCTTAAACTTTGATTCAATATTTTATGTGGTTTCTAAACTTTTAATTTGTTCAATATCGTCAATGAACTTCCAATACATATTTAATTTAATTTCCGAACTATATGAAAATGTTTAATGTTGTCATTGATATTGAATTAATGAAAGGACTATATTCACATTAAACAGGTACCAAAAGTCCGAAAACCATATTAAATGATCAAAAGATTCAAGGACCATATTGAATATTAGCTTAAAGTTCAGTGATTATATTAAACAAATTAAAAATTTAGAGACCACGTAAAAGAACCATTTGCATGGTTATCCTAAAAGAAAACGTCTGCCAAAGCTGATTTCGCTCGCTCTCTAAAGAGAAGGGAGAGGCCTCGAGCTCGGGGTGGACAAGGCGTGCACCAACGAAAAGCGAATGTGTATGATCTTGGGGACATGAACGGACAGGTTCGTTGAGCCATGAAAAACAAATGATCGATCCTCCAAACAAGAGCCGTCCGTCCTTCTAATGTCCAATCCATTCGCTCAAAGAAAGAGACCGACGTTCTCTTTATCCTTATATAACCCGAAAGGAAGACGGCGCCCCGCCCCATGTGTCGTCATCCCGCAGCTAGCATCCAGACGCCGCCGGATCACCGCGATCCCCGGGACCTCCGGGCGTCCTTACTGAGGTACTACTCAGCTTCGGTGACTCGTTCTCGAGAGTATATGATGTCATGTTGTGTGTGAATGGCAAGTTTTTCGGAGTTAGAAGTGTTCTCGGCGATTTATCTACTCAGCGATGCAGATGATTCTTGCATTTGTGCATGGTCGACATGGGAGAATTGTGTGCGAACTTACGTAGTTCGACGTCGACTGAAGTTCGCCCGGTTTGGGTCGATCTTGCGGTTCGGTCGCTTTGCCTTTCCTAGGTCATTTAATTAATTAGCCATGGATCTTAGCTTTCTGCAAATGACATGATCTCATCTGTTCTATCTTCGCCTCGGGCTAGCTCGAAATAGAGCAGGATTTGCCATCAAGCTTCACGTTCCTGTCACTTTCGCTATAATCTGATTCTCCCCCCCTCCCTCACATGGCGTGTTATAGCAAGAACTTCGTATTCAAATCGACACCTTCCTTTTCCGCGGTGGCTCGAGGCCTACCTAAACCGTCGACCGATGATGCTTTGCGCTTGTGTAGAGATCTGTTGAACTGGGAGAGTGATGACGATTGCGTAATTCTCCGAGGGCTAGGGCGATTCCACGCTATAAATACCATCCTGGTTCCTGGGACTTAGAGTGCTATCCCGAGTTCGAGTATATCTGGTCATATTCTCCTTATTTTCTTCCAGGAAACATTTCGCCGAGGCGCCTTCGTCACGGAAGGAAGTGATCGCGGGGCTGCGGCGAACTAATGCTCAAGGCCTGGCCGGTGCACTCCGAGAACGAGCTCAAGAAAATGCGGGGAAAGCCACTTCCTGGGAGATTCATACTCGCGCTGTGCATCTCGAGCTTCCTGGCGGGATCGCTCTTCACGAGCCGAACATGGATTGCTCACCCTTCTCCCGACACCGGTGGAGAAATGCCGAACATTAGGGACGATATGCCGGCGGTGCAGGATTGCGACCACAAGCGCGTAAGCTTCGACTTTCTGTTCGCTCGGTTCGATATAGAGCAGAAGCAAAGGACTGACGCCATTTCCATTCGTTTCAGAAACTGGTCGAGGAACAATCCGGCGATATAGCGGCGGAAGTCGCTGAGACCCACCAGGCCATCAAGTGAGTCTGACCTGAGATTACACCAGTTTCTGCAACATTTTACCTTAGACAGCATCCGATATTTTGCCCGGTGTTGCCGGCGATGTCTATCGATGTCAATAATCGGGTTTGAGCGCAGGTCGCTGGACAGGACAATGTCGAAACTGGAGACGGACCTGGCCACAGCTCGTGCCAGCCAATTCGACCGCCGTGCTTCGGGTCACACGGTGTCCTCATCTAACCGTAGTCTCGAGAAGGCCTTCGTCGTCGTCGGGATCAACACCGCGTTCAGCAGCAAACGGAGGCGAGATTCGCTCCGGCAAACGTGGTTGCCTAGAGGTTCTTTTCCTCCTCTTTCCATCACGTACGCTAGGAAAGTTAAAACTTAAACGAGTGCATTTTGTGGCAGGAGAGAAGCTGAAGAAGCTGGAGAAAGAGAAAGGGGTGGTGGTCAGGTTCGTGATCGGGCACGCCGTGAAGCCCGGCGGGGTCCTGGACCAGGCAATCGACGCCGAGGACGCGAGGCACCGCGACTTCCTCAGGCTGGACCACGTCGAGGGCTACCACCAGCTCTCTACCAAGACCCGCCTCTACTTCTCCACGGCCGCCTCGATCTGGGACGCCGACTTCTATGTCAAGGTCGACGACGACGTCCACCTGAACCTGGGTCCGTTAAAACTCTGCCCTGACCCAACACGCCTCGCCGGCCACTCTCCCATTTCATTTTTTGCTCTTCCCGGGCCTAACGACTATAATGTTCTGTAACATAGGCATGCTGGTGAGCACGCTGGCGACACACCGGTCCAAGCCGCGAATCTACATCGGGTGCATGAAGTCTGGCCCTGTTTTGTCACTAAAGTAAGCAGGCCATACCGAGCGGAACATTAATAATGCCCTTTTTTTTGCCATTTAACAAAATATGGAAGTATAGGGAAAATTCAATTCACATGCACAATTAGAATTTTTTTTTATTTTTGCATTTTTAAAAATGTTATCTTGAAAAATGAAAGGGGGGAAAAATACCACGAGCCGGAGTATTGGAAATTCGGGGAGGAAGGGAACAAGTACTTCCGGCACGCCACCGGCCAGCTCTACGCCGTCTCCAAGGACCTCGCTTCCTACATTTCCACCAACTCGTGAGTCGACTCGTCGCTGACCCGGCCGATCTTTTCACTCAATTCTTCTTTTTTCTTTTTTGCTGCTATTTTTATAAATTTAATTTCGAATTATTTATCTAATTTTCGATTTTTTTTTTTTTTTTGGGTAACGGAAAATGGGGCAGGGCGATTCTACATAGATATGCGAACGAGGACGTTTCTGTGGGAGCCTGGTTCATCGGCCTGGAAGTTGAACACGTGGACGAGCGCTCCATGTGCTGTGGGACCCCTCCAGGTATTAATTAATTAATTAATTACATTATCTTGGATTTAATTATAATTATTTTTTATTTATATTTAATTATGCACCGAAGAAGAAAAAGAATTTAAATTAGAGGATCCGATTTTTTTTATATATATTCTTTCGTTCTGCCTTTTTTTTTTTTTTTGGGGTGGTAGACTGCACAATGAAGGCGGAGGCGGGGAACGTGTGCGTGGCATCGTTTGATTGGTCGTGCAGCGGGGTGTGCGAATCTGTGGAGCGGATGAAGGAGATCCACGGGGTGTGCGGGGAAGGGGACGGGGCTCTTTGGGATATTCATCTGTGACCCCGGAAGTTTGCTTAAATTATGTTTGCACCCCTCCGCCCACCCCACAAAAGAAAGAAAGAACGAACAAAGAAAGAAGTGCTAATTATGGAGAGTTTGAGCGAGACTGCGTTTGTTCACGAGAGGTTACTTTTTTAAGTACACCCGAGCTTATATACGTATTTTGAATGTTCGGAACAGTTAGCATGATCACCACGTGTCGTTTCGTGTTTTAGATATTAAAAAGTGTTTGATATTGAAATCAGAAGGGGAAATTTGTCTTGTTTTTGTTTGTTGATGTGACAAATCAAGCTGGCTATTGCTAAAGAAAGAAAAAGGAATTGGATCGACCACATTTTAGGATGAATTTGTAGCACACAAATTGATTATGCTTGATGTTGTTGTGCGAGGAGTGAGAGGACTAATTTGAAAAGAAAAATGCTTAACGTGTCTAGAAATTAAAAAAAAGGAAAAGGAGGGGGGGTCGTTGGAAAATACTTGAAAAAAGGAAGGCGGCAAGGGGAGGAGCGGGAGGAGAGGAGGGGGAACCTTCTGACCGTCGCTTTCGTCCTCCTCCCATTCCCGCGCTTTGCACTTTGGTCCACCTGAATTTTCCCGCTAAAACTTTCTTCCCCCCCCCCCAAAAACCTAATTTCCCAATATTTGGTGCTTAATCCTGTCGGAAACAAATAAAAAAATTAATTAAAGAAAAACTCGATCCCTTTCATCATGTCTTGAAAGTAATTCGGGAATCACACTTTATTCAAAATTTGATTATTTTTACATTGCCTATCAATTTAAGAGGATTTTTTTTGTATAATTTATAATTGATCGCGTGTGAACCAATTTGATTGTATATATTAAAAAGCCGATGAGCAATTCGAATTCGAATTTGAGATGAAAACATTTAGGGATTATATGGCAATTATCGAGGGTGTCTTAAGTAACAATCTTGCTTGCCTACTAAATAATAATGTGATTTTTTTGAGAATTTATTGTATAACCTTCATAAAGTTCACACCAAAAGTATTGAGTTGAATGATATTCTAAATTTGTTTAATTATAAATAGGGAGATAAAAGAGAAAATAAATGACTCGAAGCACCTTCAAATGAAAAACATATTATTTGGAAATTTCATTAAAATCCCATGCTCGCTAAAAAATTAATTATGGCATAATAATGCCAAAAAAAAAAGAATTGTTAAAAATTCGGCAACACAACTCCGATCTTATCCCATATAATTTTCAGATATTCTAAAGTGAAATCAAATCTTTCTTATTGCTGCAATACGCAGCCAACCTTTTTTTTTTCTTTCTGCTTTCGTTTATTTGTTTTCATATTCTACGCATGCGCACGTGTACGTCCCGCTCTTTTCAGGTGACGTTTTTGCCTTTAACAGAGCAATTTTTTTTTTATAGAAAACGCAAAAAAAAAAAAATTCTAACGCCCAATTTAAAATTACCTCTATCCATTCATATTTTTAGCAAATAATCCATGAATGTTTTGCTTTTCGAATTTTGACTCGAAGTAAAAGCCAAGTATTTCACAAATTTCGATCTTTTTAACAGTGCTTCTCAATTCACTTCCATCTTTTCTCTAAACTATAAAAACTTCAAAATCACTGTAGTGTATAAATACCAACACGTGAAATCGTATATACACGTCATCTTATCTTTTTAATGACTGGATAAGTTTTTCAAATTTATGAATTTTGAATTTTCCGGTTGGAATCCGAAAGGGTTTCCCTCCCTCAAATTAAATGCACTAAATGCCCAAAAAGTCTATTTTAGCATAAGAAATCAGATGATCGTCATTATCATAATAATTATTCGGCAACCAAGTTTAGATCTTTTACCAATTTTGGGCCCAATAGATAAAAAGAAGAAAAACTCCCAAAACGAAAAAGAAGAAAGATGGAATTGGAATCTTTTAATTATAAATCGAAAATAAATAGAATTACAGAAAAGGCAAGACAAGCAAATTAAGAAATCTCAGTGGACACAGATAGAGAGAGAGAGAGAGAGAGAGAGAGAGAGAGAGAAGAGAGAGGAGGAACCGCCAATGACGGAACCGAACGAAAAAGAAGTAATAAATACAGTGGAAAAAGTAAAACCCTAATCCACTCTCTGCCTTCTCCTCCTGCTTCTTCCTCCTTCCTCACCGCCTCTTTTCCTTCGCCTGCAACTCCTCGGATTCCACCTCGGATTTGGAGATACGCAGCAAGACGAAACCTTTTCCCCTTCCCTCCGTAAATCGGATCGAGCCGAAACGTGGGTCGAGCTCAGATCCTGCCCCCGAGCTCTCTCTGCTTCGTTCCCTCCCCGCCTTTCCTCAATGCCGTCCGCCATGGGAGTCAACGACTGCGGGAGACCCTACAAGCGCCTCAAGAGGAGGGTCACCGCTGACCTCGCCGATTTCCTCTCCTTCTCCTCCTCCGCCGCCGCCGCCGGAGGGGAGCTCTCCGGGGCGCCCTTCCGGACGAAGGTCGCCGAGTTCCTGAGCTCCCGCGCCCGCGCCACCTTTCCGCCGTCCCCCTTCTCTTCCCTGGCCGCTTGGAGGGTCCTCTTCCGCGTCGGCGACCTGGACTCGTCCAAGGTGGTGGTCCCTCTGGACATCGTCGAGGAGGACGTCACGAGGTCCAGATCCGTGTACTGCGACCAGTGCCGCGTCGTGGGTGAGTCTTGGCTCAGTTACAAGATGGGTCTTTTGCTAATTTACAAACTATCTTCGAAAATTCAAAAAAACGACAAGAAGATATTATATAAAACTCTAATGTGAAAGGACTGCTTTGCGAGCCTGGCCTCAACCCATGTAAATAAAAAGTAAAAAAAGGTTGGGGAGTCCCGAATATAATTAAAAAGGGGGAGCACTGAGCTAGAACATGCGACTTTCTTCTTTCTCCACCAAAATTTGACAATACAGAACTCTGCTTGAATTTTGGTTTTGTATTACAATGGATGAAGACGATGTTGATGGGTGTCTTTTTCGTTTTGTGGGTCGACCGATGTGTCGGCGGTAAAAACAGGGTGGAGCGGACATCCGGTGTGTAGGAAGCGGTACCATTTCATCATAAGGAGGTCCGACGGGACCAGTCCATCCCAAGGCAAGTGCCGCAAGGCTTGCTCCAGATGCGGCAACACCTTCCTCTTGTCCGATTCCAGGTCCCTCTCTGTCCCTCTCTGTCCCTCTCTGTGCGAAAAGCCTTCCGGTTCTGCATCTCGTCGTGGGTCTTTTCTTGTTTTCTTTTTTGGAGTTGGCGCTGTTATGTTTGTCTGAACGCGTGCGATTGATTGGGGGTGTGAGTAGGTGCAAATGGTGCGACTTCGAGATAACGTCGGAGGATGTGGAGGATTGGGTGTACTCGCAGCTGGAGAGCAACACCCATCTCCTGCACGGGGTCATCCACTCCAACGGCTTCGGCCACCTGCTCTCCCTCAACGGCCGAGAGGGCGGCTCCACCGTCCTCTCCGGCCGCGACATCATGAACTTCTGGGACGGCCTCTGCACCACTCTCTCCGTCAGGTCCGTCTCCTCTCGTCCTCGCGAAATTTGGAGCTTTGGCAAATCTGATGTTATATACATACTTATGACCTTTTTCTTTTCACCGCTTTCCCCATGAACAGGAAGGTCAGCGTGATGGATGTGTCGAAGAAGTATGGGATGGAGTGTCGGCTGCTGCATTCGATCGCTCACGGCCACTCTTGGTATGGCAACTGGGGCTACGAGTTCAGTGCAGGAAGCTACGCATTGACGCTCGATGCGTACAAGAGAGCCATCGGTTCGCTCTCTAGCATGCCCTTGTCGCCCCTTCTATTCCAAAGCCGGAAGCCCCAGACCTCCTTGCAGAGAGTCATCGCTTTCTACCAAGCCATAGCCGAGACCGAGCTCCTAACGCTGCAAGATCTCTTCTCCTTCATGCTGGGTCTAATCCGCGAACACGGAGGGGTTTCTAAAGAACCGTCCAAGAAGAAACCTCGAACTTCGAAGGTTTTATGTGCTTGGTCTAAGGACGAAGTCGAACGCGTGGAGCAGGCCATGGTGAGACTTTTATCAGCCGCAGGTGGTGAGGCTGGCTGGGTGAAAAGGAGTGCTCTTAAAGGTGCCTTGTATAAGTCTGCTTCTCCTGAGCTTCTTGATTATTGCCTCAAACACTTGGGAGGTCAATCTACGGCCGATGGGATGGTCGTCCGGACCCGTTGCAACCCCACGACGAGTGCTGTTGAATTCAGGTAAGTTCAAGCGACGATAAGGTTTCTGTCTTGAGTTTGTCTTCAGCCGTTTGCAGTATGTGTTTTTCTAAAATGAGATGACATGTCAGGCTCGAGAGTACGAGTCTTGGAATCGATGGATCTCGCCACCAACTTAACCACCAGCCATCAAGAGAGCATGTGATTCGTGACCTTAAGTTCCTGTACAGTTCTTTGATTTCTCCAGAAACGATGGTAAAATATAGACCTCAGGCGACAAGAGAGCGAGTGCGTGATTCAGCGACAAAGCTTCTTGATTGCAAACAGTTTATGAAGGATTATTCGTTTGACGAAAAGACTGTTAAATCACCACTTAACATTCACCTTTGGTGTCATGTGGAGCTCTCAGACCATTCTAAGGATGAATTGCACCTACCTCAGGAACTAATTGTGTTGCCCTTGAATGCGACTGTGGCTGACCTTAAAGCCGAAGTCACAAAGACTTTCCAAGATGTGTATGCGATGTTTAAGCGGTTTCAGGCAGTGGGTTTCCCGGAATATGGCCATATTGAGGATTCTCTATCTGTTAAGCTCTTGACTGGTTTGAATGGGTCTGTTCGGGTTCAGGGTAAGTGCCTATCGATGCATGGGCTCACCGCTTTCGGATGGAGAGGGGGATAGAGAACTGGACGGTGGATTGTGAGTGTGGCGCCAAGGATGATGATGGAGAGAGGATGTTGGCTTGCGACACTTGTGGGGTTTGGCAGCACACCAGGTGTGCTGGAATTGACAATTCAGATTCTGTCCCTTCGAAGTATGTTTGCAAGAGGTGTTTGGACTCATCCATTCAAGTTAGGAAGGCATCGGGCCATGGCAGTAGCACCACCAATGTGGATTTTTCCATCTCAGGAGCTACTTGCAGGGTTCAAGCGATGCTAACTGATGATCACAAAGTTGGAAGCAATGTAAATGTGTCGTTTGGTCTCCCGTGAGTGTAGATTTCATGTTTGTACATTTATGCAGTCATGCAGTTTTGCCACCCTGAATCAGCAATATGAGAGCTGCTGTGATGAATGGCCTCATGATCAGACATTTTTGTAAAAAATGAAAAAAAAAAATGTAAAGAGGGTATTTAGCGAGTAATGTTTTATCCTGTGGTTCGAGAACATGTTATGTTTGTCAAACAAAATTGCATAGAAGAGTCCGTTACCTACCTGATAAACAAGCTAAAAGTTTCAAACGCATTATTCACCTCTTCCTTGGATGCTTTCTTTGTCTTTGCGAATGCTTGCCTGAGGTGGCTGGGCAAACAAGCCACCAGTGCCTTCCAAATGATGAAATTCCGGCTTTGACAAAGAAAGCTGCCTAAATGCCTCACTTAGATGTGTATACTTGTTGACTACATCCTTGTATATGCCTAGCAGTCTTTCCACATCTCCCACTGTAAGTTCACCAGCTTTCGCTTCCATGAATGGATAAGTTGAACGTCCTGCAATGGCTAATTATAAGCAGCTTATTAGTAATAAAGGCAGTTGCAAAGCAAGCTGCGATGAGCCTCTACAAGACAAGTTGTCAAGGAAAATAGAACGAGCTTAACTCAGGATATGCAAAATTCAATAGCACAATAGGAAAATGAAGAAGTACATAACAATCCCTTCAGAAAAACTTCTTCAAATAGAACATAAAATACCATTCTACGCTGAGCTTACCCTTCATGATTCTTTCTTTATCACTCATTGTAAAGGATGGACCGGGGTTGCCCTGTCTTCTCCTGGCAGCCATCTCCTCAACTGCAGGGTCAGGCTCGTCATGTGCAAGTTTATTGGCTCCTCTAGCTGCTTGCATGTTTTCCTCAAATTCAATTTCATTGATAGATAGAGATCTGGCATTTAAGTCAGCAATAAATGATTTTGCTGAGATGAGATTTGTGAGATAGTAAGCTGCCTCAGAGATAAGTTTCGCCTGTCTTCGATATAGCTGAATGAATTTGAGGTTGGAATGCAGCTCTGGAGGATTAGCCTGTCCATGAGAATTTTTTGCCATGAATACAAGGAAAAAGCATAACTTCCAAAGTGAACAGAGATGATTTTAACCAAAATGTATGATCTTTTATCTAATCATGTAGACAAACAACCGAGTATCGACAACGACAATCTTCTTATCTTTTCTACAACGATTGAAGTTACAGAATCATTCTAAAGAGTAATTATATGATAAGTCAATCCATGTAAATTCATCTCAATCTAACATCAATTCTTTAATAACCACCAAGAACCAGCAGGGCAGTCATTAAGTGGTAGCATGGCATGGATACTAAGTATACTTGACTCATTTGTTCAGGTGAGATCTAGGACTATCTAGGAAGATAATGGCTAGATGGTTGGGCTGCCTACACCTCGGGATGATATTTCTTAAGGGGAGGAAAATCTAAAGATGCAGTTCCTTTGTAACCAGCAAGAGCTCAGAAGGTGGTTACACTCAACTGGAACGACATCTCTAACATTAGGTGGTCTGCTAACATTGTGTAGCAACCTCTAGGATTTTGCTTCAAGGCCATTCTGAAAGTTTTTCAGAAGACAAAGACATCACAACCACTAAAGATTCTATTCTGGAGGAACTTGACAAATATGAAAAAATTTAGACTTCCCAATTGGATTTCATCGAAACCAGATGAACCAAGAGAAGAATGTACTGCCCTACAATGACAAGAACAGAAACATATGAACCAGTTGACAACTTTTTGTGTTCCAACATATTTCCACAGGAAAACACTTAGTTTTAGCCACAGAAGTTTCATGTCAGATTCTAATATGCCTACATATTCTAAGTTATTGGTAAAAATAACCATTTAAGTCAAGAAAGTTAATTGAATCATGAAAACTGGTCATCCTAGTTTTGACAGCATCTGGACGTAATCTTAAAATTTTTCAATCTAATAAGTCATGATTTGATTGGGCTACTTGAAAGCATCACAAAAAGTTGGGAAGATTATAATCACAATGATAGTAAGACTGAAAAACAAAAGATTCAGCTAAAAGAAAAGCTCCTAAAAGTCTGACTGTGAGGCGAGACTATGTCTTTCCCATTATTTCACAGTGCCTCAATTGACAAAACCGTAATAATCAATGTCATTGAACAAACATGCTCCCCTTTGATTAATGTCATTGAACAAGCAATACTACTTCCCTTTTAATCAAGGAAAAGAAAAAGCTTATAAGAAGCGGCGAACTGCATTCGTGTATACCAGGCACTTGGATAAGAGTACTTCCCTTTCAATCATACACACATACTTATCATTTAAGTACATGTATATAAATTAAAATATATACTGGCTGAAAATATTACCAATAAGAGCTTGCCTTGATCGTGACATATATAAGAACCGGAAGAAAGTCATCAGCCCCTGCTAGCACATGATTTTCTGACATCGATGCATTAAGCAGCAAATTGTTGATGACCCTACAGCAATTCATTATGCATTGAAGCTTCTCCCGGGGAGCTTTGAAGCTATTCATTTTTTGCAGCTCTTTCTCTGCAAGCTGGAAAGCACAAAAATTATAGCACTTGAAGATTGGGGAAGCAGACACAATGATGAGCAACCTAAGAACTGATACATGTGAATTTAACACATCGATTTTGCATGTGCTAAAAATTACAAGGGGTGATGGGATCCCCCATACTATATAGTTGTTAATGATCCGATTCGAGGTTTTTCCCCTCTGAAAAAGAAAACTTTCAGCTAAAAGGAGTCAACAGCAGCAATGTCTAAGCCTTTGCTGTAATGACCAAAAAATGAAAAGGCATTGGCCGTAAGCTATGGTTAAAAGTCATATGTTATGGTACGGCGACTTAAAAAAGACAGGCATAGGAGAAATTCATGCTGTCCAACACATTATCAAAGCCTCTAAAGTGCAACAATGGCGTGCTTTTGCTATCCCTATTCATTGAGCTTAAAACTATTGTCGTGGAGGGTGTTAAAGCCACCGCCCCTTGTGGCCCTACAAATCAATGCAATAAATTGTTCAACAGGCAACCCAAAATGATACAGGAGCAGCATCGAGGATACCGAGTGTTTAATTTCCATGGAATTATTATCGTCAAGCTATTTCAAATAAAAATTTTCTTTGATCCTTTTACCTCCTCAGCAATCACAAAAAACTATTACTTGAAGAGAACCAGAGGATGTAAACAATTAAGCACATTGAAACAATAAAATCAATAAATACATACTGGAACAATCATGCAAATCAGTAAACTGAAATAATTTCAGTTTTGTTTTAGTTTTTTAAAAAATATAAGAAAGGCAAAACTAAGGTAGGTATTTTACAAAAAGAGTAAAACCACAAAAAAACTGAGATCTTCTAGGTTCCATGGAGCATCTATATGGAAACACTTAGGGTTCCTATAAATACCATGTCTTGAGTAACACGCCTAGAAAATTTACAAGCGAAAAGCAGTAGTATCACACATACCAACCATGACGCTTCATTTCGGAGAACAGCCGGTATGTCTAAATGCTCAGGCCTCAAGAAGGTCTGCAACAGCGAAATTTTCTCTGCAATCTCCCTGTCAACTTTTGTATCCTCTGGAGAACAAGCAAATGTCCGAGAGAACAGCTTTGTCATGACATATTTTTCCAATCCCTGCATAATACATAAGAGTGGAGATTTAAGGGGGGAAAAAAAAGAAAAAACAGAACATCAGCTGTAGAAGAGAAAAATGTGTACTAGTTTTGAGCAGACTCATAATTGAACACAGTATGCCTCCAGGTTTCATAATAATAAGCACCAAACTCATATATTAGTTTAACAATACCAAGAAGACATTCAACTACCTTTCATAAACAAATAGTGAACGTGACAACACGAGGTATCCCAAAGTGAACTTTGTGATCAGGCTCAAAAGCTAAGCTCAAGTTAATCCTAACAGAACAGTCACAGTGGACTCTTGAACTCAATCGTCCACATTAACTGACCCACAATTCTAAGTGGATGGCAACATGATATCTTTTGATCAACAAAATGAAAAAAGGATAACTAAAAATGATTACCTCCATTGCACAGTCGATTTCATTGTCAGAGGCACCTGCCCAGAGAGGATGATCCCTTAACGCAACTTCCATCGTCATAAAGAAGTCTTGCACTTTTTTGCCATCATTTTCAGGATTTGCGGGATAAAAAGAGAAGGATACAATGAAGCTGCAAAAAATACATTCAGTACACTAAAAGATTTGAAATTTTTTGGAAAAAGTTGCTCAATGGAGTAGGGTCCATCTGGAATAAACTATAACACTCAAAACAGAAGCCAAATCGTTCAAAGGCATGTTCCTTTCCAATATTCCCTTAACAATACCCTCAAGGATGAAACTGCGGAAGCACCAAAAATATGAATGCCTCATAATTAAGATGAGAAGTACATGAGGCTAGAAAGAAGCTTTCATCATGCCATTCTCTCAACTCTAGTCCTATGAATGACAGACACTGGAGATCCAAAACTGAAGTCAAGCTGGTTGATGTACCGGAAACTATCTGTTAAAGATTTAAGAAAACCATTGATCTGGCCAAGGTAACACAGATGTTTTCTTTGAAAGTGATTAACCCTCTTCTAATGTCTCTTTCTTTCAATATCCATGTGGCTGGTATCAATCCTCCCTTAATGTTTTCCTTGAACAAAAAGCCTGAGTCCAGTACAGTCGGGTGCAACTTAGGATACTAGTAGCACAAAGTATAGGCAAGTGGCAATGCTAGTTTACTCTAGATGCAACACGTATGTCCCTTCTTGTCTGTTGGATGAAAAGTTAAAAAACACCCAGAAAGGAAAAAACACTCTGAACCAAGAACTACAAGGATCTACATTACAGGTAACAAAGAAGAGGTTTTTGTCAAAAAGTATGCCCCCAAAACCCCCTGAAAGTGTTCAGCTTGAGCTAGGAACAGGAAACATTATTAAAAGAACATTCATAGGCTTCTCCAGTGCTCCTAATCACTCTGTCTTAAAGCAATTCTATCACAAACTCCAGAACCAAGA
Organism: Corymbia calophylla; assembly: GCA_014182845.1. Taxonomy (NCBI): domain Eukaryota; kingdom Viridiplantae; phylum Streptophyta; class Magnoliopsida; order Myrtales; family Myrtaceae; genus Corymbia; species Corymbia calophylla. The sequence goes on from CM024698.1 coordinate 34,259,315, forward strand.
GCAGCACAACATGCTAAACTCAGCATTCTGCTAAGTGAGTCCAGCACTACGGTAAATCAAGGTACAGAAGGCGAATGTTTCCGAACATCAAAAGGCTTCCACACTCATCGAGCTTTTAACTGATACAATTCCTTAAACTCACGACGAATATCACGCTTTCCCGCACGAACTAGCATCCACAAGTACCACAAAAAAGACAAATCGAATTGAAAAAAAAAAAAAAAACGTGCTTCCGCAAAACTTAACTTCGGATAAAACGAGCAGATTGTGCAAGCAAAGATTGAACTGAAACTGCCAAGGAATCGAGAGAGAGAGAGAGAGAGAGAGAGAGAGAGAGAGAGAGAGAGAGAGAGGGAGGGAGGGAGGGGGCGAACCTCTTGATGGACCGGACGAGATCGAGAGAAGCAGGGTTGCGCATCCTGTCGAGGAAATCATAGAACTCCATCGAGGACGGCGACGCCAGCGACGACGATGACGACGGAGACGGCGGAGTCGCCTCCATGTTCCAAACTCCACAGCTTCGAAGCCGAGAAAAAACAACGCCAAGGTCTCCGAATTCACTGATTCCGGAAAGCGGAGAATCGCGCGGAAAGCACGAGCTCCGATCGCCTCCTCCCTCTCCGCCTCTGCCGACGAAGTCGCCCACTGATCCGCTCGCGATTGTGGGGTTTCTGATCAGAGACTCTGGGAAGAAGAAAGGAATACGGTCCTGGGGAGACAATTTGACCAGAGCAAGACTGTTAGGTTTCGCACGTGACACTGTAAACAAGTGATTGGTGCACTGCAAATCCCTCAATTGTAATTGAATTTTAAAATTTTTAAAACCTTATTACGAAAATGTAATTGAGTTATGATATAAGTTTTAGGATTGAATTATATATTTTGAAAATTTTAGAATTCGATTGCATTTTCGAACAAGTTATATGACTTGATTTTTATATTTTGTAAGTTTTGAAATTTCATTGTACTTTTGAGACAAGTTTTAAGACATTCGATATAATTATTTCTATAAAATGAGTTGATTAAGCAAGTCGTTAATCTAAAATTAGTAGGTAATTTAATTGAAAAATAGCAAGGAAGTCATTCATATAAAGATTGGTAAGAAATTTAAGGAGTAAACAAGAAAGATAAATAAAAATTGAAAAAAGAGAAAAGTTAGTAATTCACAATCGTTAAAAAAGGGGTTAGTAACTTTATGAAAGTATCAATTATCCCGGAAATGAGGTGAGCGGTAGACTTTTTTCACTCAAAATGTTTTTCCATTTATCAATATTTTCAGAAATCTATCGAAAGGAAAAGAATCCCTTTCTTTTTTTATCCACCTATATCAATCTTACAACTGCAAGCCCTTGTCGTTTGAAGTTAGTGCAAAAATTGTGCAGCTGTGTGAATGGTGCTGACGATGAAACTCAGCAAAAATCTTTCTAGGAACGCTCTCAGTTCTGTCATTAAACCATGGCAGATTGTGGAGTTTTAATTAGGGGTGAGCATGATCTGGATTGGATCGGTCCACCCCTAATTCTAGGATTAACGGGCACAGTATTATTAGTCCTCAATTTTTAAGATTGAGGACCAATCCTATTGAACTTAGGACCAAGGATCGGACCGACCCAATAAGCTTGGTCTGGTTCCGGGGTCAATCCAGGATCAACTGATAATTTTTTTTGTTTTATTTTTTTATTCACTAGAAAGGCAAATCTAGTATTTCAAATTACATATTCATCAACAATGCGGTATTGAGCAACCAAATTATAAATATCGGTATATATTTAACAAATTTAGGATAAGGCAATAATAAAAATTTCACACTTACTGAAAGTAAGAAACCATAAAAATAATTAAAACTGCTTATAGAGCTGCAAGGCGAGCATTGCTCATGAGCAAAGATAGTTTCTAATTAGGGCTTTGTTTCCTTTTGATTTACTTGGTGACGAGTGAGGTCAGTAAAGAGCGACAAGCGGTGCAAGCATCAAGCAGCAATGGGGTAAGCATCGAGCATCGAGCAGCGAGTGGGGTGAGCATCGAGCGTCAATTGATAAGCAACTAGAGGCGAGTGGGGTGAATGTCGAGCAAGGCGAGGTTGCTTACGAGCAAACTTGTTTCTTTTGATTTTACTTAGCAAATTGAAGACTAAGAGAAAAAGAAGAAAGAATAGAATAATAGTAATGGAGAAGAAGGGAGTCATTTGAGTTAGGATTTATCTTTTACAATAGATAAAAACAAATATTATATATAAATATATATTTAATGATCATGGTTGGTTTGGGTTGAACCAACCCTAAACTTATAGGACTGAGGACTAACCCGTACAGTGTTGGTCCCAGAATTTCACGATCAAGGACCGATCCAGTCCCCTTAGGAACTGGACCAGGATTGATAGGGTTGAGCCGGTCTAAGGTTGATCCTGAACCGATGCTCACCCCTAGTTTTAACTACTCTATCCCATACTTGAGGAACGATACTGTCAATGCGTTCATCGACCATTTTCGCATCCGAGGCTGATCCGATCCAAGCAACGTCTTCCTGAAATCACGGCCGTGTTCTTACCCCTCAAGACCGGATGGTTCATTCGCCCCCGGTTTGCTTACAGAACACAGAGACAGGGGATAAATAAATGCCTTCAGGAATCACAGGTCAATATACAGTGCACAAGGTTGGAATGCGCAGTCCCATGTACAAAGTCTTTGCCCAAAGGCTATTCCCGATCGCTAGCCACACGATGCAACAACAGGAAGCGTCATCTGGGTTGAAACTGAACGAGCCCATGTACGCCAGTCTACTGTTTTCCTTTCTGTTTCGAACCCTCGTAGAGGTTGTACAGATCAGTCGATCAGACAGCTACTTGGACAGCAACTACATCCAGGACAGGGCTTTCGAATCCTCCAAGAGGAACGAATCCGCCTTGCCTTGGCATGAAGTGCTAAAGCTGAACCGTAACGGATCATCGAAAGCGACGCTGCCCCCATCTCTTCATCCTAGTTGCAAGAAATTTTTTGAAGGATGGCAAAACTGTATGCTCTCTCAGCTACAAGGATGTCACTGTAAGAGTCGATGATCTCTTCCCATTTTCATTGACGTAAGTTGATAGACCTTCTATCGTGCTTGGAAGTCCTAGAACAAGCTACACACCTCATGGTTTAGGCCACCCAATTGCAACCCAGTGACCTTGGACTGTATTTTCGACTGTTACCATTCATCGAATCTTTATTTTCGCTCGTGATGGACCTAATGAAAACTCATAATCCTATCAAATTCTAGGAATCGGTATAGCCAGATTCAGCCCTTCGTGGCCGAGGATTCTTCGAGCGCTCCTTCGTTCGAGAGGCCAAACCGAACGACCATGCAAAATGGGCGCAGCGATTCGAGGCATGAACCGCAAAGCGTTGCATCTCATCAAGTCAACCGATCAAAGTTTCCCCATCCCAATATTATAATCCGGCCTTTCTTCTGCAATGGTTTCCATGCAATGAGGCTCTCATCGTGGTCATGTCGGTGTAGTTATGTTTCGTCGGCACGTGAAAGTTTTGAAATAGCGGGCAAAAGATCGCTTCAAGAGCCAGCAAACCTGCGAATACGGGGTTGCTTCGAAAGGGTAAACTAGATGAGGGTTTGACCTTCGAGCATTAATCGAATTAAAATCGAAACTGTGTTTGAATATTCTTTGTTTGTCTCATCAGGTCAAAAATGAGCACGATGCTTCAGTTGGAATTCATCCCAATCTAGATGCCGGTTAGTGAAATCTCCCCATTTCCTTATGTAAGAACTCATGAATGATCAATGGGAGACGGACGCATCGGCGGGACGGGATGGGGGTAGGGTGGGGACGAGGATCGCATCCCGTCCCGCTCCGCCGGAACCGCTGCCTGTGCCCCCACCATTTCGCACCGCCCGTTTCTTACGGGGAGGATCCTCCCCGTTCAAGTCAAGGCCCTGCGTCACTCCCTCGACCGTATCTATAATCAATGCATAAAGGCCTTCTAGATTTGCCACCACGAAAGTTAAGACGCATCATCGATTAATATTGATTAAAATTTCCATTTTTCGTTTCCATAAGTGCAATATATGCTCATATTCAACGTTAGGTAATAATACAAGAGTTCGATTTTATGAACCGGTCTTGTTCAATATTTCTCTTTTTCCAGAGGTTTTGTTTTGCAAATGTCGTCGTATACATCCCTGTGTAAATTTTATCTTGAATAATTTCTTTCACATGTAATGATTGCAAATTTGGTTATCATGGTTGAATCTCTAAGTACAAACAGTAGCATGTTCACTTGGGAATGACTTCGTGCTAATGAGAATAAAATTCAAAGCTTTCAAATCGGACGGAGGGTTCCGTTGGCCAAAAGAGAATGACGACCAATTTCTTTGTCGTATTAGCAAATTGTCATGAAATTATCGACTCTTAAATTATATTACCAATTTTATCTTATTATCTGCAAATTATCAATTTCCAATTACCAACTTTTATTTGCATAGTTTACAAACGTGGGTAATTCAATATAAAGGTTTGTGACTTCAAGAAAAGTCGATAATTTGTTGGGATAATTGGTAAGTTGTTAAAGAAGTTGCTCGAAACAAGCAGATAAATGTCAGCAAATTACCCCAATACAAGTTAGCAACCTAAAACTAGCTAAATCAATCGAATGAAGATTGGTGATTTCTTACGGCAATTAGTAATTCTAAAAATTTGATTACCAAGCAATTAAACATAGGCAATTTCAAACCAAAGTAATTATTGCTATTTGAGAAAACATTACATACAATAGCTCTGCCATGTAAGTCCACTCACCGTGCAACATGTGTTGCTTATGAGCCCACCTATCAAAAAAATTTCAAACTCTCACAAGCCTCTCTCTCTCGACTTGTGATTCCACTTTGCTCTCTCTGTCCATCCCAACTTGCAATCGAGAAGCCCTAGTTCTAGCATCATGAATCTCGTAGTCCTCGAGGGTGATGCGGTCTAGGCAACAACGAGCTTCTTTACATAATTGATGGTCTCGCATTGCACTTCACCCTCACCTTATTCCTCAGTTGGTCATTTAAGGCGCGAATGATAACATTTTCAGCAAGAAATAGATTTTTCTATTTCTATTATTGGATGAGTTTCTTAGAAAAAAACGCGTTTGATAACGACACAAAATTTCTATTCTCAGAATAAAAATTTGTTTGATATTGAAAAAAATTTCTTTTTCCCAAGTGGTGGTGGTGGCGGCGGCGACTAGCTGGGGGGTGATGGTGACAGGCGAACGGCAAGAAACTCCTTCAGGTGAGAAGTAAAAAAGAGAGAAATAATTTCTGATTTCTATTCTAAAAATAGAAAAGTATTTTTATTTATTTATTTCTATTCCAAACCTATTTATGGAATAGAAATCTGTTCCAGAAATAAAAAAATGAAATTATTTTACCAAATGGATTTCTATTCTAGAAACAAGTTTGGAATAGAAAAATAGTTATGAAACAGAAATAAAATGATTACCATGCGTAGCCTTAGCTTTCATTGGATGAGAGCTCACTTTGCTAGGATGTCAGTCAATTTGGTAGGGGTGTGCAACCGGACCGGGTTTACTCGGGAACCGGACTGGACCACCTGAAAAACAGGGTCGGGAACCGGTTGTAACCGGTTTGGGAACCCGTTCCAAGCGGAAACCCACCCGAACCGGTTTTGGAATCGTTTTTCTTTAATTTTTTTTTTTTGAAAAGCCCCTAGTTTAAAAATGAAACACCTCACCCTCTCAAGTCTCAATCACAAAACAAATTGTTGTTGGGGAAGCAAAAGCCGAGCTCTCTCGTTCTAGTGGGAGGATGAAGCGGGGGGAGGAGGAGGCAAAGGGATTGGCCAGATCTGGAGTAGAGGTGGGGGGAAGAAGTGGGGATAAGGCTCGGTAGTGGAGGCGGATTGAACCAAGGCGAGTGGGCTATATCCACAAGCAAGTGTCTTCTTGGCCTTGATGATTGCCACTACTTGTTGCCGTCAATGGTTGCTTGCTGCTTGTTGCCTCAGTTCGCTATTCAGTTGATATAACCAAGCTCAAACCACCGCCAGGCCCGCTATTGCTCCTTGCTGCAGGATCGCTACCCAAAATAGGTCCAATGGAAAACAGGGTAGACCTTGTTCTTGGACTGGCCCGGACCGGAAAAACAGGGTTGGGTACAGGGTCCAAAAAAGCGGAACCGATTATAATAGGGTTGGGTACCGGTTCTAGGTTTGGACCCTACCCACCCTGGACCCGATCAACCCTACAATTTGGGAGGGAGAGAGAGCAGGGTGTTGTTGTGTTGTGTGAGACAAGGGAGGAAGAGCAGAGCTAGGGCTTCTTGGTCGCGAGTTGAGAGGGACGGAGAGAGTAGTAGGGTGGAATCACAAGTTAGGATGGATGGATGGAGAGAGAGAGAGAGAGAGAGAAGTGTGAAGGGGCAGTGAAGGAGGGAGGGGGAGGAGAGCGAGAGGCCCGCGAGAGTTTAATATTTTTCTGATAGGTGGGCTGCGAATGACATGTATTGCATGATGAATAGACTTGTGCATGGTTGACATGGCACAATTGTTGTATGTAATATTTTCTCATTGTTACTTTATGATAAGACTATAGTTTCATTCATCTTGGTTGAGGGAAACTTTCTAAAACCCATATTTATATCTAGTTAAGTTTGTATGTAGTGATGTTTGTAACTTGTGAACCACCATTCAGAGAAGTTCAACCAATCAAAGATGGCAAAAAAAAAAAAAAAAATTCTTGTTAGGATAAGTAATACCAACAACTACTTCAAATAGTTAACCAGTTGCATTTTGCTTAGGAATAATATTTGATATTATACCTACATTATTTGCTGTTTACCAATGCAGGAAATTGTCCTGTTTCTTAGCACCCCGAATCAACAGAACTTTGCCATTTTAAGAATAGAGTAGAGAAGCAGACGAGGAAAGTGGATCTAGCTTTCTTTCGGTGGATACCGGTTGCAACCTTGAGATCCTCCATGAGATTGCACTTGGTGCAACTGCTATCGTGGATGGCTAAAAAATTACGACTTGCTGCCGAAGGAAGAAGAAGCTGGTCATGGTTTACCGCGACATAAAGTTTTCGGCCGTGGACACGAGATATCACTCCAAATAGGCAGATAATTTGTTATCGATCGGTTTGCAAACACGACAAATATATGCACGGACTTCACTAAAAGGTCCGTTTGATAAACCATCTTTCAACCAGTCCTCTGATCAATGGGTTACGTGCATGTACTTGTACTTATATGCAAACTTAACAACATACATATTTCTCCTCCCTCAGCCTCCGCCGCAACTTGCCTCGTTGTCAGTGACTTGCCGCCATTGGCCTCGTCATTTCCCAGCTGCCACCATCCTGTATGTGCCCGTGCGATGCTTCTGTGACGTGAAATAAGCTGCAAATGATTTCCTTATCCCAAAAGGGTCGCTGAAAGGTTGAATCAGCAGAGCATTTATTAGGGCAAGCAGCGCTCCAGGGACCAAGTCATGTGGGAGACAAAGCTAAGCCTAAACTTTACAAAGGGAGAAAAACCCTACTGCCAGCACATCCCTAGTAACTCCTACAAAATCAACTCCGCAAGACCATGGGAGCCTTCCATATGATATGATATATTATGGTGATTTATATTCTCCGGGAGGGTTCAATGATATCTATTATATAATCATGCAAGCAGTAGGTCGCGTGCTATTGAATCAAGTGTACTAACGCGATGGTCATACCCATCACCATGCATGTGCAAAGGCTCAAGCTATGGCGGCTGCATCTCCGGCTGTTGATGAGATGTGTCATATTGTAGTGCCGCGTGAATGTTCAACAGGTAAAAAGATCGATTAAGACATGTATAGGCTTCTTCTAAAAGTGAATGAGAATGTTCACAACAATAAACTCACTCGGAGGTTGATCGGTGCCACCACTAAGTTTCCAAAAGCAACGGATAGTTTCCTGCCCTATTGATGATAAGAATGAAAATCATTCATAATTAATAAATTAACAACACTAATGTTCTACTTTCAAGTGGACACGGAAAATATTCACGGGACTATTGGAAAAAAAAAATGCAATCCGATTGAATCAAGACAAAGAACGCGCGTAAAATCTCGTCCGAGTTGTCTTAAATTGATAGTAATTTCGCTAAATGGTAAACCTTTTAGGGTCGACAATTTTCAATCGGATACGAAATTATATTAAACCTTGATTTGAGTTTTACTAGCATGAACGATCAAATTGATATCCACCCACAATAACATTGACCGTCCAATCGAACGTCGAGAATCCCTAGGAGGTATCGTGGCTGTTTCTCCAAAGGTTGCTTTGAAAGCAATCAATTATCCCTATAATTGAATTCCCTTCTTTATACCTCGGGATCGTTTACGGGTTTAATATAATCCGTTCGACCCGTTCGATGCACTTCGACAATGAGCAACTCCAAGGTCTTATGGTGGCGCGTGGATGCATGCTTCCCTTTCTTAATACTTAGCTATCGCATTACTCTGCTGATATCCAGCTTTTACTTTGCTGATATCCGGCGTTTTCCTTACTGTTACTCACTCGGGTTCCTGGCTTATATCCATGCAGTGCGTTTCTTTGGACGCCTTGGATATGATCAACTATTCTTATCAAGATACTTCATCAACGATAGAAATGTACATTATGTAGCCATAAAACCTTGGTACTTCTAGTTTAATATGAGCTTTCCATCTTTCCAAACTTATTCATGTAGGTTTGTTAGTTATAAAGAATTATTTCAGCGTGAATATTACTTAAGACATAAACAATTTATTGCATTTATCAAGATTGATATAAATCATGAATAGTCTTGTCAAATTCAAAATATATTATGGGGTTTTCTCGACCAAAACTATTGCTTGGAAACAAAATCATGGGGGTAGTTAACATGCATTTTCAAAGAAACAATCGCTCAAGAACAAGGTCATGAGATCGTGAAAGTATGGGCACAAGACTTTTAGAAGTGGAGCATGAAGGCAACTATTGGAAACCATTCGAGAAGAAGGGAATAGCTAGAAACCACTTGAGAGCAATTACAATGACCATCATAAATACAAGAAGTCGTCTACTAGAGCCCCTTTCCTCGGGCACAAATCAAACAAATTTACTATATCTTTAGTATCTTTACTTTCCAGCGCTGCACTTTATTTTCCTAACTGTAACTTTTAGATTTGCATCGTCGATATAATTTCAGCATGTATCTTTACTCAGGATGCATTGTCATCAATTAAATTTCGGCATAGTATTTATGTCCATGGGCCGTGTCTTTTATTAAATTCCAGCATAGTTTATTTACATATGGTTATTTCAACGAGTCTGTATTTTCTCAGCCTTGTCATTTATTAAATTTCAGCTAGCTTGCGTTTGTATAGTCATGTTCTAATTGAAGCTATTGGTTCATTTTGCCTATGATATTTCCTGTCCGAAGTTAGCGCATAACCCTAATTTCCTTTATTAAAAGACTTAAGAATGTCTTTCAATGAAAGGTATTTCGTCATGGGAGAAATTCCAACGAAACAGTTACCGATAAATTATTTCGAAAATGAGGTGAGCGGTAAACTTTTTCACTGACAAAATGTTTCCACTTATCAATTCTTTCAGAAAACCACCGGAAGGGGAAAATTTTCCTCTTCTATATCCATCTGAATCGACTACCGCAGGCCCTTGTCGTTGTAGTTCAGCAAGAAATGTCCAACTTTGTGAATGAAGCTGACAGTGAAGCTCAGCAAAAATCTTCCCAATGCAATACGAGGCCACTCTAAGTCCTATCATCAAACCATCGCGGAGTTCGAACTACTCTTACCATATTTTGAGGAACAATACTGCTATTGCATTCATCATCCATTTTCGCATCCGAGACTGATCCGATCTGAGCAATGTCTTCCTGAAATCACGGACGTGTTCTTCCCTCTCGAAACCAGGTATTCTGAAATAAAATGCAACAAAGCTGTGCATGGTTTATCCACCCTGATTTGCTTACAGAACACCGAGACAGAGAATATATAAATGCCTCATGGAATCTCAAGACAATATACAGTGCACGAAGTTGGAATGTGCAGTCCATAAATTAACTCTGCCCACAGGCTATTCCCAATCACTAGCCCCACGGTCATCTGGGATTTAAAACTAAACGATCCCATGTATGCCAATCTACTTTGTTGCTTTCTGTTTACAACACATGTAGAGGTTCACCGATGAACCGATCATAAAGCTACTTGGGCCGCGACTACATCCGGGACAGGGCTATTCGAATCCTCCAAGAGGACTGAATCCGCCTTGCCTTGGCATGAAGTGCTAAAGCTGAACCGGATCATTGAAAGCAACGCAGTGCCTTCTTATCAGTCTAGTTGCAAGAAACTTCCAACCGCAAAGTTTGGCAAAACTGGATGCTCTCTCAGATAGACCTAGCGTGCTTGGAAGTAATCCTAGCACAAGCTACAAACCTCATGTGTAGTCCATTCTGCATTTTCAACTGTTACCATTCATCAAATCTTTATTTTCACTCGTGATGGACCTAATGAGAATTCATAAAGCGATGAAATTCTGGAAAATGGTATTGCCGTAGTCAGCCCGGCGTTGCCAAGGATTTTTCGAGCTATGCTTTGTTCGAGAGGCTAAATCAAACGACCATGCAAAATGGGGCGCAGTGATTCAAGGCATGAATGCAAACTGTCGCATCAAAGTCAACCGATCAAAGTTTCACCATCCAATTTTATAATTTTGGCCTTTCTTTTATAATAGCTCCATGCAATGAGGCTCTCATCGTGGTCACGTCGGTGTGGTCATGTTTCGTTAGCACGTGAAAGTTTGAAAATAGCGAGCGAAAGATCGCTTCACGAGCCAGCAAACCTGCGAATTAGGGTTGCTTCAAAAGGGTAATTTCGATGATGGTTTGACCTTCTTGCATTAATTGAATTAAATTCGAAACTGTGTTGAATATTCTTCGTTGTCTCATCAGGTCAATGATGAGCACGATTGCTTCAGTTTTGGAGTTCATCCCAATCTAGATGCCATGCGTGAATCTCACCATTTCCTTATGTGAAAACTGATAAATGATCAATGGGAGATGCACACACAGGTGTCCCAAAACTAGTACTTGTTAGGACAACCTGAAACTACTTTGTAATTTCTTAAAACCGTTTGTTAATTTGAAAAAAGTTGGTTAAGAATGCAAATAAACAGTCTGTAATTTCTAACTAATCAAAATAACTATTGGTAATTCATGATAAGTATTTCTTCCAATCTGGTTAAAGAAACTTTCTCAAACCACGCTAATATCTATAATTACTTAAAGTTTGCATGTAGTTAATATCTATACCCTGTAGTCCACCAATCAAAGACATAATTGGAAGTTCTCCAATCAGAGGTGGAGGAAAATTGTATCTTTTGGAATGAGTATCATTGGTGACTAACTAACAAGTTACCTGAGAAATTATTGAATGGTCACATTTTGCTAGAACACTATTTGATATTTACCAACATCGTTTGCTATTTATCAAATCCCAACCATGGCAAGTCCCCCTTTCTGTAAGGGTTAGGTTAGTCAATCCGACCCTGTGAATCCCTTGTGTTTAATTCACAAATCCCCTCCTAACATTGATAACAGCTCTTGGGCTAATGCTTGGTAGTTCCAGGAATGCTTTCTTTGATCTGGACTTCCTAAGCGCTTTAAGGAAATTCGATTTCCAGATGGATTGGTTCTCTCTTTTCATAGACCAAAACAACAGAATATTTCCATTCAAATGAGGGGACGATCGTGAAAGAGCACTCAGCTAAAATTTCATCGTGAACGCCTAATGAATTACGACTTGCTTCCGAAAGGAAGAAGCTGGTCAAGGTTTACCGCAACCTAAAGTTTTCCAATGTGGAAACAAAATATGACTCTCTTTATAGGTAAAATAATTTCTTGTTGATTGGCTTGCAAACACGATAACTGTGCCACGTGGCTAATATTAAGAGTAATAAAAGTTAGATTCTCTTCAATCACCTATTAAATAATGGACCGTACTAATTTACTCTGAATTTACCAAAAGTCGTGTTTCCCTTGGTCACTGATAGGAGGAAACCGGACTACTACTTGATGGGTTATACACATGGACTTCACCCATATGCAAATTTAGCTGAATATGTGTTTCTTCTTGTTGGCTTTTGTTGCATCTTGGCTCATCGTGGTCACTTGCCGCCTTTCACCTTAATATTGAGCCTGTAGCCACTAGCCTCTGTCGGACCGACGCTCGATCTCCGTTGCCATCATTCTGTTTGTGTGGGTATGTTTATGTGACGTGATATAGGTTGCGAATGATCTCCTAAACCAAATTCTTCATTGAAAGACTGAATAAGCAGAGCATTTATTAGGTGAAGCAGCATTCTAGGGACCAAGTCATGTGGGAGACAAGCTAAGCCTACATTTTACAAAGGGAGAAAACCCTACTCCCAGCACATCCCTAATAACTCCTACAATATCAACTCCGCAAGACCATGGGAACCTTCTATATCATATGGTATATATTATGTTGATTTATAATCTCCGGGAGGGTTCGATTATGTCTATTATATAATCATGCAAGAACCAGGACGCGTGCAATTGAATCAAATGTACTAATACGAAGGTCATACCCACTACCACACATGTGCAAGGCTTGAGCTATGGCGACTGCGTCTCCAGCTGTTGATGAGATGTGTCACCTTGTAGCACGGCGTGAACATTCACTCGATGAAAAAATCGATCAAGATTTGTAAACTTTCTTTTCTAAAAGTTGTTAAGAGAGTTTATAACACCAAATGTAATCAGCGGTTGATCAGCGCCATGGCCACGCTAAGCTTCACAAACAACTGAAATAACAACAATAATAACACCTAATTAAGTTTGATTTGTCCATAATATTTAAGAATTTAATTAGGGTTGTTTTCTTGATACACTAACGTTCATTATCTATAACTTAGGACTATTGTAAACAAACGATTCAATTGAATCAAGACAAAGAATGTAGGCAAACTTCTCATCCGAATTGTCTCAATACCATAGTAGTTTGGACATGCAGTAACTTTAAACATTAACAATTTTCAAGTAGATATGAGATGATATAAAATCTAGATTTAACTAGTATGAACGATCAAATTGATATCCACACACAATAACATTGGCCGTCCAATTGAACTTCGAGAATCCCTAGGAGGTATAGTAGCTGTTTTTCCAAAGGTTGCTTCGATTACAATCAAATATCCCCATAATTGAATTCCCTTCTTTATGCCTCGGGATCGTTTACGGGATTTAATATGTTCCGTTCGACTCGCTCGTTGCACTTCGAAATTGAACAACTCCAAGGTCTTATGGTGGCGCGTGGATGCATGTTTCCCTTTCTTAATTTTAGTAACGTACATTTTACTTCTTGGAACCATTTTTTTTCTCCTAGGTACTTATTGACAATTTTGTGGTCGTAAATTTTACTGCCCCTCGCATAATACAAGGCAAAAGCCATTTAGACTATGCCTTTTTACGATATGGTTACGAAATTTTAAGATATGACATCTATCTATTGAAAAAATCTTTTGTTCTTGCCTTTTCTTTTATGATAAATATCGAGATAATGAGTTAGTTCTTGAATCTCATCCTACTAATTCCTTTTTCCTGATGTGGATCCGGTCTTCCATTTACTGTCTTGTGAACAAAGATGATGACACGTTGTCATTTTACGATTGTGCTTATACACACATTAAGGTAAAGAAATTTGCAAATCCTATCACCCCTCTCCCTACCTTTTGCCCCTACCTGCCATTAGTCCCCCAACTCCCCCTTCCTCGTGTCCCGCCGTACCTCCGATCACCACCGCGGAGGCAAACCCAGCTGTACAGTCATCACTCTCCCCTCAACATCCATGTCTCTCTCTCTCTCTCTCTCTCTCTCTAAGTTGGAGATATTCATTTTTTTATAGTATGGATCTCGAAGTCTAGGTAAGATAATTAAGGTGTCACGAGGCTTTACCGTAATTAGGAGTATTTCATCTATGTTAGAAGAGAGGGTTAGTCAAAACTCGGTGAGCTAGTGCTGGTATTAGTCGTTTGAAGTTACCTTGTGAGGTATGAGACTTTTGCTTGAGGTCTTTACACGAGTTTGGCTGAAACTTACATATTCATGAAGTGCTAACCCTAAGCATTGTGAGATGGGTGCAATAGAGACATCGGATCTAGCGATACTGAGTATGTTATTTTCAAGATTTCAATGAATATGCTGAGATATAAAGAAACACATCTGGCTCCATCATCCATCAACTTTAAGTAATCATAAGATTTCAAGAACGCTGCCCAAATGACGATCTTGATCGTCACTAAACGAATTTCTAAAGAGTTCATCAAAGTGAATGTGAGCCCGTAGTCTGATGTTTTGGAGGATAACGTAAAAACATTTCGTTTGGTCGCACGAGAAGTACCCTTCTCGGAGTTAAAAAAGAAGGGGAAGACATGCATTGATGGACTCCGAGGTTTGGAGGGGAGTTGCTGAGATGATTGATAACCAAGACCCAAAGTAAAATCGCAGCAACGTGGGAGTTGACATTAGCGTAACGTAATCGGCGATCCCTGGGCGTCCACACACGCTCCACAGGAGCGAGAGGAGGAGAGGCAATGGATTGTCCAGTGAATCAATAACTGCAGCCTGAGGAATTAAAAAAGGAAAAGCTGGTCATCAAGCCCTAGAGAGACTTGCTTTTCACGATATCTTTAGCCATCCCCGCCGGCGTAGTCGCAGGCCGTCAACACTTTCTTTTGCCTCATCAAACATATATAAACCCCTTCCTCTTACGTACAATTGACATTGCTTGCTCTTGCGCACATTCTCTTTCCCATTTCATTTCACCAGAACTCATTAGCTGCAAGCATCATCATCATCTCTCTCTCTCTCTCTCTCTCTCTCTGTGCAGAGTTAGGCAGAAATTTATTCTTGGGAGTCCTCAGAGAGGGATATATTGAAGGGCTTTGCTAGATTGTCTTGTGGTTGCGTGGTTCAGCTCGATGGCTTCGTCCAGCGGCGGCGTGCCTCCTGGGTTCCGGTTCCACCCAACGGACGAGGAGCTCCTCCAGTACTACCTGAAGAAGAAGGTCTCGTTCCAGAAGTTCGACATGGAGGTGATCAGGGAGGTTGACCTGAACAAGATGGAGCCTTGGGAGCTTCAAGGTAATTAATTTAAATTTAGTTTACTAGCACGCATTGGTTTTGTTATGACTGAGGTTTTCATCTCTCTTTTCTGGGCCACCTAAAACTAAAACTAATGCACAACTTCCGACCATAGGGTTTAAGAAAATCCGACCCATCACTAGACGTAGTTTAGTTTGGGAATATTAACGACGCCATGAGGGTAGAGAAATACGTAGTTTGATGCAGGTTTCTTTAATTTATAAAGCTCTCAATAAGATTTTGT
Organism: Corymbia calophylla; assembly: GCA_014182845.1. Taxonomy (NCBI): domain Eukaryota; kingdom Viridiplantae; phylum Streptophyta; class Magnoliopsida; order Myrtales; family Myrtaceae; genus Corymbia; species Corymbia calophylla. The sequence goes on from CM024698.1 coordinate 34,274,736, forward strand.
TCAGAACTAGTGTCAATCATGGCGCATCCTCTGATTTTTCGTTTCCCTAACCTTTTTGCATCATATCTTTCAGTCGGGTTTCAATAACGAGCGTCCTCGGAGAATTTCTTAAATACTTGTTTAAGGGAAGACTGTAATTTCCAAAGCATTGCTTCCCTCACGATCAATGCATTGATAATCAAAATATTTCCATATTAATATACAGAATTTGGCCATTTAATTAAAAAGCTTTTACACAAGTGGTAAAGTTATGAAGCAGAAACCTTAACACCTCCGACTACGGCCATCCTCCGCTGGTATGTGATCACGTCTGTTCTACAAGATTCTCTGTAAAATTGCGTCTCTAGGGAGAAAACAAAAATTTAAACCCTCAAAATATTTTAATGTCTATTTGGTAATAATTATGTTGCTTATTTAATGTCTCGAAGAATTCTTTCATTGACAGAGGAAACTCATTGTATATCTCACAATTCATGTGATCTATGGGTAACTTTTCGGTTAAGAGGGACAAAAGCCACGTGAATATTTGCTTAGCAGTGGCCTAAAATCGTGCAAGATTTTCTTGAGACCTCACATGAATTTGGCTGTCGTGCATACACAGCAAGATCAACTTCTTGCTCGCATGAATTGAGATTATCGATGGAGGAAGAATATAGTTTCCTGCGATATAACTATTGATATACAGTAGCACCTCGAAGTCAGAGTACAGCAGAAGTCAGGCTTAGACTGTGTATCGACATTCCGCGGGATCTGTAGTTAGGGTAAGACATTTGTTCTTTAGCTAGCGCGATGGGAAGAGTATTTATCATGGTCGCATTTGCTGATTCCGGGCACTTAGATTGCTATTTTCCATATTCAAACTGTTCCTCCCTCTCAAAAGCCGTTAGATGTTTAAAATACTATTCAAATTTCAGAAGTTGATTTTACATACGTGAATTTACACGTCAACGCTTGAGCAATTGGGAAAGTTTCGGGAGTTTCGAATTCGAAAGGAAGTATGGGTGCGTGTGTCGCAGGATTAGATAGGTTTTCTTGCTGTCTGCTAGGAAATGCATGAACAGATTTTCTAAGTGACTTAATCGGTCAGGGTTTGACCACCCCTCAGAAAAGTAGAACTAGGTCGACCCAGATGCTTCTCCTCCATTTAGTTATTGTCTAGGAATTTTGAGAGTGACAATCTTCCAGTCCTGTTGCATGTAAGTACCTTACAATTACCATATGCAAACTATGAAGGGAAGTGCGGATTAATTAATGCAATCTCTTTGTCAAATGTAGATTTCAAGTGAGTCAACTGCCCATCCATCTCAAGATCTAGTATTTATAGCAATTCATAATCCGTCGATTTTGGTAATCAATTTAAATTTCTTGTGGTTGCACCTGTAGAACGATGCAAGATCGGATCGACGCCCCAGAATGAGTGGTACTTCTTCAGCCACAAGGATAGGAAGTACCCGACCGGCTCGAGGACTAATAGAGCAACGACTGCCGGGTTCTGGAAGGCGACGGGGAGGGACAAGTGCATAAGGAACACCCACAAGAAGATTGGGATGAGGAAGACACTCGTCTTCTACAGGGGACGGGCTCCCCACGGCCAGAAGACCGACTGGATCATGCACGAGTACCGGCTCGAGGACGGTGACGACCTCCAAGGAAACCCTAATGTGAGTTTCCACTTCCTTAACTCTCTCACCCCCTCCCTCTCCCTCTCCCTTTCCCCTAGCGTGATGTGCAACTTATCTGCATACCATATTTCTTTCTCTTGATGATCTCTGCTGTTACGGTAACAGCACATCTGCGCAAAAAGTTCCAACTACTACTGCTAACCTCGTTGGTCTTCTTATAATAAGTTGTGTTTATGTGATTTTTTGCAAACGATAATCAGAAGTAGACCTTGGCATGCAAAAACTTTTCATACTTTCATGGTTATGATCATGCGCGATTAGAGTTAGTTCAGATGAAATCGAAATCTCACGCGTGTCGAATTTGTTATCTCCTGGATGCGCCATCAACAGGAAGATGGGTGGGTGGTGTGCAGGGTGTTCAAGAAGAAGAACCTCTTCAAGATCGCCGGCAATGACAGCGGAGGTCAGACCAGCGTTGGCTCCGACCAGAATCACCACCACCAGCAACTCAGCATCAACAGCACGTCCAACACGACCGCCCACCAACCTCGCTCCTTCATGCACCGCGACAGCAGCCTCTACCTCCACTCCAACCACCTCAGCCCATCGACGGCCTTCGAGCTCAACAAGACCGAGCTTGGCCTCCACTACTCCTCCTCCCACCACCTCCCTCAGTACTCCCTCTTCCCTTCCTCGCAAGCCCTGATCCCCACCCCAAAGCCCATCGGGTACCACGACTACACGGCCCTTCAGTCAGCGGACGCAGTGGCGCCGCCTGTGATGCTGAAGCAGCTCATGTCAAGCAACGCGAGGGATCAGTGCGAGAGCGGAAGCGACAGCTTCAGGTACCAGAACTGCGACCAGGGCCTTGAAGTCGGGACGTGCGAGGCGACCCAGGAACAGATGGTCGGAGCGAGAGATGAAGCGGGCATGGGCGATTGGGGCATGCTCAGCGTCACCAGCGGCGCTCATAATCAGCTCGGGAGCCACAACGAGGACGATTCCGGCTCGAAGGGTGTGAGGTTCGAGGACGGGACGGCAACGACTTCTCTGCACCCGATCAACCATCTGTCCTTGAGGGGCGAGATGGACTTTTGGGGTTACGGCAAGTGATATTTTTCCAAATCTGCATGGTGCTTCTCAAGTTAATCTAAACAATTTAATTGAAAAAATATGGATTCAAAGAACCAGCTGTGCCCATAATGGTTCTCCCAATGTCTAGGGTTTTGCCACCACCCGAATTGGGAAGGCAAAAATTTGATCATTTGTTGCATTCACCCTCATTCCTGTTGTCTTCTTCATGCTTGTGATACTGATAAACTGAAGACTGTTGTATTCCTGTATTGAAACTTTCCTGATGATACGTTCGCCTGGTTAATATCCTGCTTGCGTCGATACGTCCAGAAAGTAGCTGCGCCTTGTAATACTTCGTCCCGCACAGTACAGTCGGGAGGGAGAAAGCAAATAGTGTATCGTGTTAAAACCTATTGAGAACGCCGAGTTCTCGTCCAGGCGCAAAATGGCGACAGAGGATTCGGGATGTTTTGAAAGTTAGGTAGTAGTTGGGTGAATAGCTAGAAAAGGATCTATGCACATATATATATTGGCGAAAGATTACAAATAGAATCACGAAATTTTGCAGAACAACACCGACCGGTAGTGGTAGATCGTACGGTTATATCGGCAATGGATCGTACGCACATTACGTAGCAAGCCCTACTAGTTCTTGTGGCATTCGCACACTTATGATGAACCCAAGCTTTTGCAGAACGACGCCGACTGGTAGTGGTAACCTTCCTCTCTCAGAGACGGCCGCAGTCGTAACGGGTGTGGCCGATTTTATCTGAGAAGAGGATGACCATGAACAACACTGTCATGAGCTTGACCATCCCTGGGGAACTGCCTAAGAGACACGCAATGAAGAAAGTCTGCAAGGTCAGCCAAAACGCTCTTGCCCTACGCTCTTTACTGTACTGTTCAAATGCTTCCTTGATGGCGGGCTTCTCGAAGGATAACCGCGTCTCTCTCAGGCCGCGACCGTCACCATCGGCTAGCTTGATCTTCTCGGCCAAGCACCGAGCGAGCACAACCGCATCCTCCAATGAGGCGGCGCCACCTTGGGCGAGGAACGGGGCCATCGCGTGCATGGCGTCCCCGGCTACCACGATGGCGCCTTTCCATAACCTTCTCCGCAATATCTCCCACGGCGGGCGATACCGCAGTTCTGTGTACTGGACGGTAGATAGGTCGCTGCCGGACACCATTTGTAGTGCTTCAGTCGGGAAATCGTTCATTGCTTTCACGATCGAGCTCTTGAGAAGCATTGGGTCCTTTGCGAGCGCTGCCCTGGAATCTAATCCCAGAAAACTTGTAATAGAACGGATTTGAATCTTCCCTCTTATTGAATTCTCAATTAGTAAAACGGAACTTTCATTTGGCGCGCTACCTACTTTTAGAACGACATATTACTTCATTAACGTGATTCGGAAATCTTAATTTAAGTTTGAGCGATTAGAGTGCGGTTGTAATCTCCATCGCATCCTTCAATCTATAGTCGAATCTTATGCTGCTTTTTCATGAACGCAGGTCGCACCAGTCAAATCACGTAAGATCCAGTGTCCGATTCATTTTCTTGTTTCTACTTATGATAATGGTTGATCGCTTGTTTTCGCAACATGATTAACAGAAAGAGAGCAAGACATAATACCTGGTGAAGTCAGCTTCCGAGTCACGAACCAGTAAACCAAGCGATCATCTACGGGAAGCCACCCCAGTTGAAGTTCATCCGTCTTCATCACCACGAACTCATTTTTAAGTCCATGGCCATTTTCATACCGAGTGAAACCTCTCGTCACAAATATTGAGTAAAGCCCGGTCTTGGTCAGTCCGACGATGCTCGCGACCACAGAGTGCACGCCGTCGCATCCGATTACAACCTGAAAAATTCGACCGGAATTGAACCGTACGACCGAAGAAAGTCGTATTTAGTGACGAGATGAAACGGTGACCGAAGGGTTCGGTGTTCTTGGAACATCACCTTGGCCTTGATGGTACCTCCGTCGTCGAGATGAAGGAGAGGACGTGATGTGGTTGGATCCAGCTCGACAGAGATGACGCGACATCCGAATCTTATGGTGTTCGACGGCAAGTCCTCAGCCAATACATTGATGAGATCCATTCTTCTCAAGCACCGTACTTCTCCTCTGCAAAACCAAGAATTATAAACACGAACTAGCTGAATTCTTGGTTTTCGATTTCGATCGCGCGTTCGATCCCCAAACAAATCAGTCCGGTAAGCTCTTAGTCAAGCAGTTCCAATGGTGACCTACTGATCCACTAAACACACGAGAGAGGTATTCGAAAAGTTCTCTCTTTCAACAAGAAAACTACAGATGTTGTTGATTATGACTTACCCAAGGGGGATAGGTTCTTGCTTCCTGTCCATGATGGTCATGATGCGGCCGCTGGGCATTCGGCTTAATGCGTTAGCAATTCGAGGAAACAAATGTCGTCTGGAACTTAACCGATGCTCTAAGAAAGAGACGAGGATCAAAACTTACGATTCCATGGCACAAGCAGTTTTCCGGAGCCTCGAGGCGGCACCTAACTGATCGAGCGCCCTCCACCCATTTGGCTGCATAATTATGGCTGCTCCGGTCGCCCGGAGCGTCTCCGATCGTTCTAACACCAAGCTCTGTATCCCCTTCCTGCATTTGGTAGTAAATACAACTTTGGCATTTGCGGAAAACAATCGTGTAGCTTATTGGACGTTCATATGATGATTTCGACTTTCTTCGCTTATTCATGTAGCTTATTCATGAAGCTTCGCTTTCACGATACCAAATGATTTGATTCATCGCAACATCTGTTGGTCGTTCAAACTGTGGAGTTATGATCGACTCTCGACGTTGCTATCTATGTAGCCATCCTTGATCATAAGAAAGTACACCCATTTAGCATCAAGCAAGCCTAATACAAATTTTGAGAAAATTACCAAAAAAGTCTTAAACTTATTGCCTTGTGCCAATTCAGTCATAATAAACCTATCAATTATACTAATTCGGCCCTAAATACTTTGACGATTTGCCAATATAGTCATTCCAACTAATTCCAATCGAAAAATACTAACGTAACGGTTTAGTCAGCGTCGGCAACTCCACATACAATGAGCGGTACGAACGTGAACAAATTCTTTTCTTTTCTTTTTTTGCTTTTTCTATTTGTTCCTTTACTTTTCACCAGTGACCAATTTCTAGGGTTGAGCAAGGGTCACCCTCGCCTGATTTGGGGAGGGTTACCCTCGCCGATCACAGGTGAGGGTCGCCCTAGCTCAATCTAGTGAGGGCTACCCTTGTTGGCCACAAGCAAGGCTGGCCCTCGCTAGATCTGGGTGAAGGCTGTGCTCTTCATTACCTGTAATGAAGGAATAAAAAATGAATAAATAAATAAATAAATTTTTAATTTTTAATTTTTTTTACAATTCAAAAATTGTCCACGTCGGTACCAGCATCTATGTTAGCAATTCTTGATTAAATTTGATCGGATGGACTATATTGGCAAATTTTCAAAAGGTTTAAGATTCAAATTCGTCAAATTAAAAGATTGAGGGTTAAATTAGCACAAATGCAATAAATTTAATATATCATTTTGTAATTTTCTCTCCAAATTTCAAAATATATAAAAGAGCATGGCTTTAGGTCATTTAAACTTCCCTTAAAGGTCTCTCACCTAGATAAACGATACATGTGAAAGTCCACTTTATACAACTTTTGGAGAAAGTGACGTCTCTACTTTTTGATAATTACTTCCGCCGGAGAGTGAAAGGATAATAAATCGTCGTAAGCCATCAACCCCCGCGGGGGAAGGGGGAGGAAAAAGGACAACCGGACCCGAAAGCCGAACTAAAACCATAAAAAGCTCATCGTTTTTCTTACATACTCGAACCGAAAGGAAATTCAAACAGAAAAGACCCGAAATTTTTTTGTTCAGATCGATCACTACAATTCAGACAATTCTTTTTAATACCCATAACAGGCGTGGACAACTTGTGGCTAGCCATGGACATTGTCCAGGGGGCCTGGGCACAGACTATTTAAACATATCAGGAAGGGAAGGGAAGGAACGAGACAGAGGAAAAAGGAGAAAGAAAAAGTGTAAAGAGTACATATTTAGTCATTTTATTTAGGGTTGGGTAATGTCCTATTTACTCAAAGTATGAAAAGCTATAGAATGGAAAAATAGATCTATCCCTTTTTTTGGCTTTGGGGGCAAGTGATAACGATTCTTAAGACGGTTCCATTTGAGTTTGCATGATGCACAATAAACATAGACGCAAACTCCACGCAGAAAGAAAATCCTGCCCCTCGCATGCGAAAACCTAAATGAAAGCACGACTTCGATGCATATCACGATCCTGGCATCATGATCATAGCACATAACAACCGAATGCTGATGAGTACAAGAAAAAAAAAGAAAAAAAGAAAAAAGAGTTCAATATTATATATACGATGAGAGTATCTTCTTGCTTTTAGAGAAGAAAAAATAAAACCTATGAAGAGCCAGTGCGGTTGCCAGGCCGCATATCCCTCCTCCGACGATGACAATGTCTCTCTCTTCGCTCATCTCGCCTCTCTCTCTCTCTCTCTCAGCTCGTGAAGATGGTAAGCACAGTGGAGGGTGGCAGGCTTGGCTATTTATCGTAGCAACGGAAGGCCGAGGGAACGGCTGAAATGAGTGCTACGTTCCGGATTGGCATGTGGACGAGGAGGTACGTACGACGATTTAGATGGCATCGTAGGGTTTCCTAGCAGCCAGATCGACGTACATACCCTGTGTCTTTTCATGAACCCCACTTTCGGGGAGAAGACTGTTTGTTGTTACTCCCATGAGTCACGTTTCCACTTTCGAGAGGGCATTAAAGCTCGATCTCGATGACAATTTGTAAACTCAAACCGCGCGCTTCACCCACTAAACACTCGCTAATATACTTCCATTTGAACCTAAGCCTGCCCTTTGAAAACTTCATCTCTATTCTCATCCAATTATTAGGATCATCAGGATGTGAAATTTCTAGAGAGTATTCCTTTTTATGGAGAAAAAACAAATACAAAGGGAATTGGGATATGAGACATGCAGATACAAGCATGTTATTAAACAGGCTGTGGAGACCCCATGGAAAAATTAACATTTTTCCTTTATTTGTTGAGGTAATCCCTTAATTGAACACCAAAGATCTAAAGGAAATGGCACACCTAACCTAGAGGTGAGTATGATCCAAGTTTGGTTGGTCCTATAGCTGTCCCATGGATCAACTCACACAAGTATTGATCCTCAATTTTTAGGATCATATACCGATCATGTTGAACCTAGGACCAAGGATCGGATCGATCATGAGGGTTTGGTCTAATTCTAGGATCAACCCAAGACTAAACGATTAATTTTTTGTTCCATTTTTTGTATATCTTGCATATTCTTTCAAATCACATCCATTAATAAATGCGCCATTTAGTAATCAAACTATAAACACCGGTGCATATCAAACATAAATCTAAGATAGGGTAATAATATAAATTTCCATTTGCGATTGTTGAGTTGTGTTCATGATGCGGCCCAAGAATGGCAAGCGATTTCACTAGTTGAATTGCACTTGTGAGACAAGGGAGGAGAGGCCAAAGGCAAGCGGCAAGCAAGGCAAGCGAGGATGAGATGAGCGAACAAATCAAGGCACGCGAAAAGGGTTTCTTTCTTTTTTTTCGAACCTAGACTAGGATTCTATTTTCTAATTTAAAGGGAAAAATCACATAAGAAAGAATAGAGACAAAGGAACAAAGGTTTAGAATAGATAAATATATAATATATATGGGAGAATTGCCAAAAAAGTCCTAAACATATTGCAATTGTGCTAATTTAGTCTTAAACCTTTTTTTTACCGATTCAGTCCTAAACGTTTTGCGATTATGCCAATTTAGTCCATCGGCCAAATTTGGCCGCCGAGGCCGACGTAAACGTCGGCGGCGTCGCGACAATATTTTAATAATATATTTTTTTATTATTTTCCGAATTTTTTATTATTTTTTAATTTTTCTGTTTTTTTGTCTCTTCCTCCTTTGCCCTCCCCCCCGGCGGCGGCGGTGGCAGCTCCGATAAGGCTTGCCAACCACCGTGTGAGGGTTGCAAAGCCCTCACGGCGGCTAGCGAGAGTCGCGGCCCTCGTCAAACTGGCCACCCTCGCCGGCGGCCTCACTTAGACCGGGCGAGACACTGGGGCTACGGGGGAGGCGGCTTCACCCAAATCTAGGCAAGGCCAGCCTCACCATGGCTTGGCTGCGGGCGCGGCGGCCTCGCCCGCCTCGCCGCGGGCCGGGCGAGCCCCGGGCGACCGGGCCATGGCGAGGTTGGCCTCACCCAAATCCGGGCGAAGGCACCTCGCCATGGCCCCGAGCTTCCCCAAGTCTAGGCGAGGCCACCGGCGAGGGTCGCGGCCCCCGTTTGGCTCCCCACCCTCGCTACGGCCCCTAGGCCTCTCCCAAGTCTGGGCAAGGCTGCCGGCGAGGGTCGTTGGGGCTGCAACCCTCGCCGCGGCCCCCAGGCCTCCCCCAGGTCTGAGCGAGGTCGCCGGCAAGGGTTTTGTGACCCTCACATAGTGACCGGCAGCCTTGTCGGAGCTAGCCGGCCCCTGCCACCGGCGAGGGGGGAGGGCAAGGGAGGAAGAGACAAAAAAGAAAAGGAAAAAAACAGAAAAATAATAAAAATAATAAAAATTTCGAAAAATAAGTAAAATATTATTAAAATATTGTCATCGGCACCGGCCGGCGTCCACGTTAGCTCCAGCCGGCAAAATTTGGCTAGATGGACTAAATTGGCACAATCACAAAAGGTTTAGGACTGAATCGGTAAAAAAAAAGTTTAGGATTGAATTAGCACAATTACAATAGGTTTATGACTTTTTTGACAATTCTCCCTAATATATATGATATAATACATATTATGGTTGGTCCGAGTTAAACTAACCCTAAAGTCCTAGGATGGGTGACCAACCCACACAATGCAAGGTCTAGGGATTCTAGGACCAAGAACTAGCCCAATCCCCCTAGGAACTAAATCAGAACTAACCAAGTTGGGTCGATCCAGGGTTGATCCAGGGTTAACCCTAGATCGATGCTTATCCCTAGCCTCACCTACTAAACACTCACTAATTATTACTATTAGGGTATGGATCCTTTGCATTACACTAAAAATTTTTTTTTTTTTGGTCGTACATTACACTAAAATCACCAATAGGGCCCTAGTTTAAAAGGAATTTACCCTAGTGTAAAAGCAAATGCCTAATATCTCTTTTATTGAAGTTACAAAAAATCAAAACGGTTGTGTGCAAAATCTTTTACAAATCAAAATGAAGATAACATATCAAGTAGAGTATTCTCCGATCGACAAAAAAAAAGAAAGAGTAGAGTATCCATAAGTTCATCGTTTGGAAAATTTTTCTTATTTGTAAAAGATTTTGCACCATTCCGAGTCTGCGGTGGTGCAACAATCTCCCCAATAAGTAAACCAAGTAGGTCTTGACTTTCAAACTTTCAATCAAAGACAATACCTATATCTCTTGAAGTAAAAAAGTTGTTTTCATTGAGAATGTAACAAATTTCGCCACATTGGTGTTTGAAGGAAGTGAAAATCTAGGGTTTGAAGAAGGAGGCTACATGATTGTATTGATTTTGTTTAAATAAGAAAAGATCGGTGTACCCTTGCGTCGATGAACATATAAATAGAGACATTACCAACTTTAATTACCATGAAAATTAATGATAAAAGATAATTATTTCTATCTACACGAAAATTGAATAAAAAAACAAATCAGAAATTATGTTCAAATGATCACCTGTTATCAGTTGATTTTGTAAAAGATCCTGCACCGCAATCATTCTTTTTTTTTTTTGGGTCTTTGGATGGATATCAAACTCCTTTGACGTCGGTCCCTTGTTCCCCACCAATGCCCTCGTCTACATTTTTGCTGGTCTCGTAACTCGTCTCCATCTCTAGCTGTCTCTCTCGTTGAAAGGCAAGGCGGCAAACGGTTGAGGGTGGCAATGCTTGGTAGGTGCTGCCTGCGCCGGAGTCAAAAGAGACGACAGAGAGGTAGCCGAAAAAATATGGCTATTGTTTTTCTTTTCCTTTTCTCTCTTTCTAACCAGTTTTTTTATTGTTGATTATATGCAATAGACATCATCCCCTGAAAATTTAGCTTAAAATAGAGGGAGAAGTATATTGAAAATCCTAAACTTGCAATAAATATTACAGTTAAATCATAAAACTTAATCGAGTCCTAAAATTTTTAAAATTGATACAATCGAATCATTCAATTTAATTAGACTAACAAAAAATGCAATCGACGAGAATTGTCAAGGCTCCGAGGCCCTCTCGAACCCCTGACAATAGTGGGGCAGTGATGGCAAGGGCTAGCCACCCTTGCCCTCTCTTTTTTGTTTTTCTAAAATACATTTTTTTATCTAATTCAATTAAGATTTTGGTTTAAAAAATTTGGATTTAGGTCAATATGATTTCATTTTAGTCTTATATTTCATGTTTTAGTAAGGTAATGACATGTAGAAGAGATAAAATATTTAAAAACACATTAGCATTCTCCATTATTTAATAGAATTGAGTTAAGAGAAGTACTTGATTATACCAATTTGATAAGTTTGAAAATTTAATTACATTTTTTGATAAATTTTAGGATCTTTAGTATAATTATCCCTAAGATAATTGTTTGCGATGATGCTCATAAGAGCTCGTGAATCAGACCATCAGTTAAAAGAAAAAGAAAAGGAAAATCCGATCCGTAGAAAAAGAGGGAAAGTATAAAATAAAATAAAATAAAAATTAAGAGAGAACAAATTTGGACCGGTCAAAATGCAACAAATATTATTTCGGTAAACTGGAAGATCCCCAACCTTAATTGATAAGACCTCGCTTTGGTCGTCACGCGCGAAGTAGTTCGCGCGCCCAAATTGGACACGCTCACCTGACCGATTCAAGACACGTGGGCGCATCCAATTGGACGACCCGCACCTACCCAAAGTGGCTTCGACGACCGTTCACGTCACCATCATCTTTTGTCGTTTACTAACGTACGATGATGATAACGATGAATGAATAGATCCTTCAAATGCTGAAAGAGACAATAAGTGAGAAATTTGCATTGAGACGGAAGACCTCATTTGTCCTTCATATTTTCTATTTTGGGAAGATAAAAATTGACCGAAAATTAGGAGCCTTTCGATGGTAAATATAGATATCACATTTGTATTTCAATGCTTGCTATCAATAGATAGGAATTATATAGTACTCACCCGCGCCTAAAATAATGAGAGGGGTGAAATGCCCTGTAGTTGCCAAGCTGCCTAACAATAAGTCTCTCAATCAACTACCTGTCTAAGTCCTACAATAAGTCTCTCAGTCAACTACCTGTCCAAGTATCCAAAGTGACTTCAAAAGGCCATCCCCGTCACCATCATCTTTTGTAGTATGCTAAAGTACAATGAACAGAAAGACATCTAACCATTTTTAAAAATATCATCCACAGAGGGATTGATTTAAGAAAAAATCTCAACCGTGCCTTGTACAGCACATTTATCTTCGTAAGTGAATACCATTAAAAATCAGACAGATATGGTTGACATAACATTCATACGGCTTGAATGAAATAAAAATGATATTGTTTCAAAATCTTGATAGAGAATAAATATATTACACAAATAAAAAGTCGTTTGGTTCGATTTTTGAGAGGATGTAAAGTCATTTCATTTTCCAAAGATTTTTGAATGAAGGAAGGTGTATTTGCTGAAAGTAGGTAGCCTTAATTGATTTTGGTGTAAGATTTGTAAAGTGACTTTCAAGTAAAAAAAAAAAATAATAATGGAAAGAAAGAGAGGGCAAGCAACCAGCATCCACGAGAGGGAAATTGAAGCATCGACAACTAGGCAAAGCTTCGGCCACGATTACAAGGGAGCATCGATGGTGACCAAAAGCGACTAATCGATCGGCAACCCTCGTCACAACAGATGTTGTCGACCGAAGCTGAGCAGAGCTTAGGCCAGGCCACTCCAAAAGTCACCTCATCTAGGGTTGTGCGATTTAGGTGCAAGCTACGCTACGATAGACACAATTGTGATTTCTCTGAGTTAATAGTTAGTATTCAAGCATGGGAGTGCGCATGCGAGAAATAAATAACTAGTCACATGAAAAAATGGATGAAGTGGGAAAAAAATAGAATAAAAATTTCACCTATACCCTCCACATCATCTTTTTTTTTCTTTAGTAAATAGAATTATGGATCGCGAAATTTAGATTTCAAATGACTTCGAGGTGCCGACTCCTTGTAATCGCATTAAGAGTCAACAGCTCATGTCGGTGTAATTCGTGCTCATAAATTTGCGTCGATCTGGTGTCGACATGACACGTCAAGAATTTCATTCTACAAGCCAAATAGGACACGAGGAAAACTAATGCCAATTCAATGAATTGGGGCAAGCATAAGTCGTTGTCATCTTGTACTCGGATTTTCAAAACTATAATTCGTCCATGGTCTCCATTTATGTCGACAGGGTATTGGGTGAGGGGCACGCCAACGTTAAAGGCTGGGTCACCTAGTATTTTCTTGACTCGGCATGGGACGGTCTCAGCCTCCATTATTGCTTCCGTACTACACAGCGAGACTAGGAACGTTTCAACTATTTGAAAAGTATCATTGGAGTAGGTTCTGGCAGGAGGACCAAATTTTTAATGTTCAATAGTGGTTAATGTTTTATTTATTTCACCAAAAATATCTTCTTAAAAGTTATCATCTAAATTGCTTGAAGTAATTAATTAATAAAAAATATTTTTTATTATCGTCAATAATTTATACCTAACATCTTCGCGAATGATAAAATCATTTCCTATTTCTTCATTTTTATGAGCGATATAAATAATCGGTTTTAAAAAAATATTTTACAAATTATTTATTTTTCATAAAATGCTAGGTAAGTTACCCCTCGCGACTCCTTAACGTATCGAGTGCGACAAGAGAGGATCCCACCTTGTTTAATTTCGTTCCGGAATGTATGTGACGCCTGTTGGTACCGTTGTCCAGTCATTGCACCAACCCCACTCTTCTTCTTGGTTTTGTTTCTTTTCTGTCTGTTTCTTCTGGGTTCTTTCTCAGAAAAGATACCATTTTTCACCGGAGTGCACGATTTATTTTCATTTCTTGTGCAATATTCCAAGCTAGTGATAAAATTTCAAAACTTTAATTGCACGGAGAAATTATAAAAAAAAAAAAAAAAAACTGGACATTATTTTCTTCGTGTTGCCAATTATACGAATTCCCTGATCTGGGAGCAGGAGAGAAAAATGAGGCTTTTGACTTAAATATATGAGGGTTGAGTGGGAAAGTTAAAAAGTGAAATGAAATCTACTACTAGGCTTGATACATAGATATTGAAAGAGGATCTTTTGTAACTATAGGGTAAATTCCTAAACTTTCCTCATTATACGTGATTGGCATTAAGTCTTGAGTGTTTATTCGTCTCTCTCTCTCTCCTCTGTGTGTGTGTGAGAGCGTGGGCATTGCAGCAATCTCGCCGGGGTTGCTCGAGGCCTACCACTTGCGTGGTGGCTGTGATCTCATGCACTCCTTTGTCTCAGACAGAGAGAGAGAGAGGTGTGGTGGTCATGATTTCATGCACTTCTTCGTCTCAGAGAGAAAGAGAGGGGTGGCGATCGGATTTAGAAGGCGCGGGCGACATGAATAGTGGGTGGCATAGCTTGGACGGAGGTCCATGGTGATGAGGAGACGGAAAGGATGAAGGAAGGGACACTACTTGAGATGTGCCGGGCGCACAAGAGTCGAGGACGACGACACAAGAGTCGAGGACAACGACACAAAAGTCGAGGACGAGGAATGGCTACATATGAGAAAAGCAAAAAAATCGTTTTATATTCCTTCGTTGCCCTTATAAGCTATTCACATCACTCGCATGAAATCATAGGTGAAAATGAATGCGGACGATGATGCTCATTATGGCCCGCTGACCAAAACATTGGTTAAAAGGACAAAAAAAAACCAACCCAAGAAGATAGGTAAGAAAGAAAAGACAGAGTCTCGTTTGGTTCAGCTTTTTTAAAGGGCTTTCAGCCCTCAAAGCTCTTTGGGAAAAATATTTTGTGTTTGGTTTAACATTTGAGGTTGCATTGGCCAAATGCTAAAAGCTCAATGTTGGTTGGAGAATGCAAGTCAATTTTCCTTTGACTTTTTTTTTTTAGAAATCAGGTGGAGCCGGCCACCCTTGCTAGGATGACCCCCGGCGACCATCGCCGCCCGAGGTCGCGCGACCCAGGGCATCGCCTGAGGTCGCGCGACCCAGGGCATCGCCAGGGAGGTCGCGCGACCTAGGGCATCGCCGGAGGTCGCGCGACCCAGGGCATCGCCGGAGGTCGCGCGACCTCGGGCGGCCTCCCCGGGTCGCGCGACCTCGGCGGCGGCGATGCCTTGGGTCGCACGACCCGGGGAGGCTACTCGGCGGCCAAATCTGACCTCGAGCAACCTCCCCTGGGTCGCGCAACCCAGCCGCGGCGGCCAGACTGCCATGCCTGAGGTTGTCTGACCTTAGGTGAGCTCCCTCGTGGCCAAATCTGGCTGTCGGCAGTTGACCGGTAGTGGAGCTTCACCAAATTGAAAAAAAAAAAAAACTTTGCAAATACGGTATTACCAAACGGCATTTAAGTCAATGCTATTTTCCAATGTACTTTAAAGATATAGTTTGCCAAACACGATAGTATTTCAGAAAATCTCATTAGGCTAAAGATATTTGCATTTTTCTAAAGTTTTTTCTTCAAAAGCGAACCAAACGGGCCTAGAGAAACCTTAGAAACGACAAATCTAGACGGTTTAAAATGATCGTGCGCCGGTGAGTGTCATTATTGTAAGACATCGCTTTCCCCTGCAAAGTAAGTTTTCTTTTTCTGACAGAACCGTACAAAAGTAGTTCACGCACACTAAGTAGACCCCGGCCAACGAATTCCACGTGCCCCTTTAGACCAAGCACTTTCGATAAAGGCACGTCACAACTTTCAGACAAACCGCTTGTGCTCGGATCCTGACGATTGGGCCTAGGTCCACGGTTCTTGAGCTTGGATCCATAAGGCTAGACCCGGGTCTTGATGGACCCAAGCACTAGCACTGGGGTATCTATCCTAACCCCGATAGATTCGAGCCCCGGTGATAGGGACCCACGCATGGGCATTGGAGACCTTAGTCCAACCTCGATGGACCCATAGATCCTGAGCCTTGATGGTTTTGGGCTTGAGTGTGGGGGATCTTCGGCATGTGCATGAGCACTAGGGGCCCAAGCCTAAGTGTTAGGGACTTGAGTCCCGGGTGCCAGGGTGTTGCACTTGGCCTTTGTGGGCTCGGGCCCTAATGTCAAGGCATTGGGAATGGGTGTAGGCACTAGGGCCTCATGCTTGGACTTAGATGGACTTAGGCGCTGGTGCTAGATGGACCTAGGCGCTGGTGCTAGGGACCTAGGCACTAGCATCGGGGTCTCGAGCTCGGGCACGATGGACCTAAGCCTACACGTTGAGGATCTATCATGGACGCCACGGACTTAGGAATGAGCGTTTAGAGTTTTCATATCCAAGCATAAAGTTTTTGATTGAAGTGTCGATATTACTTTATTTTGGAAAATTATTTTTAATTTTTTAAGTAACTAACATTATCCTAAATTTAAGCATAAATTTTTCTTTGTCTAGGAAACCCTTTTTCCTCAATAATCCAAAGATTGAAAAATGAAAAAATATATTTTCCACAAAACAAATGGAATAGACATTGATTATTTGAATCTTTTGCTCTGACTAATCCAATATATTCTCGAGAACGTACCATTCAAGTAAAATTTAAAATCATAGTATACAATAACCAACTTGCTTTCAGCTCTACGTGCACTATTAATCAACTTTGAACTAATTACAATTTACAAGAAGTAGAAACTAAAAGAAAAGGGTGTAGAGTTAAGGGGGTGTCAATGGGTCGGGTTGGGCCAACACCGATCAACCAGTTTTGTCCTCATTGCGCATGTGTCAAGAAAGGAAAAACCCATGCCAGCCCAACCCTAACCTAAATAATACCAACACCTAAAAAGGCTTGACCCCAAAATACCCTAATTTTAGGGTCGGGTCGGGTCGGGCCGGTCCGGGTATTTTTTATACCCCTGTGTAGAGTTATAACCCTATGGAAGCAAGGTACGCGCCAACTCCAAATGGCAAAGCCTCTAGAGAAATAATCTCCGTGTCGAGCATTCTGATTTTCGTCGAAAAGAAAGAAACTAGAAAGATCATCGAACGCAAACGATCGAACAGTCAAAAGACAAGAGAGAAGAAATCAATACCGAAGAGCATTCAAGGTTCGCTCAAAGCCATGGCGGACAAGTACGTAAGTGTGGAGGAACCGGTTTGGTCAAGAAAAAGGAAGGCCATTTGTTGGCATCGATGAAGTCCGGTGAAGCGAAGGGTTTTGCTTCTTCCGGAGCGAGCTCCCTCGACTGCGGCACTCGCCCGCTGCCACTGCCGGTGCCATGCATTGCCCTTACGACACCGCGCTGTGTTGCAGAAATTCTCAGCTCGATAAAGTTTTCTTGATCGTCCTTGTAATGATATGCTAACACGTACCGGTTGGTGTTTTATGGAGATCTTTACATCGTTCTGAAAATCTCTCCAAGTGCGGAATATTTCTATGTGCTTGAAAATCTGGCGTGAACTCGGATTTTGAAAGGCTTAAAGCCGAAAACCCCAAAGCAATTCCTCCTCAAACACAGAAGGCCCGATCATGCGCAATGATAATCCAACTCCATCGTACTCTACTTTGGAACTGATATGGCAGTAACCAGATCAATCATAAATGTTGTAAGTGAAGTATTAATGTGTCCTAGTCCATGAATGTTCGGTCCATGGGGAGTATTCTTGATAGATCAAACCCTTTAAAAAGAGGGTCTTCCATATATGATGACTTCTGAAGGATCGAGTTGTGTTTCTGAGTGTCTATTCATGCTTTCCTTTGAGCTATCACCACCATCCGTTTGCTCACCTCCTTAAAGGCCAGGTCTATGCCCCCAACAATCGCTAGCTTGCCGGTTCTAGCCGCCAATGGCGTGCCACCTCCCCGCTGCATCCTCTCTATCTCCATGTGTGCCTGTGTCATGCACCTTCGTCGAACTCTAGATTAGGGGTCGTAGGCATCCCAGGTTATTGTGTCAGATTGGGGGTTAACCTCTGGTCCGAGGTCAAAGGTCGATGACTGTCCAGATTCAGGGTCATCCATGGCAGACAGCCGCATATTCAAGGTTGTCAACCTCAATTTGTGGCAACTACAGAGAGTTACTTTGTTTGAGCAATCCTAGTTATATGGACAATGACTACTTCAAATTCAAAGCTCAATCAGACCGCGATAATAGAAATGACGAAGAAATGTGCATTAGTGGTGCTGAAGAAGATTTTGCACATACGATGACAAAAGAATATTCAAAGATGTAACAATCTTCATGGCCAGCTTGATCAAGCCCTCTATGTAGATCACAAGAGAGAAAGTTCCAAGTGGAAATTCTGATTGATGCCTTGAACTGTCTCAAAGAGATGTACAACTCATTTCCAATATTCAAGAGGATGATCTCAATGACTAAAATCACAGGGTAGGAGCTCTTTCCGCTGTTCCCGCAATCACAGTGAGCAAGTTGTTTCCAAACGGGTCGCTGAGGTGCTTTGCAAGATTCTCAACAGGTCCCTCCCCGGTAACGTAGGCTTGCAAGAAGAAACCGAGCATGGCGAACATGGCAAGGCGGCCGTTCTTGATCTCCTTCACCTTGAGGATGGCAGCCTGGTCCGGGTCCTTAGCGAGACCCAACGGGTCAAATGGACCACCAGGGTGTAGTTTGTCCTCCAAATCCTAACAAGATACCAGAGAGAATTAGCGGAAGAAAGAACCATGAGATATTAAGGACCAAACGGGTGTGTTTGCGTTCCTGTATTTGTAATCTGCCCACAACGAATTCATGGCACAACATTGATGGATTTTTCAATCAGCTGATAGCAAAACTGGTCTGCTTTCTTTATTTGAAAACTCAAAGCTTGTGTTGGTTAAAGATAAAAATCATCTGAGAATATGATCTAAGTGGGTCAAAATTGGCACCACCACAACAATTATAACAACAAAGCTTTGGACACTTTGTGGCAAGGTATATGCACTCTACTAAATCAGTGCACACCATTCAACACAATGCCAAAGGCCTCATGTGATTGCAAAATTTATGCTTAAATTCACTGGTCAAGACTCAAGACCGCTGATCTAAATCCAACTAGCTAGTTCAAGGCATCGTCTCCCTGCCTGTGGCTACTCTTACAATCAATAGGGCGATGCCAAATATTTATGCATTTGCCAGCAGATATGCTCTGACTTGAGACAAAAAACAGTCATCAAGAGAGATTCGGTTTCCCTACTCAATTATAGTTCATGAAACACATGACATGTTAAAATCAGATGATTGGCATAATAACATTTGACCTACCAAGCCATTAATAATTCTGTAGTACTCGGCACCACCAACAAGAACAACCTCAGCAACGACAGCAAAAATTAGATTGATGGGAATGTTCTTCCCAAAGTAGTTCAACGTGTTCCCGTCCAGGAGGAGGGCACCGGTCTGTATCAGCAGCCAGAATATGGTTTCAGATAACTGTCACAGGGAAAAACAGAACTGCGAAATTCTATGCCTATTTGGGAACAGACCAAAACAACTGGATGCGAACCTTGAACCAGACAGCTTCGGGGCCACAGTTGGCGCCAAATTTGTTGAAGGCCTCTGGGATAATGAAGCCGGCAGCTCCGAGCATGGCCCATCTGGCGTGGATCAACTCATAGGCCTGGTATCTGCAGACAATATGTCGTCGATTTGAGATGCTGATTCATTCTGAATATATATATTTGCCAAGAGAAAAGAGAGAGTAACAAGAAGATAAAATGGCGGGCCAACTCACTTGCTGAAGTCTTCTGGCTTCTTGCTGAGGCCAAAAGGATCATAGCCATAGCTGCATGAACATGCACCAGAATTAGCACCACTATCATGCCGATGAATCTAAGAATTGTGCTAACTGCTAACCCTTATTACTAGTATCTGGGAAGATTCTATACCAGCTGAGTTTATCCCGCTAATTTCAATTGCAACAGTTCTCAAAGATATTACTGCTACCGGAGGGACAAGAGAAACGAACTTACTCTCCGGGCACCTCTCCGGTCAAGTACTCGGGGATCTCGGACCGGTCCAAGAGACCGTCAGGCAAGAAGATCCTTCTGTCAGGACCTGAAAACCACACGAGCACAAATCCAAATGAAGACCACTCCCAAAAGCTCCTAAAAAAACCTCCAAGCAAAGCATGGCTTTCACAATGTCCAGCAGAAGGTTTGGACACTAACTCTAAGCGATTGGCCACTCACCGTACCACTTGGCGAGCTCCTCGTCAGCTGGAGAGACGGCAACGGGCTTGGCCTTGGCGGGCGGGGCAGGCTTCTTCCTGGAGAAAAGGGCCACGGTCTTGAAGGTGGCGGGGCTGGAGGCGGTCGGGGCTGATCTGGCGGCGCTGCTGAAGTTGAGGGGGTTGCCCAGCATTTCAGAGACTCCGAGGGAAGCCATTGCACGGTGGTTGGAGGGGTGGAGCTGGTGGTGAAAGATTGATGATGGTGCGTGTAATGAGAGGAGGTTGAAGAAAGGCAGAGAATATAATGGATGGTCTGGTGGACGTGGACGTGCCACATTGGATTTCTGATCCTGGGCATTTGATTGGATTGGCTGCATGGTGAATTGAAGATGCGCAATCCAATCCAGTCATACCATAGGTCGCCTGGAGTGACGTGGCGGATGATGTGCTGACGTGGCAAACTGCTGAATGAATGGATTGGTCCGTTATGGATAACGTGTCCTATCCTCCTTTGTTCTCTCTACAACCAGGGATCAAGATCCTCGCTCCGTACTCGGCGAAGGACTAAATTTGCTCCCGCTGAAACTTCATTAAGAAAAGTCTATTTAAAGCCAATTCTTGCGTCTTTTCAAACCTTATTAATATCGCCAGTCATATAATATAAGGAAGAAAGCAGAATCATAAGGTGCTATTTCAAGCAAATCACAGAACTTTGCTCTCGGATATTTCAGAATTTCAAATGTCATTTTATCTTTTTTAAAACAATTCCCAGAATCAATACTTATCAACGATCGCCACCAGTATCAGACATGAATTCATCTTGCCAATGCTATGGTCGTGTCTGAGCGTCTAGTAAACATCAGGAGGGGAAAAAAGATAAATCGAAGAACTGCAATTTTGAGTGGTCCTGGAATGCTGCATACGCAGCTGAATGTTAAATATAATCAACACAATGTCTTCCGCATTCATGGATTCAACAACATCGTACAGAAGCATAATGCGGTTAGAACATATTGATGCTATACAACTATATCCCCGATCCCCGATCGACTTCATCAATTTAAGTAACTGAAATCATCTCCTCCACTTGTCAATTTCTCTTGAAGTTGCACTGATGAGCTTCTTTGTGTTCATTATCAGATCATCAACAAGTGCACCAATTTCATCCCTGTGGCAGCCAAGAGATGTCAAAAACCAAGTACCCTGAAAATCCTTTGCATGTCACTCATTAGTCATTCTGTTTCTCCCAAAACTAGTGACTCAAACAACATGAATTCAGCTAATTGTCAATTCAAAGGGAACAGAGGATGTAAATAGAGGATACTTACTGAGTGGAAAGACCCCCTGAACCCTGAAAGACATTCCCCACATTTGAATATCTACGTTTATCATCATGGGTGATCCCCCTTCCAACACCATAACCAAATCCCACACCAACGCCACATCCAGCCCCTATCCCAAAGCCAAGCTGCAAACCAGGAATTCCAGGACCAAAGCCTAGCCCTACAATGTGCCAAAGAACTCACTATTACATCTCCAAGCATTAAAATAGCTATTGAACATCAGGCCAACAGCACAGAACTTACAAACCTGGTGCGTGAATAGAAAAAATGCAAGGTAAAGCACACACTTAAGCATCATTCATATGCTAAAAAAGATAACCACACATGATAAAATCTCAATGAATGTTAATACTTTACACTATCTTGGAAATAATTGAACCAATTGAATCATCTTGCAGAAATAGTTGGTCCCTTCTTGCTGAAAAATAAAGACCTAACCAAATAAATCATGTCATCTCCCTCGCACCCTTTGTGGAAAGAGGTGAGACTAAGACATCAAGCACATAACCAGATCATTCTCCATTTGTGAGCTGTAAAACTCACACATATCTTGCAATCTATGAAGCCCAAAGCAGGAGATTGGTTTTGAAGAATTATTCAACTCCCAATATATTAAAGTGAAGAAGGAGAAGAACAGAAAACATAAGCCAAGAGTTAAAAGGTTGCTTCTCTACTATGAGATCTCAAGTGCTTCGTGTCTCCCGCCTCCAACCAATCACCACCCTATCTTCAAACACATTCAATTTGGTTATTGCACCAAATAGATGTGGCAATACCAACAGACTCAACATCAGTGGCTATTTCCCACATAAGTGAACTTTTAGGACAAGTGAAACTGTGAAGGCACAGCAACAACTAGGTAAGTCTTGAAGACAACTCAAAGGAAAAGCAAGCAATCCACAGACATTGTTCGCTCGCTTTCATATCAGAGGCAGAACAAGTCGAACGCCCCCGGTCGCAAGAAGACCACTTTCTCCTCCAACAACAGGATGGACCACCAAGATGAAAGCATCAAATTTTAGCTACAGATAATCCAAGATTCGTCTTCAAAGTAAATAGCTATACAGCCCAAATGATCCAATTTTCATGCCGCTTGCTCTTCCTCGCATCAAAAGTGGAAGAAAGCCATTATTCAGCAGCTTTCTCTACCCCTGCTCCACATCCCACTTCACGGACCTAAGTGCTAAAACTCGAGTCGCTCTTGAAGTGACAACTACAAGTAGCCTAAACCTTTGATGCTCAAGCGAAACAGAGTACCCATCTAAACCTTGCGTCCGTGCAGAACTCTAAGCACAAAAGCGACGGTAGCTTGGAATCACGAGTTCCAGGATTCAGAAACTTCCCAGGAAGAAAGACGAGAGAGACAGCCCGAAGCAACGAAGGCCATTCTACTCAGAGCTCGTGTCTCGCTACTCGTAAAGAAGAAAACCCTAAATCACCGGAGAATCCACAGAGAGAGAGAGGGGAGGAGAGGGAGGGAGGTGGAATTTTACCGCCCATGAGGCCGAGGCCGGCGCCGAGACCGCAGCCGGCGCCGACGCCGAACGCGGGGCCCAGCTTGCCGAGCTGCTTCGATCGGACCGCCGGGAGCTTCCACAGGAGCCCCTTGTCGTCGTCGTCGTCTCCTCTTCCTCCATCCCGAGCTCCGTTCCTCCCGCCGTTCATGCTTCTCTCGCAGGCTTGTCGACTTCTCTAGAGTGAAGCCAAAGCAAATGGACAGACCACCACCAGCTTATGGCTCTTCCCTCTCTCTCCGGGCGACTTCTGGAGAGTCTAGTCAACAGGGCCCGTCTGATTTTTCCTTTTTCATTTGATTTTAAGAGTTCGTTAAATTTTTTAAGATTAATATTATAAAAAATCATAAATTAATATTTTTATAATAAATTTATTCAATAAAAATCTCAAATAATATTCACGTAACAAATTTACCCTCCATTAATTTTCATTAAAATATTATTATCAAATTATTGAGTTGAATGTTATGTTAGAGTTAACGAGTGTAGTAGTTGCATTTTTTTTTTTTATAGTGTTAACACAATTTAACAGAAATAATAAAAGGAAGATTTGTCGTAAATGTTTTAATTTGAAGTTTTTATAGTAAAAAATTAATTTTGATTAAATTTATCATCATTGTATCAATTGAGATTTTTGGTGATTAAAAATTAGATTATGGTAAATTTATCACAAATTTAATAATTTGAGGTTTTTCATATATTAATATAATAAAATAGTAATAGAAGACAATGAACCAAAAGCATAAAATGAAAAAAAAAGAAGAAAATTGCACAGTAACTGTTTTAATATCAATTTCTTTTTGAACTCAAACTTTTGAAAGAAAATGGTGTCTAAAACGGTGACATTCGAATTCCATCGGCAATGGACTTTACAATAATTTTCTTTTCAACAAGTACATGGACCACCTTGAAATAAAAAGGACACATCTCAAAACATGTAAATTTTTTTTTCTAAAACTCTTTGAATTAAGAAATAATATAATTTTTAAATTTTAATTTATTTAATATTATTCTGAATTTTAGCATGATGTGTAATGTTATTTTTGAAATTTTAATTTGTTCATATTCAAATTAGTCTCTAAATTATATGAAAAATTTATTATTAATTATTAATTCAAATTTAAAGGATAATATTGGACATTTACATTTAATTCGAGCAATAAATCAAACTTGTATAAAAGATTTAAAATCACATTGAATAAATTAAAAATTTATTAATCATATTATATTAAAATATTTAATATTATCATTTCATTAATTCAAATTTAAAAGTAACATTGAATATTTTATATAATTTAATGATGAAATTAAATATATATTAAGAATTCAAAAATCATATTATATAAATTAAAATGGACAACCTTATATATGGATGAAAGTTCGGACAACATTCGTGTTTTTTGGAGGTTTGTTCTTGTCCGTTCGTTAACTCGACGTGAAGCGGGGAGACGAGAAATGGAGGAGAGTGACGACCATGTCTAGGCCCCGCGAAGCCCAGCGACGATGGAGCTCGCCGTCGCTCCTATTCACCGTTTCGCTCCTCGAGCCTCGACGCGAGAGAAGCCGCCCCTTCGCCGCCTCGGCTTCGGCCGCCGTCCCGCGACGAGCCGCCGTCCCCGAAGGCCGCGTCTCTCCGCGACCGTCCGTCGCTCGGCGTCCGGCGCCGGTTCTTCTCACTTCACGGTCGAGGACAATCTCGATGCCTTGTTGCAGGTCTCATCCCTTCCCTTTCCCTCTCCCTGCCAAATTATTTTGCCGTAAATCGCCGATTGTTTCCCGCCACCGTTCTCTTGTCCATTCAGTTCTGCAATTTGCTATATAACTCTGGCTGTATGCGGTGTCTTGCGCTCGGATTCTCTGTATTTGAGAGAAACACAAGAGAAGGAGAGGGTTTCTCCGTGATTGTTATTAGTTGCTTTGTTGTAATGTCTCTGCCGTAGGTTCTGAAGCAGATGAACTGGTGAGCTGAGCAGTGCTTGTACTTCCTCCATTTTCTATGCATTAGAACAAGAGCTGCATTATCTTACTATTTAATTATAACTCATTTATATTTAAGAAATATTTTCTATTTTTTGGTAAAGTATAATTTTTCTTTTCTATATTAGTTAGCAGACAGAAGCTTCTACTTGTTTATGTGCGTTTCAGAGATAGAATCATATTTGCGGTATATAATATTCTGTATTGTGTTTGTGGATTTTTATTTTTATACTAATTAGTTGCTTTGTACTTTGAAAATTTAGTTTTGCATGTACCTTTTACATCTAATCTTACGTTGAAGTAATGTTGCATTTATGCTAGAATGTTCCATATTCTATTTCAATTATATCTTTGTGAGAATCTGTGCAATGTGCAGGTAAATGTCTGAAGTTAGTATATACCTGACTTGTCCCAAATTGCTTCTTCAGATTGGGACCTTTACCACAATAAGTTGATGTTTTCCCTTTTGTCACTGTTGAAGTTCTTTGCATTTCTCATGCTCGTATATGTCATTCTAGTGGGGAAAAATTGAAGGTCTGTTTGCACTTGGTAAAGTTTCAGTTCTGTTTCTGGTAAGAATTGTAAACTTATTGTAGTAGAGTGCCATTGGTCTGAAGGCCAGTGCAAGCAAGATTGTGGTTCCAGCTTTTTAGGAACACAAGACTCACATGCGCATAAAATTCCTGTCACAATAACTTTATAGTGCTATTATCAAGTGAATTCCTTCTTTCTGCGTTGCAGGTTCTTCCAAGCGACTTGCGTGATGATCTGACAAGTGAACCTGGTCGATCTCAACTCGTAGAGGTTACAAACCATTAAACCTGTGCTGCTAATACTTATATCGGTGCTCTTATGGAATATATAATACTGGTCTTCTCTTGCTACTTGCTCACGAGAAATACTGCACTGTTTGTGCTGCGGAGTAGGTGGGGCATACATTCTTGTTGTCCTGCATATTGTAGTATGTACCATGTGCCCAACTTGCTATGGAGCATAAGTGGCAGATTTTCATATGCTTTATTACATTCATGAGGTACTAGAACAGTTTTTTGTTTTTTTTTAATTAATAGAAGTACCTTTTACTTGAGAAAAGAAGCATTTAGCATTTACAATAGCTTGGGAATAACATTATGTTGCTGCAGCAGAATTTCTACTGTGTGTTACTGTGGTGGCACATTATAGAGAAAATTCTATAAGATCGAGACATGGCGAAAGTTTGTAACAGATGAAAGCACAACTCTTTGAAAATCCTCAGTTGGAACGAGGATAATCTAAGGTTCTTGGGGAAAAAATGTATAAAAACTAGATTTTAGTTTGCTTATTCGTTGAATATTCTTTGTGTACTAAATTTAGTATGCAGATAGAAAGATATGGATAATTACTGCAATGATGATTTTCTTCATTATAACTTGTGATGACATGAAACAATAAGTGACTAGTTGAGATGCTTGCTGTCTATGTCACAAATGGAGATGTTGGGTATCTGGGTTTTGATACTCCAGCACAGTTTCTACCTGGAAGGCTGGACTAAGTGTTTGAGGTAGTAGGTGAGCATTAGAAAGTGACTAAGATTTAGTACTTGCTGGAAATTGTTGTAACTTCTTGTCATATCTCTCTGTGCTGCCTATAAAAACTGGCCAACGTATATTTTATACTACTCTACAGCTATTAAAGCATTCAAGACATTAAGAAAAGAAGGCACTTTTTGATGTAAAGGAGAAAACCCCCCTCCAATCAAAGCTCCCAAAGCATGTATTGTATTTCCTAGAATCTAGCTGTGAAGTCTTGTGACTTTGCGGTGCATATGCTCATATGTGTAGCTGAACATCTTAAAAGAGTGAATATCTTGGAAAAAGGCAACCTTTTGTTGATAAGGACTCCTGAACGCCCCTACTGCCATGCATTATGCTCTTTCTTCTTGCATTTCAATTTGGTCAAAATCCATTACAATGAAAACTGGATTTTCCAAGTGTGTGACATTTTTCAGTACAGTCAGCAATGGTTTCCTTCCAAAATCATTAGACTGAAATACATGCTTTCAACACTTCTCTAGGACAGTTTTATCATTGTTTAGACGTTCTCTAAGACTTAATCAGAGATATATAACTTTCCTCCTTCATAATTTCTTTTTAATTGCATTTTCTTCTTTTTGCAGATTTTAGACTTGATTAAGTGCTCCTCTGTATTTTTTTTTTTTTTTTTTTTTTTGAAGTTCCATTCATCAATAAGTATTTTATGCTGGCCTTCAGGTTTGTATAATTAAAAGGACTAGCATAAGGGAGGTTGTGTCAAATTACATTGTGTACAACTCAGTGGAACGATCTTGGATTCTCAACAGTTTTACTCCTGTTAAGAAAAAGAATTATGTGGATGATCCCTTTGGCCATGTTGTGGATAACCTCGAGACAATGAAGGAGAGCAATTTAGTGCACACATAGCCGCTTGTGTTGTGTTTGGAGATGTCTAGGCTTGTTATTCGAAATTCTACTGCTCAGGTGCCACATGAGTCTAGATGTGAATGAAGACAGATTTAGTTAGATCTTTCTGCTAAAATGGGTTTTACTAGGGATTGCTCTTTTTAAGGATCACATTATCTTACCAATGAAGAAAGTATTCTTTCATTCTTAGCATAAGTTCAACAGGAGCTTTTTGCAAAATACTTGCTGATTCAGTTTTTGTCTATGATTTCCTTGCCTGTCTAGAAAATCTAGGAGGTAACAGCTATCTTCTGCTGTCTGAATAGGTGATACTAGATTTGGGCCGTTTGCCTGAAGCACGTTATCAAGGTGAAATTGGTGGAAAATACTTGAGGCGAACTGAGGTGATCGATGGGTTCTATTTAGTTGTTTACATTTGAACTTGCTCGAGTGCCAACTTATTTACTGAATGAATTCAAACTTCTCGACTTTTTTTTTCCCTCCATATGTTTCTACTAAATGATTCTTTTCATTTTCTGATAAGGAGAAAACATTCCATTGTGCTTTGACGAAACAAAGAAGAAGGGAAATTCTAGATTTAAGAGAGCACCATTACAAAAACTTTGACATAGCTTGTGGTTGGAAATTAATCGTCAGTTATTTAGTCACTTTCCTGACCCAACATTATTATCTAGGTTACAATGAAAGATTTGGAGTATGCGCTAGATGCCGTTGGAGAATTTATTGACAATAGAGCTGGCATGGCGGGGACCTTGCATAGGATATCTGCCATCAAGAGCAGGGAGGGCACTGTGGTTGGTTTAACATGCCGAGTTGGCAGGGCAGTCATTGGTCATGGTGACATGGTATATGATTTACTTCGATATGGGAAGAGCATCTTGTTTGTTGGAAGGTGAGCATATTTACCGATGTTAGAGGAAAGAATAAGGTTGATTGGGGGTCATCCCTGCTCGAGTGATTAACAATGTAATATGCCATTGTGCTTTCTTTTGTATTGTGTATTTTTCCTTCAAAGCTATCTCCTATCAGGCCCCTTGAGTCTAAAACTGTACGTGCCATCTATATCTAGGCTTCTACCCATTGAACGTATCGTTGTCAAATGCTGAATATGGAACGAATATCTCTTTGACATATTATATGGTCCACAAAGTGCACTATAATAGGTGGTGCTTCCTCATACATGGATGATGCCTGTCATGTTTTTCCCAGATTATGTGAAATGAATTGTCAGACTAACGACAGTGCGTAAGAAATGTTTAGGATTTCTTTTCTGATTTAAGGTCACTATATGTATACTGTATATGGACAACAAAACACAGTATGTTTTTTCTTAAATGTCCTAATACTGTATGACCCAATACACAAGCTTCCAGTGCAGCCGCGAGAAAATTACTCTAATGAGATTTTTTTACTAATTATTTCCTTCTTTCTGAGAAACTCCGGCCTAGAGATTCCTTTTGTGAGAGGAAGTGTTTAATTGGTAATTTTTTTTTTTAATTTTTTAAGAAGTACTAGTAACTAATAATCATATTACACTAGAACTTCTTGCCAAACTGGACACAGCTGCTGGAAAAAAATAGCCATTTCAAATGGCAGGCTAACTGGGTCTAACCATGATGTGAAACCTATGGATAGGGTATTGCCCTGCTAACTTTAAGAGGTCAGGCCAACTCGAAAAAGGGCCTTGTGTTTACACTTATATCTTCTTTACCAATTAGGCCCTTTAATTATGCTTTGGAAATCTGCTCTGATGTACTTTCTTATATTGGAAAGGCCAGGTGTTGGTAAGACAACTGCAATGCGAGATCTAGCTCGTGTATTGTCTGATGAACTTCGCAAAAGAGTGGTAAGTTGAGCTTCTTCTTTGCAATGCTTTCTCATCTTTGATTCTGCTGAGTCCTATCTGTCACCACCTCTTTGTTTCCCCAGAAAGAACAGAAAAACCTCTGAACTCACTTCACCCCTTATAGGTGATTGTCGATACGAGCAACGAAATAGGTGGATATGGAGATGTTCCACATGCAGCCATAGGAAGTGCCCGAAGATTGCAGGTTCCAGAACCATCTTTGCAGCACAAGGTCATGATTGAGGCAGTGGAGAATCACATGCCTGAAGTGATTATTGTGGATGAAATTAGCACTAAGGCTGAAGCTTTTGCTTGTCAGTCAATTGCTGAAAGAGGTGTCATGCTTATTGGGACAGCACATGGTGAAACACTTAAGAACATGCTAAAGAACCCTAATCTTTCTGACCTGGTGCGTCTGAATTTCTGAGGATTTTTGTTAGAAAACTTGCAAATTATCAATTTATCATATCCGTATGGGATATATTATCTTACACCTTCTTTGCTCAATTTTCTCTTTGATTTTGCCTTACACCTTGCTCCACAAAAATAGGATAAGCCAACACCTATGATTTGCTAGCTGTGACCAAGCATAATGTGGTAATTTAAGATGAAAGTTTCCCTTCAAAAGTTCATCGAGGAAAAAATGATTTATTTTTTAACTATCTTAATCTCCAAAGCTCTTACAATCAATAAGTTGTCATGTTCTAGATGTACTGGCAAGTTTCCTATCACCTCTTAGTGTCTTATGCCTACTGATGTCAACTACTCTTGCTGTGAACTCATTGAAGTAGGTTCACCCTGTGCAAAGCAGATACTCTGTTTCTTTGGTTTGAGATGGAAGAGAATGGACAGGGATGTTGATGATTTTCATCAAATTTCAGCACTATTGGAAACATCTCTACTAGATTAGTGCCATAGAGATTCTCACTCTGGAGTGTTATCCATTTATAACAGAACTGCTTGTCAGGAAATACAATTCGCCTGGCAATCCCTTCCCATAGATGACAAGTGCTTCAAAATATCCCCTCTGTCCTGGTCTAAGTATCATGCGAAGGGTCTTGTTAATGAATGTCTAGAGGGCACTTGTAAACATACTTATTGAGGAATATTTTGATTTCTAAGCATTAATTACACAGGAACGAGAAATGCAACTGTAAGTTGTTATTATTTGGTTACTTAACTCCTTCCCTTAAGCCACTCATTAACAGAATCCCTATGCAAAAACTTTCATACTTGAATCAATTTCTGTTTTTGAGGAGTAAACGCTGGATTTTGTTTAGATTTTGGATATTGAATTCTTTTACCTAGATGAGAGGTGTTCCCACATGTTATTGTGTACTTTGTTGATAATTTAAGTCTTGATGTTTATCTCTTTTTGATTGATCATTGTGACTTTAATAAATGCCCAGGTTGGGGGAGTACAAGCCGTTACTTTAGGCGATGATGAAGCTCGAGTAAGGAGATCTCGAAAGATTGTTCTTGAGAGAAAAGCTCCTCCAACATTTCCTTTTGTGGTAGAGATGAGGAACAGATGCTATTGGGTGATGCATCGGGTACGTACTGCTGCCGTTCACCCCCACTTGGCTGAACCAGTGAAGTGATTCTTTTTCTTTTTTCACTGCGCACTTAGTTGGACCAAGAGTCTCTTTTCATTGGCTATATGAAAATAATAAGTGTATCAGTTGTTGGGAATTATTAATTCTCAACGGAGCATTGAGCCTGTTTTCCAGCAACTCAAGCTTTTGGGAAAAGGATTGCTTATTATGGTATTGGAGCTCATAGCACATGAGGGGTTTTAAATCCTGGCACCTTTTCTCTCTGTCACTTTGTTTTTTACCTGCTAATAGATTCTTGATACAAATTCTACTTTCATTTTTTCATCGGTACTAGCAATAAAAAAACCAAAAAGCTATTTTACTTCACATCTAATTCATTCTTCGATTTACAGACTGCAATTTCTTGACATTATTAGGTGCTTTCAGAAAACATTCTAATATTCGTATAAAATTGTAACTAAAGTTATATTCAAGTCACAGAAGTTAATTTCTGATTTTATTATATTTGTGTCGACTTTTTAAATATACATGCTTCGTATGCTAGGTTTCCAATATGCCCACACCAGTAACTACCATAGCAAGACTGCTTCTCTGACCATAACCACCATCTAAAACCTTTGTCTTTAGTGTTTGTTTTATGTTTGAATACATGGTGGTTAGGACCATTCTTTTTTTGGCCTTCTCTGTTATTGTGTATATGTAACTTAGTTGGATTCCACTTGCTATTTGTATTTAGTGCGGTTGGGCATATGTTGCTAGTTGATACTTATTAAATACATAGACATCTGAGCTTTGTTCTTTAAGAAGAAATCACCTAACAATGTTGGACAATAAATTATCTACTTAAGGTTGCAGATAACCAATTTTTGCTTTTGTTTTGCAGACAGAAAAAAGCGTGGATATGTTGCTCCATGGTAAATTGCCTCTGGTTGAGGTAATGATTTCAACCTATGCAACTCTTTTGGTCAGATAACCTAGTGGAATAACAATCTAGTGACATAGAACTGCAAGTGGATTTGCCATCGTTGACCTAGAATACAGTGAATCTCTTTTCTTCTGTACTAGTTATACAGCTCAGAAGCTCCTTGGTTTTTCAGGTCAGGAGGCGAGATGACGAGTTCAAGCTTGTGATAGAGAGGTGGAAGATATACAATGAACAATATATGTGAATAATTTTCCCCTTTTGTTCGCTAATCTCTCGAGACAAACTCCGCCTCTTCATCCAGCTATTTGAGCATTTCTTTGCACTAGGATGTAAGTTACAACCAACACATGATTAAATTTTTTGAAAAATTAACATGCCCGAAATGGTTATGCAGTGTCCCATTATACCAATGTTGATGCATTCTACCTCTTTCGCAGTGCTTCGGTTTATGATTCTAGACTATGACCAATAGCATGGCATCTGGCTTGAAAAGAACGTTTGGTTTACATTTTCACCTCATCAGGTGTTTCCTAACAGCCATACTATTGGAAGTAGTCTATCCCCCTTTCACTCCATTCATTTCAAGGGAGCAAGTGAGGCATATGTCATATGGCAAGAACTACAATTGTGGAGAGCTTTCACGGAAGAGGCATTATTAGCACATAAACTGGTGGAATAAAAATGCCTTTTGCAAAGCTAATGGCTTTTGAATGGCTGGGTGCTGATTACAAAAGTCTGATCAACCATGTTAAGTAGCCAATTTTGTAACTTACTCTGTCTTTTACAATTAGATTTAGATCTGTGAACAGTTGATTGCTGTTTCAAACTTTGAATATCTACGAATTCCAGGTTTGTTGGCCTCATAGGTAAGGTAGAGGATATATCTCGTGAATTTTTCTTTTCATAGTATGTTCATTGTTGGAATTGAAAAAGAAGGTACAGAAAGCCTTTTCAGTAGGATCTTACATGTTTGTTGCTTATAGAATCTGATACGAATGCATGCTTGACTGAAAAATTATGCATTTTTCTTCAAGCTGAACCGCAGTCAATTGTCCTCTTGAAACATCAATTGAATTACCATAAAATTATGTCTACAAATCTACCTAGAAGAAGCTAGATCACCTTCTTTCATGGCACAAATTCGAAAGTCTCCCTGTGCATGCAATGGGCGAGATAAGATCAAAGTGCCTTCCTTTTGTCTGTTTTCTGTCTACACCACAAGCTAATATTAAAGTCCTATCCTGTTGTTGAAGATTTATAATGGTTGATGGATATGTCTGCTGATATGATTCTGTGGTAGTCATAAAAAAACATCTACTTGGCATGCTATATCTGCTCGGATATTAGTCAAGACATGTCATGGACAGACACTTGTCAAGTGGCTGCCTAAATCAACTTTTCCTCAGTGGAGTAGAATATTAGCATGGCGAGTGCTAGTATGCAGTCGGGACAAATCGCTACAGGTTAACTCTCTGCTCCAGCATAATGCAAGAGAGAGGTCAAGCTGAGGATAGTACATCGGTTCAGCCATCTGTGTTGATGGTGATAGAAAGAGTGGCCGGTGATCGAAAGACTGCAAAGCCTATCAGGCTCTGGACCATGCTATTGGCTGATAAGTGCTTGCAGAGGAAATTGATTGAAGCTGGAAGGTGCGTTCTTAGTCATCTTCTCTCCCGAAAGAGATGGAAATGGCGTGATCCAACCGGATAGGTTTCGTACCCTGCTGGTATAAAACCAGGAGCTGTCGAATTGTTTTATAAGGTGACATCAAATCAATGGTCTTGGCGTGGATGGTGACGTGGGTTACCTCCACATACAAACAGAAGAGCAGAAACAAAAGCGACCAGGAGTCTGATTGGCCGGCATCAGCTCCTTACTCTATTCTAGTATATCATGTAACCTGTAACCTGGAGCATCCATTCTATGAACTCGCTTCTTCTTTGTTTGTTCTCCTTGACATCTTGCTGAACATGCACAAACACGTGTTCCACAAACCAGTGACGTCACGAAATATATCCAACCTCGAGGTACCGTCATATTAGGCTCGAGATACGATTAAGATACTTGACCGATCGTAATTTGGGAAAAGAATTGGCTAGTTGTACATAAAGAATGACACGGACTGATGCATGTTTTTCGGACCCTTGATGGGTATTGGAACCTGTTTTTGTCACCATGCAATGGAAGTTTGAGCCCCATTAAATACGCAAAGACAGGAGTTTCAACTTCGCCAAACTGCTGCTAAAAAATTTTAATAAGAAATGGCCGGCCGCGTATTGCGTACACTACTAGCTTGATTTGCCTATGCGTTTGTCATCAATGGAAGAAGAGATTCTCCACTTTTCCATTGAAGTCGCTCCTTTGCTTCCCCCTCTTCTTAATCCCAAAACATGATGGTGATTATGATGATGATAAGCTTTATCGAGCGCTGCTTGATTTGCTGCGCGCTCGTCTTCATGTCTCTTTCCTCTCCCGCTCTCTGCTCGTCTGCAGACAGCATCGCTTCGTGTTTGATCCGACACAACGTGAACAACTTCACCGCTTTCCCCGCCACCGAAAACGAGCCGACGCAGTACTATGAGCTGCTCAACTCCTCCATCCACAATTTGCGGTTCTCAGGCCCATCGGTCCCCAAGCCGGTCGTCATCGTCTTCCCCGACAGCGTCGAGCAGCTCAAGAGTAGCGTCATGTGCTGCCGGGGAGGCGGGTGGGAGATCAGAGTACGGTGCGGCGGGCACAGCTACGAGGGGACTTCATGGGTGGCCACCGATGGAGCCCCGTTCGTGGTCATCGACATGATGAATTTGAACCAGGTCCGCGTGGACCTCGACACCGAGACGGCGTGGGTCGAAGGTGGGGCCACGCTAGGAGAGACCTACTATGCCATTGCAGAGGCGAGCGACGTCCACGGGTTTTCAGCAGGGTCATGCCCAACCGTGGGAGTGGGCGGACATATCAGCGGCGGCGGGTTCGGGCTACTGTCGAGAAAATACGGACTGGCGGCAGATAACGTGGTCGACGCGCTCCTGGTGGACTCGAGGGGGCGGTTGCTGGACCGGAAAGCCATGGGCGAAGACGTGTTCTGGGCTATTCGGGGCGGCGGCGGCGGCCTCTGGGGGATCATCTACGCCTGGAAGATCAAGTTATTAGCCGTGCCACGAAAAGTGACAAGCTTCATAGTCTCCAGGCCAGGAACAAAACACCAAGTAGCAAAGTTGGTCGACAAGTGGCAGCACATTGCACCAAACTTAGAAGACGACTTCTATATGTCAGCTTTCGTAGGTGCTGGTTTGCCAGAGATGAAGACAACAGGGATTTCAGCTACTTTCAAGGGCTTCTTTCTGGGTCCAAGAACTGAAGCTGCCTCTCTCATGAACCGGGAATTTCCAGAGCTCGTCATCGGGGAAGAAGATTGCGACGAAATGAGCTGGATCGAGTCGATCCTCTTCTTCTCAGGGCTCGGCGACGGAAGCTCCGTTCCGGACTTGAAGAACCGGTTCATAGACTACAAGTACTTCAAAGCAAAATCGGACTACGTGAGGTCTCCGATATCCTCGAGCGGGATCCTGGAAGCCCTGGACATACTTGAGGCAGAGCCCAAAGGGTATGTGATCCTGGACCCTTATGGAGGAATCATGCACAGCATAAGCGGCGAATCCATCGCTTTCCCGCACCGGGAAGGCAACCTGTTCACGATCCAGTACCTCGTCGAGTGGCACGAGAACGACAACGAAGGGAGAGACGGGTACCTTAAATGGATCAGAAGGTTCCACGATTTTATGGCGCCCCACGTCTCGAGCGGGCCGAGGGCGGCTTATATCAATTACATGGACCTCGATCTCGGAGTGATGGGACTGATCGATCAAAGCGCTGGTAACGATGATGCGGTGGAGGTTGCCAGGGCGTGGGGCGACAAGTACTTCCTGGGGAATTACGACAGGCTCGTGCGAGCCAAGACGAAGATCGACCCTCTCAACGTGTTCAGGAACCAGCAGGGGATTCCTCCCATGCCTCCGGGTGGCAGTGCCGGAGCAGGACGCCTCGACGTGGCGAAATGAGCTCAACAACCTCATCGGAGGCCAAGGAGAAGGGGAGGAGGATGAGGATACTTTGTTAATGGCGATCTGATCCATATGCGCCTGCAAGATGAGTGATGGGAGTTGTCTGTTCGCATGTGGTTTGGTCTTTGTAGGTGGTTGTTCTTAGTCGTACGTGGTTTGAACTTGAAGAGAAACAACAACCTGATGCCACGAAGCCATGGAAAATATGATGTACATCACTATTTACACCTTCAAAATAAGCATCACATTCTTGAAAAAAAAAAAACATCAGCTGTCTTAATTAGAATTGTTGGTTCGTGTATCATGACTCCCAAAAAAGTTTTATATGCGATTGTCTAATGGATTTTCAAATACCCTTACTAAACATTAAATAACAGCAAATATGCCCTAAAAGAAATATTCATGATTTGATCGATATGGAAAACAATTTAAGGATTACTTTGGTATACTTTGGGATTTCACCCCTATTAGGATGTGCCAAAATAAGTGCAATTTTATAGGTTCATATCACCATTACTATGTATTTTATTAGGATTTGGGTGACCCGTGATGGATTAATTTTCCCAACCTAGACAAAAACTAAAATTTACTCGCTCTCATCAACTTATCTAATGATCTTGTACAACAAGTCAACAGCTCTCACTCAATTTGTGCTAGGATGGAAAAAACAATGTCATCCATCAACTTTCGTCTATAGTGAACTTGGTCTTGTGTGTAAGTACCAATAATTGCATTAAAAGAAACCTTAGAAATGGAAGAAAGAGGGGAAAGCAAGGAAGCAAGGGACGTACAAATAGAAATAAATTTCGAAAGGAAGAAGACTAAATAGGACAGAGGGGATGTGTCGATGAAGATCCTTTTCCTTCTATTCATTCGGAAGGAAAGGAAGATTTGGGCAAAATTGATGAAAGGAAAGAGATTCAAATAAATGATAAGAAATAAAAATGATGGATAAATTCATTTTTCAAGAAACGTTACTAATACCATATCATGTATAATGTCAATGGCCATGACATGCCGAACGATTTGAGAATTACTTGATATACCCTGAGATTTCACCTCTAGTAAGTAGGATGAGTCAAAATAAGTGCTGTTTTATAATAGGGAAAAGCCCACCAAAAACCCCAAACTATGCCCCTCGGGACAATTTTACCCTGAACTTTTTTTTGGGTCATAAAAAACCCCAAACTATGCCACTTGGGATAATTTTACCCCAGACTTTTTAAATGAAGGGCATTTTCGTCTTTTCACCTTCTTCTTTTTTCTTTCTTTCTTCCCCTCTTCCTCTTCCCCCGGCGGGGAAGCGGCGAGGGCCCTCGCCGGCGGCGCCGTCCGGCCGGGCGGCACTCCCGGCGCGGGCGGGCGGCTCTCCCGACGTCGGGGGAGGGTCGCCCTCGCCGGATCGCGCGCGGGACCGCCCTCGCCGGCTCGGGCGGGCGGGTCGCCCCCGCCGGATCGGGGAGGGCCGCCCCCGCCCTTGGCGGATCCGGGGCGGGGGCAACCCTCCCGGCGTCGGGCGAGGGCCGCCCGGCCATAAGGCGAGGTCGCCCCCCCCCCGCCGGATCGGGAGGACCGCGCTCGCCCTGCCGGATCTAGCAAGGACGACCCTCACCCGAGAGGGCGGCCCTCTCTCGGTCGGGCGGCCCTCGCCGCCGTCGGGCGGCCCTCGCGGCTTCCCTCTGCCATGGCGAGCGGGGAAGAAAAAAAAAAAAAAAGTGAAAATACGAAAATGCCCTTCGTTAAAAAAGGGTAAAATTGTCAGAAAGTGGCGTAGTTTGGGGTTTTTATGACCCAAAAAAAGTTCGGGGTAAAATTGTCAGGGCATAGTTTGAGGTTTTGGTGGGCTTTTCCCTTTATAATATCGTACAATCATTATAATGTATTTTGTTCAGATTTGGGTGACCCATGATAGATTAATTTTTCCAACCTAGAAAAAAAAAAAACTATAATTTACTCGTCGCATGAATTTATCTAATGATCTTTCACAGCAATTCAACAGCCCTCGCTCAATTTTTGGTAATATGAAAAAAACAATCTCAATTATCAACTCTCGTCCATTGATAGTGGACAAGGTCTTTGTGTAAGTACCAATAATTGTATTAATAGAAACATCAGAAATGGAAGAAAGCGACCTGGAAATGGAAATAATTTTCAAAAACGAAGAAGACTAAATCACAAAAAAAAGAGAGAGAGAGATGAATTCAACTTTCGAAAGACATTATTAATGTTATATCACGTGTGACGTCGATCATCATGGCTATTTCTATAAAGAATGTTTCTTAATTGCCGTCCGGACCGATGGCCATGAGCCGTGACTTCAATCATCCGAGCGTCGAGCTATTTTCTCGTCGAGTCACGACACTTGAGGTTCAGGACACTTTGGGACAGGTGGTGCATCGGATTTCGCATGGCTCCCGGATGAGGAACGAGTGGCCACCAACCAAGTTTAGTCCAACGTATATACCAGAAGAAGAAAGAAGAAGATAGAAGAAGGAGATTTATTAAAGGAGAAAAGAGGGGAAAGAAAAAACGAAAAGAAAAGAAAAAGGGAGAAATGGCATGTTCTTGGGCGACCAGCACCAATGGCTTATTAACGAGCCGGTCCCTGCTGAAATCCCCGAGTCGCCGCCGTCCAAAGATCCGAACTATAGCATTCCCATCGATCAGAGCGTCGACGGAGAGCATGAGCGGCGTGGTGGAGAAGCTGGGCGTCAAGGTCGAGAGGAACCCTCCCGAGTCTAAGCTCACCGAGCTCGGCGTTCGCAAATGGCCCAAGTACGTCGTCTCTCGTTTCTCTTTTCGGTTCACGTTCTGGGTTTTCCTCCGGTGTCGTTCTTCTTTGTGGCGCTCGTCTTCTCTGGCTCTCTTGCTCGAATTCGTACGTGTGTCTGAATTTATGTTTCTGTCCCTTCTGGGACCGTCCCATTTCGTCGGCGCGGTCGATGATGGCCCAGATACTCGACGCTGCTCGAACGTGAATTTGTGTTGTTGTTGGCAGGCGGTGCAGTGGGTCTTTTTTAGTTCAAAAATCAAGTGATTGGGGAATTGGGTGTAGGGCCTTGGAAGCTAATAGCTTGAAACGGTCTTCATTTAGTGGTGCGGAATGGGAAGAGTGAGGCGTAGATAGATGCCGGTGAACAAAGGATGGAACCATCTTGCTCTAAGATCAGTATGGTGTACCTTAGTTTCCATCGTTTCAAGATCTGAATTTCACGATTGAAAGGTTCTTTAGGGTCGACCTATCTTTACATCGCCATACTTAGATCGACCTATCTTCAGATGGGTTCACACTTCACGACACGCACCAGGTGCCGTAGCTAATCTTTTGCTCTCGTGCAATGATTGGCACATTACAGTAAATGAAGAGAGAGGAGCTTTTAACAAGGTCGTCCCTTTACTCTAATTCCTGACGTTAGGACAGATATTTAACTAGTCGGAGGCCTTACGAGGGCTAATCTACTACTTGACTCATAATCGTGTAAAGCATTACTGGACATAGAATGAAGAAACCGAGGTTCTCAAAGAGTTAGGCTGATGTATCTGAACAATTGTATGCTGGAACATATTGAGCTTCAATCCTATAGGCGCAATATGTAATATTAATATGTGATCCCACATTTTGGGGTATAGTTTTTACATAAAACTTACCATTAATATTGACCCACATTTTTATTTTTGGCGGCGGTTATTCCACGCGTGCGGTTTTTCCACGCTTCGTACCTTTTCGTGCGACAACCGCCCATTCAAGAACCGTCTTGATGGAAGATGGTTTATAAGGATGAACGTTCGGTTTTGAAGGCGATCACGAGCCTAACACAAACCCTCTCATTTGGAATACACCATCGCACGCGAGGGGATTGGGTTAGTAGAGTACGCCCTAATGTGGTCGGATCGCGGTGAAGTTTCGTAGATTTCGACGAACGCAAACTTGAACAATATTTGGAGGTTAGATTTATTTTGATCATGTTTCCGCATAAAACTCTATTGTGCTTGAATTTTGTTCATCAAGCATGAGTAGAATATTCTGTACGATCATCTTACATTTGGTATCAGAGCATGTTAGTGCCTCTGCCTTGTTTTTGCAAATTTTTGGGTGCATTTTTCGGATTGAAATGAACAGTAAATCGGAATTGGGGTCAAGAGAGAAATTTGTCGTTTCCGGCGAAATTCCGGCGACCCATCGCCCGACTTCGGACCAGTACGGTCGCACCGCCATGGGGTAGAATACCTGCAAGTTTTCCGGCATATCGGTGACCGCCGGAGGCTAATCGCGCGGCGGAAGTCGCGGTGGCTAAGGATTTGCATAAAGGGAATTTTTGCTTGATTCAGACCAATTTCTTGATCATTTTCGCCGATGTTTGGGTCTATGTGGTCGCACCGATGTGTTCTCCGACACCCACTAATTATTTTCGTCTAAAATCGGCTGCCGGAGGAGACCCATTCGGCGGAATCGCGGCGGAGACGGCGAAAAACCGACCGAAAATCGGTCGTCCGCGCGAAGGCAGAAGGCGCGTGGATCCCACGCGCGGGCAACTGCCCCGCGCGTGCGTCTCACGCGCCCGCGCGGTGAAGAAGGCGCGTGAGAACCACGCGCCCGCGCAAGGGCAGGCGCGTGAGCGCCACGCGCCCTGGCCGCGGGCCCGGTTTTTTACAGTTTTGCCCTCTTTTGTGTATTTTACAATTTTGCCCCTTAGCCGAATTAATTTATTGCTGTTCTGCCCTTGTGATGTTAAATTACCATTCTGCCATTGATGCATTTTGTGAGTAATTTATGTATGAAATTAAAATGTCCAGTGATCCATATATTTTAATTAATTAGAGAGTAGCCACAGCATCTTTAATTAGTTAAATTATATATTAAGAGCCTCCGGATTACATTTGGAAATGGACATTGATTGTAATTAATCTTATTAATATGATGAATTTTATCCCACAGGAATTTTCATTATATTAATATGATTAATTAGGTTGAAATATCATATTATTTTTCTTAATTTACCCACATGGATTAAGGAAATGAATATAATATGATAGTTTCTTCATAAAGTTATTATGAATCTATTTAAATTAAAAACTTAGCCCACAGGTAGTTTTTATATTATGTGATTCATATTTTGTGCCATGTTTTACATTGGTAAAGCATGATTTATGTAAATTTTGCCTCATATTTTGTGACATAAGCATGATTATTTGATATGCGGTTTGCAACTTTGTGAATTTCTCCGAATTTAAGTGTGATGTTCCCATTTGAATGGTGAAAACTATAAAGTTTGGAAGGAGTTAATTCTTCTTCAATTGGGGTGCATGGACATTGACTATGCTATAAGGAAAGACGAACCACCGCTTGCTCCTACCGATACGAGCACTGCGGTCGAGAAAGCCCTTTATGAACAATGGGAGCGGTCCAACCGCCTTAGTGTGATGTTCATAAGGGCAAGATTGTCTCCTAGTATCCGTGGTTCGGTTGCTCGGCATAGCAATGCTAAGGCTTTATTGAAAGCCATTGATGCGCAGTTTGAAAGTTACGAAAAGGCGCATGCTATGACCCTAATTATGAAGTTTTCATCTTTGAAGCTCACTAGTGTAAGAGGTGTGCGTGAGCACATCATGAAGATGAGGATATTGCGGCTCAATTGAAGAACCTTGAGGTTGAGATATCGAGTCTTTTCTTGTGTACTACATCCCGAACACTCTTCCACGACGGTATGCACCTTTCAAGATCTCTTACAACACACATAAGAATAAATGGTCAATTAATGAACTAATGACCATGTGTGTTCAAGAGGAAGAAAGGCTGATTATGGAATCGGGAGAAAGTGTTCATTTGGCAACACAAGGAAAGAATAAGGGTCATGGCGAGAATAAGGGAAAAGGTAAAATACCTCCCAAGCTGACATTAAGAAAGAATCCAAATGTTTCTTACGTAGAAAGAAGGGGCATATGAAGAAGGATTGCGTCGGATTTAAAGCCCGGCTCGAGAAGAAAGGTAATCCAATCTCTTGTGTTTGTTATGAATCTAATATGGCTGATGTGAGTCGCAACACTTGGTGGATTGATTCGGTTCTACAATCCATATTTCGAATTCCTTACGGGGTTTTCAAAACCACGGGAAGCCGTAGGAAGTGAACAAT
The DNA here is from genome assembly GCA_014182845.1 of Corymbia calophylla. Lineage (NCBI taxonomy): Eukaryota > Viridiplantae > Streptophyta > Magnoliopsida > Myrtales > Myrtaceae > Corymbia > Corymbia calophylla. Next base: position 34,316,650 of record CM024698.1, read on the forward strand.
GCATCTATTCGGGAAACAAGATGCGTTCGCATGTGGAAGCTATTGGGACATGCGGTTTAGTTCTCAATAGTGGCTTTGTTTTGAATTTGGAAAGGACCTTTTATGTACCTAGTTTCTCTAGAAACTTAATTTCATTTCAAGACTTGTACCTTTGGGTTACTCTTTTCACTTTTCGGGTTCAAACTTCGGTTTGTTGTTTAAATCTGAAATTGTTGGGAGTGGTACTTTGTCGATGGTCTTTTTCGAATTAATTTGCAAGACAATGCCTATTATGATGCGATGCATGTTCATGATAATCTTTGGTGTGAAACGATGTGTTGTGAATGAAGATTCCTCTATGTTGTGGCATCGGAGATTGGGACATATCTCCATAGAAAGAATTAAGCGATTAGTAAATGATAGAGTACTTAGTACTTTGGATTTTTCTGATTTTGACACTTGTGTGGACTGCATAAAGGGAAAAGACCAACAAGACAAAGAAAGGTGCCAAGAGAGTACGACATATTAGAAATCATACATACGGATATTTGTAGTCCGGATATGGACTCGTATAGTCAGAAATACTTCATCTCGTTCATTGATGATTACTCACGTTACATGTATCTCTACTTGCTTCATAATAAAAATGAAGCATTAGATGCCTTTAAGGTATTTAAGGCGGAAGTAGAGAAACAATGCGATAAGCAAATTAAGATCGTGAGGTCGATAGAGGTGGAGAATTCTATGGTAGATACACGAGGATGGACAAGCACTGGTCCATTTGCGAAGTTTCTTCAAGAGAATGGGATAGTTGCCCAATACACTATGCCACGGTTCTCCGGACCAAAATGGTGTAGCGAGAAAGAAGAAATCGAACCTTATTGGACATGGTGCGAAGTATGCTTAGTAGCTCTAAACTTCCTAAGTCTTTGTGGATCGAAGCTCTTAAGACGGAGCAGTGTACATATTAAACCGAGTTCCAACCAAGGCTGTTCCAAAGACGCCTTTTGAGTTATTTAAGGGTTGGAAGCCGAGTTTGAGACATGTACGCGTTTGGGGATGCCCGTCGAAGTGAGAGTTTATAATCCACAAGAAAAGAAGTTAGACCCAAGGACTATAAGTGGGTATTTCATTGGATATGCCGAAAAGTCCAAGGGGTACGGGTTCTATTGTCCATCTCACACTACTAGGATTGTGGAATCAAGAAATGCTAAGTTTCTTGAAAATAACTTGATTAGTGGGAGCGATCATTTGAAGGAATTTATTCCGAAAAGGATCATTCGAATACCCAATCTCCCACCTCAAGTATTAAGTTGGTTGTTGTTCATAATGCCCCTACAGTTCAACCGGCTATTGAACAACAAACCATTGAAGTTCCACAACCGCCGATATTGATCTAGTAGATCCTGTTGTTCAAGAAATACCGTAAATTGTTGAACAACCGGTTGATACAACATTAAGAAGATCTACTAGAATGAGGAAAGCGGCAGTTCTTAGTGATTATATTGTGTATCTACAAGAATCTGACTATAATATTGGAGCTGAGGATGACCCTGAAACGTTTTCACAAGCCATGAGTAGTGATGAATCCAATTTGTGGTACAATGCCATGAAGGAAGAGATGAATTCTATGACATCAAATGAAGTCTGGGATTTAGTTGAGTTGCCTGATGGTGCGAAGGCCATTGGTTGTAAATGGGTCTTCAAAACTAAGAAAGACTCATTAGGCAACATTGAGAGATACAAAGCCAGACTTGTTGCCAAAGGATTCACTCAAAAGGAAGGAATCGACTACACGGAGACATTTTCTCCGTATCTAAGAAAGATTCTCTTCGTATTATTTTGGCATTGGTCGCCCATTTTGATATGGAATTACATCAAATGGATGTGAAAACGGCATTCCTCAATGGGGAACTAGAGGAGGAGGTGTACATGAAACAACCCTGAAGGATTCCCCTCTAGTAAAGGTGAGCATTTGGTGTGCAAGCTTAAGAAGTCTATATATGGCTTGAAACAAGCATCCCGCCAATGGTACTTAAGGTTCCATGATGTGATTTCTTCATTCGGTTTTGTAGAAAATGTCATGGATCAATGTATATACCGGAGAAGGTTAGTGGGAGCAAAATTTGTTTTCTTGTGCTATATGTGGATGATATTCTACTTGCGACCAATGATAAGGGGTTGCTACATGAGGTGAAACAATTTCTTTCTAAGAGTTTTGACATGAAAGATATGGGTGAGGCATCTTATGTCATTGGCATTAAGATCCATAGAGATAGACCTCGAGGAGTTTTAGGACTATCTCAAGAAACCTATATCAATAAGGTCTTAGAGAGATTTCGGATGAAAGATTGTTCACCAAGTATAGCACCCATTGTGAAGGGTGATAGGTTCAATTTGAACCAGTGCCCGAAGAATGATCTAGAAAGGGAACAAATGAAAAACATTCCATATGCTTCTGTTGTCAGATGCCTAATGTATGCTCGGGTTTGCACTCGACGACATTGCTTTTTCTTTGTCGGAATGTTGGGAAGATATCGAGTAACCGGGTATGGACCCTTTGGAAAGCTGCAAAGAAAGTGATGAGATACCTTCAAGGTACCAAAGGTCACATGCTTATGTATAGACGGACCGACAACTTGGAAGTAGTTGGTTATTCGGATGCGGACTTTGCTGGTTGCGTTGATTCTCGAAAATCAACATCCGGATACATTTTTATGTTAGCCGGCGGAGCCGTGTCATGGAGAAGTGCGGCGAACTTTGGCTACTTCCACTATGGAGGCTGAGTTCGTTTCTTGTTTTGAGGCTACCTCGCATGGTGTATGGTTAAAGAGTTTCATTTCGGGCTTAGAATTGTTGATTCTATTTCTAGGCCATTAAGGATATATTGTGACAATTCAGTTGCGGTTTTTATGGCTAAAAATGCCAAAAGTGGCGATCGAAGTAAGCACATCGACATAAAGTATTTAGCCATAAGGGAACGTGTTAAGGAGAATAAAGTGGTCATTGAGCACGTTCGCGAATTGATGATAGCGATCCTTTGACTAAAGGCATGCCACCAATGAAGTATAAGGATCATGTAGCTAGTATGGGACTAGGTCCCATTATGTAGTCTATCGTCATGTGAACGATCTTTGTTGTATGAAACTCTTATTCAGTTGTAATGTTATTCTCAACTTTGGTGTACACATTCAGTTCTTTATGAGAATAACAACTATCCTTGGTTTTGGAATAAACATAGGGTTTATTCATTAAGATGTGTTGTCACATATGGGCTAATATAAAAGGAATAAGATGCATTGTGATACATGGAAGATATTACTCGCTTTAAGAGGACATGTCGCCATGATTCATGCGTTTTGTTTCTTTTCTTAAGCATAAAGTTTCGTGGATTGGTTGGATAATTCGTTCATGAAAATGTTGGGATCAAGTGGGAGAATGTAATATTAATATGTGATCCCACATTTTGGGGTATAGTTTTTACATAAAACTTACCATTAATATTGACCCACATTTTTATTTTTGGCGGCGGTTATTCCACGTGCGGTTTTTCCACGCTTCGTACCTTTTCGTGACAACCGCCCATTCAAGAACCGTCTTGATGGAAGATGGTTTATAAGGATGAACGTTCAGTTTTGAAGGGCGATCACAAGGTCTAACACAAACCCTCTCATTTGGAATACACCATCAGTACGCGAGGGGATTGGGTTAGTAGAGTACGCCCTAATTGTGGTCGGATCGCGGTGAAGTTTCGTAGATTTCTGACGAACGCAAACTTGAACAATGGCTGGAGGTTAGATTTATTTTGATCATGTTTCCGCATAAAACTCTATTGTGCTTGAATTTTGTTCATCAAGCATGAGTAGAATATTCTGTACGATCATCTTACACAATATGCACAGGGTAGCTCCAAGACTTTGTGCTTTATGAATTCTTCCGTCGCTGTACCGGGTTTTTTTATAAGCAGAGATGCGTTGGTGCTTGATACTTACATTTCAGCCGACAAATCTGTCTGATAGCATAGACCAGTTGGTTTATGGGTTGACAAGATATTCCGTTTGTCTTTAGTTGCTCATAATGTCTTTTTTACTGCAGATTCGCTTAGTATTTTATTGCATTTGATTGAATTGTCTTGATTGATTGAATAGTGGATATGACTTCATTTTCGCCGTTCTGTCTTTGTTAAAACTGAACCGGCATCCAGAGCTCACTGGCATTGTCGCGGCACTTTTATCTCTTCGATTTTTGCAGCTAATTAGCATGAAGATCCATAGCTGTCTGCTTTCATCACAAGCTGCTTTAATCTGACTTGTGTTTTTTTCTTTTTTTGGGTCGGACGAACAGGTGGGGTTGCCCTCCGAGCAAATTCCCATGGACATATTCCTCCAAGGAGACTTGCTATCTTCTAGAGGGAAAGGTGAAGGTCACTCCCGAAGGTGCAAACGAGGCTGTGGAGATTGGCGCTGGCGATCTGGTTGTGTTCCCAAAAGGAATGAGCTGCACTTGGGATGTCTCAGTCGCTGTTGACAAGCACTATAACTTTGAGTAGGTATTGGATGGAGCATGCTTCACCTTTTACTTAGAGAGAGGTCTACGCAATGCTGTTTCCTAGAAATAGCCCAGAGAAACTCCATTAAGTTGTTATATAGTTGTGTTCTGCGATGAGGTCTCTATGTTGTTATGGTACCTTAGCATATTAACTGATATGTCTATCTTAAAATCTTCCACCTTGGCTCTAATTTTCCAAATTTCTTCCTTTCCTCTTGGGAAATATCTTGCTTCTTGGTGAACGTTTGGAAAATCTCGGTGTATATAATCTTTCCTTGTACCGTACTATTTGTTACATCATCAACTCGGGGGCCACATTTGCAACCCAACATAATTTAAGAAATGGTGTCCAGAAAGAAGTGGGGGATGGAGGGAGGTTGGGCTGCGGCAGCATTTACCTGTGAGAGTTTCGCAACCTCGATCACATCAACTAGTACGTCAAAATTAAATCATTGCAACGTTCAGTTTTCATGCACAAATTGTCACCTTTGATCGTCAGAGATGGCTGTGCCACCCTGTCGGATGGCTACTGTAGGCAAACCAGAGGAGCTGAAGAGGGGTGGTGACGGCACGACACCGCAGCTCCTTCGGCATTGTTCAGGGATCTTTCTAAACGAGTGTTTCGACCTATGCTCGTTTAGAACCAAATGCAAGTATACGCAAGCATAAGCAATATTTCAAATTTCAGGCAACGACTTCGAAATTACTGGTGGGGGTCGTTTATTATACTCTTGAGTGGAACACTGAAATGATAAAAATAGGTTTTTTTTTTTTTTTTTTAATACATTGCGTTTCTCAGAGATGCTTTTAGCGGACCAATCGTTCGGAAGTCCCGAACGTTACAGTAAGCAGGCACGACAAATTGTCGAAAGGAAATCTCTTGTTGGCTCGTTGCCATTGGCTACTTGCCACCTTCTTTAAAAGGACAAAATCAAAATGCGTGATTCTCTCCTAGGAATGAGAGCTCCTCCTGTAATGGCGTCGTACTATTTCCCCTCCAAATTCCACCCTCTTTCGTTGCTTGCGATTTCGGCTCTGCTTCTCTCCTGCTTGGTCCTCACGGTGCCCAGATCGAAGAAGGTGGCCATGTCTAAACCGGCAGCAGCAGAGGAAGACACGAGATTGGCGACGGAGATTCATGGTGTTAAGATAGAGAAGAATCCTCCTCAGTCCAAACTCGACGAGCTTGGCATCGCCGATTGGCCCAAGTACGCTTTTTTCTCTTTTCTTGTTTCTTGAACCTGCGTTGATCTCTGGTGTCGACTGGTGGTGTTGTGGCTGCGTGGAGATTTACAGGTTCTTTCTTGGTTTTATGGTATTGGCACCTGCTCGGACTGAGTCGTCCTCTTGTTCTTGATTTTGTTTTGTTCTGGTCTTCATTCGATTCAGAGATATTAAGTTCGGTAGTCAACATGTAGTGATGTTGCGATGAAGAAACTGCTTTAAAGTTTGTTTCTTTCGTCTCCTTTGTTCGTGGTTTTATGGAGAAAGCTCTTTCCTTTTTTGCCCACAACCGGAACCTTGCCGGAATCCTGTGAGTGAAAATGGTGGCAAAAGCGAGAAGCATGAGCTAACATACTCTACGCTGTGTGTGTGAAAGAAGCATTTGTGCCATGCTGTGATTTCAGCCCATCAAAGATGAAGGACTTAAATTTTAGGATTTTCAAACATTTTCTTTTAAATGATGAGCATGTCCTATTACAACATTATGAGTAAGACAAAGTTTTTCTTCCTCATCGAGTACACAAGCAACATTATGAATAACCCATCTTCCCTTTGTTGTGTTTCTTAGTCCTGAGTTTGTGTGGCTCTCACTCCAACTAAAGACTTGCCCTGCTCATAGCAGAACGATTGCACCCGTGGCTTGTGTTTCATATGTTTCGTCTCCATAAATGTTCAGTTCTAGGGGACAAAATATATGAATGAAGTCGCACTACAGAACGAGACACCTCCTCTTTGCCAGCCTCAGTCTAGCTCAATAATTTCTACTCAAACATTATACTCTGGTAAATTCAGTAAATAAAAAGTGAAAGGACTACAAGTTTTAGCTAAATTAGTTCAGAACCATATCTTAATGATCATGATGATGACTCCTCCTACATCCAGTAAGATTTCCTTCGTCTTTTCTCAGACTTCTAGTTCAAGGAGTAGTAGTTGCAGATCTAAATTTATTTTAATAGCCGTACTCAGGGTCTGCCCTATCCAGTAATTGCAAGGCCTTTTGCTACTAATTTGAAGAGTGGGACATTGGCCATAAATCTTTGGTACAAATGCCTTTCCTCAAAGATTTCAAGTTTCATTAGACTAGGCTAGCGAGTTAGGCAAACCTAGGGTTGAGCTCTCCCTCAGGTACCTTAGTGTTAGTAAATCAAGGCTTAACCTGATCAGTGCTTGTGCTTAGTCAACTTTCTCATTACACACTCATTATCATAACCCAATATAAGGTACGTTATGCTTCATATTTGGCATTAGTCATGTATCTTTTGGGAGGCCAACCGGACTTTATCATGTTTATCTGTCTCAAACTCGGCGCATGTCCACAACCAATATCATATCACCTAGTGCAGTGATTGGACATGAGGAACATGAATAGTTACGGTTTGCGTCTGATCCTTTGCCTATGGAAAGTTAGCTTCAGCCAATTTACAAGATACCGGACTTAAAACCAAAAGTGCGACTGCCTAGTGCAATATGAGAAACAATTCTATTCAGAGGTGATTAACTAAAAATAGTATGGAGAGGAAACTTCTAGTCATCATGTATTACTTATTGATGAAGTTAATGCTTGAGTCTGAACTGATCTGCATTCTTCTTGGGTACTCTGTTCCACTCTTTTTTTTCTCTTTTGCCAGCACGAGAAGTGGCTGGAAAGCTCAATTTTTTATCCTTGTTTTTGAGTTTTTTTTTTTTTTAGGAAGAAAATAGTGTTATAGAAAACTAAAGAACCTTAGAATTTGTTTTTCTTGTTCTTCAATTAATTGTTTTTAAATCTCAGTGACAATGAAAACTTAAGTGGATTTTCAAAGCTGGACATTTCCAAAGCAAGTCTCCGTGAGTGAAACAGCGAGAGAATTCACATTTCTGTCCACTTGCAGCATTCATCCAATTAATTTGGTTATACTTTCTTGCACAAGATCTGCTAATTCTGGGTTGATTATAAGAGGGGTGATGCATAAGCAATACGCGAAAAATCTAGTGCTGTCGTCATTTGACATAAGAAAGAAGTGTCAGCAGTTCTAAACTGTGAATCAAATCTTGTTTCTGTGGTTTGCATTGTTATGACGGCTTATGAAAGAAGTCTTGTATAATGCTGAAGAAAAAGAGTAATCAGAGGGCAGGGAGTTAATATTCTCACTAAACATCTTGATGCATGATCATATCGGTAGCTTACAATGATGATGTAATATGAACAGGTGGGGATGTGGTCCGAGTAAGTTCCCATGGACCTTCGCATCCACGGAGACAATGTACTTGCTGGAAGGGAAAGTGATTGTGTACATTGACGGGCATGATGGCTCTTTTGAAATCGGAGGCGGGGATCTGGTTGTATTCCCCAAAGGTATGAAGATTGTTTGGGATGTCATCGAAGCTGTGAACAAGCACTACAGCTTGGAAAAGAACTAAGGATTTGGAACTCTGTTGGTAACTTCATGCATCTGCAAATCTAATATCTGCTTACTAGGAGGCACTAGTTTTCAATTGCTGTGAACTGGAGGAGGAACATATCGGAGACTGACTACCGAAGATTCATATTATCATCTTGTATTTAAGCTTGGGCAAGTCTTCGCTTCTTCCTAAACAAGGTTCTTCCTGAGCTTACGGGAAGACAAATCTTGTACTCCTGTTAACTATGCTGTTTTCACGGTGAGATTTGCTTAGATAATGCTATGCAACATTTAAAAGATGATCTTGTCGTCAAGTTCTGATTCACTATTGAATTCAAGAGAAGATTGTATGCAAGGTTCCGTGACAATTTGATGACGAACATTAACCGCTGCATAAAGCCAAGCCATCAAGGTCCGTGAATAGCTAAACCCTGTCCTGGCAGGCTGGCATCAGATTTTATTTTGGGCATAGGTTGACCGTATAACGGTAAAAAGTAAACTTTACATGTGTTGTGTCATAGTGATGAAACGTTGGGCCCTGGTAAGAGATTCAGAGGACAATTCTTATGGAACTACCAAGGAGAAATACACTGCTTGAGCAAGAACACGGCCAGAATTTTCCACCAGTTAAACCCCCTTTAATTGCGATTAAAGTTTTATACAAGGAGCGGCTCAATTAACGGCGCTCAAAGATTTCCTTATCTTCACTAAATTCCTATTTCCTATTGAAATTGAACTGAGCTATATGCTGTCTACAGTGGTATAATTACACCCAATTATGAATTCCTGAAATGGCAATGGGTTTTATAGCCACATTATCTATTTGCGGTAATAACCTCACAAGCTCACAGCCCTTGATGATACATCTGATTCGCCATCCTGCATCTCGCCTTCAGCTGCATCCACATTTGCCTGCAACAAGCATACAAGAATGAGAAACGATTCGGGCACATCATTAACGCTGTATCCAAGAAACAAATCCAGTAAAAAGCAGACTGGATGAAAGAATCTGTTCAAGTGTTGAAGGTAAATTACAGGCCCAGATCACATAAATCTGCATATTCATACCGCTGAGTTTTGAAATTTTGTTTCAGCAAGGTATCGCTCCAATGCATTATCTCCCTGAAGAATCTTTCCTCCGCATCCTGGGGCCTCAATTGAACCTACAGATTCCTCATCTACGACAACAGCATCCACTCTCTCATTTCCCGTCTTAATGTCCGGGATCTGAAACATATGAAAGGCCAATGGCTAAGAAACAGCATAAATAGAATAAAGTGCCCGTGATTGCCATGGTAACTCTTTGTTATACCTCATACATTGCTTCTGTCAAAATGCTTTCAAGGATGGCCCTTAGACCTCTGGCGCCGGTATTTTTTACCATTGCTTTTTAGCAATCAATCTCAGTGCCTTGTCTGTATAATGTAGCCTGACCTGAAATGGGGTAAGAATATAAGAGGACAAATGACATTTAAATTACTCATATCGCTATATCTACTAGATTAGTCTCCAAGTTCTCTTTTTTTGCTTTGTAGGAATGTGGATTGTGTGCACACACATGCCAGCGTGCTTGGCTGAGGGGAAGGGGTTTCAAATAAAGATGATTGAGAGGAAGACTCACATTATTCATGCTGAACAATTTCTTGTACTGCTTGCCAAGAGCATTTCTTGGTTCTGTGAGGACCTGTAAAGAAAACCATTTTGAAGATGAAGCAACATGACGAGTAGTTTATATCGTTACATTTCTAAAGCTAAAATAAATCACTGAAATACTTCATATAAAGAGCAGACTCCGATTAGTATACAGATATCATGGTCAATTAAAAAAAATAAAAACTCAAATCTCCAGAAAGTGCCATAATCTTTCAGCTCAAGTGGTTCTCTAAAGTAGATCAAAATAATAAATAGTGGTTAGCCTCCAAAGGGGATCCATCAAAAAATAGTCCTGTAAATGGTTTTGCCTAGAGAGGCCAGTTCAATCTCCCAACATCAGTATAATTTTAAATGAAACAAGCAATTGAGAACGAAGTCCGTATATAAATTTCTTCAATTTAATCATGGACAATTGAAAAGTATAAAATTACTTAATTTGTAATCTTGCGATCACATAATTTTCCAAATTTGTTTAAAGTTACCAATCATTTAGATGTTATTATAGTAAAATATAATTTCTAGCACGCAACTTTATTTATTTGACAGGACTATTTTTTCTCATACCATCCCTCTTATTTGGTAGTTTTTCTTGTACTTTTCACCTTCAAATATTTTACAAGGAAATTGACAAGCTGATTTAACCTGATGCAACCATCATTGATCCAGCGCCTTTTCAGGCAAAGACACTCTAGTTACACAAAACCATGGAAACAAACACCACGATCATTCACAGGAGCTTGGCTAGCTAGATTTTACTCTATTATAAGTTTGCACTACAATGTACAAACAGAATAACCATTCAAATTACTCAAGCTTGTTGTGAAGTATTGTCAAAGACGGCTATCATTTCCTTCAAAATCAGCCAACAGGTTAGCACAAAGGACTTTGAAATAGTAATAATCAAAAGAAAACATCAAACCAAATCCACAGAATGAGAAAATAACATTATGGTCCAGATTATGAAAGTTGAAAATGGTTCAACACATTTCGCAAGTATCAAAAAGATTACCTGAACAAGTTGATCTTCTGTCAGAGCTGACAAACTGACTAAGATTGGAAAGCGTCCAATAAACTCTGGGATGAGGCCATATGCAATAAGGTCAGCACTTTCCACCTGAAAACACAACAGAAAAATATCAAGAGAATATAATGATTGGGAGAATTAGGAAAATCATGAAAATTAATATAAGAGATAGAGTGGAAAGCAGCAATCCATTTTCTCCAAAGAAGAAAATGAAACAGTGCTTTGCCATACTGATTCAAGTAAAGATGATGTCACTGCAGCATTTGTTACTCCACCAGCTCTCATGTTGGCACGAACAGGTGCTCCAAAACCAATGGAAGAATCTTGCCGCCTGGTAAAGCATTATGTGGTTAAATACTGCCATCAACAACATGGAGAGAAGATTTAATTCACCAAAGGAATGATGTCAAAAGCTATTACCTTTCTGAAATGGTTTTTTCTAAATCGACAAATGCGCCACCACAGATGAAAAGGATATCTTTTGTGTCAATCTGAACATAATTCTTCATAACAATTAGAGGAAACACTAGAACTTAAAATAAACATATAACCACTCAAATCCTGGAATTCTCTGATGCAGAACAAGATCAATAGAGGACCAAAGCAGGTAAAGGGACTGCATTTGAGTTGCTCTTTATAAAAATCATGAAATCTGCCCAACTGAAACAAGCATAGAGAAAATAATAGAGATAAATAAAGCATGCAACCACTCAAATCCCAAAGTCTCTGATGCACAATAAGATAAGAGAAGACCAAAGCAGATAAAATGGCTAACAAAATCAGAAAAGCCTATAAAAATAGAGGTAAAGAAATGATATTCTATTGAAACCACACTGTCTTTCAATTAATTTGCAAATGAGTTAGCTCTCACATGATGCTTACTTTTGAAATCTGTACTCTAAGATAAACAATATTGTGCTCATTCTGCAAATGAAAACTTCATATGAAGACATTTCTGATGAAGTCCAACTCAACCATAGAAACACAGGCACCTTTACAAATAGTGAACCTATCAAGGGTCACAAAAGTAGCCATACGCAGATGTCCTATACGATATATACGGTGACAGCAAGACATGAAAAGCCTGAAAGCGCAACCAGGAGATGAAGTGAAAATAAATAACAACAGAAGGGCATATTCGCAGCAGAATACCTGTATGTTATCACCTCGGGGATGCTTCCTCGCTCCCTTCTCTGGAACATTTACTATCTGGAGAACAAAAACAATTGTTAAACACAGGAAGAGGCCAACAAGCTCCCTTTTGACTCCAACGCAACGTGAATAGCTTGGGCATACAAAAATCGCATTCTGTATCTTGAACACATCTCTAATACGATAAAATCTAAATCTCAGGTTGCGATGGGTAGGACAATCCCTTTTCGGGGTATGCAGATCCTTCGACAGTTTAAAAATGTTTGGTAACAATCCATCAAGTAGAGTAAGAATGTCATAGCTTCTATAAAGATCCTAATGGTTTGAGAACTAATATACAACCACCGAGACAATTAACCAGGTATTCAGAGTTCTCATCTGTGTTCCTTAAATGCCGATAGGATGTTCTGGCGGTGACATTTCTCCTCTCTAGTGCAAGCTTGACCACAGAAAATTATGACAAGAAAGGTGATTTACTTTGCAAACAATTATGCATATTAGCACTTATCCTTTGTGTTAAAATTTTAAATAATAAACTACGTTTTCATCTAATAGCTTAAGATTTTAAAATAGTTGATAGTAGTCCCACAAAATCTTATATAGAAACAAAGTTTAAGGTTTTGAGTTCAAATCATTCTAGACCCCATTTGCCTCCCCAATTATATTTCCACACTTAGTAGTGAGTGTTAAAATATTTAAATAATAAAGCATGCCTTCATGTAATAGTTTAAGCTTTTAGAAAAGTTACCAATGGTCCCACAAAAATCTTATAATTTGCAATACCTACACATCTTTGGTGCTTATATTTTTAGTGCACTCAAATACTTAATAGGGCCTGCTTTGGGATGGTTGTATGTAGCTTTTGCCTGTTACCTTTTTGATTCAACTATAGCTTTTCACTATTATTTCAACTACTACTATATTTTGGGGGTTACAATTGTAAAGATTCTTTATATTTTTGGTTTTTGTCGCAAAATAATGCGAATGTAAACAGAAGTATGCTTCAATAAATCAAAAGCACCAGCCAGAAGATAAAGAGGAAAAAATTTTACATCCAGCTTTGGCATAGTTTTTTATTGCAATCAATAAGTTAGATTTATACTCAAAAGCCCAAACAATATTTGGGGTATCAACAATTACAGCAATCCTTATCGAGATTACTTTCACCTCATATCCACTCATACAGATAATGTGCAATTATTTCAAAAAGGGCATGCAATTTGCAGACATTGTTTATGGGATTAAAAAAAGCATGAAGGGGAAGAGAATGTTCCTTGGCAATGTACTACAGGATACAAGTCACTATATTCTACAAGAAAGCATCATGGGACTTACTGTTCCTTCCAGCATCTTAAGCAAAGCCTGTTGAACCCCCTCACCAGAAACATCTCTGCTGATATTTAAACTTTCAGCCTGCAATCAAACAACACAGTAAAGACAGATGGCTTGCAAAGTAGAATTAAAAGGAATAGTCATGAAATATCCCAGACCCTTTTAGTTATCTTGTCAACTTCATCAATGTACACCATTCCTTGCTGAGCTGCTTGTACATTGAACTCTGCTACCTAGAGGAAAATTCAAAAACATCATAACTGACAACTTCATTCATAATTTTAGTAAAGGAAACTGACAGATGCAAGACCACTATAAGTACAGATTTAACAGGGAAAACTGCTCGTTATGGAAGCTCCGACACAACTTCAATATCAAATAATGACAACTTCACCTACCAATTGCCCAAACAAATATAGAATGAAACTTGCTGTTGCAAATATATACTGCTAAATAACACAAATCCCTTCACTAGAATTACCATCAGCACGTTCATCAGATCCTTTCAAGCATTTCAAACTATTATATTGGAGCTAGTCATATCCAAGTTCGTTATTCGTATCAGACAGAAGAAAACGTGACATAAATTGATATCACATAAAGTAAGCAGCTATGCCTACACTGAGACAGTGAACAATGATGCCACCAGATTGGTAGAACTGAAGAAGGTATTGAAAGATGAAGGGATAGAGACATGAACTCACCGTGAGCAGCTTATATAGTATTGACTCCACATCTTCTCCAACATAACCGGCCTGCAAAAGTAATCCCATTTTGTGTCTGAGTAAAAGATGTCGAGTCTAGATGGAGAGCAGTGAAGAAAAGCAAGACCAATCTCAATTTCAGTAATTAATATTATTACAATGTCCCAACTTTACCTGTGTGAGAGTCGTCGCATCAGCAATGACAAAAGGCACATTCACAAAACGAGCAAGTGTTTTTGCCAATAATGTCTTCCCTATTCAGGAGTACGCAAGTCAGGTGCACAGTGAAAGAGGTAATGACAAACAACATAAAATGACACTGAGCAAGCATTCATCGCATGCTCAGACCAGAGGCGCATTATTTGACAGAAGCTATCATACCCGAGCCTGTAGGGCCCATCAGAAGGACATTGCTTTTCTCTAGCTCCACGTTATCATCATCATCTAATGTTTCTGGAACTCCTGACTCTGCTCCTGACCTAGTAATAAAATCACCAGATCAATTTCAAATCACTACAAAAGGTAGTGTGACAGAAACTGTAGCCAGAAATACAGCTCTCAACAATTTAGACATGCGACATCCACTATGCTTATTGTCGGTAGATTGGTCAAGCCAGTATCAACAAACATTTGCCCAACAAACTGACTAGTAGATGGCATACGTAGTGATGTCACAGCAATCAAATGTTATATATTGCAGGATCAGCATTTCTTAAAAAGCTATTGATGTGCCAACCCATAAGCCCAGCCTAACAAGAAGTGCTTGAGATTCAAATTTTGCTATGAAATTGCTTGAAGGAAAAGAGATGCCAAGAATAGCTAACCCTTTTTGGGAGGCAAGGTATATTCTTTTGTAATGGTTATAAACAGCCACAGAGAGTACCTGCAGCATAGGCACAGAGCATCTGCATTAGCTTCTAATAGAATACAAGGGTCACAACACAAGTCCAGATAGTCTTATTAGTGAGAAGACCTTAAACCATATCTTTTACCTATGAACCACTCTTCATATCAAAGACAAAGCATTCAAAAATATGCATGTAAACTGAATTACTCTTTAAATTGCTCCAGTTGATGATTTGATTATTGAAAAGCAAACAGAGGAAAACCATTTTGAATCCATCCAGGCAGAAACCTCAAGGGGAAATTAGACATCCTATTAGTACAGACTGAAACCAGCCACTTAGTCTGCTCGAGAACTAATTTTGATTAGCCTAACCAATACAATCATGACCATAATAATGTCATCAGTGACGATTACTAACTCACGCTGCCAAGCTGCCAAATGACATATACTGTATCAGTGATCCACATGAAGAATCCATCTGAGGAGTTTAACTAAACATCCATTTAACATTGGAGAGAGGGAGGGAGAGTCATCAAGATGCCTAGTTTTGTTTACAATTCGAAGAACTTGTCCCTTGAGCGGCTAGGATAAGCAGCGAACCGAAAACAGATTGAAGAGAATTATATAAGAGAAACAGAGTATGATGTCTCGCCACATCAAAGACATCAGATATTTGCCTGAAACTAAAATGATGTCGTTCGAATGCATATCATGGAGAGCTAATCAAACAAGACATACCACAGTATTGCATGCATTGTCAAAGGTCTCTAAACTCTAAAGTAAATCAACTGGCAACTCTTGAATGGCATTAACCAGATACTGAGATCATGATAACATGTTAAGAATAATAAGACATAACATTATAATGCTTGACCTTAGGAATCAACAAAAAATTTCCCACCTTTTTGGCTCTTTCTTGGCCAATAACAAACTTGTCGAGGCCCTTGCAAATCTCCTTTGGCGTGGGCAAATCCTTGCCCAAATTCGCCCCGCCCCATCCACTCTTCTCCCCGCCATTTCCACCAGCAGCACCTCCATTGCCGCCACCAGAGCCACCTCCACCGGGGCCAGCAGCCCGGATCACATTGACCCCAGGCGCAAAGGGTGGCCCTGGCGGAGAATGCACGGCCAACCCATTCCCGGCAGGTGGGCCTGGAGGGGGCGGCCAATTCTCCGGCGGGTCCCCACTGTAGGACCTGAGAGTCTCCCAGAAGGAGAATCGCAGCTTATTATTCACAAAATCATTGTACCCACCACCACCCCTATTGTCCTCATCAGAGCTAGCACCAGCGCTATTACTAGAATTCCGAGGACCACCATTCTTGTTCCTCTTTTCGACGCCAGTATTGTTCTTGTTCGTGCTCACCACCCTCCCAATCTCGACAAAGCTGCCCTGGAGAGGAGCAATCCGGTAGGGGTGGAAGTAGTAAGCAGTCTTACAATTGGGGCACAAATTGACGGCCTGATAACCACCCGATGCGGCTTTGGCAACGTCGCCACCGTTGCTATTTTTCTGGGCGAAATTCTGATCGAGATTAGGCGAGAAGTGACGATTGGAGAAGAGGAGATCCATACTCTTGGAGCACCGGGGGCAATTGGCCTCGGCCCGGATCTTGCGGTGGCGGAGGTCGTCGGAACCCCCGTGGTCCCACTTGTAGCGCTCCTGGACGCCGATGAGGGATTCCCGGCGGCGGTGGGAGGCGAGGTTGAGGTAGTTCAGGTGGGTGGAGATGGCCGAGACCTGCATGTACCGGTGGTGCTGCTGCGGGGAGGAGGAAGAAGACGAAGACGAAGAAGACGAAGAGGGACGGCTCAAGCATTTCGAACCCACCAACCCTTTGAGCTTCCTCCATCTCCATATCGTCGGAGACATAATAAGATTGCAGAGAGCTCTTCTGGGTCGCTGTTACCGAGAGAGATGGAGGCAGGCACACAGAGAGAGGATTGGGATCTGGAGAGTGCTTTCGTGGGTAATATACAAAATGAGCAGTGGTTACAGGGAACAGATAAAGTAATCTACTTTATATGGACTCTGGACGAAGCAAAGCGACGAGGAAGCGTAGGAGCGAATTGCATGGACTAAAGAATTGTTTTTTAAGAGAGACGGACAGAGAAGCTGGACAAGAGAAACTGCGCTGGCTCTGTTGCTTTGCTTGAAGGCTATGGTTTCGGGGGAGAAGAGAAACGCATGACGGGACCGAGAGAAAAAATGGAAAACTGACCCGCAAAAAACAGCTGCACACACGTCTATCGATGCATCGCCATTGCCCCTCTCTCTCTCTCTCTCTCTCTCTCTCCCCTTCCACCCAATCCACAATTTTTCCGAAAAACGATGATGTCCCTGGTGCTTGTCCGGAGTGCGTTCCTCGTTTTCACTGTTTTCCTTCGGCTTTGACCGCATCGTTCGTTCGTTTATCGGCCCGAGCCGATCGCGGTTTTTTACCTTCGATTTCAAGCTCTGAGACGAGGAAAAATTCTTGCATCCCCGCGATTTGATCTCGACCGCTAGATTGGGAGATGCGAAATCTATGTAAAACACATGTTGAAAAGGTTTAATGTGTAATGCTGCAGCGACTCTTGATAGAGGATACAGTGGCGGCGATGATGGCGGCCTAAGATGAAGCTCGGAGAGGTTGTGGATCGAATGCCGGAGGATCTCAGAAGGATTGTCGGACGAACGAGCCAAACTGGCAATGAATTTATAAAGATGGTGGTTCCACTCTAGGCTCGATACAATCGGTAATTAGATGAAATGAAACTTCAAATTCGATGAAATTTATTCTTGTCGTAATTGAATGTAAAACTTTAGGCCAATTTTACTAGCAAGTTATGAAAGAAAACTAGATTAAGTGCCATTTAATAGAGCAATGGCACTGTAATTACTCTGTATAATCTAAAATGGACTCTAAATATCAATCTTACATTCGATTGCCATGGTTTAGCTTAGTGATTAAATAATTGATTTAGTATGGAGATGACGTACATGATACATTCAACTCTCCATTTGTGGTCCATCCAAGTTTAACTCACATTTTACATCCTCATGTACGTTGTAGGTATAAGACTTTGATCTCTAGTAGTGTTCTATGTCATAAAAGAGACCCTCCCTCAAGTTAAATCTTGATTTGACTAGTCAATTAGGTGGGTTGGACGGCGAATTGGCAGCCAAATTGATAGGGGTATGAGCAAGTCAAGCTATTCGTGATCTACTCAAGTTCAACTGCATGTCACTTAAACGCAGGTGGATTCTTTTCAAGTTCTAATTGAGTTCGAGTAGCTTAAGTAGTTGATTAAACCAATTTAGAAAAACTTGGCTCAAGTAGCTCATAAGGGCAAGTGAATGAGACAAAACACTCACTTCTTCTTCTTCTTCTTCTTTTTGGGTTGGTTTTCTCTCACTTCTTCTTTAACTCTTCATTTTCCGTAAATAGAAGATTAAATATAGAGAGAGATTTAAAAGTTATTTTTAACTATCAACTTGTTGACTCCATGCAAATTGCTTTGATGTTAGAAAAATGAAGTTAATGAGATTGATGCCATTGACCATGCATACCACTGAGTGAAGCCAATGTTGATAAGAAAGTGCTAAAATTATTGAGATGAAGAGGAATCTCTTTGGACGGATGGCCATAATGACAAAGTAGAGTTAGCGACTCAAAGAAGTCAAGACTGACTATGAGTATTGACTAAGCAATAAGGCATATTGGCCATCAACAATAGGAGTAGATGCTATTTTAACCAGCTCATGTGATTTAAGATTATTATGGATACAACTAATGGTCAAATACCGTTGTTGATTGTTATAAGCTAATAAATTTAAGTTGACCAAGTGAGAACGATTGTCACCTATGATAGTTGAGTGATGTCAACTAAGTTGAAAAGTATCCACATTGTTTGGTATCTAATTAAAATCAAATCAACTCCAAGGGTGGAAATAACTATTTAATTACGAAAAACGTCAACTAATAGTTATAATTAAATAATTTGGTCAATCAATTATTATTATTGAGAATTTGTGTTCAGTTTTAGAGCTCAATCAAGTTCTTGTTTCTTTACGAGTGCAAGACTGTATATCAATTCGAAGTACAAGGACTTTTATTTTTCATTAAGATCATTAAATAGTCAAATCGCGTTAATTCTTATAGACAAAATGACGGGTCAACTGAAGCGATGTCAGTATATTTATAAAATCAAGCTCAAGCACGAGTTTGAGTTTTCATCCAAATTTACGCACAAAAAAAAAAAAACCCCCGATGATTCAATAATCGGATCGAGTTCGAGCCTAATGAAAATTCATTTTAGTCAAGTTCGAGCTCGACTCGATCGGACCGTTACACACCGGTCCGTTCGGTTTGTCCGGTTTTGGGGGGAAAGAAAAGGATGGGGGCTTTCATCGGCAACCCGGCGTGAAAATTTGCTCCTTGTCCGCATCGTGCTGGCTTGCAGCAGAGAGAGAAAGCCATGCTCTCTGCCACGAACCTGAACGAGCACGTCTTGGCGGTCCTCGGTCGATCCACCCGCATCAACCACCTCAAGCAGCTCCAAGCCGTCCTCGTCACCCTCGGCCATGCCCGCACCCAGTTCTTGGTCTTCAAGCTCGTCCGCTTCTGCACCCTCAGCCTCGCCGACCTCGCCTACGCCCGCCGCATCTTCGACCACCTCCCCTCCCCCAACATCTACCTCTGGACCGCCATGGTCACCGCGTACGCCGCCCGCCCGGACCGCGCCCCGGAGGCCTTCGCCTTGTACCGCGACATGGTCCGTCGCGGGCTCCCTCGGCCCAACCACTTCATATACCCCCACGTCTTGAAGTCGTGCCCCGAGCTCTCGGAGTCTCTGGGACGAAGCTGGTGCATACCCAGGTCCTGAAATCGGGGTTTGGGGGATACCCAGTTGTGCAGACGGCTCTTGTGGACGCGTACGCGAGGTCTTGTTGCGACATTGGCACTGCGCGGCAGTTGTTTGATGAGATGTCTGAGAAAAGCGTGGTTTCGTGGACAGCTATGATCTCTGGTTATACGAGACTTGGGCAGATTGAAAATGCCTTGTTACTATTTGATAATATGCCCGAGAGAGATGTTCCATCTTGGAATGCTCTTATTGCTGGCTGCACGCAAAATGGTCTCTTTTCTGATGCAATTTCCATCTTAAGGAGAATGATAAACTTCTCTGTAGAGACACAATATAGAGAGAATAGGCCTAATCATGTAACAATCGTGTGTGCACTCTCTGCATGTGGCCACAGTGGCATGCTTCAACTTGGTAAAGGTATCCATGCCTATGTATATAGAATTGGCTTAGGTCCTGATTCATTTATCTCAAATTCTCTTGTGGACATGTATGGCAAATGTGGGAGCTTAAAGGAGGCCAGACGAATATTTGAAAGGACTGCTAAGAGGAGCTTGACATCATGGAATTCCATGATTAATTGTCTTGCTCTCCATGGCCAAACTGAGAGCGCAATTTGTGTCTATGAGGAGATGATGCAGTCTGGAGATGACGTTATCCCCGATGAGGTTACTTTTATTGGCTTGTTGAATGCTTGTACTCACGGAGGCTTGGTTGAAAGAGGACGTTCTTATTTCAATATGATGACTGCGAATTATGGCATTGAACCTAGGATCGAGCACTATGGATGCTTAATTGATCTCCTTGGCCGAGCTGGTAGGTTTGATGAAGCTTTACAAGTTGTCAAGGAAATGAAGATGCACCCTGATGAGGTTGTGTGGGGTTCTTTGCTCAATGGATGCAAAATACATGGACGCACAGATTTGGCAGAATTTGCATTGAAAAAGCTTGTTGAATTAGAACCAAATAATGGTGGTTATGGTGCAATGTTGGCGAATTTATATGTAGAGCTTGGAAAGTGGGATGAGGTCCGCCGGGTAAGAAAGATGCTAAAGGAGCAGGATGCATATAAGACTCCTGGTTGCAGTTGGGTTGAGGTCAACAGCCAGCTTCATCAGTTTTATTCTGTTGATTTATCACATCCACAGACGGTGGATATACACAATATCCTGGAGAGCCTGTTATCCGTGGGGTATGTAAGCATAAGTCGGATTCTTTTTATCTGACACCTTGTCTTAAGCAAATGTATGGTAATATTTGTTGTTTAAACCTAAGATCAGCTTCCAGTTATGCACATTTATTTGTACAGCCTTTTGGGTTCTCTAGGCAGTCTTGCCTGTATTTCTTTGCTAATTCCATTCCATTCACTATATGTCTAACTTGATTGATTTGAATGCAGTGATGAGCCAAGATGCTAATCTCCTATATGTGTTGTTTTTAACTAAAGGAGCAAGTACAAGATCCAAGGAACGGTGAATAGCTGTCCTGAGATTAAACACAGTTTCAACTGGATTCTGTTTCTGTCACTTTTAGAGTGACAGCTCTGGAATGGCAGATGCACCTAGGGTTGAGAGCTAAATAAACCTCATTCACCGATTGTTTCTGGGAGGAAAGGAGTGGCAATAGTGAGCTATGGTTTATTTGGATGCTCAGGTATGTTCTTTCAGCTGAGATGTTACATGCATTGCTTAAACTTGTAAGCCAAGAAATATTTATGTTAGCCACCAGAAGAAACTACGGCATCAGTGATTGCCGAGTATTTGTTTATTTTCACCAGTGTGTCTATTTGCAGTGGAATATGTCAAGTCGTCAAAGGAAGACTATCAATGGACCCAGCTTCAGCCCCATAACTTTTGTTTCAACATCTCATTGAGAAATTCCTTATGCTAGCCTGTGAACTTGGTTGTTCAGCAACCCCCATTTCACCTGCTTAGTGGCGACATTAGAAATCTTCTTAAAAAATTTTCAATGGCGGTTAAGGTAAGCTTACACGGACATGGTTGTTTGGTAACTAATTTATGCATCCAGATATTATTTTTTCTGATTTTGACCTGGGCTAGAACATTGTATTTGTTGGTTTATTTTCACTGGTTACATGGAGATTGGTGATATCTTAGGTGCAAATTTTGTTCTACAACTTGAAATGTTCTGATTTTGCGTCCTAGTTATTGTCTGTTTCTGATGCCTACAGGCAATTGTTATCCCGGGAGCTTCATAATTGTCAATTAGCCTCGAGGATGTTTACAAAGAAGCTTTTATGGGGATACAAGTACCTTCGGATATCCATTTTGCGAGATGCTGAATGATGAAGTTTTCCATTTCCAAGAGTGGCTTGGCTGACAAATTTAAGAAGGCTCTATGTTGAAGACGGCTATGGAAATTTACGCTCGAGAAGATAGGTTCACGTAAAACAGAGGTTCTTTAGATGTAGAATGGTTACTCCTAAGAACCGACAGGACATGGAGCATGTTTGTTGTGTCACCTTTTCAGCGCAAGATGCTCAAAATTACTCGAACATTTCTTCTCGGTACAAAAGAGAGAAGCATTTTCTTCCCCTACTTTAGCCTCCTGACACCCAGGGCTGCATC
Source organism: Corymbia calophylla (assembly GCA_014182845.1). Taxonomy (NCBI): domain Eukaryota; kingdom Viridiplantae; phylum Streptophyta; class Magnoliopsida; order Myrtales; family Myrtaceae; genus Corymbia; species Corymbia calophylla. Next base: position 34,338,930 of record CM024698.1, read on the forward strand.
ATTCTTTCGATAGCCTCACGTACGGCGAGCAATATTGGCTCGTTTTCTTTTTCTTTTTTCTTTTTCACTTAGGATTGAAGGGATGGGATTTGAATTGATGAAGAAATTTTGGTTGTGCACAATATGCCATGGAAAGGTGACGAAATCCATGGCACCATCCTACTTAATCTGTTCTCCTGGTAGTCTTCTCGCGTGCATGAATCCATCGTGTTGATCCAAATCGATCATGTATCAAGTAAGAATAAGTATGATTGATTGGACTCTGGAAAACCTTAAGTCAAACTAAAATCGGACAATTTTGCAAGCTCCACACATCATATGCTTCAGAAAACTTTTGATACAGGAAGAAGAAAATACAGACACAAAACTCTTTATTACTACTCCATATCCATGGCGTTCGTGTACATCATATGCACATTCCCCATTCACACGTCACGGTTCACAACGAAAACTTGTTCATTCTTTCACAGTTCTTGCTTGGCGTCACTCTTGATCTTCTGTGGCTCTGCACCGGCTTCTCCTTCAATGCCGACCACCCTCGGACCCTTGATCTTCTCGGGGGCCAGCTTGGCCATCGTCACCGTCAACACGCCGTCCTCGAGCTTCGCCCTCACCGAGTCCAAGTCCACATTCTCCGGCAGCCTGAACTGCCTCCAGAACCTGCCGTACGACCTCTCCACTCGGTGCCAGTGATCGCCTTCCTTTTCTTCTTCCTCTCTCTTCCTCTCGCCGCTCACTCGGAGCACCCGGTTCTCCTCCACCTCGATCTTAATCTCCTCCCTCTTCAACCCGGGCACGTCCATCCTTATCACGTGGCCCTCCGGCGTCTCCTTCCAGTCCACCCTCGCTGGCGCCGGAGCCTCGGCAGCGTCCCTCAGGAGGCGGTCCGCCCCGAACGGGACCTGCTCCAGGACTCGGAACGGGTCAGCCCTGAATGGATCGCTTAGGAAGCCGCCTAAGAGTCCCTGCCCGGTGGTGGCTTCCATGAAGGGCAAGAGCGAGCCATTCGAGCTCGACACTACGGCAAAGAGAAGAGACAGCACCAGAAGCAACTTCGGCGTGCGGTTCGCCATTTCCACGCTTGTTTTCAGGGTTCAGTTCAGTGGAGTGAGTGTGTGATCTCTTTGGAATTTGGCTTCAGATGAGCTTTCACTTAGCGAAGTGAACCGAGCGGGATGCCTTTAAATAGATGTTTGGTGGGGGGTGGTTGTTTCTTGAAGGTTCACTTAGGCGCTCGATGGGTGACGAATGTTCGGGAGAGAGGACGAAGAGTGACGATGAGCGACCGTGGATTAAGATGGAAGAACGATGTCTAGCTTTTCATCGAGTTTGGCATGAGAAATACCCTCCTTGCAAATCTGTCGCAATCCATCACAGTTTTCGATGAACATTTTATATGTTTTCGGTCATATTTGAGGGGATGGAGCTGAGGAGAAGACGCAGGAGCTTTCCAGTTGCTTCCTCGTCCTCCGCTTTTTTAGTCTTTTTCCTCCAGAGTCTTCAAAAGTACGATGATGATAATGGGGGGAAGTAGTAATCACGACATGAAGAGACAGGAGCGATGCGTACGCGAGCGGCGCGAATGTGGCCCATGGTCATATGGGCCCGACGATTAGATTCAGTCCTCATCCCCCGAAAAGAACAAGCATGGGCCGGCCCATTAGGGCCCGTGGGCTTGACATGGCCCATGCTCAAGCCGGTCGGGGCCAGGCATGGCCCCTCGATCCAACGGGCAGTGCCCAGGCACGAGCCCAATCATGTTGGGGGCTTGGATCGGCACGGCCCATCGGCCAAATGCTACCACCGCCTTTCCATCGCCTCTACGAGTCGGACACCCTCATTGGGAGCTCAATGTAGACGATCCCTCCTCTCATGCGGCCATCTGGTGATGTCAAGCAAACCCACGCTAGCTGTCGTGGTCTGACATTTTTCTAAATCCGTGAAGGCATGGAAATGAGCTTCATAATTTCGAGAGAAACATGAGGATGTGATAGGAACAATACAATTGAATCCGTGTGAGTGACGTAAGAGAATTTGTGCCGACATGACATGACATGACGTGGAAGGCATCCCAAGGTGAGTTAACTATCATTGCATAAGTTAGGTGGGAGCTAATGTTAATCTCAAATTGATTGGCACGTCAAGTCGATATTAATTATTATGTTGAATCTAGTTTAAAACGATAAGGTGTCTAAATTGATTAAAAATGTGTAACCGTTAATCACAATGAAATATTTTACGATGCAAATCATGTAAACCATTTTTAGATAAAGAGACTAGAATGATGAATTGGCCCACAGGGCATCGCACAGCGCAATGGTCGAGGGTAATCGACCCGGACCACGAGAGCAGCTTTGGCACGGCGCTCGTTAAGAGCAAAGTGATTTTTTATTTTATTTTTCTGGTCGGTAAGAGCAAAGTGATTACCTGTACCTTTTTTCCCTAAACGAGAAAAAAGAAAATTATGCTGTGATCGTTAGTAAACGAGAAAAAGAAAGAACCGAAAAACAAAACTAACCGAAAAAAACAGTTAAAAAATCCTCCGCGCCATCCGTCCACTCATTCCAAGGGAAAAGATCTTGGAACATTGGGACAGCAAGTTGGTCTTTGTTCAGTGTGGTTATGGCAGGACGAAGAAGAAGAAGAACAATCCAACCTTCGCTATAATGGGCACTGCCGTGACGTCGTCTCCTCTCGGGTCGCTAGGCCCTCCGCCGCCCGCGCTCACGTCGTCGTCGTCGCGGAAGCTGGGCGACCTCAACAACCCCTTCTCCTTCGCTCCTCGAGACCCCGCGAGGAGAAGAAGCGGGAGAGCGAGGCTCGTCGCCGTCCGTTGCGGCGACTCCGCGACCTTAGCCCCAGCGGCCGCGAGTCCGAGCGGCGGCGGCGGCGTGCTGGCGGCCAGCGAGATAAAGGGCAAGTGCCGAAAGTGGCAATGGCAGGGGCAGTACTCCATCAACTACTTCGTCTCCGATTCGGATCCCTTGGCTTCGCCTCCTGGTTCGAAGCCTGCCCTGCTTCTCGTCCACGGCTTCGGTGCCTCCATTCCTCACTGGCGCAGGTTCTTTCTATAGTTCCCAATCCCGACTTTTCTTTCAAAGATTGTGATTTTATCTGCACTTTAGGATGAGGGTAATTGCAATTCCAAGTCCCGACTGATGGGGGAGCTTGTGTGCGTTTGTTTCTGTGTAATTCTAATTTCGGGTTTTGGCGATTTCATTAGTAACCATATTTTGAGGTTTGCGATTTGTTTGCGTATGGGCGGTGCTTTGCGGACCAGGATTGATATTCTATGGCATGCTCTGCGATTAGGCTCGAATCATACTGTTGTTGACTGTCCCTTGAATTCTTTTGATCAATCGTTGTTGATAGTTAGAACAATTCCTTTTTAGTTTAGCATGCTGCTTCTTCGGAAATGGGTCCTCGACTTGCTCTTTGTTACTTTGAAGCATGGATGTCTGCACAATGTTAGGCGCCGAGAGTTCATTGTATGAGGAAGCAATCTGATTGCTATTTTTTTTTTTTTTAATGTTCTCCAAATTTAAGCATCTTCCAGGAATATCAGCACACTGGCCCAATATTACACTGTCTATGCCATTGATCTTCTTGGATTTGGTGCTTCAGACAAGCCAGCCGGTTTTAGATATACAATGGAAACATGGGCTCAGGTACAAACATGTTGTCTTGGCTTCAAATTCGGATGTGCTTCGTGTCCTTCTCATTCAAGATCTTGGCTTGTTTCCGACAGCTGATACTGGATTTTTTGGAAGATGTCGTTAAAAGGCCAACTGTTCTGGTGGGAAATTCTGTTGGGAGTCTTGCTTGTGTAATTGCTGCCTCGGGTATGATTTATTGTTTAGCAGTGTGAACTGTGAAGTCAGCCTTCTTTTGGTTGCAGAATCCACTGAACTTCATTAATGGGAAGGATTATCGAAGCAATAATATCTTTGTGATTGTTGAAGATTATGTTGCTTGTTTGTCTGTCAGAATCTAGGAAGAACCTGGTCCAAGGGCTTGTCCTGTTGAACTGTTCTGGTGGCATGAACAACAAGGCCATTGTAGACGATTGGAGGATAAAACTACTCTTACCGCTGCTTTGGTTGATTGATTTTTTGTTGAAGCAACGAGGAATTGCTTCTGCAATTTTTGAGCGTGTCAAAGAGAAGTAATATATCTTTTTGACTGCAGAAATCTGTTTCTTCCAAACCTCCATGTAATGCAAAAGCACTTCGTTTCTTTTGGCCTATACAGGGATAACCTGAGGAATATTCTACAGTCTGTATATGGAAATAAGGAATCCGTGGACGATGAATTGGTTCAGGTAAATGGAAGTTCCCTATTGATCAATTCATCTTTAACTGCCCGGAGATATTTGCTCAAAATGCCTCTCTTCTCACTGGACCGCAGATAATTAAGGAACCAGCAGATGACGATGGGGCTCTGGATGCTTTCGTCTCCATTGTGACGGGCCCTCCTGGACCGAACCCGGTGCAATTGATGCCAAGCATCTCGTTGCCTGTTCTGGTTTTGTGGGGCAACCAAGACCCCTTTACTCCGATTGACGGGCCTGTTGGTCAATACTTCTCCACTTTGCCTTCTATGCTTTCTAATGTTAGCCTCTTCCTTTTAGACGGGGTGGGACACTGTCCTCATGATGACAGACCCGATTTAGTTCACGACAAATTACTTCCATGGTTGGATTCCCTTTCTGCCTCATGAGTTTGCTTCAGTGGCAATCTCCGTCCACTTTGCAGCAGATGGTCGCACTTTTCGTACATAATAACTTCTGTCTGTTTTAGATATTTTTCTTCTATTTGGAAATTCACACAGAAAGAGCAACCGCTTTAGCTCCTCTCTGTGTCCTTGGTCTTATCTTCCATGGTGACTTGTCCTAAATGGAGGAGATATAGGTTATCACTCTCTTAAACCGGGTGAGACTTGTAGATCATAACCAGTCAGCCTATGTCACACCATTAATTTCCCTGTGGATTGTTGTAAATGCAAGACGCGTTTCCTTGTATATTCTCGAGTGTACATTTTCAATATAATTTTGGCAGAATGAATGGAAAATTTTTTAGTTTGTGAAGATCTTTCTCTGTGTTCCATAGATGGCAATAGAATCTACCACACAAGATATTATTATCCATTCTTTTTTGAGCTTAATCTTAAAAGAGTGGTTGCTTTCTTATCATGGACGAATGTGATAGCATGTCAATTTGCATTGATGTGGGATCTTGGTTTTCTTTACTCTGCCATGATAGTACACCCTAAGAATTTTGCGATAGCTGCCGTGTTTGTTTTCTTTTCCACGTGCTATTTTGTGCTATACATCATTACTTGAATTTTAGAGAATCTATTCTCGAATTCTTTTGGGGAAGTCATGCTAAATCAATTGACTGGAAGGGAGGTTGTAGATTGCCTTATGGATAGGTTAAAGGAAGTTGACACAAATCTCATGTGCATCAATTATTCAATCCTGGGAGCTCCTACAAGAAGTATAACTTTACTGACTTATTCATATTACCGCTAATATTGGTTTTATTGCAACCCCACTCACTCCTCTCTGAACTCTCCAGAGTGACATTCCATCGACAAACATAGAAACGCTCTCCTAGAAATCCATGTTGAGCATATCCTACTACTATCCTGCTTAGTTATGGGTTTGAAGGCGAATTAGAAGACCGTTGGCAGGGACCGGCGACGGATTGTAGATGATCTTCTCGTCCGGGATCGCCTTCTCTATTTTGAACCTCGTCACCAGATTGTGTATAAAAACGAGCAGCTCGAGTCTCGCGTATTCCTTCCCCGGGCACATGCGAGGACCTCCCCCAAAGGGGACATAAGTGAATGGCGCGGGCCCATCCCCCTCAAATCTGGATGGATCGAACTTCTCCGGATTGGGGAAGTACTTGGGGTTCTTGTGTGTTGAATATACGGTCCAAAATGTCTGCACATGATAGATAGTGGTGAGAGAAAACATCATTAGCGAATGGAATATTTGTGTATTATAATAATTTGGAATGGACCAAGGAAATATGACTATGGAAAAGTACACCCATCAAGATATGAGAAAATATAAACTCACTTTATGATAGTGGAAACCTGGTGAAAGATATTCTAATATCATTTTCATTTCGTATCCACTCGAGTGTATGAATTGAATTCAGATGGAACTCGACTCTGATTAAGTTACATGGCCAAAAAAACGATTCTGGAAATTTCAAGTTCCTCAATTCACTTGTTTGCCTTTTCTTTCATGGTCTTATGCAGCTGAGATTATCACATATGACTCGGTCTTTAGATTAGGAGAACATCCTGAAGGCTCTGGAAATTGGCAGTTGGTAAACTCTTTCTAAGAACTGCTATTTAAAGCATTTAGATGAAGACTTTGGTTACCTTCCAACCCTTTGGAATTGTGTAGCCAGCGAAAGTGAAATCTGTAATGGCCTCTCTGAACGCGCCTTGAGCAGGCGGACAAAGCCTCAAGGACTCGCAGGCAACATTCCATGAGTACTTCATTTTCTGGATGTCGTCCCAGTTCAATAGCTCATCGGGACCCTTGGACTTTGCTATCTTCATTTGTTCTGTCCATAGAAGCAAATTCAAGTGGCTTGTCATGTACTATTTAATTTCGTCTGTATGTAGAACCAGAGATTTTATCATGTAACAAGCTCGACGTTGCGACGCTTCGAGTATGTAATGAGCTGAAAGGAAAATCAAGAGTCCCCATTCTACTAAAACAGAAGCGATGGGCGAACCTGTTAGATATCGGTACAGTGGTATAAGGAACGTATTCCAGAATTCTTAGAACAGCCAGAAACTTTTCTTGAACTCTAAGTTACTAGAGTCAATGCAATGGAAGTTTCACAATTCTAACATCCTTTTTGTAAAGTATAATACCTCGTTGTTTTCTGCTTAATTGTGGGGATCTTTGTAATGTTTAACTATTAGAAAGGAAATCTTCGCACAAGCATTTTACTGCTTTATTTATAAAATTTTGCGTGGTTGTCATCATAATAACGATGATCGTGGATGTGTCTTTCCACTGCGGATGTCAAGTTAAAAGTTTTCTACGATAATAAGATTCGGTACACTCTCGAATTGATCAAGAAAAGCAAAGGGAGTTGATGAAATGAGAAGTTGTAGTACCTTCATATACTCGTTGGTAAACATCAGGGAATTGGGCAAGAAAGTTCACTACGACAGTGATCGAAGTGCTGGTCGTGTCGTGACTCGCAATGAGCAATCCGATGATCTTGTTCGAGACCTCCATCTCATAGAACGCACTCCCATCGTCATCCGCTTCGAGCAGCAACCGCGACAACAAGTCCCTGGCATTAGCGTCTTTTCCCTCTGAGAGCTCCTTCTTCCGTTGCCGAATGATCGCTAGGAGCTCTTCCCTTATTTGTTTCCCTCCCTTGACCGCCTTGCTAAACGGCGTGCCAGGGAGATTAATTGGCACTGAAGTGAGCCCAGGGGCGATACGGGCAAACGGGTCGGCAAATTTTGAAACGATCTTTGGATCTTTGATGTTCATGAAAAGGCGACAAGCAAGGGTGAAAGTGTAGTTCTTGGCCGAAGGAAAGACCTCAACTTCCTCTCGTGGCGACCACTCCATATCCAAGTGATCCCTGGCCATCGCGTCCATGATCGGTATGTAATGTTGGAGAGCTTCCGGCTTCAGGAACTCCGGCAAGAAGCTGCGCATTTTCTTGGGGTCGTCCTTGTTGAGCTTCTCTAGGGTCTCTGGGAAGACTAGGATTTTCTTCATGGAGCTAGGCCACCAGGTGGTGATGTACTTGTTCTGGCCCGAGAACAAGAACTTGTTGCCCGAGGCCCCACAGAAGACCGCCAGGTTCTCGCCGAGCAATGAAGTCCGAAAGACCTCCGGTGAGTACTTGGCAGTCCTGTCGGCTATGAACTTCTCAGGGCGGCCACCTTTCGCAGCGCCCACAAACTCCAGAGACTCCCCGATGACGGGCCATCCGGTTTTGCCTGGCGGGAGATTGGGCAGCGAAGGTTTCTTCCTGAAGACGAGGAAGAGAATGGAGAGGGAGATGTAAAGAATGGCGAAGTAAAGTAGAGACTGAGAAACGAGGTCCATGTGCCCGTTTTTCTTATCGGGCTTGCTTAAAGGCAATGAACAAATCCTAGGGCGTTGGAGGGATTGGCAAGAGGCTGGAGATGAGGAAGAAGCATCCTGTTTAGGGGTATATATACAGACAGGAGGCCGATGGTATCGATTTTTTTAATCATAGGAGGCCTCGACTTTCTCCTCCTTGAACGGAAGGGACTAGGGAAAATTCCTAATTTTAACCGCACCGTCGTCAGAAAAGGTTTTCAAAACGAGACTATATCGCACGTGCTAACTCAACAGTTCTAGGACATCGTGTGACTTGTTCATTATCTCGAGTGCTTGAGCAGTTGAGCTGTGGACAGGCAGTCGTCCAGCGCAACACCAAGAGTTTCAGGAGTAATTCTGCAGACGCTGCTCTTTCCTATCTTCCTGTTTGTTCAGCAGCCATCGCCGCCTTTTTAACTTTTCTATTCTACGTGGACTCACTCTCTCTCTCTCTCTCTCTAATCCAATCAACATAAGTACAGACAGAGTCCAAGAGACATGCTTGATATAACATTTTTCTTAATATCTCATAAGGTTTGTGTTAAAAATATATCTTGAGTTTGAGCTCCGTGAATAAAATCAAACTGATGAAAATATATGAATTCAATCGCGTGCGGAGCAAGAATTAATTGTACATGATCTTGTTGCCTTCAGCATGCGTGTATGATGCGAAGTAATTAAAAATGCTGCTAGAAGAAAGTATGCAGCCAGAAGGAAGCGTGAGGGAAAGGCCAAAAAAATTATTGCTTTCATTTAATGCAGGGGGACTTCTTCTCATGGGAACCATAAGAGGAAGAAAAGTCCAAAGAAAGAGGAAAGAATGACCCTACGTTCATCTTCTTCTCCACCTTATTAAATGCATGCACAATGGCCATGTGCATGCATGGTCATGGAAATTGATAGGTGCTTCTTCAGAAGCCTATCTTGTAGGCGCGGAATGCCTTCTCCTCCTTTGTCGTATTTTGTGGGCTATGTTTGTCTTTTTTAATTAAATGAAGAAAAGAGGGAAGACAGAAGCTTTGTTCCTTCGGTGGATGATGGCCATGCACACCCAAGGTCATTGATTGCATGGAGACAAATGACTTATGAAGATCGGCGCCATTTGTTTCTTAAAAAGAGGACTTCGACGGCCATGAGGCTGTAAAGAGCAAGAAGAGCGGGAGAAGTGAGCTTTACTGAAAGGGAGATCTCTCGTTGTAATGTAAGTGTTTAGCCAGTTAAATTTTCGTTGTACAATTTATTTAATTCCTTGAGTAAGAATTTCACTGAAAATAATGAGGGGTTAAACACTGTATGAGTTATTAGATGTAATTGAGGGGCTGGAAAACACTGAAAAAGTGTGAGTGTGCTCGAGTGATTGTAATCTCTATTATATAGCTTGATTTCTATCGTGAAATTTAGTGTTGCTCTCCCTATAGACATAGGTTTCGATATTCAAACCGAACCACGTAAATCCGATATTCGATTTCCTTTCCTTCCTTCCGACTAATTTTATCCGATTCGCTTAATCCATATTTTTAAAAATTCAACAGTTTAGATAAAAATTAAATGAGAACGATCGATCGTCCGGCATTGCATCGAAAGTTCACGTCTACGGTTTGAACCTAGGCGCTCAATCTTCTTGCCCTACTCTCGTGATGTTCACCGTACATTTACGAGTCGTGGTTTGATGTGATTACATCCTCGTTTCATGTCTGGCGTGGAAGGCACAGCTCGCAAGTGAGGAGAATTGCATACCGAGATGCATAAATGATGTGCACCATTGATACTATTTTTCTAATCAAATAAGGTGTCTTGAAAAAGGACGAAGTCCCGACAATAGATAATCATGCTAAAAATATTCATTATGATTCCGGTTGAATATTCAAGCAAATGGAACGTGGCTTTCGGTCCACATATTTTAGTGACAAACCTTAGCATCCCTTTGGTCAACCGTCGTGTCTCTACTTTTCAAAGGTCAAATCATGTACCTATCAACGGATACCTACAAAAATATCGTGGTAGACTACTCACTCCGATTAATTTATTATATGTACTAAAATAAATTTGAACGGTCAAATTTGATGGGGGCTCGAAGAAGTTATTACATGAGTGCGATGCACGTATTAAACTGGAATCGTTGAATGCCACCATCGACTTGTTAGCAGCAAAATTATAGCACTTTGCGTCAAATGAAGGTCAGTCATGACACGTGGTTAAAAGCTTCTAATATATGCTCCTAGAAGTCTTATGGAGTGATGATTAATGCTGTATATTTCATCTCAGTGGATGACCGCCACTAGAATCAATTCCAAGAGTCAATTACCAATCTACGATCGCCACTAGGATCAAACACCGATTCATATGCTCTAATCGTGCTCAAAAAGTCCTAAACCTATTATAATTTTATCAATTCGATCAAAAATATTTTGACTTTACCAATTAAATTATAAATATTTTTTGCGTCTTGTCAGCTGAATTCATTTGGCCAATTTTGGCTAGCGTTCGTTGACTTGAATGTTGGATGTCATGCATGACGCGGTCGACTCTAATGTGGATAATTTTTAATAATATTTTAATATTTCTTTAAATCGTTTATTATTATTTTATATTTCCTTTTTTTTTTCTATTCTTTGGTTTTTTTACATCGCTAGTCAGTGAGGTCATCAGCCGACCTTCGCTAGCCACAGGCGAGGTGATTTGGGTGCCATAGCCCTTACCAATGACAAGCAAAAAGGCATCCGCATCCTCGTCAAGATCCAAGCAAGGGCGTCAAGCACTCGCCTGAATCTAGAAGGAAAATAAATAAAAAATGTAAATAAAAATCTGAAAAAATATTTTAAAAATTCAAAATTTATCCACGCCAGCACCAACTATCCTATGTGGCATGGTCAACATCAACATCGGCAATTCCCATACAAAATTGATCGGATAGACTTGATTAATAAATTTAAAAGGTTTGAGACCGAATTAGTAAAAGTGACAATAGGTTAGATAACCTATTGAATAATTGTCTAGTCTAAAGTCCAACTAAGAAGGAGTCGATCCATCAAGTTTTCTGAACACGTATTTAGAGAGATCAGCTTTTAAAGATCATTAGCTTCGATGAAGTTTTAGGACTAAATACGTAAGTCCAGCGTAGCTACATGTCACGAACCACCTTCCGATCGATGCCCCGCTTCATCATCGAAGTTCTCTCTCTCTCTCACAACCTCACTATCATTCTTATCGTGTCGGTTTCCCTACATGGTAGAGATGGGTTTCAATGCACATGTTTACTTTCACTCAGTAATAGAAAAGCCATCGCAGCAGCCAGCAATCTTTGACGAGGTACCAGGAACCAGTCCCAGTCATTACAATATGTAGCTAGCTCTTGCGCATCTTTTCTCTATTTTCTCCACTTATCTCAGCAAAAACCCTAGCTGACAAATCATGCAAGACCCATTTCTTCCCGCCGTCGTAATAGATTACTTTGCATGTAATATCGAGCGTCGACGACCCCAGATGATTCTGGCACGTGAAGGTTTAATGCTTGTGGAGGTTCGGATCTGATCACGAACCGGCGACGCCGGTCCATGACCATTGCATCTAGAACGAGGAGAAATGGTCGAGAGGAAATTTTGCCGAAAACGTACAGGAAGTTGCTCTTGGTGTGAAGTGTGAACCTGCCATTTTTAGTAACACAAGACCCTACCGCCTGTGTAGTACGAAAGTCATGGTAGAGAAACTTCTTCGACATTTACTCCCAAAAGTCTTGTGAAGGGAGCACATGCCCTGAATTTTTCAACCTAATGAGTGGTTGTAAGAAATCGGTCAAACATGACAGCCTCCTCCACAAAATTACCAAAAATAAGCCACCAACTTATATCAATTTAATCTTAAATCTTTTAATCTGACCTACTTAATCCTAAACATTTTTAACAATTTACCAATAAAGTTCATCCGGCTAATTTTAACCGAAAATTAATGACGTGTATGCAAACTGTCTCATGTTGTACAACCAACGCCAATGTGTACGATTTTGTTTTCATTTTTAGTTTTTAATATCTCTGAATTTTTAGTAATTTATTTTTTTTCTTATTTTTTCCTTCTTTATTTTTTTGTATTTTTTTTGGATAATTACAAATATAGTCTTTCGATTTAAACTTTAATGTGTAATATATCCCCGAACTTTTGATTGCTCAATGTAATCTTTGAACTTTTCATACATATTCAATTTAGTCCCTATATTGCATGGAAATATTTAATATTGTCTCTAAACTTGAATTGATATAATGATCATATTGTAGATTTTCATCTAAACCAGAGATTAGATTGAACATATCAAAAGTTCAAATATTACATTGAAAGAATTAAAAGTTCAAGGACAATATTTTACATTGGACTAAAGTTCAAAAACCACTTTGAACAAATTAAAATTTTAATAATCATATTACATATTGAATTAAAGTTCAGAGATCATTTGTGTCACTTTTCTTTTTTCTCTTTCATTGCACAGATTTGTGCAAGGCAGTCTTCACTTGCAACGATGATGGGTGAGAAGGAAGAAAGGAAAAAGGATGGAGAAAAAAAAGGGCAAAAATGAAGAAAGAAAACAGGACGATTACATATGTAGTCCCAGTCAGTGAAATATACTGACGAGTTCTCCCTTGACGATTGTAAACCAACCACACTAATTTACCCTCCGAATAGAGATAATCCCGATCCCACATAAACCCCATGTGCCGTGACTATGATGTTAGGAGCGCCGAAGTTGAATGGTTCGTGTAAGACGCGACAACGAAAATGACATGCAGATAAAAACGACAAGAACTGCATTCATTGGCCACCTCTGTAGTCTCCGATGGCGTCGTCAACTCTTGGATAAACCTCGTGCCGTTGCACCGGGGTTAGTATTCTAATGCCGTCGTAAGACGATGATATGTCTTTTTTCCTCCGAGACCTGTTGAATTAGCGACGAACGATTCTCGATTGCCTGTTTAGTCAAATATCTGGACTATCAAGAAAACATTCGAATCTCTGTGAATGCCTACCACAAAGTCCAGTCAAATTGATGATGTTTAGTCAAATATTCGGAAATTCTACAAAATTTTTTGAATGTCTATAAAGTTCTACTACTGACTTGCGCTCCACTCTCTGATTCTGGCGGCCAACCATCAATCCAGTCCTCAAAACTCAAGCCAAGTGAAAAGCGCTTTCTAGAACCGTTGAGTATTCAAGGATCATCAGTAGAATTATATGATCGTAATCCGCTCGTAAAATAGATAGCTTGGACCTTCATCTTTCTTTTTTCTTTTGCTACTTTAGGAACCCCACCAGTTTGGTAGGTCGAGCTGTCCCACTAGCTAGAAGACCAATATGGTCAAAAATTAGGCAAACATACTCCCAAATTCGAACAGATTATAAGGCTATGGCGGTTAATTAAAGATTTTAGGCTCTCCAGCTACTCAAATCAACACAAGTACACTAACTTCACTATTAACATGTCTCAACACTACGTGCGCATCATGGATAAAGTCCGTGAATCATAAAGTCTGGCATTCCATGCTTGTCGAAACCTTCTAGGAACACCAAATAAGTGAATGATTTCCCCTTCGCACATAGCTTTACCTCCCAAGAAGATCGCATTCATCTAAGTCGTCTTTGTCCTAATAAGAAATGAGGCTCCAATACACTTTGAAGAACGATAGGGAGAAAGAAAAAGGCACAAGCAAAGGATGAATGGCTGCTATACTCTAGGAATAAGCCACACAAGGGACAATCAGCAGAAATTTGAGGAAACCACGTCCTAGAACGGTCATGAGTTCAGGTAACAAAGCATTGCCGACTGTCAAGAAAAACATGGATTAGCTTAAAAGCATACTTCATTTAGACATGCAAAAAGTTACTGATTGGTTATGATTATAATAACCATTCGCCCTGTTCTTCTTGTTAAATGTAACGGTAAGAAAGTCTTATACATGTCCGTCCTGTATAATACTAGTATATTTTCCATATATTAAGTACTTTAAAACAGAAACTTGGATCCCAAGCCCCGTCTATTGAACTGAGTTCCCCCCTCTGTCCCTTAGTGCTGTAAATTATTTTTAACTGATTTCTCTAGACTTTGTCCCAATTTGAAAATATCCATTAAGAAAGAAAACATAACTTGATAAACTTCAACACTCTCTCATCTCAGCTCACCATCGATCTATTCAGAAGGGAATCAAACATGACTCAAGTCCAATGGCCCATCAAAGTGGTAACAATACCTTGTCCGCATAAAAAGTAGCACTCCTGAAGCATTGTGCATAGCCTTCAAAAAAACATGTTCCATAGATGCGCACACTTTAGATTCATATAGATTCCAATATTAGATCTATACTAAGGTGCAACGGAGTTCAGTAAATCAAAACCAACAAACAATTCCTCTGGCTCGTGGGCTCTCTTCAACTAAAGACAGTTCCTACCTTAGTTGAAAATCACTAGAAACTACAAAGCTAGACTTGCCAACAGACAGACTATATGCAAATGATGTCGTTTGCTTGACAGTAACACATGGTAGAAATGGGAATCTAATCACAATTGTCCTTGTGTAAGCCCCAGGGCGAAAGTCGTACTTAAATGACCACACAGAACTATGTCGCTCTGCACCCTTTGCCCGCTTGATAAGTCCCACGAGGTTTCTGCAATTCCTTTGAGAAACTCTAACCTTCATTACTGGTTCAAATTTCCACTGATGCATTAGAGTTTCTATGAACCTCCATGACGGGAATAGAGAACGGAACGATATAGAGCAGACACATGGAGGAAGCAAATGAGGACTATAATCAGATCATCCAAGTAGCCAATAATGGGATTTATCGCTGAGGCAAACCACAGACAGCATGTTAGTTTCCAAGACATACTAAACCATATGAAGAAAGCTCAAATAGCCTGGAGCAAAATACCTTCCGGAATGAAGTCTACAGGGCTGAGTACGTAGATAGCACTTAGAACCATCTGCAAAAGTAAAGCAAGATATGATTTCATCTGCAGGTATAGCAGAAAAGCAAAGAGAATAATCCTGTGAACATAATTAATTCATTCCCGGAACTTTTCCCCAGCCAAGTGATTATGAGAGTACATGTTTTAATCTAATGACCTGTCTGGTTTGAATTGCCCAATCGCTTTGATACTTCTATGCTCTTGTTATACATCAGATATAATTAACATTACAACTCTAGAGCACTGAATATTAGTGTCTTGAATCCCCACCACACAACTATGCCCCCCCCCGGCCCCGCCCCCACTCCCCCTCAAAAAAAAAAAAAAAGACTTCTCTCCAAAATGCAACCCCAAACAGAAGGTTATCCAACATATAAAATGGAAGCAATTTCAAGGCACTACATGACAGGCAAACAAACGGAAGGAAGGAAGCATCCTGAGGAACTGGGTTTGAGCATCCCCCAGCCTCACGTAACTTTTTCCAGTTTCCCAACACTTCCTGTCCACATAGAGAAAAATTAAAGACAGTTATTAAAGACACAGTTGCATACAGCATAATCTATGTAGGCATAATACTTAACCATCTAAGGACTGGATTTTCCCGATAATCCCCCAATCACCCACTTTTCTCATGTTACCCCCCTTCTTCTCACAATAAGCTTTAATTTAAATGGAAGTCCAAGCCAATTTGCTCCTGAGCTTCCACCCACATATGGACAACAATTCGTAGGTTTGAACATAAGAAGTATTTATTGACACAACAGATACAACCTTTTGACAACCAGCAAAATTTTTACGTAATGACATTTCGCAAAGAAGCCATCACTTTCATCTCAAATTTCCACAAAAAATTACTGAAAGTTTGGACTTTTAATCAGACAAAGCATGGTTGCCCCAGAGATACATAATAGATACATCCCTTAAAAACCAAAAGGCAAAAATTCTTCTGACTTCAAAAAGTACACCATGGATTGGTTTGGAGTGATGGGAAGCAATCTTAGTCATGAGTCTTCAGCCTCTTCTTGTTGCTTCCTTCCATGTACAGCAGAATTAGGCTGTGGCTACTTACCTATTTCTGGGTGGGTCGCTTTTATCTTGGCTTGCTGAAAGGGTGGTCACTCATGGTGCTAGATCTAACAGCTCTAAAACAGGCACTTGATTTTTCGAATGTGCTTCGACTTTGGCTTTTAGGGTTAAAAGTATGAGAATCATAAGTACTACTACTGTATACTCTCAATGTCTCATCATACTTCAAGCACCGAGCACAAACAATCAACTAAAACACAGACCTCTTCATAGAGTTTTCACTCTAATTGAAGAGACTTGATCTGAAATACCAGAAAAGGCTCAGTATGCCCTGTGACAGGCTCAAAACAGATTTCCAATCAGTTTAAATAATACATCAACAAGTCCTGTCATATTTGATTGTGTATGTACAGAACCTATAGAATTTAGTACAAGATTTTGCAAACAGAGAGAGATATTTTAAAAAAAAAACACATACACACACGAGACTAACAGCAAGCAAGGAATACCAGCTTTTCAGATTTAAAACTCGAGAAAAATTTTCCAAGCATATATGGACGATTGTTATGTGAAGAAAATAGCAGGACATTAGAAATGTTGCAAATGAAATCAGATCCTTCACTTACTGAAATATAGACGCGTGCCCTAATTATGAAAGGAAGAGATCTTTCAGGATCCATCAGTTCTCGTGCCAGCCTTCTCAAGAAGAAAGGAAGATCTTGCATCCTCTGTGGGAAAACAAAAAGAACATACTCCAATGTAAAATTGAAGTCTTTTACCGTAAAGACTGAATGTGAGTCAATCAAACAAAACACCCAGGTTCAACTACGAAAGTCTGCAAGCAATGAACAATTAAGACCACATACAGGCAACGTAATTTTGTAATTGAGGACCTCATAATATTAAAAGATAGATTAGGTTAAACATAAATGGAAAGAAAAAGTACACAACTGAAAGGTTAAATAAATACACCACCCACTCTCGAGTTTCTTTAGCCTATCCGGATAAATCAAGAATAAAAATTATTACCCAAAATAAAAGATTACAAGGATGATGCGCCAGAAAGCACCTAAAGCAAAGCTGCATTATTTTGCTAACCCATGCTCATGATCATGCACCCAAGAAACCATGCTTTTCTAACATCCAATTCAGTAAATGTGTTCAGTTACTTTCTTCTTCCATGTTCTCCTCACAGCACATGCAATTATGCCATTCAAAGGGATAACCAACGATTATAGTGTTCCCGAGGCACAAAAATATGTCATTCAAAAAATGACAAGGCCTTGTAGATACTAAGAACCGAAATAGAATATGGAACAGGAATGAGAATATGAGATGAGTTAATCCACATGATCCTCATAATGATCGGTCCAAGGACAGAACACATAAGATCATACCTTACAGATAGCTAATAAAAAGATAACCATGCCAAATTTAGGTCCAGAGAAGCACCAGTAATAAAATTGTGAGGGGTAATAATGGGCAAATAGGGCAGAAACAAACAAGCATCCCAATCAACCCTTCATTCCTTCATTTCCACACTAAACTCAAACCATACATCAGAAAAGGAAAGTGAAAACAATCCTCCTCCAGATTAACTGACGTCATTACAAAGGAAATGAGATGCCACAGGCATGTAGGCATTCAACATTCCATAATTTTCTGCACAAGAGGTCACTTCAGCAAGGTAAGTAGACGAACATTGTCCAGTTTCTCTGCTGCTAACAAACTTTGAACTTTCATTCATCGCACAGAACCTGACCTCCTGGCCTCAAACTTCCTAATAGGGCTTAAGCACTCCCTGACTGTTACACCGAAAGGGCTTGGGAAAAGATAAAGCCATTCTAACACCTAGAAATTAAGCGACCGATCAAATGCAGATGCAATTACCTGAATCAGACCATCGCTCCTTCCGCCGAAAGAACGATTGTACGTCTCGATCTTGCGCAGAATCTCGGAAGCAGTGGGGTCATGGCGCAGCTGCAACGAAGCCTGGGCAGGAACCAACAGAGTAATGTTGCGGCGACACAAGGGGCACTTGCAGGGCTGAAGCGCCGAACCGTGGTGCCACACGAGCATGATGCAATCGCCTGACACCAACGAAAAGCAACGAAACCACGCGTCATCCCAGTCGAAAATCGTTACCCCTAATCCCATTCACAAGCACAGAAAGAACCGAATTTGCGAACTAAACCTCCGGGAGAGCATCGCGATCGGACGAGGCATCGGGCCCATGAGAAATGAGGGTTAACGGAGAGGAGGGCGGAAGAGAAGGAAGAGAGGGCGAACCGCAAAACCAGTGGGAGCAGTTGGCCTGACAAGGGACGCGGAAGACGCCATGGCAGACGGAGCAGAAGTCGTTCTCGGGAGGCCCCTCCATTTCACGTCATGTGCAATCTCGCCGTCGTCGTCGTCGTCGTCGTCGTCGTCGTCGTCGCCGCCGGTCTCCGATCAATCGGATGTCGCCGCCCTTGTCTCCGATTCGTATTTTCGGCCTGCGATCGCAATCGCTCGAACAATGATTGAATGGGTGAAGGAAGGAAGGACGGGACGAAGATGGGGCCGATCAAATCTACAGAAACAGCGAAAGTCTTGGTCGCTGAGTTACGTCGGCCAAAACCCTTCCCAATTAAGGCAAACGGGGGAACACCCTGCGCGCGCGGCGGTTAACGGCGGACGATTCTCATTTCCGTCGACGGAGATTTGGCTTTGGGGAAAGTGTTGCAAATAGTCTGTAAATTTATTTATTTTTGATACATTTTCAATTTAATCTATAAATTATATAAAAATATTAAATATTATTTTTATATTTAAAATAATGGAAAAGATAATACGAAATATTTTTAAATAATTTAATAATTAAATTAAATATATATTAAAAATTCATAAATTATATTATATGTTATGCCAAAATTGATGGATCATTTATGTTATTATTCCATTAGGTTTCTTAGTGATATGTAAAGGTTTATTTGAGCACTTATGAAATTAAGATAACTCCATGACCCTCCAAAAAAGAAAACTTTGTGATGAGTTTCGTCAATCTCGAGCTTTTATTTAAGCAATCATACTTGAGTTGAACATTTCGTAACGAATGTGCGATAAAATGCTAGTATGAGACTCAAACAAGTCAGCAATGTTTATAATCCCTCCGCCTCTTGCATGTCCAGGGAGAAATTGACAGAAAGACATAGACTTAAACATACAATGTGTGAAATGGAATCAAGTCCTCAACCTCTAACAAGCACCTAACCCTATATAGGAAGGGAAAACATTTCATGTATCGGTGGTACTGTCGGCATGGTGTAGGCCAACAAGACAATCGGAATCCCCACGTGATATTGGACTCTACTAACTTTATGTATGAGCTTCGAAAACTCACATTTAAGGTCTATTAAGAATTATCAATCAATGAAAAATTATTTATGGTCACAAGAAATACAAACATGCTTTCCTAATTTGAAAAAGTGAAAATCTTATTTTAGAAAAATGATTTCTCAAAAAGTAATTTTCCTTAGGATGAAATTTCCTCCGAAACAAATTAACCAAAAATGTTGTTTTCTTTCATTTGTTTTTGTGGCTTTTTATATGCACTGAGTAATTACCTCTAACTTATTTGTTTTCTCCAATCAGTACCTCTTATTGAGTCTAAAATTGGAGAAACACATAATTAAAAACATCCCAAATTAATCTTAGATAAGATTGCTTATTTCGGAAATTATTTATAGTCATGCAATTGAGGAATTCTACTTTATCAAGTGAGAGATCTAATGTACAATTAGATTTTTCTTGTTATTGCAATTATCGCTTAACCTTTTTTTGACTACGGAGGTATACCTCACTTCATAGCATGAATAGTTTCATAAAATATGAATTAACCCGTGCTATAAACATAAACTAGTAGTATTTCTTAGTGAGTAGTTTTTTTTATCTTAAAAGCAGCAGGTACTTCTTTTTATTTTTCAACGATTTTATAATTTTAGCCTCTGTAAGCGTTTTTTTAACGAGAAAAGTAAATTAAGGTGCAAAACAAAAGGGAGATATTTCGTTTTTAAGACAGAAGATAGGCGAAGGATAATACGGAAAGTGAAAAGCTAGACGAACTTTGCTCTCAACCTAAATTCAGAAGATAATGCAAAATACGCAAATGGCGTTGGCCCAAGTCTAATTAGCCATTTTCCTTTTTGGGGCCGAACGTTGGGCATCGATTGTGTGAATTCTCAGTGGGTTCTTGGGAGGCAATGCATTTTGGGCTTTTTCCCCCAACTGATGGGCCCGTTTCAGTTGCAGCATTCGGGTCAGTTCAAGAAAGCCATCGCAAGCGTCGGATCCATTTTCCACCGATCATCACAAAACTTTTGCTCGATATCATTTCTGCCATCCAATCCGTATCCCCGCAAATTTTCGACGATCATGCTGTGTTTTTGCTCGGTATGGTAAGACGAAAGGACAAGCTCGGCGAGATGGTTCGCCCGACACGGCACTGCAAACTCAATGTTAAATTAGCAAATCCCTAAACACTATCCTAGATTCTTTCACGAATTATTCCAATTAAGAAACGATGTTCTCTGGTTTTACTTCCAATCTAGAAAGATAAGCTCGATGTCATTTTGACATTTCAACATCGTCATCCTCGAGAGAGAGAGAGAGAGTAGAAAAGAACGAAAAGGAGAAGGGAAACGATCGGGTCGTACTTAACTTTGTCCAAGAGGGGGACACCCCCCGGCCGGTCGCTGTCCGAGGAGTCAATTTGCAAAGAGGAGGGCAGGCCTCATTCACGGATTCCTGACCGCACACCATCCTCCCTTCCCTGATCCCATTACGCGTTCCCCTAATTAATTCGGGCGAGTCCAAGAACGAACGAAAGCGGTGTCCTTTCCCCCCTAAATGCCAACGTTCGAAAACGACCGAATCATTGTTCACTGTCCGAATTGACGCAACGGTGCGGCCCCCGGCCGTCATCTCTCTCGCTCGCCCACAGTATCCTGCCCGGTTGGTGGTTTCCTATCCCTTCAAAAACCCTCACTTTTTTAAAAGACAATTAGATTTAATTATCGGCATTATTATCCTGTCTCGGGCTCTGTAATCATTGTGTCTTGTTACATTATAGGTTGCTGAATTAGACATTGCGAGATACAATTTAATTTCAGATTTTGTGGTTAGATTACCAAATTTATGAAGACGAAGGCGACGTCTCACCAGGGAGCTTGGAATCTCTGCCATGATTGATCTTCATGGTCCTGCCCTACTTCTCAAAAGTATCCCAACTGTTCGAGTCCTTAAAATTATACTTGTAGCTTGTAAGTGGTTAGTGCAGTTCTTATAGTATGATAGTTGGTGGAGAAAATGATTAGATGAAGGCAACTTTAATTAGGATGGAATCTAATGTCAACAGAGCATGCATCCCCAGCTAATAAAGACCCTAAAAAGAGCTTTAGCCCCCACAAGGCAAAAGTCTTCATCTTCCTCCCGAGGCGTGCTTATCACTAGTCAGACTGGTGTTCGGGTCCGAGATTTTTTTCCATGTCGGGTTGGTGCAGAACAATGGATTTAGAGCACTCCGGTCATTACGAGTGGTTTGCAGGATCACATCACATGCGCACAGCTCAACCCTTATGAAAACAAAAATCTGCAGATGGATCAGGACAAGCCGGAGTGCATGTCCCCCCCGGCCTGCATTCGCTTATATAAATTTTATAATCCCCGCATGTTGGTGGCGGCAGTAATCGGTCAGATTCCAGCAAATGGGATCCCAAGTCTTTGAACCCCGAGGTTTCCCCCTTTTGTCAAAACAAAGACTACCTTTTTCACCCAAAAGATTCCTAGCCTTCGAAGGAAACAACGTTGTACAGAGCACACAGAAATGACAGCAGCAACCCAAAAACGACAGAGACCCATCAAATTTACACCATTTATACAGGAGTATATCTCATGAACAAGAACAGAGTCTATTCACAGCCAACAAAACATTACCATCCCTTTACAGAAATACATAAATGATGACATAAAAACCCTCAGATGCTCCCCCAATTCAGCAGGAGGTATGTGCATTCCAATACCAAAGAACCACCAAATCCCCAAAACTAGAACCCTTAGAAACGTATGAAATAAATAAGGAAATTTGGAAGAAGAAAAAAATCCCCAGACACGAAATATAGGAAATTAAATTATGATTTCAGACAAAGTGAATGACCATGAAAGGACTCTGATTTAGGAAGAAAGGGTTCCCCTTCACCCAACCCCCACCCCCGCCTCTCCCTTCTTTTTCCCCTGAAGTTTTAGATTATGATTGAGCATGGGATCCATTTCCAATCTGCAGTTCAGTCAGAGTAGGCTTTTGTCTTGGACCGGTAGAGGAGCTTTTCTTCCTGGAGGATTGGTTATCGATGGTGAGAACGATCTTGCCGGCCTCTCCTCCTTTAAAAGTCTCGCTGATTATTGTTTCGTCAGCAGGGGCGACCTTCCTTGTCTTCTGCACAATCACAGTGTAGGCACCTTCTGTGCTCGGCACGAACTCAGCTCCATATACGACGTCCCAACCGACAACCCGAACTTCCCAAACAAGAAGACATTTCTGCACAAGTTAAGAAAATTCTCAAGTCAATCGGATGAAGCGCACAAAATCTTTCCACAAAAATGCCAATGGATCTTAGGGATCACCTCAGTGACTGGGAACTCAATAGTGTGCTTCGAGTACGGCTTGACAGTGAAGTCAGTGGCAGCATCAGCAGCGGTGAACTCGTGCTCGCCCTCCCTACTCAGCCCACCGTACTGCACTGGGACTTGTTCAGGGGCTATGTATCTGTTGAATTGCAAATTGAAGAAACAGATTTAACAAACGCACGAAGCAAAAGAAGGAAACTAAGTAGCAAATGGTAACTGTCACGAGCTAATACACATTCACATGTGACATGTTTCGCCAGTATGATGCCATCAAGAAATAATAAACAAGAACTCTAATTGATCTCTCACGTGTCAACAACACGCCACGCATATAGGTCCTCGAATTCAGGTCAAGCACCGTCCATAATATCCGAGTTACAGGGAAAGTCACGGTCTTTAGATATTATAGACTCAGCCCTCAGTCACGAGGAACAAGAAAGAGAACAAACGAGGCAACAGATGATAATCAAGCGAATTTGTCCCAGGGAATTATCAAATATCTCTTTGGGGGCTAGCCCAAAAAATAATTTAAAGAATTGAACCGGCAATAATTATGGCCAAAGGGAAAGGAACACAATAATTGAGTAGCTACAACAATAACTTGGTGGGGAACAAGAAGCACTAATGATGGAGCATGGAGCAAAATTGGCAAAGCAAAGAATCCAAGGGAGCAATTAATACTCACTTGAAAAGGATCTCAGCAGATCTAGAAACCACAAACTTGCTCTTGGTTCTCTGAGTCAGGAAGGGACTGATGATCGTGTTGAAGACCAAATACCACAATGGAACATTTATGAACACCTGCAGATAAGAACAACACCCAACAAGTAAAAACTCCACTTCCCAATCCCCAAAAAAACAAAAATTCCCCCTTCCCTTCAAAGAAAGAACAAGAATTCCAACAACAGCAGAGATGAATGTTTCCAGGTACCTGCTTGGCCACGAACTCAGGGTAATTGTCCTGAAGCAACTGGAGGGCTTGGCTGGTGGCCTGCCTCAGCTCTCTCTTAGCAGGTCCAGGTGAATTCCTGAGATCGTTCACTTGGAAGATAGTGCAAACCCCTGTGGGGCTGAAGTCGAGCTTCCTGATGCTCTTCTCCAGGAACTGAATCCTCCACTTCAAGAACTTCTTGCGCTTCTCTTCATCAGCAAAAGTGCTCTGGTACAGCTCCTTGTTCTGGAACTCGCCGTACACGTTGTAGCACACCGGGTGGCCCTCGGTGTCGAACCCGTGTGCGAACACGGCCTTGTCGAGCTCGGCTCCGAGCTCTTCCTCCAGGAGGGCCTCGATCCCGAACTCCTTCCGCCAGCGGACTGTGTTCTTGATCATCGCGAAGGCGTCCTTCACCTTGAAGTCCCTGGCCCTCAAGAACTTGAGCAGGATCACGTCGCTCTTTTCGTCCGCCAGGAGGGGAATTCCCCAGATGGACACTTCCTCCGGCGGAGGTGGCGGGGTGGAATCGACCTCCTCCTTGGGCGGCTCGGCTGCCTCCGGAGCGGGCTCCGCTTCCTTGACCGGCTCAGGCTCAGCCACAGGAGCGGAAGCGGCAACTTCCACGATGGTCTCCTTGTCGACCTCGACGGTCTTGGCTCCGTCCTCATCGACCTCCGCCCTCAATTTCTCCACCACCTCCTCGACGACCACAGCCATCTCTTCCGCCGGAGACGCAGCAACAGCAGCTGGTGCCTCTTCTACCTTCTCCTCGACCGCAGGCGGGGGCGGCGCCTCGGCCTCGGGCTTCGGAGGCTCTTCAGCAGGAGCCGCCGGCTCCGCCGGCTTCTCTTCAGTCTTGGCCTCTTCGACTTCCTCCTTCTTCTCCTCCTCGGCCGGCTTCTCCTCTTCCTTGGGCGCCGGCGCGGGAGCCGGCGGCGGCGGAGGAGGAGCAGTGAACTCGTGCTTGCTGAGGGCCTCCTGGATTAGCTGCTTGAGCTCATCGAGAGCCTTCTTGTGCGGCTCGGGGAGCTCGGCATACACGTTGGTCTCCTCCTTGTAGGACACGGACTCGGTGATCTTCTCAGCCACCTTCTCCTCCTCGACCGCCTTGGGCTTCTCCTCCTCCTCCGCCTCCGCTGCCGGCTCCTCCGCGGGGGCCGCGGCGGGCTTCTCGGGGGCTTCCTCGGGCTCGGGCGCCGAGGGGAGCTCCTTCTCGGCAGACGGCTTCTCGGCGGGGGGCACGTCGGGGACGACCACGACCTCCTCAGCGGTGGCGGCGGCGGCGGTGGCCGCAGGAGCCTCGGCAGCGGCGGGCTTCTGGGTCTCTTCTGCCATGGATGAAGGAGGACGGAAATTACAAAAGAACAAAGAGAACGCTAGAGAGAGAGAGAGAGAGAGAGAGAGAGTTTGGGGACGTTCGATGAAGAAAGGAGAGGTTTTTGAGGAAAGAGAGAAATAGAGGGGAGGAGGGGAGGAGGACTGGAGAGTTGAGGGGTGGAGGTATGGAGTTGGTGGTGTGTTTGTAGGAGTGCAGAGAGAGAAGGAGAGAGAGGAGAGAGAGAGGAACAGACTGTCAGAGTGAGATTGCCAGCTCGTACACCACTTTCGTTAGCACGGGCCCCACTCCCCGCACGTCTCTTTTCTTTTTTAATTAAAAAAAAAAACCGCTATCGCCCAGGAATCCCTCCTTCCCCTCCCCTGTTCCTCTCTTTCTCCTTCTCCTTCTCCTTTCTTCTCTTTCTTTTACTTCCGAAAGCATGATGATGATGATCATGCAAGGCCCGTTCGTTCCCCCGCCCCACATTTTTTTTCACCTTTGTGCGAGGGAATAGCACGTCTCCCGTTTCTTTCCCCACATTGCTTCCCCGGATTGATTGCACTCCAAAAGAAAAAGTTATAAAAGAATTCCATCCCATCGAATTTTAAAACCCCGTAAAAATTTCAAAAATTTAATGTAATTCTACACCCCCAAATCATTAAAAGTTTCAATTTAACAAATAATCGAGTTATCTAAAACACTCGATTCAGACTCGAGTTATTTACTTTCACTTTAAATCCAGCGAATGCTTATCAACTATTGTGAAGATCGCATGTAATTTCCACTAATTTTTGGAAAATAAATCAAGTTTCTTTTTCAATTTTGAATTTTAGAAGAGAAGTCATTAGCAAATTAAGAAATAGCCGGTGAGTTGGTACCAAAACATGACTCCATCGTGCATTGAATATACCCATCATCTTATTTAAAAGCCCAACTTAGGTGCACATAGTTAAGAGTAGAAAATGTCGTGCCATGTTTCTAGATGGTTGCTTTTGCCATCCCCATCAGCAAAAGCAATGTCCATAATCTAATGGGCAATTGAGCCGGATTATTCCTTCACGGGCAAGTTTAGAATTCGATTAGGAATTTTTATGGAAAAGAGTGTAGGGGTAGAGAGGAGCAATGGTATCAAGCTTGGGATAAACTCTGTGTACAAGTTAGTTCATCCCAACCACGTGCCATTGGCTCAAATCGCAAGTTCCCTGGTCCGTGGTGCTCCCGACCAATTGAAAATTATACCTTCTCCGTATTAGGTGCCTTAAATGAATGCACTAACGGTCTTGCGACAACGGGCTGCTATAAGTACGATGATTTCTCTTGATTTTCCTTACTAAATTAAAGGCTTGCCCAAAATTTAAATACGGATCATTTTATAAATGCATACTTGTGATTTTATTAGGCCATTGCATAAATTAATTTTTATCAGTGTAGCGTGACCCTATTCGCTAATGATATGAATACTAATGAAGTTTTTTAAGACAATTGATAGTGATTTCTATCACTTATGAGCTACGTCACGATATTGACACATGTACATTTGAGTAATATTTGTTCAAGGTACAAACTTTCTCATCGATTTCAAATGGACAATTTCAATAATTTGCTAAGCATGTACGACGCACTACATGATTTTATTTGGGCCAAGGTTGATCTAGCCGGCTCAAATTGATTTAATTACACTCATTCGATGGATCAATTTAGCATTAAGCTATTCGAACATGAGCTCGGCTTGTGTCACTTATCATGTTTGAGCATATCATCAAATAATGATACAAGCACTACTAACATAAATTTAAAAAGCCACCAATTTCTAATTTCTTATTGTGTTCAAGTCATATTTTCTCGTTGCATAAAAAAATTATCATCATCAATCAAGAAATTGAGATGTCATCTCAACAAATTTCAAAAGAGGGGATAGGCTTTTAACTTTTCACTCTGTTGCTCAATCACAAATCTCACATTGCTGCACTCGGCTTTTAATTTTCTTGAAATCTTAAATGCTTAAAACTTCGCGACACACAAACATAAGATCGACATGTAAATTCACCCATATTCCCCATATTTCTTACATTTTTCGGATGATATATTTTAAATTTCTCGGAAAGAATATAAAATAGTTACTCGTCATTCGAATTTCAATCTAAAACGTGCAAGTCCCGTACGATCACACGAGGAAAAGATTCATGCGGGCGGTGGCGAGAATGAATGAAACTTTAGGTAAATTTCACGTGCTGTTACCCGCTTGTCGCCTTGACTCGTGGGCAACGACCCCCATCCTTGAGCGGTGTTTCCTGTGTCCGCAAAACGCCAACTTTAAGATAAAATTCGGTAGAGAGAGAGAGAGAGAGAGAGAGAAAGATCATTAGAAAAAAAAAAAAAAAAAAAAACCTCACGAAACACAACACGACTTCATAGCGGCCTCCGGATTCCGTTCATATCCCACCGAGGGAAAGCCATTATTTCCACACCTTTCACCTAAAAATCATTATTCTTCTTCTTCTTTATTTCAATTTCTTCCCCCTCTTTTTTAATGCGCCTTCGTTCGAATTGAGAATGTCTCCTGAACACCCTGTCGCTCGATCATCTTCGTGCGCGAATGAATTGGAAAACAACCCCCCTCAACAAAAAAATTCCTCTCGAGAAACCCAAAAAAAAAAAAAGGAAAAAAAGTCGCGGAGAAAATGGATTTCACGACCACCTTGACATTATCGAGGAGAGCTCGGAAATGCTGAAAAAAAAAAAAACCATAAAAACCGGAAGGGAGGGAGAGAGGGCCGGCCAGCAACAGATAACTGTCAGGGTCGGGAGCAGCGGGACCCACCCACAATCCCACCCCGGTCGTGGGGCCCGCAAAGTTCGGCTTTCTTGCCCCGCAAAGCAACCCAAAGCTGTTGGCTGGTTTTTCCTAGCTGTCCCTTTCTTCGCCCCTTTCAAAAAAAAAAAATCGTAAAAAAAATTTCCAAATTCTTTTTTATTATGAAAAAACCCGATTTCGACTTTTTTTTATTTATTTTTATTTTTGGGTGGGATCTTATTCGTTTCTTGGGTCCGCCGATAACGATCCAATAATAAATCGCCAACTGCCTCCCGCTAGATCTTTTTTCCCGTAATCTTTCGGCGTAGCAAATAAAAGCTTTTTCTCAATAAAGATGGAAAAAAAAAATCGATAAAGGCGTTCGTGGGGAAGTTTCGCGGTCAAAACTTTGAACGATCGTATTTGCGCAAGCGTCGACGTCGTTTAAAGAAAGCATCGATCCTTATCTTGTTAGCTTCTGAGGAGTTACTTTCCGAAAAGTCGTCAAATTGACGTTTTTCTAATTCGAGATGAGAGGTAATCTCGTCCTGATTATCCAGCTAACGCCGCAATGCATACCACTTGACTGGACTGGATTTGGCTTAATCGTCTTGGGCCCACCTATCTCTTTCCCTGGCGGCAAGGGTTCACCGGAGCTATTGGATTGAGTTAGTGGCCGGACTCCGATTTCAGTATTTTGGATGCTGATTGGCAGGACTAAACGTGCATGGAGTAGACAATTTAAATAATTCGAAAATTAAGTGTATTTTTCAATCATCATGAATAAATATATTTTCACTTGTAAGATATTGTACCAAACCCAAATACAGAATTCATATAGTGAAATTTTGAGCTTCGTGGTTGTTAGAATCAAATGTACATTATTCCTGACTTGTAGGCACATATAAAAACAATCCTTGAAAATTAAACCAATCATGGATTAAGATTAAGATTCTTGAAACTTCCTCCCTTCTAGAAACCACCAAAATAAATAAATAAATAAAAGGAGATGGGAGACTCTTGTGGATTGAATTTATTTCTTGGATTATTAAAAAAAATGAGAGAAAAGTCGATTGGAGGAAGGCGCTTTTCTATTGTAGCAGCAGGAAGCCTGGACAATTTCTGTCCTTTTCTTTTTTTTCCCCCCCTCTTTTTATTCGATTTTACACCATTTATTTATTTTTTTGCTGAAAAGTGGGGGAAAAAAAACAGCTTTCGTTAAAAATGCCATTGATGCGAACCAAGGAAACAACTTTCGTTATGTGCATTTCATAGCACGTGGGCCTTCTCTAGCTAGCCGTTTTGAGGAATCCTTCCAACGACGACGCATCGGAAAGGACGAAAATATAACGCCTAATGGAAAAAATCCAAGACACAGGGTAGACTTTGATTTTTGGAAGGGTTTAAGATATTTCCTCCAAAGGCTAATAGAAGCGCAGCTCCTAAATTTGTTTTTTTTTCCTTTTTCAGGATGATAATTTGGTGGTCCGTAACATTTTTCTCAATGTTGTATAGTCTCCGAGCTTTTCTTTTCTTCTTTAATTCGATCTATGCTTCTATTAAGTATATCATCGCATCAATTACATCATTTTATGTAGACCATGCACAAATTGGTGAAAATAACAATGCGAACCGACACGTTGTTTTCCCAAAGAAACAAAGAAAAATTTCATTTCTTTTTTTTTGGGTCAAAATAAAACAAGAGGGACACAATGCAGAAATCACAAGTTTAATGCCAAGTCAACACTAATTATGGCTGCATTAGCTAACAATGTTGGAATTTTTAAAGGGAATGATTATAACGATAGAGTTTTGAAAATTCAAGGATAAGACCGAACAAAAGAACAAGACACTATTATCAAGAACAAACCAATCCCCTCATACAAAAGACCAAGTTAAGCCATGAATTGACACGATCAATTAGGGTGCTTAAGAAGAAGATCACTTATTCGAATCTCATTAATTGTATGTAAATTATTAGAAAATTGGGGTCACTTGCAAATGCCAAAGCTTCGACTTCACTTGTTTATAAAACTTATAGGGTGCTAAAGAGTATTTCTAAGTAATTGAGTTTCCATACTCGTGCTCCTCCAGAAAAAGCTATGGTTGGAGGCAGAGTAACCACCATGGCAAAACATCATCATAAAAACAAGGGGGTGGTGGTGCCTCGTGCATGTTCTCAACGCATCAAATCGAAAGATCGAATGAGAGCAGCCGTTGCTCGCCGAACCTCGCGGATATCATGATGTCGGAATCTCGGGGCAGAAGGGGAATTCGCACGTTTTTTTACCGAGGGCGAGCCGTTTATATAGGCGAAGCGAAACACGCAATCCCCGCCAAGAAAATCGCCAAAGAATTATTGCGTCATTATTGGGGCCTACGGGGGGGGGCTTTTGCTAAGGTTTAGAAGAAGCCGCCAACAATTTTTCCAAAACGCACGCAAACAGTACCTGTCATGATTGAACGACGAACGGGACGGCACCACCCGTCTGGCCCCACCACGTGCCCCCTCCCAACGGCACTATTATTCCAACGTCGTCCGCTGCTCTAAACCCCACTTCCGTTTTTGCCCTTCCTGTGTTGGTGGGTTCCTCGTCCATCAAAATAGATTATAAATCAAATTCTTAATTTATATATACTATGAACTGAATTCTCATATAAATTATTTATATTCATTAAATAATTTATAATTAAAATTATCAACCTACCTTTATGATTATCTTTTTGAAATTTTCTAAATTAGGCTAAATATGAATACGTTTTAATAACATGAGTTGAATTGAATATGTGTAGTTTAATTTGTATTGTATTGAAATGAATTAAAACGCATAAAATTAATTTATTTGAATCGGATCATTTCAACCCGACACGACTTACCTATCGACGGGCTTACTTCGTTGTCACCATATCCCTCTCTCCCTCCCTTAAATGCATTTATATCCCGAACGGTATCCCAAGGAAACATGTCCCTCCTCTCTTGTCCCCCTGGTTAAGGTACAGTGCCTCCTTTGTACTCTCCTGGAATGCTTGTCTATGTTTTTTGTGCAGTGCGCATTGAATGGCGCAGATTGGCTTCGAGGTTGGGATTCCGGCTCTTGGATCGAATATGTGTTATTGAATTTGTATTGCACTAAAATAAATTAAAACGGATTAAATTGATTTATTTGAATCGGACTATTTTGACCTGACACAACTTACCTAATCGACAGGTTTACTTCATTGTCACCCTCTCTCTCTCCCTCCCTCCCTTAAATGCATTTATATCCCGAATGGTATCCCAGGGAAACATGTCCCTCCTCTCTTGTCCCCCTGGCTAAGGTACAGTGCCTCCTTCGTACTCTCCTGGAATGCTTGTTCTATGTTTTGTGCAGTGGGCATTGAATGTGACTGTCAAATGGCGCAGATTGGCTCGAGGCTGGGATTCCAGCTCCTGGCTTTGCTCCCACATGCGCGTACGAATGAATCGGAAGGCATCCCAGGCCGTTTATTAAATTGGCTCTTCGTTGCTCGGATCGTGGAGCAGAAACGTGGTAAATTGATGGAGGAAACTTATGACGGATCAACGGCCACGGCCATGACGATGACAACCGCAATTGATGTGGCATTTAGCATAATGTGCGGCGGCTCCACTTTTTCTGGTCAATTGGGAATGTAGTTTTAAGAAGCACTTTTGTGTCGTTTTTCTATGCCAATTGGAGCGCGTAACCCTCTTTATGAGGGTTTTTCAAAAGTAGCTAGGTCTTTGGTCATTTGGGTCCAGCAGGACTTTGCGCAAATTGAATGAGAAAGTCGAACATTAGGTCTAGAAAAATCCTTCCCTCTCGTATGTTTTCAAGAGAGATGCAATACCAGTATATAGATGAGAAGAAGTATTTAGAGCCTAGCACGCTAGTTTCAAAAGAGCGCTTAATTCTTGAAATGTGATGTGGGACTTTTGTCCGTGCTTGAAGATTTTTTTGGTCTCGAATTCTATAATTGATTGCCTAGGACTACATCTAGCGAGACAAAAGCTCACATGGTTGAGGACAAGACATGGAGAAGTATAAAGAGTCCATCGTTTCGCGTCAACTCACAACACTAAAGTCATGTGAATGTCCATCCAAAATAAAGCATCTTGATTGAAATTTGTAGAAGCATGAAAAAATAGCTCCTATTGAAACCCAATTGAACTCCCCCATCGAGTTGCTATCCCCATGTTCTTAATATCATCACGTCATATCCCCATACATACTTACATACATACATACATATATAGCATTTCAGTCAATTGTTAGCCTATATCCTGCATGTGGATTCTCTTTATTTTTATTCCCATCCATATAAGAAACTTGGTCAACTTTATAGAATGTCTATGTCCTTGTTTTCTTTTAATTCGGATCTTCTTCGATGGATCATTCTTCTTCCTGTTAAGTCCCAAAGGAATGCCATGTATATTTGAGGTGCACGACTACAAGTAGGAGAAGTGGAACAAATCTCGTGTATAAATGCAATCAAGTCATAAACCTTTCATTTGATTCTATTAAGTCCTAAACCTTATTGACGGTTAAATTCAAACAAAAATTACCTTTTTTACTTTCTCGTCGAAATTAGAAACATCACACAAATTTAAAAAATATCACCGAAGAAGATATAAACATATAAGTTTACTTATCAATATCTGTTTATTACGAAAGTTTCAGGCATTTAGGTTAGTAATTTCCCATGTAGAAATTGACTCGGAGCAAATGAAAATGCCGTGGAACGCTTCGTCTCTGCTCCCTTTCAGCTCATGGTTGGTGACGAATCTGGGGTTTAATAATACTCTTAATTAACAAAATGGATTAGTGGTCCAGGATTAGAGACGATTAGGATCACGTCGTTCTTACTTAAGTCGCATTGCTGATTTTTCTTCATCTAGAAGGCACTTCCAATTGAAAAGGTCCAGCGAGAAACTGCGTGCGGGCGGAGTCGCTGTATTGGAAATACGTCGTTAGCATTCTCGAAAATGACTTGTAACAGCTCCTTTGCACATGATCTGAATTATGGGAAAATATTAGTCGATTGCTTGTTTGAATACCTCAAAGGTTTTGAACGAGTCATTGAAGATAACGAACCTTCGTAGATATGTTATTGTATGTCAATGGTCGTATGCTGGTTATGTGGTTAAGCTTTAGCCCCTAACGTTCGCATGTGTTTGTGATTATGTTATTGCTCGCGATGGAGATGGAGATAATAATTTATCTTAAAACAAACGAGGAAGAACGGGAGGAACTGTGAAAGCTAGTAAAAAAGAGATTACTGGTCATTGATTAGTAAGTAAATATTCCTTTAAGTCTTGAAAACACGCTAGACGTGCTAGGAAAAGTTAAGGTGGTCGGTGATGCATTGACACTAGACTTGTCAAATGGTCAATCGAGTAGAAGATATTGGAACCCAAATCGATCTATTTCCACGTAATACAAATTTAGTAATTTATATCCGATCCTGGTCCAATATTACTAAAACATTTCCATAGTTAAACCGGTCTTTGAAAATTTATATTCAAACCAAAGTAAGAGTATAGAATGAGCAAATGTGAGATCAACCAAGGGCAAAGAGAATTATAGATGTGGGTTAACTTTAAGTAAGTTGTTAATTCATTTAACACCCATATTGATTTTATACTTTACCATTCAAAAATATTTACCGAATATAATTAACTCATATAATCTACTTTGATAAGTCTAATTGAAATTTACTTTTATATATAAAACAAAGGAGTGAAAGCTAAGACGGGTTTTGAATGGCCATTATTATCCCAAATCTAAAGTGGGTTGATAAATCCTTATCATCCCAAAAGTTGCAATTAGGGGAAAAAAAGAAGTGAAATAGTACCGAAGAGGCTCTAACCACATGTATATATAAACCATATGAAAAATAAGAGAGCCATGCCAAATCATACCAACGTGCAGCAAATATGGACTTTGCACATTATTAGGAAGTTCCTTGGTTGAGTACACTCAATAATTGCTTTGAAAATACTCGTTGTGAACAAGAGGATTACAATTCCATCTCTAATCCAACGCTAAAGACAAGAAATCCCTGTCCATATACTCTCGAAACCTCTCTTCCTACTCCCCAGAAAAAAAAGAAAAAAAACCCTGCTGGCCACGTGTCCCTCCTTGTAGCTTAATCCGGCGACAATTCAGCATACTCAATCCAAAGCCCGGGACGGGCCTGGACACGTGGCGCGATCCCGTGGAGAGCTGGCGCACTTAATCGTGGAGATCATTAGAGAAAAAAGTCGAAATTTCTACAAAATCACGGAACGAAAGAGGCCAAGCACCAGCTTTCGAAAATGAAAGGAAGAGAGGGAAAGGCGGGCGCTCGTTAATGGAGGAATCGACAACGACCTTTAATATCGATTTCCGCTTCGGACATCGCCGTTGGGGGGGCGAGAGATTCCTCCTCCGGTCGTACCGCAAGTCACGGCAATCCGGTCGTTCGAACGTTTTTTTCTGGCCCCTTTTGTCGCGTTGCTCCGGTCCGTGGTCGCGAGCTTGCTTTTTGTTCGGATTATGGCTCGGGTTCGATTTCGCTTTTGCTTTTCTTTCTTCTTTCCTTTTTCGGCCCATGTTCGTGGGGCAGTAGGAAGACGGCTGTCAATGCCGGCGACAGCGAACCAAATCTCTATTCCCCCCACGAGTAAGGATGTCTTGTGAGAATTATTGTGTTGGCCATGACATTAGTTTCGGTTGATTCCCCTTAACAATCCCTAACTTCAAAGTCCGATTCTAATTCCACCCCCTCCCCCGAAAAAAAAATATCATCAACTTGATCGCGAATATGCCCACTACTCCAAAAGGCGATGCTGTTCTTTTCAAGATTATCGATGTCGGTCGGTTGTTTTTATTCCATATGAAGGTGGGTGCGTCGGTAGTTTCGATAACGAATCTCTAATTGACCATGATATAAGTATTCTGAAGAAATTAGTTGTGATTTTTAAACACGTGAACAAATTCGGGACTAAAATGAAAGTTGGGGATTTGCAAAAAACTATGGGTTTTCCAGGGAGTTAGGCTGGTTCGTAAATTATGTTTTTTTGGCCATTACTTTTTTGGTTAATGGCATTCGGGGCCATCGCAATAAGCTTTTTGGTCTCCATGGGGAAGCGGAACCTGCGGGGTCCCAAGGTTCTGTCAAAGACCCAAAATAAAAAGGGTTTTGCCCGACCCCCAAAAGCAGAAAAAAATCAAAAATAAATTCCGACAAAAGAAAGTAGACCCAAAAGAAAAGAAAAGAATAATCAAGTGGGGGCGGACCATGGACAATTGGGCCAATGGAGAGCATGAGGAGGAATCTCTACCTAATTAGTACAAATGTAATCAGGTTGACAACAATCCTCTTTAAGAATAAAACAGTGCCGGGGGAGGCGAGGGAATTGATGATTGTCTCGATTCGTGGAGTTCGTAGGGCTAGGCTAGGGCTAAAGTTCAGGCTTGATTGAGAAGCAACCGCAGCAGCAATTTGCTGTACCTCTTGGCAATGATTAAGGAAAGGGTAAAGACGACCGATAATCCAGGGATTCGGTGTCCCCCCCCTCCTTCCTAAACAGCTGTCCCCAACTGAATATATAGCCAAAGTCGCGAAGAGATTCCGTTCGAAAATTTTAATCGGTTTATTGCTCTTCGTCGCCACTTTTGTCCGTGTGAACGTCCCGTTTGCTTCCGTTTCCTCATCCTCCCCGTACGCATCCAAGGTATATATAATCCGCCCCACTCCTCCCAATTATTTATATCTAAGTGAAAAGAGGGAGGAAGAAGAAGAGGAGGAGGGCTTAGTATCGTAGGGTTCGGTCGGGGTCGAGACTCAGGTCGCCGTGCCTGGAATGTTCGATTTGAGCCGTTGGCAAAGCACCGGCTTCTTATTGGGTAAGGCCATCATCGCAGCCTTATCGGGTGTAAGTAGAGACGAGCCTTAGGCCCATCCTTTTTGAGAGAAATCTTGTGGTGAGTGCGCAGACTGGCGTTTCTTTCTCAATTAGAATCTTGTGGTGAATGCGCTTTTGACTTATTTTCTTGATCTGAGATGCCCGAGGCAATCGCGGCGTACGAGTGTCGCCGCCTTGATTTGCATGTACAACTCTTGGTACTTTTTTTGATTTTGGATGATGGTATGGACAGTCGAACTGGGCTTATAAATTGGGCTTCTCCGTTCTCATGTGTATGGATAGTCGAACTGGGCTTTGCCTGATTTCGTTTCGTATGGGCTTTCGAGTTGGCTTTGTACGGTTTGAGATTACTCCGAAGCAGAGATCCAGGCGACAACGGAGAAAACTATTCCCGACATTAAATGTAAATTAAGCTCGCGAGAAAATGATGGATTTGCACAACATTAACATAAAATTGACATAAATCATTGAAAAATTAATAAAAAATTTCTATCAACTTGAATATTTCAAGTAACACAAAACGTACATTCTTAAAAAAATTATTTTTAAATTAATCATTTTTTATGAGACAAACAGAGTCTAAAAGCAACATAAAGAGCAACATGAAGGTTTTAAATTGTACAAAATATAATTTTATTACCAAAAATCCTAAATTATGACAAATTTCTCTTAGTATTGCTAAATACCCATCATGTCACTAAAACCCCTAAACTATATCTATGGCACTAAATGGCTCAAAAATTATCATAATGGTATAAATTTGGATATAAGTGATAAGAATTAGACTTGAGCATGCCCTCAAAAGATTTCATAAAATCCAAAGATATTTTCTAGAAAAAGGGAGAAAAAGATATTGTTCCTGATTAGGGGATTGAGATTGTAGATCAATAAATTAAAATAAAAATAAAAATACAATTCTGTTACCTAGCAGGTGGGTGACCAGGAGCTCTATTAGAAATTTGAATGAAATTTGAATAAAAATGAGAAAAAAAAAATCTTTGTAGCATGTGGTATCACAGCGGGCAAAGCTTACTATTTTTTTGTGGAACTAGCAGAAAGAAAATCTACTCATATCATATATATTTCATATATATGGTGGCACACTATTGAGTAGCAAAGCTCTTCCATAGAGGCAGCACATCCAACCTAAGAATCCTATGCGTCAAGACACAAGCATTTGGTCTCTATTACAAAAGCCGAACTATGTAAAGGCGTGTATACACATACGAACCAGAATCAAGCAAAGTACTCACACTCAAAATCTTCTATAAGCTCGGCGCACATCAGCACGGCGTCGAGATGCGCTGGGCCAGGTACACCAGATGCCAAGTGAGGGCCATCAGCGTCGCGATGTTGAGGAGCGACGAGTGCGAGTTCAGATTCCTCAGCCTCTCGTTCAGTCTCCTGATCCGGGCTCTAAGGGCGTCTCCTTCCCTGTCCTCCTGTGCTGGCACTGTGGTCTCGCCCGGCAGAGGCCTCGGCTCGGCTGCACTGGTCGTCTCGGGGCTGTCCAGGTGCTCTCTCCCTCTGCCCTCTTCCTTCTCCAGCTTCATCTTCTCGAACATTATCTGGAATGAATCACGAGGAAAAGAGCATAGTGAGGGTCGGAGGATTACGTCTATGCTATTGCTCTAATTTCGCCATCAGGGTACCGCCTTTTGTGGAATCCTAAAGGTCCTCACTGACCGACCTCGAGCCTAACCGAACCGGCTGCGATGTTCCTAGAAAGACTCGGATTTCCACTAATGGCGAAATCGACACATGATCCCTGAGGAAGTAAATCGATGAAAACGCATTAAACTCTGTCGTACCTTAGTGGCGCGAGGCTCCAAGTAGAGCATATTGGCCAGAACCAAAGGGAGTGCGGCCAGCAAGTTCAAGCCCTGCAGCATCTCCGGCTTGCTCGCGAACAGGTGCCTCCCCTGGCCTAGCAAATGCCCCAGCAGGCTCAGGGCGATGCTGGAAAACATGGCCCTGAAGTACACCGGGTACATCTTGCTCTGCACCATCCCAAACTGCTGCCTCGGCATCGTCCCCGCGAGCACGTAGCTCGAGACGAACGTGACCCATGCGCACGTCCCGTACGCCGTCGCGAACCCCAGCAGATGCACCAGCCCGGCCAGCATCCTCCCGTCGAATCGTGAGGCCGCGTGCCTCCTCACCGTCTCCTTGAGCCTGCACAACCTCGAGCCGGCATCCCTCGCCGCCTCCTTTGCTTCCTCGGCCTTCTCCTTGGCCCGCTCCTTCGCCGCCCCGGCTGCCTCCGACACGTTCCTCTGGACGTCCTCGACCATCGTCTTCCCTTCCTCCTTGGCGTTCCGCATGGCGCTCCGCGTGCTCTCGAAGGTCTCCCTCGTCTTTTCCCCAGCCCCGTGCGCCGCCTCCCTCGCCTTCTCCCTAGCCTCGTGCGCCTTCTGCGCAACCGCCTCCCCCGCCCTCCGCAGCTTCTCCGCTGCCGCATCCTTCGCCTGCCTCGCGTCTTCCTCGACCTCATGGACCTTCTCGGTCACCTCCTCCTTGGCCTTCCCCAGGCCGCTCGCGATCCTGTACTTGCACTTGCCGAAGGCGTCGCATATCAGCTCCTTCGCGCTGGTGTACCCGTCGCCGCCGCCGTCTTCCTTCCGCTCCGGAGCAACCGACGAGGCGGCCTCCTTCACCTTGTCCTTGGAGCGTTCGAGGGCGTCCTTGGCTCCTCGGTAGAGGTTGCCCTCGAGATCGGAGACGGAGGCGGGTTTGATGGGGATGTGGTCGTGCTCCGGTGAGATGGAGACCTTGGTGTTGGGCTGGCCGTCCTGGTCGTACTCGACGACGACGACTCGGTGGCCCTCCTTCAAGATCACGTCTTCGTTCTTTCGGTCGCTGCCCTGCTTCTCCGGGCCCGGAGACCAGACTCCGGCCGCCGCGAGCGACGTCGCGATGAGGCAAATGGCCACTGCGTTCATCATCCTCATGAATCTCTCTTCTCTCTCTCAGGAAGTTCAGTTCAACTGTTTGGATCTGTAGGGGAAGTAGCGGGAAGGAAGGGGGAAAAGAAGACTTTCCGGTGGAAACCGACACGCGTGCAAGGAGGCTCCACGTGGACCAGAACGTGTGCATCTTAGTGCCACGTGTGTGTGTCTGGATAGGGATGGATGTGGAAGCATGAAAAGTTCCTCGGCGCGCCAACTCCCATAAAGGAAAGCACCGCTTCTCACTTGTGACCTAAAGGACCTGATCTGTAATACTATCCCTCAAATTTTATATATTTAATATGGTACTTAAATTTTGACTAATTCTCACCATTTCAATCTATTTAATGTGCTCCTCGAATGGTTAATTAATATTCTAGTTGATCCTTAAACTTAATGAAAATATTTAATTTTATCATCCAATTAATTTAAGTTTATGGGCAATATTAAACAATTTCACATGGTTTAGAGACTAAATTAAATATTCACTAAAAGTTCATGGATCATATTAAACAAATAAAATTTTTTGGGATGATATTACACATAGGGCTAAAGTCATGGGTTGCATTGAACAAATTAAAAATTTAGGAATAAAATTACATATTAAGTCAAAATTCAAGGATAATTATAACCATTTTTCCTTATCTATACACATGATGATAAAGATTCAATCATGATGTGGCACCATTCCACTCCCGCAACCTGACTAGACACGAGTCGACTTGTTTAAATTAACATTTTAGGTGCATTTCGTACTATGTTATCTAGGTGAATATTGACATCATGAAATGATATGGATCATGGTTTGTTTTGGTTCACACCATTAATGCACTGGAATATGTTAGCTTGTCACTGTTCATTTGAAGAACTCAAACATGTCATGTGTACTATGTCTATAACATGAATCAGGGTCTTACCTTAGACAATATTTGTCGTATCAATCACTTAATATTTTGTTTGCCCCATCGTATCATCGTTAAACTTGTCTCGAATTGTTTGGGTCGAGAAAGTTTGACATGTTCATTAAATATGTTACCATTTAGTTCGGGTCAAATTCACACGATGCTCTTATCTCGACACGACACGGTACAGTCCGACCTCAATACAGGTTCAAAACGTGCTTTGATCATTGAAAGGCGAAGGATCGGCTGGATGCAGATGGTGGAGACATGCATCCACCGCATTGCCCGTGGCATTCCTTCGACTGATCCGAAAGGTACAATCGAGCTGGGCCTTCAGCGAGGGAAAAGCCCCCAAAATGCATTGCCTCCCAAAGAATTCACACCTTTCAACAATGTCTAACGTTCGGGCCCAAAAGAAAAATGGCCATGTTGGCCAATAAGGCCCGGCCCACTCCTATGATCTTTCTCCAAGTACATGTTGGATTAAATGTGACATGTGGGTGTGTGACATCTTGTAAGGACTGACGACTGATGGAGTGAGCCCACTCCATTGAATGAATAATTTTGAAACTATTTTCCTGAAATTTCGCTCTGCGTCGCTTACAAAAACCAAGCTTATAGACAGTTATGTAACTGGACTGATCTCCTTGTCAAAACTTGTTTCTTACGTTAGCATAGTGGTGGACTTAATAAAAGTCCGATAGATTACGCCCAAGACGGTAAAGAAGCGAGATCATAATCGAAAGTAGTTTTACTACACTTTTAAGATATAAGAACTGGCTGATCACAACTATAGACAAGATTAGTTATTTCATTTGTTTCACTAGCGAAAAAGGGTAATTTCGGTTGGTGGGTCTCAAACTTTACTAGTCGAGCATCTGTTCAATTCTTTGCCTTTTTCAAATTTTATTTCACACAAAAGCAAGTTCAAACCTTCGCACAAATCTTGTAATGTGAAACCTACATAACTCATAGATATATATTTCTATATTCGAAATTTGAATAGTATCGGAAACTTTCGTGGAAATTACAGGCAAAAGAAGCAAACAAACCTGGTAACACGTCTTGTAATATATAGATGTTTGTTGTAATATTTTGGTGTACAACAAAATATATAATCATGTTAAAGAAGCACCATACTTTTCCGTAATTTAAGAAACAGATATTTCTACGTTTTGACCAGAAGTTGTAAAGCTCTTAGCCACTAAAGGGTAAACAGTCGTTTACCCTTTTTTAATAATATCGTCCGCGATTGTCTTCGTCAATCCCTAAACCCCAAATGGGACCGGAAGCAACTTTATGAAATTGGGCAATTTGTTTAATGAGGAACGAATTCACTTTCTGTCCTGTCGAGCACTCGGTTGTACGACCTTGACGTGACGGCCGGGTGTCGTGATCTACCGCTACCGAATTGAGTCGATCGAGAGCCGACGGGGCTACGCCTCTTCCTTCTTTTTCTGGATAGGGTTTCCCCATGATTTGCAGTTCCCCGGAGAAGGAGACATTCGTTCGATTGATTGGGGGGAGATAGTGGTATTCATCGGTTCGAGGACATTTAAGTTGGCCATGCTTCACGATTTCAATTCGTTTTGCTTTTCGTTGATTCGACCAGGATTTCGCTTTAGGCCCTCCTTAATGTATACGAAAGTGGAGTTCAATTTGTCTGTCTGGACTTTTATGACTTTTGTGGGGTCGAGTGACTCGATTCATGGACTCTTCGTAGATAATCTTTCGAAAAAAGAAAAAAAGAAAAAAGTACAAGTTATCAAGCACATTGAGAAATCGCCGTAAACTATGCCCGTGATCTCTTCTCTTCTCTCTTCTTCTATACAACCCAAAGGCAATTTTAAGGCGGCTGGCTATCTCGAGGGAAACGAGCACAAAACTCATGGCTGCGAACCCTCAATTAAATCCAAGTTCCTTGGGGCAAGAATTGCACCCATGACCGTAGACTCCCAAGTAGTAGGGCCGAGAGCACTTTTGTTATGATATTTAAATAATAAATCATACATTCATTTACAGTTATAAGTTGTTACGTTAAAATTTTTTATAAATCAGAATCGGAAATTTTGAGTTCGAATCCTTTCAGATTTCATTTGCCCCCTTAATTAAATATTTTCATGCCTAATATTAGGCAAAAAGCAAGTAAAAAGACCACAAGTGTTTTTCATCTAAAATTTTTAAAATAGTTAATGATAATCACACTAAAAATCTCGACTTTTTATGGTCGGACCAATTCTTTTTATCTCTTGAAAAGCCGAGAATCTCAAGGGACCCCTCAGAATCAGGACAGGAGAAGGAGCAAAAGGGACTTTGGTGCTGTGAGCTGGAATCAGTGCGATCCATCGCAAAGAGACGAGACTCAAACTAAAAGAGTCATAGCCAAACGCCATCTCGCGACGCTAGTCGATGAACTCAGTCCCAAAAGAGCTTTTAGACTGACTCTCTCTCTCTCTCTTCAAGGTTCAAGAAGAGGCCACTGGAAAAAGTGGTGGGAGCGGGTTCGCTGCTCGATCTTCGTGGCTAAGATATCTTCATAAGGCGGTCCGGGCGGCGTCTGCAGCCACACAGAAAAAAGAGAAGAGAAAAAGAGGGGAAAATACCATGTGACCTTCTTCTTCAGTGTGGCATTTTTGGCTTTTTTTTTGGGGGACCCTTTTTTTTTTCGCATCTCTTCTTGTTGGTTTCCGAGTTTTGTTTTGATCTGTGGGGGAGAGGAGGGCTCGAGGAGATGGGCAAAAAGAAAAGGCGGAATCGTGGAAATGCTTTGACCTTTTAGGCCCGCGACTTTGACATCTACCACCTCCCCCCCTCCACCACCGTGGCGGATCAATAATGGATCCCCTTCCCGCTCCCGAGCATCCCGATAGACCGACCGACTCTTCCTTCGGGGAAAAAGAAGGAGACGGAGAAGGAGAAATTCTTCCTTTTCATATTTTGTATTTTTCCGGGGGAAAAAAGTGAGTGGGGATGGAGATATTCATTGAAAAAAGAGAGCGGTACACATTTGCTTTAATAGCACAACAGAGACGTTTCAATGACCCAAAGTTTCCGCCTTTCCACATCAAAGAATGTCCTTCTCGATCCCCCTCTTCTCTCTCTCTCTCTCTCTCTCTAACTACCTAAACAGTAATCCTCTATACCTTGATTGATAATTAGAGAATTTAAATCCTCACTTTTTTAAAGATTAAGACGGGGATAATTTGATTTCAAAATTAAATTTCCATTCTACATTCACATCCTATAAGGAGATAGGACCAAAAGAATTTTATACCCAGGTTAAAATCTAACCAGTAGATTAGTATTGGAGGCCCACTGAATTAAAACTCTTTCTTTCTCTAAGAGTGTCTGACATCAGAATCCACCAGAATCACTCTCTATCAAACATCTGTGACTTCCCGGGGCCACCACCTCACCACCACCACCACCAAACCAATCCCCAGCATGATGTTTCTGTCTTCGTACTCCAGATGACTATCCTTCCTTCTTTACCACCAGCTACTCATCTCTCGCCACCGAGTCCTCTCTCCCCTTTCTCTTTTCTTGGTTCCGTCTCTTCCGAGAACTGTTTGCTGTTGCTGCTGCTGCTGCTCCACCCACCGTTCTAGATCGAAGAACCGCAAAGCCTCCTCCGTGCCGACCATGCCGAGCCTGGTCGTGGAAGTCCTCGACGCCGGCGATCTGAAGCCCAAGGACGGGCATGGCTCTGCCAGCCCCTACGTGGAGGTGGAGCTGGACCAGCAGCGCCTCCGGACGCAGACCAAGCCCGGCGACCTCAACCCCCACTGGAACGAGAAGCTCGTCTTCAGCATCGGCGACCCCAGGAGCCTCCGCGACAAGACCATCCGCGTCCACCTCTGCAATGACGCCAAGGGAGGCGGCCACCGCAAGCAGTCCCTCGGCTGGGTGCGGATCTCCGGCGCCGCCGTCCCTCTCTCCGAATCGGAGGCC
Source organism: Corymbia calophylla (assembly GCA_014182845.1). Taxonomy (NCBI): domain Eukaryota; kingdom Viridiplantae; phylum Streptophyta; class Magnoliopsida; order Myrtales; family Myrtaceae; genus Corymbia; species Corymbia calophylla. Next base: position 34,382,442 of record CM024698.1, read on the forward strand.
TCGGTCCAGAGATACCCGCTTGACAAGCACAGCCCTTTCTCGCGTCCCAGGGATATCTCGCTTCGGATTTATGTCACCGACGACGGTTTCGGTCCTTACATGTCGCCCCCGAACGTCGTCGAAGCTGCGGAGACGCCTCTGCAAGAAGCCGGTTTTAGAGATAACGGGCACGGCAACGACCACGCTGCCGGCGTCGATCGCCATCATCGTCATGTCGATTTCGATGAGGAGAAGAAGGAGAAGAAGAAGAAGAGTAAGGACTCGGAAGTGAGGACCTTCCACTCCATCGGAGCTTCGGCTCCGGCTGGCGCTCCCCCGCCGTCGAGCTTTTCCGCGGGTCCTGGGAACGGAGCCCACCATTTCATGAAGGAGAAGCCGCCGGGCGCCGAGACCAGGACCGATTTCGCCCGCGCCGGCCCGGCCCCGGCCTCCGTAATGCAAATGCGGATGCCGGCCCAGAACCCATACGCCTTGCAGGAGACTCGGCCGCCCGTGGCGGCGCACCTGCGGTACCGGGGAGGGGATAAGACCACGACTACTTACGATCTCGTCGAGCAGATGTATTATCTGTACGTGAACGTGGTCAAGGCCAAAGATCTTCCTACCATGGATGTCTCCGGCAGCCTCGATCCCTATGTGCTAGTGAAGGTCGGGAACTACAAGGGAGTCACCAAGCACCTGGAGAAGAACCATAACCCGGTGTGGCGGCAGATATTCGCATTCGCGAAGGAGCGGCTGCAGTCGAATTTCCTCGAGGTGATCGTGATGGACAAGGATACAATTTCCCGGGACGATTTCGTGGGGAGGGTCGTCCTGGAGATTTCTGAGGTGCCGGCTCGAGTTCCGCCGGATAGCCCTCTGGCTCCTCAGTGGTACAAATTGGAGAACAAGGGAGGAGAGAAAACCAGGACCGGCGAGATCATGCTCGCCGTGTGGATCGGGACGCAAGCCGACGAGTCGTTCCCGGAGGCCTGGCATTCCGACGCTCACAACATTAGCCACACCAACTTGCAAAACACTCGATCCAAGGTCTACTTCTCACCGAAGCTGTATTACCTTCGAGTTCACGTCATCGAAGCTCAGGATCTTGTTCCCACCGAGGGCGGCCGGCCAGTCGACACCTACGTTAAGGTGCACCTAGGGAACCAGGGAAGGGTGACTAAGCCTTCCCAGGTGAAGACCGTGAATCCCGTGTGGCAGGAGGAGCTGATGTTCGTGGCGTCAGAGCCGTTCGAGGAATACATAATCGTGTCGGTCGATGAACGCGTCGGGCCTGGAAAGGATGTGCCCCTAGGGAGGTTGATACTCCCGGTCAGGGACCTTCAGCAGAGGTTCGATACCAGCAAGCTGCCCGATGCTCGGTGGTACAACCTCCACAAGCCGTCCATCATCGAAGAAGGAGAGAAAGAGAAGAAGAAGGAATCGAAATTCTCCAGCAAGATTTGCATTCGGTTTTGTCTGGAAGGTGGGTATCATGTCCTTGACGAGTCCACGCATTTCAGCAGCAATCTTCAGCCGTCGGCGAATGCTTTGAGGAAGAAGAGCATCGGAATTCTCGAGCTCGGGATCCTGAGCGCCCGGAACTTGCATCCCATGAAGGGGCACGAAGGCCGGACCACCGACGCCTATTGCGTAGCCAAGTACGGGAACAAATGGATCAGGACCAGGACTCTGCTAGACACCCTGGCTCCCCGGTGGAACGAGCAGTACACCTGGGAAGTCTACGACCTGTGCACCGTGATAACCATCGGAGTCTTCGACAACTGCCACGTCAACGGGAAAGACGACTCGAGGGATAAGCGAATCGGGAAAGTGCGAGTTCGCCTTTCCACTTTAGAAGCCGATCGGGTGTACACTCACTTATATCCCCTCGTCGTCCTGCACCCGTCCTCCGGCCTGAAGAAGCTCGGGGAGCTCCATTTGGCCTTACGGTTTACTTGCACAGCGTGGGTGAACACGGTGGCTCAATACGGCAGGCCTTTGCTTCCGAAGATGCACTACATCCAGCCCATACCGATTCGGTACATCGATTGGCTCCGGCACCAGGCAATGCAGATCGTGGCGGCACGGCTGGCCCGGTCCGAGCCGCCGCTCAGGCGTGAAGTCGTGGAGTACATGTTGGACGTGGATATCCACATGTTCAGCCTGAGGAGGAGCAAAGCCAATTTCGGCCGGATCATGTCCCTTCTTTCAGGCATCTCCGCCGTTTTCCGGTGGTTTGACAGCATTTGCCACTGGAGGAACCCTGTGACCACATGCCTCGTTCATATACTGTTCTTTATACTCGTTTGCTACCCAGAGTTGATCTTGCCGACGGTTTTCCTGTACCTCTTCGTGATTGGGATTTGGAATTACCGATTCAGGACGAGGCTCCCGCCCCATATGGACGCCCGGCTGTCGTACGCGGAGGGGACCCATCCGGACGAGCTCGACGAGGAATTCGACTCATTCCCCACATCCAGGCCTTCCGATATCGTTAGGTTGAGGTATGATCGGCTGCGGAGCATTGCAGGAAGGGTCCAGACCGTGATCGGGGATTTAGCCTCGCAAGGCGAACGGGCTCAGGCGATATTGAGTTGGCGGGACCCGAGGGCCACCGCGATCTTCATCATCTTCTCATTGATATCGGCGGTCATCATCTATGTCACTCCGCTCCAGGTCATTGTCGTGCTGGTCGGGCTCTACCTGCTGCGGCATCCACGGCTCCGGGGTAAGCTGCCTCCCGTGCCGGTCAATTTCTTCAAGAGATTGCCGGCCAAGTCGGACATGCTACTATAAGGTAGAGTTCATATATATATAGACAGACGAATTAACTACGTATAAGTCTTGTCCTATTGATTCAATATTTATATATATATTTGAGACAATGGTTCACCAATAAACCAGAAGAGGTGGTCTATATTAGAGCAATAATTTGCCAGCAATTTGCTGTCCGAGTCTATCGTCCCTGATAGAAATCTCGCTTTTTCCTAGGACCTGTATTCTTTGTGTTTCTTTGGATAAAGGAAAGGGCAGTTCTTGTTCGATTTCGATGCTTTATCGCCTCTGTTGCTCACTACTGGGTGTTGCTGCAGAAAGCTTTAGTCTGTAGCTTTAGTCTGTAGCATCTGTTATATAGTTTTCTTTGGGAGATAAAAGATATTGAATGGATTAGAATTCACATGTTTGATTCCTTATATACTTTATCGAATACGCCCCTCGGTATATGATTCCGGTTCCGGATTGCGTGGCATTGCGCTAAAATGCATGGTATGCAAGCACGGGGTTTATAAGATATTTTCCGAAATCTGTATGGCTTGAGACTGACCAATGACTCAGTTTAACCTGTACTTAAAGATGTCCCTAGTTTATAAACATGCGCCTAAATGCGAAACGTCCATAGAAAATGAGTTGATCGTTCTAGGCAATCCTCAATAACCATCGGATCCACATAGTCCGGTCCTGGAAGGTTGCTACAACGGTTGCCTCATACCACTCTAGTTGATGAGATGGAATATCAATTGCTCGGCGTTTATTGCATGAACCATCGGCGACAAAAAGTGTGGTAATTTCCTAGCGGATCACCATTCACTTGATCATAGCTCTCTTTCTTACCATGCATGGCAGGTCACTTGAATTGAATCGTACATTTTTCTTTTTCAATTTCACTGCAAATAGATCCGAAATAAAACGAGAAGAGGTTTGCAAGAGATTTATGACTCCTGAGACTTGGTGAAACTTTCTAAATAAGCTTGAACTGCATGAGGATTGTCTTATGGTATCAGCGGCTGTTTCCTAGATTGGATCCATCCAGCAAATCCCCTCCCGTGAACTATGTGACCCGATTTGCTCACGACTCTCCACTTATATCTTCATAATCCAGCCCTTCCCACAAATTTCGTACCTCATATTTGTTTCAGTCTCCACTCTATAGCGAGATGTGTAAGCCTTGGTTCTACCACCAATTTACACCCACATGGCCGGAGTAGAAACCAAAAAATGCATCAGCATTTCACGACAAAGGTTTCCAGGTTACAGAGGCAGCCAATTTACTTGACCGGTAGCAATAGAAAGAACGACAAACTCAATAACCTCACTCTCCTTTTTCCTAGGACTAACGTGTTCAGACACATCCTGCTCTACAATCACACTAAGCAAGAATTCTATCTTAAGTGACATTGTTCTGCCAGAAACTGAACTAATCAATCCTACATACAATGCGCTAGTCAATGACTGACCGTATATCTCCACCAAGTGCAAAATATTCTGACAGGACTGACAAAAAATGTTACAAATTCCAGGGGAAAATTATTCTGCGCCTTTGGCAAAAGTAGCTCCCAGCTATTTCTAACTCGACCATGTCGGTATAGAGGTAATGCCGTTGCAAACCACCACTTCTGTATAAGCCCTACTCACCAGAGAGAGAGAGCAAACCTGAAAAACAATTGGAAGTAGCCACAGATTCAATCAGCAGGCACCGTACAAAGCAAGCCATGTCTGGGACTATGCTCCAAAGGATACATTGTTGTCCCTCTAACATATTTTTTATGGTCTATTGCCGATTTTCTGAGACTGGAGAGTCCTCTGGAGCTCCTTTTAATTTGCTTTTTGATTATGGAACAAGCTGCCAGAGGGTCCAAAGATGCAGCTCCGACCCTCCTGCAATCATACAGAAAAACAATCAACCAAACTCCAAATATAAATCAACACCCAAAAATTGCATGACTTTTACCATGTCAGTCTGTCAACTACAACTAGTAGTGATTAGGCTTTTGCTTTTTGTTGAGATAAACACAAAAATCATGGTGATGGCCCTAAGTTACAGCAAGGCAAGACTCACTCCATCTAGTTTCGTTTGAACAAATTTTCAGTCTAGATAAGCAGGCAAAGATAAATGCCAAGTTGACTACAGGATTTGATCTTGCAAAAGAGGAAAATAGATGTTTATCACTAGAGTTCTGACTCGCAGAAATAGCCTATAAACCCAATTATGCCTGGAAAAAATCAAGTGATTCAAGTCTTGAAATGCTATTGTGGAACTTATTTGAGGCTTTGAGCATGGAGATACATATGAAGCTATTAAGTACTATGAAGAATATGGACAAATGTGGAGCATCACCTTAACACTTTCTCTGATGCAATTCTTGCAGCTCTGATTAAGCTATGGCTTGGCAACCACTTCACAGCACGGTTTGGAGCAGCACGCATTGGAGAATGAATCTTGATGAGCTTTACAGGACAAGATGAAAAAAAAATGACATGGGACAATGTTAGTTACTAAAACTGCCAGGTGAGCATTCTAACATACAGTGGGATGGAATGCGATGATGATACATTTCAGAAGTACAAATTACGAAGATAGGATAAAAAGCTGAAACAAGTTAAAAATGGATTCAAATCTCAAGCAAGAAATGCAATTGACTTATCATGTAAATGATATATAAAGAATTAATTCATCTAAATACTTCACCAGATTGATGTAAAACCAAATCCTATTGCCAGAGTCTTCCTAGACTTTATTATAGAAAATTTTAAAGGTTTAATTGAAAAAAGTAGATAAACTCTTCACATACCCCCAGGCACTCCATCATCTGATAGTAAGCCCGACCATGAAGAGGTGTATGACCTTTTCGAGATTCTGAAAAGTATCTAGTCCTGAGAGAACACTTATGAAGGATACATGATTAGGAAAAACCAGAGATCCACAGTGAAAACATGAAAGAGGTCATATGATATACGCAAATTACTAAATCCATACCATTCTTTATAACCAGGATCCACGGTGAAACCATACATATCTACTGATTCACACATAGACAGAGCAAATTCAAGAGCCTTGAGCCCAGTTCCTTTAGCAGCAGATCCAAAGGATGCCCCCAGCATAAGGTACACAGGATTTTTTATAGGAAGTTCCTGCAAAAGGCAAACCTTGTACCAAGTAAGGAGGATGCTCCAAACACATCCATGAGACAAATTAAGAGAAAAAGGAAACTTACAGACCCTTATCATCTTGCTCATGATATCATGGATTGTCGTTTTTATGATCAGAACTTCCTTCCTCGTTTCTGCAGAAGAGTGTCGTTACTATATCTCCAGTGTAGTCAGACAACATGATAAGTAAGGTGCCACACATACCATCTAACTCAACAACCTTATCAAGAGCTTTTGCAGATCCCTATTGAGAAGACGAAATGAACTTTTCTTTCCCACATAATCCGTATAATTCTGGTAGACACAGACAGTCAGAAGCAGGTAAAGTAGAGTGGAAATTGAAATTTCACATCCAATATGAAATTTGACCTGGATAGGTGCACCATTTTCCCGGATGACAACATCATAATCATCTATCTCCTTTCCAAACCTTGTTTTTAGAAGATCTCCAGAGTTACCAATGACAGCACAGCGGTCGAACTGCCGTGGAATGTATGGGGGTGTTTCAGGAAGTACCAGGGATAGTTTCTCCTTGCATAGAGTCTTATTTTCACATCGGTTGCTGGAATGCAAAAATATACCTCGTCAGACTATGGGTGCACAATTTTTCTGTAGCTTGGTCTAGTTAGCTATACTAATTTCTATAAACAACTCCCTAAGGTGACTGAAACTATGGAAGAATACAATAACCAAGGGAAGAGAACGGATGTTACTAATTTCACCGGCAAAACAAACTTCATATACATGAACAGCTGGAACTGACTGCATGCAAGAACGAAATTTCCTATATATTGAAGATATGTTAATAAATTCCATCCTACAGACTTCTGCAAAACGTTTCTTTCTTTCTTTATCATTATGGCATTCTCAAACCAAGCAAGGGCTGCATCGAACTATGAACAGCATTTAGAGAAATCTACATGATACTTACAGTTGTATTCCTTTGTTAATCCTCTGCCATGCGTAGTCTTCCCACCCATTCGGTAGAGCATCAAGGAACTCCCTGGTAAGTATAGTCGTACTATTCCTCACCTGTTGGCAATCAACTCACTACATAATAAATCAATCGCATAGCGTATCTGATTTCTCAGGAACCAATATCTCAACTTGCGTTTCAATTTACCAACCCTATGCTCACCTGTTCCCACGTAGCCACAGCTTCGCAAAGATTGAAATCAAAAGACAAACCTTCAAGTTCTCCAGATTTCGGATCTTTCTGCCAAACAAAACCCATTTCACGCTAAGAAAAACCAAAGAGAAACGCAACTGCCCAAGGACAACGAACCACCACAAACAGCAAGAAGACACCAATCACCCACCCATTTGGAAACAGTGTCGGGAGGGAAGCTCATGGTGACTTCGCAAATACTCTTCCCGCCGACGGCTTCTAATCCCAGTCCATTCGCCTTCTGCACGAACGGCAAGGTAGCGAATCGTAACCGTTCCCACTACACGATCGATCCCAAAAAAAAAAAAAAAAGGAAGAAAAAGAGGAGGGGAAGCGACTGACCACGCACTTTTGGAACTGGCCCTGCAGAGACCGGAGGGCATCCAGATCGTCGTCGGAGAGCCGGTAGCCATCGTCTGCGGGCACGGAAGCAAAGACAGGGGATACGGCGGGGTCAGTAAATCACAGCGCATTCTAATCGCCGGCGACGAACGGGCGAAGATGAAATCGGGGAATGGGGGAGAGGGAGGGCCGGAGGAGGATACAGAGATTGGAGACGCCGGTGATGTAGATGCAGAGCGCGACCAGACCGGAGGCGAGGGCGAGAAAGAGGCCGAGCGGCAGCACCCTCATGGCGGTCGTCTTCTTCTTCCTCGGGCCTCGACAGGAGGAGGAGGAGGAGCTCGAGTTGCAGATTCGGGCTCCTGCTGCGGTGGCAAAGACGGTGATCTGCAAAAGAAAAAGACAAGCAAAGTTTGCAGCCGATGTCGGAGGACCGGAGAAGGGGTGAGCCGAGCCGAGCCGAGCCGAGGCGGCAACGGGATCTAGAAGTGTTGGAGTGAGGCGAGGGCCCTCTGAAATTTCTTTGGATTCGGTTTAAAATAGGAATTGAAGATATTATTCGTCCCTCATTTTTCGTTCAATTTTTATTCGATCGGTAATTAAACTATATTACACATTAATTTCCATCTAAACCAAATAACCCTAAGAGAACTCAAAGAAAAATGCGATGTTAGGACAATGGATTAGGGATGATCGATTTTTGATCCGGTCCGATTCCAAACTTGGAAATTGGAAACTAGATGATTGATCCTAAGATTAAATCGGACCCAATCACCAATCCGGTCTAATGGAATTGATCAATTTTTTTCCACTATTTAATACTATATGTTATGAAGAAATAAAAAAAATGGATTAATTTTGTTCTTTTGAAAAAATAATTAAAAAAACATATGTAGTCGGTTTGATCAAGACATAAAATAAGTAGGGCTTTCTTGAAATTGGGAACTGAGAAAACTAGACTGGATCACTCGAACATTGGTTTTACTTTTAAGAATTGAAAATCGGACCAACATTATCAGGAATTGGATCAATCAGCCGATTTGGTTCGGTTTGGACGATTCTTGACTCAGATAGTTCGTTTTGCACAATTGTCGACAATCCTCATCGACCTTGATTGCATTCCAACGGTTCTGGTCGGGCTCAGGCAAGAGAAAATATTGGGTAGACTAGTGATTCACACATTAGCAAAAAACTCGTCCATTTAATACGCGACACATGTTCCGTGGGCCCCATATTTCTGATTTTTCACAAAATTTCCTCACTTTTCTTCTTCCCTCTTTCTCTTCCTCCGTCTCTCTCTGCTCCGTCCCTTCCTTCAAAAACAGAGGCCAAGATCTCGGTTGTTTATGGAAGTCGGTCCTTCCTTCACCGAGATCTCGGCCTTAGTCGACCGGCCAGCCATGGAGGTCGAGATCTTGATGCAGGGGAGGAAGGTGGTGGTGTCTCGAGCTTGCCGGGGCGTCGATTTCACCATGGGCTTCGCCGTCGACCAGGAGGGGGGGGCTACCGCCACCCACGGCTGGTCGCTCAGGACTCTCTCCGGGGGCAAAGTGCGAGTCGGGAGGGAGAGAGAACCGACCGTCGTTGCTGCGTTTGGGGAGGGAGAGAAGACCATGGAGAGAGAGAGGGGAGAGAAACTTGCAATTTCTGAAAGTTTTAGAAAAATCAGAAATATGGGGCCCACGGACACGTGTCGTGTATTAAATGGACTAATTTTTTGCTGATGTGTGAATCACTAGTCTATCCAATATTTTCTCCTCGGGCAAGGCTAGCCAATATGTTGGTGTGCCGCCACCGCCGCCTACCCAACCTGAGTGCAATTTCTGAAAGTTTTAGAAAAATCAGAAATATGGGGCCCACGGACACGTGTCGTGTATTAAATGGACTAATTTTTTGCTGATGTGTGAATCACCCTCCCCTCCTCGGGCAAGGCTAGCCAGTATGCAGGTGTGCCGTCGTGGCCGCCTACCCAACCCGAGTCCCATCATTTCTTGAGTATATTGAGCACTCCGATCAGGGTCCCTTTTGCCAGTTCGTATTAGCTTTTTCTACATTTTTTCCACTCACATTACGAAAAGTTAACAATTCGAGAAAGGAACACCAGCGAACAAAAAGCAGTGCAAAGTCCCATTTGAACCATTTGCAAACATTGGAGGATCAATGATGCAATTTGCCCTATGAAATTCTCTAGGAGATTGACCTTGGGTAGGCTTAATGTTACTAACATGCATCGATTTGCATTACCAATAGAAATTACAATGAAAGCGTATTAATTTATATTAATAAACAAGCTTGAATAAGGGTGTCGTGTTTAGACCTATTGCCTATGTTTCGTAATTTTTTATAGATCGCGACCAACATATAAGTTTTACTTTTTGGCCTTGTACTTCTACAATTAATTAATTTAAGAGAGATTTTCTTAGTGCACTAAGAGAGACATTAATTATGAGATTTTATTCTAATTTCACTTTATTTTTTTTATAACATACTAATTTCACATTTTAAACCGTCAGTGTTGGCAAAAGTAATCCTAGTACCATCCAAATTGTATTGGATCAAAAATACATGATGTCTAGGCCATTCTAGGACCATAAACTTGCGTATCTTTAATAAGAACTCGGTGTGTGTCAGGGATGGTAGGAATTGCCGCACTTGATAAAATTAGTCGAGTCCTTAAAAAGCCTTAGACATCACAATAATATAAAAAAAATACAAAATACTCGTTGTGGGTTAGGTTAGGGACTATGCATAATCCATTTATACTTAGACATAAATTATTTAGATATATATTATTGTTGATAATGAAAATTTTTTTTATCGATTAATTATTTCAAGTGATAAAACTAATAAATTTTTAAAAAATATTTTTAAAATTATCCATTTTTCGTAAAAATAAATCATGTTATACTAAGAAAGGAAGCCCATAAATGTAATTGACGTTATACGGAAAAAGGAAGCGGTCACATCCAAAATCATGACCGAAGGCCTAACCTTTTGCGGCCTTCACCCGGCCAACTTAAATCTCAAAGCACATCTGAATAATCAAAACGCCCGAGATTGAGCGTGAAAGTCATACATGGGTATGTCAATGTGTCAGATACATTGAAACTTCTCACCTTATTCTTTCGTCATCTAATTTGAGCGGAAAAAGGTCTCCAAAAAGGCTACCCGGAAACTCCCTCGTCCATGTTCTTCACCGTTGGCGCTTGGCCGAGCAGATTGCGCACCTCGTCGTTCCATTGATTACATGACCCGACTTCTGGGACCTCTAGTCCGGACCTCTTGCGAGAGAGAAATTTAGCAGCACCAACCCTCTAATTTCATCAAAATCCACATGCTCTCATCTGCTCAACATCAATGTAATCGAACATTAAAATTCGAATTTGTCAAATATAAAAAGGGAAAGCAAAAAAAAAACAAAAAAGAAAAAGAAAAAGAAAAGAACTCTAGGAAAGCAAAGTAAATCTCGCCGTTGGATTCTTGAAGCCAATACGAGAATCTGTCAAACATGTGTCCCGATGAAGTTGGCAGCAAAACGAAACGAGCGTAATTAAAGTCGGGTGTACTTGGAACGAAACGAGCTGATCTCGGCAAGGATGTCGGAGAACATGTTCTTGTCTTATGGGTTAGGAATTCTCCTGTTTGCGTCAATCGCTGCACGTCGCGAGCCTCAGGAGTCTCGATCTGCCATTGCGCTCTCAGGTTTTTCTACTCGCGTTCATTTTCTTCTCGCGGCTTCGATCCGTCTTGGCTTCGTCGCCGAGCTTCGTCCGGCAACGTCGTTAGGATTTCCGATGGATTCCATGAAGGGACAAGGAGGGATTCAGATGCTGTTGACTGCGGAACAGGATGCTCAAGAGATCGTTTCGAGCGCTAAGAATCGTAAGGGATAGAGCGAATTCGCGTTTGTTTTAAATTTTTAAGAGGTCATGCGGTGATGTTCTCATTTTGGAAGAACGAGTATATCATATGGGCGAGAGAATTTCCTCAAATCATATCTTTTTTGTCGCTCTTAACCCGTTTATCAGTTTGGTCTGTTTATTTTGTATGATTCAACAGTGAAGACCACGAGATTGAAACAAGCGAAGGAAGAAGCGGAAAAGGATATTGCGACATATCGATCACATCTAGAGGCTGAGTACCAGAAGAGGATTGCCGAGGTGCTTTGTGCTTATTTTGTAGCCGGAAAATCTGTTCTTCTTGGTTATTTTTTTAGTTGTTTGTATGAACTGAGGCTTGCTGTTTGTGACTCGTAGACGGGTGGGGCATCCGGAGCGAATGTACAAAGGCTCGAAGAAGAAACAGATGCGAAAATCCAGAACTTGAAAGGATCTGCTTCGAAAGTCTCCGAGGATTTAACTGAGATGTTGATCAAGTACGTTACGACAGTGAAGGTGTGAAGACCGATCTTGTTACTTTCATTTGAAGATGAAATGTCGATTAGGCTGAGTTCGGAGAGGATCAGTGCTTCTTTCCATTTCATTCATGTAATGACATCGGCATAGCCCATTTCTCATATGTCTTAGCTCGCTCTCCTCTTCTTGGGCTTTTCCCTCTCAATCTAGCAAGACTGTCATTTATGAAATGCTTAATTTCACTCAAACCGACACATGATATGAGAATCCAAGTGAACACGGACAGAATTGCTTGGCGTCTATGACGATCGAGAACGGTTTTGAAAACAAGATTGTCACGATAATGTGACGAACTTAGGTTGCTACTCATAGGAAAGTTTTGGTTTTCAAGCACTAAGTTATCGTTTGGAATGAAAATGCTCTCCGGACAGCGCATGTGGTGTTCATTTTCGCCATTAGTATTCTTTGCTTTTTCATCATCTTATCTTCCTCGCCTTCCCATCCCACCGCTCAAATCCACCAACCTGCACCACTTGTCGTCTCATTCCTATGTCGTCCTCCATTGGCAATTTTGCATTCCATTCCGATTGTCACTCTGGAATGCAAGATGCCCTCCAAAGCTTAGACACTTCCTTCGGAGATGCAGTAACGGAGCTATTGCCGCCAATGGAAATCTTTTCAAAAGAAGGTTGAGACCTAACCCCGTGTACCCCTTCTGTGATGATTTTGAAGACATTGAGCACATGTTTTCCCAATGCCGTGAACGTGGTGGTATCTGGTTTGGTGGTGCTGATGTTAAAGTGCATAGAGAGCATATTTTTCAGAATGAATGATTGGTTGCTTGCTTTAACTGATGGAAAGGTCCTATCCAAGGAGGGTAATGTCACATCGTTCATGAACATAGCCTTACTGTTGCTGGGCAATATCGAAGAGTAGGGAACCAGGCACTGGTTCTGCCTAAGACCGTGAGCGATGAGGAAGCTGTAAAGAGAATTCAGAGAGCTTGTGGGAAGTTCTTTTCCTTGAGGAAGGTGGTAGATAAGGCAAAAAGGAAGTACTGAGAAGAGACTGCAGAAACTCCTTTTACATTGATTCTCGACAGATTATCTTATTCGAGGATCACGTTCTTTTTTCTTCAATTGGTCGGATATTTGAGAATCACGTTACGTACCAGAGTTCCGACCGCTTTTCGAGATCAAAAGTGTTGAAGTGAGGGAAGTTTTTAACAATGTCGCATGCCTATATTACTTTCAAGAGCTCTTTGATTTTCATTTAAATTATGGCAATCTATATCCACCCATAAATTCTGGCTATATTCAATTAGCTTCTCTTGGGTTAGCCCCCATTGATTATTGACTAAACTGTGTTTGGCCGGCAAAATCGCACTTTCAAAGTCATCACTTATGATAAATCGAAGAGAAAAGTTTAGAAGTGAATCCATGAATAAGGCAAAGAGCGAAATTATAAGTACACAGCCCGTGTGCTCTTTTCTTTTTCCCCATGAACCCCGTCTATCACTATTAATTTGGATAATTTTTCAACTTTTTTTAAAAATATAACTACACAATCCATGGTAATAAGAGTGGGTCGCGTATGCAGAAAAAGGAGCAAACAGATTATGTACCGTACAGAGATGTCAAAGGAAGATGGCATGTAAGGGGCGAGAGTTGAATATTGTTGCTTATGAGAATGTAAGAATCGAAAGGGAGATTGTTTTTATTGCCTAATCAAACCAAACTTGTCCAGGTAATACATGTGTTATCCTGAAGACAAATTTGGTTAGCATTCAATTACATCAGTTAATTTATTTCCAAACGAGTTTTGTTAAAAATAAATAAAATATGGCACGTTTGCGTTTCTGTCCCTTTAAATTTATGAACTAGGCAAGAACATGCGTGGACTTTGGAGCAAGATGATTAGTTCGTGAGCAGCAAAATAAAGTGATCCAGTTTGTAAAACATGAGCAAGATAATCACCGCAAAGCTTTAACATAAAAACAATGGCGAGACTAGCAACGAGTAAATCTTGCTTAGATGCACTGGCCAATTTGCAAACCACCACACAAGATTTCAGAAAATGTACAGTTAACGTTATATAAAAAACAGCACGATCCATCATATTTTAAAATGTAGATGCATCTAAATATACATTGTATATATAATGACCATCTAACTTTTAACCAATAATATGGTTGCATGACATCAAATAAAACTAAGCCATTGTTGTCCTTTTGATTTGCGCAACATGCTACTTTACGAGTCATAGGATCACTGTACTTAAAGAAGCATATGATACAGTGTAAAGCTGCAGTCAAACCTTGAGTTTGAAACCGGCCTGCCTCCATCCTGCGAAGCATAAGCCTCAGAGCTAACGAAGTGATATAGAGACAAAACAACTTACTCTCTTTTGCACACGGGTATATGTGTGCATATGAACTAAGTAAGTCTGTATATGAAATCAGCAAAGGCAACAGTAGCAACCCTCTCCATATATATGGAATGTGCTACGTCCTCTAGCTGTCGTTTTACAATATAAGATCCCCTGGTAACCAAGAAAAACCATGTAGCATCCAATCTTACTGTACTTTCTACTAAAAAAATCTTTTTTTTTTTTTTTTTTTTTGGGAACACTAAAAAAATATATATATATATTTTTTGTAACCCAGGGAACTCCCGCACGTACGCGGCAGGAAATGAAAAACCCAGGGCGACACGTGCCACCATCAAGCACGTGCCACCAGGGTAAGTTCACAAATGACTCCGCTGGGATTTGAACCCCTCCCCTTCGGTAGGGGGGGAAAGCCCAAAGCCAAGCGGAGCCACCACATGGGGTGGTAATTACACTTGCTAAATCCAATATTACAAGCAGCTTTGTAGTAGTCAATTTGAAGTTAATGAATGGGGATAAAAGGCTCATTTATTAAGTTAAATTAGATTACATCAGATAGTTATGTATACAATTCCAATTTAGATAGGAATAACCGAGATAATATTACGGTGATTTGGGTGCGCTAGTTGTAAAATAATTTAGCCCGAATGCTACCTAGCTAATTGAGAACAAACCCTTCAAAAGTTCTTGAAAACCCAAGTCTTGTAGGATTGAAATCCTCCTCCTTGTACACACGAGAAATATTAGCTACACAGTTCTTTGTCCAAGAGGTGTGATGATAATGGAAATCTGAAAGAATAACGAAGCTGTTCATAGCAATCAATTAGCAAACACTATATCACTCATTCAGTAGTCCATAAGCACTTCATCAAGTTTTAATTGCAGCCGATCTATATCGAGGCACCCGGCATGGCAAACCTGAAGTAGAGACGACAAGACAATAAGGCAATGAATTCTTAGTGCTTAGATCTGTTTTCCTGAAAACCAAACTAACTAAAACCCTAATTCTACAACACTTCTTCATGAAAGTTATACCTCGGATTGGATGGTGTGGATAAATGTCATTTCACTACTTCTAGTGGAAACACAACTTGCTACACTAATTCCTTCTTCAAGCAGTAGTTGCAACACCTTTGATAATGGAAAATTATGGTCTTGGTCTGAAGCAGCACTTCTGATGATTATTTCCACTCCATCCAGACAAGGCCTTACACTCAGAGCTCTCGCTGAATGATTACTGCTCTTCAATTCATCTGTTCTACTTTGCAGCTCTTCAATCTTCCCCTCAAGATGGTTTATGTAATTTATGGCCCCGCTTATATGATCTGATGTCGCTTGCTTCCCCTAAAATTCCCTTGCACAAAAACCCTAATTTAGGGGAAAACACGAGAACGACAAAAAAGATGAGCTCTCTGATTACCTTAATATACTCGAGAGGGACCAATGATCTGAGAGACGCGTAAAGGGTGCTCATCTCTTGCCGCCTCCGCCGTTCAATGTCTCGATGCATCCTCTTCTGAGGATCACAATCTTCATCCCTTTTGTTGCTTCCGCTGAAGGATACGAGTACAGATTTGTCTAAACCCTTGTTCCCGTCCTTTGGGTCGGTGACGCAAAGGGCAAGAAGATCTTGATCATCATGAATGATCCGATCCTCCGGAATCGCGTAGTGATTCGGTGGGAGATAGGGCAGATCGTTGTTGGGTTGTAAAGGAAACATATTGGTCGTGAAAGTATAAACTAATGGAGGAGCTCTTAAGCTTTGAACTGGGATGGAAATGGAGATCAAAGAAGAGGAAGAAGAGTTATATTAATCACGTTAGGGGGTGCGTGGGGAGTACTATATTCTCCTTTTGATGGGCCTCAAGTGTCGGCAGATTCTTGAAAATCTCCTCGAATTAGCACAATCACTTTAATTAAAGCTTAGGTATGGTGTGCTGTTCTTAAGGCAAACCAGACCTTATCCGCCTTGAGACACACATCACATGTCAATGGGCTTTGTATAATACGATTATTCCACTCCAATACCGGAAAAGAAAAAGATTCTCATTGATTTGGATATGGTCTTCGAATAAAAATATGAGGAAAATGATGGAAACTATCTTAAATTTTGTTGCGTATGGTTGTCGTCTAATGGAAAAAAAGAAGAGGAAAATGACAAAAATAATCCCCAAATTTTGATTCAATATGCAATATGGTTCTTGAACTTTTAATTTGTTTAAAATGATCCAAGAATTTTAGCCTAATGTATAATGTCGTCTTTGAACTTTTAATTTGTTTAATATGATCTTTAAACTTTTGATATATGTTCAATTTAATTCTCGGATTACGTGAAAACAACTTGAATAATTGAATGATAACATTAAACATTTTCATATAGTCCATGGACTAATTAAAACATGTACAAAAAGTTTGGGATCGCAGTGCATATTTAATCAAACTTCATTGATCATTTGTGTCATTATGTAAAAAAAAATGATGAAAACTATCTAAATTTGATTCTATCTAATAAATCAAATCAATAGTTCATAAATGTTTTCAATTATAAATGCATGGTGTGTTTCAGCTCCAAGAGAAAAGCTTGAGTGTTAAATTCAAAACTCGTTAATATGTTAGTTCGTTGAATTGCATGACAACAAGAGAACTTTACTATATTCATTACAATATTCCACAAAATGATATTATCGTCACAAGTTTGGATCAAGAAACTGACTTAATTATAGAAACAAAGTTTTAGCTAGTTCCTTAAAATTAATGTAAAGTTCTGATTGTTTGAAGGAAAATTGTTTTCAAGGTATTGTTTTTCGACTTTTCAGTATTTGGATGATGGAAAGCTAATAGATTTATGGAAAACATTTTTCATGGATTGAAAACAACAATATTAGATTGGGGGAAAGTAACTTTCCCTTTTAACTACAATATTAGACTGGCCACTAGCATTACTGTCTAGTGGCCAAATTTGGCCGTCGACATCCCTTGGGTGATCTCAAGCACGATGCTTGGGTTGCTCAAGCATCGTGCCTGAGGTCGGAGGTCGCGACCTAAGCATCGGCGATGCTGGGTCGCGTGAACCCGGGCGTTGCGCGACCTCCAATGGTGTGACCCCAGTAGTAGTGGCTAGCCTCCACCTTCTTGATTTCTTAAAAAAAAAAAATCAAAGGAGGTTGACTTGCATTTTCCAAATGCTGAAGGCCTAATGTAGGTCCTCACCAGCTTTGGGCTTTCAGCATCTCTAATGCAAGCATTTGGCTAATGAGACTCCCAAATGCTGAACCAAACATTCAATATTTTTCCCAATGGGACTTTGAGGGCTGAAAGTCCCTTTGGGAAAGCTGAACCAAATGGAGCCGAAATCAGTTTCCCTAAATTATCAAACAAATTAAAACTAACCATTTGCGTTTGTTTCGCAAAACTTCATAGTAAAAGAAATATTTTTCATTGAAATAATTTTTAAGAAAAATGATTAGTTTTCATTTGTTTGGTTGATTTCTTTCTTACTAATTGGGAAAGTTATTTTCCTTCAACCTCCGTTGTTAATCCATGGAAAATGTTTTTCGTAAATTGATTAGTTTTCTATCATCCAAACACCAACAAGTCAAAAAAATAATTTTTCTAAAAATGATTTTCCTTCAAATAAACGGATCATCGGTATGTATATGATCAATAGATTATGGAGTTAATTTTCTTGATTGATATAAGATCATAGACAACCTCCTTGAACCGACAACATTTGATCACCGACGCCAAAAGAGCAGGCGAAGGAAACAACTAACGTAATCTCTTTTGCAAGGTTACCTGGTACGGGTGGTGCTTCCTCAAAAGCCGTGTCCATTTGCAAGTTCTGCTGGGTAATCCTTGCGGCCGCAGCACCTCCATAATACAGTCCATGAAATATGATTCCCAATCATTGTCCGTCTAAGTCGAAACCCCTGAAAGCTGATTAAAACCGTTCGCTCGGTCAACAAATTCATCTTGGGCCTGGTCGAGTTCTAGCGTTGCGTAATGACCCTCTTAGTGCTTTTTGGAGCTGGCCAGCCTCCTTTTGTCCAAGCAATCGCTTGCATCACCCAATGAGGCTTAATTAATTACGATTGCGATTCGCATAACCAACTAAGATTATAAACAATGGATGCTTGCAAAAGTGGATAATTGAACGATCGGTAGAAGCCTAAAATTGTCAGGATAGAGCACGGTAAAATCCTGATACTTATATTCGGGAGATTGCTAAAAAAGAGTTTAAGTTCAAGCATGTCAATATATTCAGTTGAATTTATAGTTATACAAAGAAAATCAATTACCTTAAGTTCAAGCCCGTCGGAAATTACTTTACATTACATGAATTCTCTTATATGGGACTTTTTTTACCACAATTCATACATACAACTCAAAAAAATGATGATAGGGCATTGTGACAAACGTCCCAATTTAAAAATTTGGGGCGTTTTTCCAACTTTCTTGTAATTTTATGGGCGTTCTTCTATGAGAACCTATCAACTTATGGGGACGTCTACAAGACCTCACTCTCTCCATCTTCTTGATCATCACTTTCTCCTCCGAGTAGTTTAAGCGGTGTCGAGGAGTTGACAAGTCAATGTGCATGAAGTAGACAATATCAAAATGATAACGGGGACAATCAGTGATGACCAGGAAGACAAGTATGAATCAATTGAAGGAAGTTAAAAGTACTCAACCTATTATAATTTATACCCGCGAGTCCGTTGAGAACTGTGGGATGAAGTGCATCGAGCCCACCTTTCACAACAAAAAATTTCTAAATCAGGCTCCTTTTGCAGGGTGGGGAAATCAATCGAATGAAGAAGGGAGCGAGTGTTGACGTCAAGTGATCATGAGAGAGAATGATTGAGGTGAGTGAGTGCAAAGACTGAGTTTTGGGCTGGATATACCAACACGTGCTATGCACGTGGGTTAGTGACGGTCATGTCCCCATGCCATCCACAATTTGGGATGGAAAAGAAAAAGACTAGCGAGCTCGTAGGACCCGTTTGGTTCGGCGTTCAAGATTCTGCGCTTAATTCCCAAAGTTCTTAGGAAAACGCAAACCCGTTTGGCCGCCTTTAGGGAGACTTTGGGAGACGCATGGTGCATCTCCAAGTATTCTTAAAGTCCCTTAGCTCAATGCAGGTCCAGATGTGCATTTGCAAGTTGCATTTTTGGAATGCAACTTGCTAGTACTGTTCATCATCTTCCCCACGTGGTTGTTGGAGCCGACGACCGCTGGCGACCCTCTGGCAACCTCCGGCGGCCAAATTTGGCCGCCGGAGGGCCTGCCTGAAGTTGGGCGACCTCAGGTGGTGGTTGCGTGACCCAAGCATCACCTGAGGTCGTCGCCTCAAGCGGTCGCGTGACTCAAGCGGTCGCCTGGGTCACACGACCTCAAGCGGGGCGGCCTGAGGTCGGGCTACCTCAGGCGGGCCTTTCAACGGCCAAATTTGGCCGCCGGAAAATGAATTTAAAAAAAAAATTATTTACAATTTTTTTTAATAAAAAATTTCAGAAAAGTCCTTTAACAAAACGTAGTATTCACCGAACGGCATTTAGGCCAAATTACAATGTAAAATTTACCAAATGGTATTTGCATTTTGGGAAACTCTTTAACCCAAAGGTATTTGCATTTTCTCAAATGCATTTTCCTAAAGTCGAACCAAACGCACCCGTAGTCTCGAACCCGTTTGCTAAAATCAAAGCGCGCAATCTAGATTCTCAAAATGCTAAGGAAAATGATATTATTCAAACAGCCCAACAAATCCTTTCGTCCTCAACTCTTTTCGCTGCATTTGTCCTTGAAAGAACTCAACTTTTTGAGGAAGCTATTATTAGACCGAACGATGAACATGGGTTAAAAGTCCGTTCTCGCTAGAAGTTGACTCGACGGTCAAAGGATGGAAAAGGCCCGGCCCAAAAGAACTTTCGGACCCGGATCCGGGTTTTAGGTTTTCCGGTTCCAACCCGGGTGGGGCAGAAATTGACTCCGAACCTGGTCCGGACCCGGGCTTGCTGCGGCCTTCTTCGCCAACAAGAAACCTTTCGGAAAGCTTTAATCGGCGCAGTAGACGAAAAGCTTTGCGACCTCCCTCACTTCCTTGCATTTCCCCCTTCCTCACGCACTCGCTCGCATTGGCTCTCTCGCGATCCGTCTGAGCTCGCGATCGCAATCCCAATCCCAATCCCGATCGTCTTCTTCGCTCTCGCTCGAGGCCGAGATCTGGTCAACTCTCTCTCTCGCTCTCTGTTTGTGTCAGTGTGTGTGTGTGTGTGTGGAAGTTCGATCGATAGCGATTTGATGGATCCGTTCGCGTTCTTCTGGCTCGCACGTTGACGCGCGCTTCCTCCTTTCCGCCTTCGCAGGTTCGCCGCTCCGTTGTTCCGCAATGGGAGACAATCAGTACTCTTTCTCGCTCACCACCTTCAGGTGCGTCTGCTTGTGGCCGAGCCGAAGCCCGGCACTCCCGCTCGTCGCTGGTTTTGTTTTCGTCGCGTTCGGTCACTTTCTTTTTTCGATTTCGCGAGTTTGATTTTTTGTTCCGTGTGTGGCGATGGGGGCAGTCCTTCCGGCAAGCTCGTGCAGATTGAGCACGCCCTAACGGCGGTGGGTTCCGGTCAGACGTCTCTTGGAATCAAAGGTGAGTTCCCTCGGGTCCTTAAGGTTGTCCTGTCGGTTGAGTGCTTTTTCTTAGGCACGCTAGAGTCTTTTGTCATGGGAGTTTAAGCATTGTGAGCAGGCCCGCACGGAGTACAGGGGAAGCTTTCTTAGCTGGGATTCTGATAGTACTCAATTTGGTTCTGCCGTAAATTGGGTTTGATTAGTTACGTGTTAGTGTCTCGATGTTCAGCATAGAGGAAATTGTAAACGCCACTTGGCTGTTAGTGGGCGTCGGTAAACAAGTTCCAATGTGTAGGTGTTGCCTTTGAAGAATTCCTTATGTATTGTTTGTGCAATTTATGCTGGGACAAATATCCAATGATTTCATACTTTTCAGCGTGAAATTTGGCATTTTAGACTTGATTGATCAATTCAAGATAGGCCATTTGACCTGAATATCCTTGGGGGTTATAAATAGTTCTTGGCAGGCGATAGCACCAGAAGGATTGAGTTCTTTAAGATTTATTCTCTCTCTCTCTCTCTCTCTCATTCCCTTCTTTGGCCAACATTTGTGTGTATTTTTATGACTAAATATCCTACTATGCAATAATTTAATGGCCTTAATCGGGTCTACTTGATTGCAGCTGCTAATGGTGTTGTCATTGCGACGGAGAAAAAGCTTCCCTCTATATTGGTTGATGAAACTTCCGTAAGTGACTCTTAGCACACCTTTTTATATTCTTTTTGTTTCTTTTGAGGACTGATTTTCTTTATTTAAGAAATACGTGTCTCATGCCTGTTGGTTATGTTTGGACTTGTCTTGATTTTCTTCTTTCCATATTTCTTATGCCCTCAGTGAAATCTGCCTCTTTGGATGGTTGTAATGGGTCCTTGCAAATTTCTGATGAATGAGTTGGGTAGCTAAAGGACTTTCCTGGAGATAGAAAATTTACGTGAAGAAGTTGGGTAGCTAAAGAACTTTCAAGTCTTTTCAATACCTTAGAGGGATAATTGGTCCCAACTCCTACGAACATAATTTTTAGTTTTGGTTTGTCTTATTACGCAAGGCACTAGAATCTATGTCCTGCATTTGGTTAATGTCTCCAATTGGGGGATGGCTTCCCCTCTAATGCTTTACTTATGAAGGGGTTGTCTTGATAATGTGAACAGATGAGATCATACTTGTCACTGTTGTAAATGCTATTAAGGCCCTATGTGTTTGCATTTAGTTCCTTGATTCTTTAACGTCGGACCTTTGCATTCTTTAAATAAATTCTATATAGTCATTGTCTAACCATTTTTCTTTCTTCTCTTTTAAATATTATCGTTTTTACTCTCGTCAGGTTCAAAAGATACAGTGCCTGACACCAAATATCGGAGTTGTTTACAGGTTTGTTTCCTCAATGCTTTTTCATTGCTGCAAGCCTACTTTTTGGGCCCTGTTTCTGATGGAACTATCACCATGGGGCATCCAGTTTTGTGGCAATATGAGTTTGTTCCATGAAGTGGAGGGGGCAATGTGAGAATTAGTTTTTTAATGGGAAAATGATACTAATGTAAAGCTCAGGGACTGAATTCTCTCAAGTTATGCTCGTATTGTTTTTTAGTAAGAGTAAGACATGACATGGTATAATTTGACTTGACTGTGAAGATAATTCATCTGCTAAAGAAATTTTCGAGCCTTTCAGTTCTGCTGTGGAAAGCAGATTTGGCCACTCTTCTCTGGCACCCTTGGAGAATGTATGGTATATAACATGCTTTTGCAATAAAGCAAAAGAAAATTGATTCAATACATACAATACAGTCAAGAAATGTAGGCTTTTGGAAGACAAAAATGCAAGGATTGCACTGTGTTTCCCTTATTTGTTATTATAATTGGAAATTAGTGTTCATCTGAATTCTACAACTTCAGTCAAGCAACACTTCAAAAGTATTTTTCACTATTCCTTTTACTACTTGACATGCTCTACATGTTGCTCTCTTTGGTCACTGATTTATCTTGTCATTTTTTATCAATTCCTGTTGCAGTGGCATGGGTCCAGATTTTAGAGTCTTAGTTCGGAAAAGCAGGAAACAGGCAGAACAGTATCACAGGTTATATAAGGTACCTCATTGCATTCTGAAGCGTGTCCTCTTTTGTTGGATCAAAGTAGTTCACATGCTAGCCATTCTGTTGTGTTGACACCAAGGGTTGTTCTAACCTATGTTTTGTTCATATGTAACCCAAGCAAGCATAGTATGGTTTCGTAAAACGGCAATCCACATTTCACAAGAAAGTTATAGATTATAATATCATAGAAGGACGTTCTTGTGTTATGTAAGTTGGTTATTCATCTTTTATTCTATTTGTGGTGATACACATATGAGATAGCAATCAGTATTTATTAAGGAACCTTTACATTTGTGTAGTTATTTTAATTAATCAATGTCTATCACCATAATCTAGCAAACACACTTATGGCACCTTTAATTCACAAGATAGAAAAGTATTCTTGAGCTGCTTCTTGAGAATTATTTATTGTATGTTTCTGTTTTTATTTTGTAAATGCATTTAACTGCTTCATTTTTATGTGCCTTCTGTTCTTGCAAGTTCATTAGCAGCACTATTGTAGCTGATGTAACTTATAAAAGTATGATTGTAAAGCACTCCTAAGTGGAAAAGATATAAGTTTTTTGCTGCAATGTTCGGCTATCCTTGACCACTCTTACTTTAACTGTAGGAACCCATACCAGTCACACAACTAGTGAGGGAGACTGCAGCTGTCATGCAGGAGTTTACTCAGTCAGGGTAAATTAGCTACTTTATAGAGTGTGCTGTAGTTGTTCTTTGCCATATTTGTTGTCGTTTAATGGAAGGTTTAGTTGAGCCTAGCATGATGTACATACCATAAAGAGTATGTTTGTTGATTTTATAATGGATATCAACCTTGCAAAGTTTTGACTGTTCTTTTGATCTTGAATGCCATTTCTTACATGGCCTTCCCTTTTCGTCTGTCCTATTTTGAAGTGGTGTGAGGCCTTTTGGAGTATCTCTTCTGGTTGCTGGATATGATGATAATGGTCCTCAATTGTATCAGGTATTTTGTCTACTCTTATGAGATTCTTTAGTGTTTTAATGACAGCTATATGTTTAGTTAACTGCTTTATAGTGTGTGACTGGGAAAGTGGATGTGAGAATACCTCCTTAATATGATGGATGAACACCTCTCATCATTGATCCTCCTCTAATCAACTTGTGAGTCAAGTTAATATGTTATAATGAGGGTCTAGTCTGTCCATGACAAGATTGGTGCTGTTCAGTATTTTTCTTCGATATTTTATTACTTTAACATTAAACGATTATTCTAAAGGTGTCACGTTGATTAAAATGGCTCAAAGATCTTTTCCATACATGGCAGCAAATTTGTTTGCAAGTATGTAAGTGGTGTTAGATTGTATGTCTTTCCGATATCCTATCTATACTGGAGTTCAACATGATCGCAGTGAACTGGAAGAGTTGAGGGTATGGTCAGTAGAGACAAGGGTATTGGTGTTGGAGAAGTCATGAATGGCGGAGTTGTTGTCATTGGAAGAGTTGGCAGCCTTGCCCTTGGCCATTTTGGGATGATGAAGTTCCACAAGGAGGGTTTGGTCCACGGTTTTGTTTTGGCCATATCTGCTGTCACATTTGTAACGTTGGATCTTTAATCCTTTACAAAAGTCACTTAGGTCACATTACTAATTAAATAATTCCAAGTAGGGAGAGGGAGGGAGGGAGGGAGGGATGGGGTGGGTTTGGTGCACGGTGTTGTTTTGGCCATATTTCCTGTCATATTTATAATGTTGGATCTTTAATCCTTTACAAAAGTCACGTAGGACGCATTACTAATTAAATAATTCCCAGTAGGATTTTCTGGTGATCCAAGTTGCTGGAGTAACTTAAGTGGTCGCATTTTAAAAGTCTTAAAATCAAAGTGATTGATGGAAAATTGCTGGTACTAAACTGAGTGCTGCATGGTAGTATTGACACTTAAGTGCATTCTTTCACAGAATATTCTATCAATCTTGCGAGCTTTGTGTCGCTTCCTGAACTTCAAGACATCCATTGTTAAATTATACATATCCCAGCAATCACAGTTAGAAGCATAAAAGAATGCTCATTTAACCATATTGCTTTATATTTGTAAACAGAAACAACAGTCTTCAATTACCTTGAATGTGTTTAATTAGAACTCCCATGAAGTACTTGTTGCTGTACATTTATAGGTTGATCCATCTGGTTCATATTTCTCGTGGAAAGCCTCAGCAATGGGAAAGAATGTTTCAAATGCGAAGACATTTCTTGAGAAGAGGTAATAAAAATATAGTAGCTGTTGGAATGTCTTCTGATTTCTTCTAACTGTATGTCTGATTATTATTAATTAAATGGAATTGTTCACTGGAAGATATAGCAAATGGTCTTCATTTTTCCATATGGCTCTTGATCTTTAACCAAGCTTTATATCATTGCATGAACAATTGAAAAATGAGACCTTGGTACTGTGGCACGGAGAGGTAGATGCTTTAAAAAATCCATTTATTGTTGTCTTTTTCCTTGAATTGTAAACTTGCATGATTGGCATGATTTGAGTCAAGAGGCATACAACTCTTGCCCACGCCCCTCGGCATGTGCTTATTTAATGTTTTCTATGCCATGCAATCGTGTAACAAATGTTTTCTGTCTGAATCCTGATAGGTTATTCTGATTGCTTCATCTCTATCTTTATTTATATTCTGAACTAATTTTGTTCCAATGGCCATGAAGAGGCAGGATGACGAAGGTTTCCTTTGTATGATTTTTAGTAAATTTTATGGCTCCTGGCTGAAGATAACTGAATTCAATATTCCCTTTTTCCAGTTAAAATACGAGCTTGCTACTGTAGGTGGTAACTTAAGGAGGAATTCTTAAGAGATTCTGTCAAAAGCCTGATTGAATTAGAATGGGTGGCAGCAGTGATGTATGAGGAGATGGTATCAACAGTCTGGATTCTTAGAACTGTGTTTATCTAGTATCGAGTGAATCTTGCATTCTTTCACCAACATTAGATTGTAATAGATCACTCTCCACAGACCAGTCTACTATCCTGAAAATTGATTATGCGCTCGAAAGGAACTTTTAGAAACTTTTGGACCACTCGATGTATAATCCTTTATCTTCTGAACTTCCTTTGTTGTTGTTTGCTTAGTCTCATGACATCTTACAAGAAGAGTTAAAACAGATACAGTGATTTATGAAATGTGATCTGTGTCGATGGTATTATGATTCTCTAAGAAGGTTCCAAAATGGTAGCTTGTAAAACCTTGTTTCTGATGGTTGTTGAAACCCTAGCCATTGTCCACTGCACTACTAGGGCAGAGAGTGGGAAAATATTCATCACATGTAGGAATTTTGTTAATCACTTGAAAAGGAACAACATCTTTTTGTGTTGTCACTCCCGTTAGTTCTGAATAAGTGAGCTGTAAGTGCCGCATTTTTCAAAAGTATAAAGTTTAGCAGGGTTCATTGTATTGAATCAACTAATAAACTTCATGGTTTGGCTTTTGTCTCACATTTCTCCTTGGTATTATTTTAGGGGGATGTGTGAATGTCCTGATGAAGATTCATATCTGTCTTTAAAATTATACCATAAGATCTCTTTTCTGATGACATAACTTTATTATGGACTCCCTTGATGACAAGAGTAAGCTCCTTCTTGGGTATTGTAGGTACACAGATGATATGGAGCTTGATGATGCCGTTCACACAGCTATTCTTACACTGAAGGAAGGGTAAGGGACATTCTTTTTTCCTTTACCTTGAGGCTTTGTTGAACATGCAATAAGTTATGATTCTAGAGATAGTGTCTAGTGCATATACTCTGGGGGAAATGTTTTGGTAGGATTCTGTTTCTCACTTTTAATTCCAATGATGGCAGTTGTTTTTATGTTTTTCTGTCTGATTCCTTTGGCTAGGATTCATTTGATTGGTGAAGGTGAACAATGAGATCTTTTCAATGTTAAGGCATTTATTTGTGCTGACCTATTACTTTTGGTTTCTTGTGGTCCATTTTTGATACTTTAGACTAAAAAGCCCACTGAGCTTCACAGCATAAATGTTTACAAGAATGAGAGAAATTGTAGAAATACTCCTCTGTCTTTACCACTGCACGTTCATTGTGCATTAAGGGAAATTTAGAGGTGGCCTTGCAAGAGGCCAAATTTTTAGCTCTCCGTCAAATTACACAGGTCCTCCCTAGAATGTAGCTGGGAGATTTTAAGGGGCTTTCATAGTTGATTTGCTGATAGCCTAGTGAAAAGTCATGTCTTTGTCACTTTGTTGGTGACTGATCTAGTTATATCTATGGTTCCAAGTGCCCCTCTGCAATGTGTTGCCAGTATGCAGTTGCTAGGCCTAACTTTTTGCATCTTTAAGCCAGAAATTAGCGACTTTAGAATTTCATTTCACTGGCTAGGTGGGGATTACGAATGAGAAAAGCTGCATTTGCAATCTTTTCCATTCTTTGCATTTGGACATCTGGCTTGATATTCAACTAGAATAAAGTATCCAGAATCTTACAGTCAGAAATGCTTTCCGCTTAGAGAAGTAAACCTGTCAGAAATCAATTAATCAATGGGCGCAGGTACTGATTATGACCTATGAATGACTTGCATTGTGCAATGGCAGTGTTTTTGGTTGAATGTTTAGGAAAAGATATGAAATATAGCATTTTTTGCCATATATGCTTTAATTGTAAGTAGATGGTTCCAGACAGAGACAATTTGCATTTACTTTGGTATGTACCTGTAAATTTGGTTTGCATGGGCAAGTAAATTCGACCAAAATAAATTTGTTGCGTGATGGGAACTTTAATTGCTTATCTTAAATTGTTAATAGCTTAACCAGGGCATACATGTTAAAGCCAAGGACAGTTACTATCATATAGTTTTGGGTGATGTGGAGCCAGGTAGGAGCTGTGACGGTTCTTGTTAATTCCTCTGTTTCTGTCTCTGGCTTCATTTCTTCTGTTCTGGAACTTCTTCTGGGCTAAGCGGGCTTACTTGTTAACTGTTTCCTTTTGTTTGAGATTGCAAGTCATATTATTGTTAGATGGTTTGCAGGTTCTTCTGTTCCACCTTTCTTCTTGTGATCCATACATAGCCGATGTAACTTTACTTGCAATGCTGATATTAAAAATTAAGCATCTTTTATTGTGGATTGCAGATTTGAAGGTCAAATTTCAGGAAAGAACATTGAAATTGGAATAATTGGCACTGACAAGAAGTTCAGGTAACATCTTCTTCGTGAACTTCTCCGTAATATTTGTGGCGAAAGCTTGAAATTTTCTTAAATTCTGTTGGTGAATAAGTTTCTCTGTGGTTGCCTAGACTTATCTATTGTGGATGTGAAGCAGTATGAACTTTAACATTCTTGAAGAGAAGTTTTACTCATCTTTGGAAGATCTCTAATTAAATTTTCTTGACTGAATCCGAGCTGTCTCGAAGAGATCTAGCTATTTTGGGTAGCTGACATGTTTTCTAATTGAATTGAGTTTCCGAAGTATACCAAAAGTCTTTCCTAGGCATATATAATCATCGGTAACTTTGTGCTAGATCTGAACATGTGCCAGCACCTTAAAAGATAAAATGCCACAGAATCTTGCATCGAATTTGCTTTTTTTTGTTTCATGTACATGTAGTGATTCTTGTAGTACAACATTGGTGAAGATGGGTCAAGTAAGATTTCCAGGCAGACATAAAGCATAATGATTGGAAGCTGAACCTGTCACTAGAGTTGGAAATGGATAGCAACAAGTCAGACTCGAATGAAACATCTGGCATTCTTGATTTATACTCTGGAGTCTAGAAGAGGCATAGCATTGAAAATTTTTTGACTAATATATCGGCCTTTTTTGAAAGAAAATGATAGCTATTTTCTGAATTGATGTGAAAATATTAATGCTTATGCCTTATACACCACGCAATGAAGTTTACCATGTGCTAAAGCTATGGATCTCGTGGATGCTTCTATGTGATTCTCTATAATTGAGAAAAATATGAAGAGTGATACATTTTGCTTTTCCTATAAGATGCAAGGACATTGGTTATTGTGCTTTGTGACATGCTTCTCATTCTGCAAAAGAGACAGTTCCCTAGTTTAACCAGCCACTCTCTCTCTGATTGGATGCCCAAAATCTAAGATATTTAGAATTTGTTTGGAACTAAAGATAAAATCTGCTGATGAAATAAAATGCAATCTTTTATGATTCATAACCTTGTCAATAATAACGTAATCTATTGACACACTACTTGCTTTAAAATGATTCCAAGTTGGGTATTGCTGCCTATGCTTAATGAGGTATAGCCCTCCAGATATTTGTTCTTCATGCCTGTGTAACTTAAGCACAAATTCTCCCGTGCAGGGTGCTGACTCCAGCCGAGATTGACGATTATTTGGCGGAAGTGGAGTAACTTGGTCTGTTCTTGTATACCAGTTGATGAGGTGCTGGCACATCCTATGAGTGGTTGTGTGCATTTAGCATGACAAGTACTGTTGCTTGGACATTTAGGATTCAACAAGTTTGAAAAGCCTAATTGTATTGGACAGAAGGTGGATTTGTGTTCCAGTTTGAAAGGTTGCAGCCAGTTATGAGCCCTAAATCCTTTCTATTTAATGGCCAGAATGCAAAATCCACACTTTGAAGTGATGAAAATGTGCTGCTTATGTTTATATCTTGCTGAACTCTTTTAAGTTTTGTATTTTGGGCCCACTACCCTTATTAGGCTGCAATGGGGCAGAAGCGATTTGATTCAAATGCGTTCGATCCGTTGGCACTCACGACTCCTAGGATGACCTTTCTTGATCAGTATCACTATCTGATTTCACTTTTCTAATATGATCAAGGACTGCACTTGGGGCTGGAGAATGAGAATTTCATCACCCATAGTAACCAACAAATAGCATGAGAACGAAGCACTGCATATGACTCATGGCTACATTTTTCACTCAAGCCTAGATTCTTGTGGGATCAGGCGGCTTTCTTGAGAAAGTATCTCAGATACACGAGGGGAAAGAATATTCTGTTATTTAATACAACAACCTTTGGTACTATTTCTCCTCATGTTCACTTGGGAGCCCAAGGTTCAAATCCGATTTCTTCCATATTAGAGAAGGGAGATGTTGCAGGTGGCAGCATTTCTCTTGACAAGAAGATAAATTATGCAGTTTACAATGTACATGACTGACATCACCTTATTAATCATTAGTGGGTCTACAGCGCATCATCCCACAAAGCAGTGGTTAGAATGTTAATTTGCGATACTACTTTATAATTCTAGTCAATTCTCGTCGGCGGCTTCTTTATCATAGTTGGAAGTGAATGCATCTCAGCCGTCATTGAAAATGAAACTCACTTGCTTCGAGCCGTGTTTTTTTGGATTTAAGTTCTTGTCAATCTCTGTTTCCTCTAGATATAACGCCGTGTGTCATTGTATAACTGAGAGATGCCGACCGTTCGTCTGACTTTTAGATCAGTGCAACTGCAGGTGGTTTTAGAACCTGAGTTCTGGTTCATGACCTAGATACTATTTACTGTTCTTCGCCTTCATGAGCTTTCTGCACGTATATCAGCATCGCTCATTCCGGTATCACAGGTTGGCACATGTTCAGTGCTCATGCTACCAAGAGTTTCAACTTATGCACCCGACCTTTGCGGCATTCATGGATGGACTTTTCGATTGCTATGTTACCCGACTCCAATACTGAAACTTTTGGAAGTTCCCATCGTTGCGACATGCCCCTATAAGTTCGGCCAGAGTTATCGACATATATGCTGAAGATCACGAAATTTGCCCTCTGTAATGAGCGGCCCGATGCCCGGTTCAATATAATATTTAGAGGCCGTGCACTTTGGTGAAAATCCCTAGACAAGAGTTGTCAAATGGTAGAAACTTGTTGTTTGCCACTGCTTTGGACGAATGTCACATGGGATATACAGCAGGCATCATTTTCATATTAAGAAGAGTACATGGAAACACAGTAAGTTCCCATGTGAGAAGCTCAATCCCAACCATTAAGAAAAGACAGTGACTCCACTCCACTAAAAGAGACTGGAAAACAGACACTAAACACTCCTGTTTTGGTTCACACGATAGACTAAGTAGCACACCACCTTTTACACATACCCTGAAACTGAAACACGAAGGGAAGGATCATCCATAAATCACATAGCTAGAGCCAGGATTACTAAACCATCAACTACTGACTACCGATCATCGTCGTGACCGCATGATGATTATGCTTGACCGATTCGGGGGCGGAACAGATCGGAAGATGCTCTGTTTGATCTCGTGACGTAGATCACGGAGTCTGAAACTGCACAGTTATGCTTGCAGGATGCAAGATTAACAAATCCCAAGCCATCGCTTATCCTCCTCGAGACCTTAGCCATAGCCCAGCGGTTGCCAGTCATCTCTCGGGAGTCGTCCTTTGAGCACTTGACAAACGCCGAGACGAAAGGGTCTCTCTTGCTGTATCTTGTGGCAGAGGTGGTCCTGCTGAGCCTGTGTTTCTTGGAGGTCGGAGAAGAAGAAGCGGCGGCGGCGGCAGGAGGTAAGGGAAGGAGGAGGCTGGTGGATGGAGATTGCGCCATCTTCCAGGACAATCGGTTCTTGGGGATTCCCGGAATCTTTTCCCAGGAGAAGGGAACGCCGGAGGAGGCGACAGGGGGGAGAGGGAGAGGGTAGAACGGAGATACTGATCCATGTCTACGTTCAGGGAAGTCTGAAGGTTCAAGATAAGGAGAAGACGAAGATGACGACGACCACGACGACAATGAAAGTGATGATGTTGAGGGAGAAAGTGAAGGAGCTCTGCGAGAGGAAGAACACCTCAGTGTTACCAGAGAAGCTGAGGAATCCATGGTATTCGAGAGAGAGAGAGAGAGAGAGAGAGAGGCTCTATTACATTTATTTCTGTGTCCTATGATTCTTTGTGAGCGTATATATAGACGAGCTGGGCCGGTGGATGTTGTCATCACTCAGCCGTCTGGATGGAAGAAAGGGAATGAAAGAAAAGCAGACAAAGGGAGATGGTATTTAACTGACATAACGACCCCCTACAGCATTGATGACCCTAGCCACATGGGTAAGATGGCCACTAGAATGGATGCAAACAGGAAGCAAAAATTGGGAATATTTAGGGGATGCTGGATCCAAATTTTCAAGCATACGAAGAACCAAGTTATCATCGGATTGGTGAGGGCTCCGATCCTCTTGAGTCTATGCGAAATTTGAACGGAAAAATCGATGTGCTAATTAAGAAAATGTAAAAAACCTCGCCGAAAGGACAAAACAGGCGAACTCCACCTCAAAATGTTAGGAAATCATATTATGTATGCAATATAACCCGCATGTCCAATACAGCCTCTTCATGGTAATTCTAGTCGTGCAGGTGATTCGGTTTCTAATATATGCATTAGTTCTCTAAATTAGGGCTCCTCTCCTTTATGGGTAAAGTCCCTTTCAATCAATCATTTTATAGGGAGGAAAATAACACCTTTCAGATGGTAGGAATCAGATTTCATGAAATCATTGCGATGAGGGGAAAAAAAAAAACTCTTATAGATCTGTCCATTTCGCATCCGTATCGGGTCGAATTGAGAAATCGCTTGGAGCACGGGATTTCTTGTGCAAAAGAAAATGCAGACAAACGAGGCTTTCGCATCGCCGTATACTCGGGGCAGCGGTGCCGGGCATCGCCCACGAGCCCCGTGCACGTGATGGAGGCTTTTGTCCGCTACTCGCACGTGAATCTCCATTGGGCCCCACTTCTCTCTCTCTCTCGTGACGGCTGCTGACGTCACTCCCACCTTAATTAATTTTTATAGTCTCCGTTTCTATTTCTATGTTGGAAAAATTGATGAATCGAAAAAGTCTAAAAATGGTGGCTCGTCGTGCTTTTAAAATAAATGAACAGCGATTGTTTTCCGAAAAATTTATTTTCAAATCGTTCATTTTCCGTGACGATAGTTACCAAACATTCATGTCCATTTTGAAGATGTCCTTAGATAGTTAGATGTGCTTATGAAGTTTAGCAATGTAACGAGCCTTTTGTGGCTGTGATCCAGCGCAATTAAAAATTAACCCATTTCATCCGACGTAGGTCCCCCCACTTAACAACAGTGCTATAGTCTTGTCCAATTCTTGCTCCAATGCAAGTCTTGATAATCTTGTTCTTTCCATGCGAGATCACGTGCAAGTTTTATTGTAGTTTCATTTGGACCTCTCGTTTGTTTGACAAGCCAGTGAAGGTGTCATCTTGTATACCCATCTACATCTTAATCTATCAACGCATCTAGCCTAGATACACAATACATGATTGCAGAAGATTGCATGATGAGGATTTGATATCTAATTCACTTGCTGCCATCTGGATATCATTTGATCTTTAGAAGATCCTCTAAGCGACATTAGCTGTTTAAGCAAGAGATTTCGCCTTTTAAAACGATGTTGTTGTTCATGTGCGTTTCATGTGCGACTTGGTTGTTCAAAAATATTGAATAATTGAGCCAGAAAGGATGCGTTTGAAAAGATTGAAAGAGGAGGATGAGGGGATGACTGGTCATTAAATGAAAGAGCCATGATCGGCTTCCATGTCCTGTGCCCTTCGTATCTTGAGCTTGATGGATAAGTAACTTTTCCATTCGTCGCAACTCCTGCAATCCTTAAATTGGGTAGGTCTTTTGTGGAGCCACCACGTCCAAAGTTTGAGATCGATTAGAAAGCTGTCATTGTTTATGGCATGGAGAGAAAATGAAAACCCGAGAAAGATTTAGAGCTTGCTTGTTTCAATCGAGCATGAGCCATTTTTGCTTTCTTTCCGAAGTTCAAAATACCATCTTAAATTTGAAAAAATAAAAAAATAACATGCCGATTTATGTTTGTGAAGGTTTTGCGAGGTGCTCTTCACTTACTTAAGGTCAAAATATGAGTGTCGTAAGATCTAAGTTAAGCAAGAAAAAAATTTTATTAAGGACTTGATTTATGTTTTGATAATGCTTGGCGTACATGTGATTTTCACGAAGAAGTTGATGCGGTTGAATTGGCCCGACTCCGTTTGTGGCCAAGGAGATTCATGCTTTTTGAAATGTTACACCCGTGGTATCACAGTAGCCTTACCCCACGTTTGGGAATTGTGGAAAGATAGGGATGGAGTGAAAAGTAGGGTGGAAAAAAAATGAAAAATTTTAAAATTCTCGTGAGAACATGATAAGGAAAAGGAAAGAAAATCTAAACTAACAGGAATTTCCTCTACATTTTCCTCCCTCGA
Source organism: Corymbia calophylla (assembly GCA_014182845.1). Classification (NCBI taxonomy): domain Eukaryota; kingdom Viridiplantae; phylum Streptophyta; class Magnoliopsida; order Myrtales; family Myrtaceae; genus Corymbia; species Corymbia calophylla. The sequence goes on from CM024698.1 coordinate 34,416,530, forward strand.
GTGTCTTCCAAACATCCAAACATAGCCTTAGTGCTATGATTCAGAACTTGTTTGTATTGTACTGTAACATTCGGTACGGTACTATGCGACAATAATGTCAGCGGGGTCAACTGATCGCAATGAAATTCTACTCATTCATCAATAAATACATATTTATGTATATATTATTTATCATGTAATTCATTAACAGCTATTGAGCGTCAAAACATCTGAGGAGGGTTCCGATGAATATATTGGTTGAAAGCAAACTAATGTAATTGCCCTGTTTTATTTATTTATTTTTAGGTGCTAATTCTAGCCCATCGCCATCCTACTATTTTTTATGAAATTTGACCAGACCTTGTTGCCAATCTAGGGAGGCCCGCCAAGCTAGGAAGGCCCGGCCCATTCGAAAACCCAAAATGGTTTCTTCGCTCCATCTTGGAATCGAGGCCCTTTTAAGAAATTGATATAATTTGGAAGTGCAGAAGGGCTCATCAGGCCTTTGTGAAATCCTTTCCTTTTTTCCCATCATGTGAAATTGGAAAAGCTAGATTTCAATTTCATGGTCACCTCTCACGGCCACAAGAAATTTAGCTAGAACTTTATCACGGCCGAAGCCAATATAATGTGAATTTGCCATCGTTTACATAACTCCAACTAGCAATGGCCCAATGGGCAACTTCGGGTAATTTTAAAATTTATTTGTAAAGTTGATATAGCAAGCAAAGTAGTCATCATGACCGGATATTTAGACTGGCGGATCATGTTCATCATTTAATCGGTCTCTATTACATAAATTTGTATATTGATTTTGGAAAGCAATTTTCAAACTCTTATTGATATTGATGAATAATTAATAATAATTGGCCTTTCATTAGCTTGCTACATTGTAAATCGAAACTCGCTTATATAGAATAGTATATTATATAAATGGCGCTATCCTAGATAAACATAGTTCTAAAAGTGGTGATAAGTCATGCATACAGCTCTAGTAAACAGCTAAAATGTTAATGGTATGTTGGTACAAGTGATTATGACCGATGAGATTTTGTTTCTATTTCGTTTGATTGACACATATGTTAATGAACTGCGCTAATCCTAACCTTCCATTTTCTATTCAATTTTCATTGTTTATTTAAATTCCATATGGTAATACTTTGTTCGCAATTGAAATTGAAAAAAGCTCACCGCAAGGAATACTCATTTGCGTAAAGAACTGAGTTTAAAATCTTTCAAATTCATCATTCAACTCTCTTTCTTTCTTTTGGGCATTAGTTAGGGCAAAAACCAAGGGAAAAATTACAAATTAACATATAGCAACAAGTAGTGAGAAAAAAGAAGCAATTTCATTAGATAGGACCGAAGTTGATGGTTCGATCCGATTCCCGATTCTAGGACCAACTGGTTTGGTCCTCGATTCCTGGTTCCACCTTCAAACCGAACTGAATTGAGAACCAATCACCTCTACCCTCACCCCTAAATGGCATCCCAAAGTATCTACCTAGGTTATTTGACGAAGAAAAACCACCGATGGATTCATGGATAATAATGGTTCGTGAATTTTAGTTTAATATGTAATGTCATCTAAGAATTTTTAATTTATTTAATGTCGTCTCTAAACTTTAACCTAATTACAAGATCATCCCTAAACTTTTGTTTTATTTAATATGATCCTTCAATTTTTGATAAATATTTTATTTAGTCCCTATATTATATAAAAATATTCACTATTATTCTTGTATTAATTCGAATTATATTTTTATATAGTTTATGGATTAAATTGGACACATATTAAAAATTCATAAATTATATTGAATAAATTAAAAATTTAGGAATGATAATGCATGCTGAATTAAAATTCATGATCCACATTAAATTAATTAAAATTTGAGGGATCGCTTCGTTTATGTAATTTTCCCATGGATTTAATGATTTTAAGAACTTTTTTCAATTGAGTCCCGACTCCTGTTGGAGAGAGAGAGAGAGAGAGAGAGAGATTGTTCTGGTTCATTCTGGCGAGCTCCATGAAGACGACTCGAGCAAACGCCGCAATGGACGATATAGCTCAAGACCGACTCCTTTGAAGCCTCGACGTATTCGTTACTTCCGCGACCGAGAGGAGTATCCACATAGACGATGGAGAGGTCGCCGTCGCCGCCGTCGCCGCCGCCGCCGCCATCGCCGCCGTGCGAAGGCTCGAGAGAGCTCCAGTGCGTGGGCAAGCTGGAGATCGTCAAACCCAAGCCCGTCGGCTTCCTCTGCGGTTCCCTCCCCGTCCTCACCGACAATGCCTTTCGTCACGCCTTCGACTCCGCCCTTGTCCCCTCTCACCAAACGTATGTATTCCCGTTCTTTTCCCCTTGTTTCATCCCTAAATGCGTTTACGAACGTTATTCGTCTCGTTCGTTTGGAATTCGGGAGCTGGTCGGTTTTCGTTGGCTGATGATTCCTGGCTTGCTTGATTCAGGGTGAGTGCTCCGCGATATCAAATGCTTCCGACGGAGACCGACCTCAAGAGGCCTCCTATTGCTCCGAATTTCTCCGAGAAGTTGCTCCCCACCGGTGCACTGCTGTCGAGGATGGCCGGTGGAGGTAATTTTGGAATTGCGTTAAATGCTGGCATATGATGCACGTATAAATATGTAGTTAATGTTGTTCTTGTAGTGTTGTTGTGATTGTACTTCTGAATGGATTGATTAGCGATTGGCATCCAAGAATTCCTCCGTGCATTGTACGATTTTCAGAGAATTTACAGCTTTGTACGTCTTAATAATTCTTCTGAACGGCTGTCTGTCACTACATGATGATTGAGGCGGCAGATTGTGAAATTATTTGATGATTATATGGATTGAGCTGTCCCATGTGCGTGCAACATTCATTTAGACTGCGACCTTGGGAATTCTCAGACCAGTTGTAGGGTTTGCATAGAAAGTGTCGAATCTTCATTTTGCCTATTGCGGCTCTCTCATCATGATTTTTAATAGATTTGTTTTAGTTCTCTGCTTGGAAGATTAAGGTCCATTCATTGCGGACTTTGATGTTATGATGTGGAAAACCAGAGGTTTTGTTTAGTTAGCTTAAACTAGATCGAACAGCCTAATGCTCTAGGGTGTTCATGGCAAGTCTCTACTCCTCTGAAGAATGAAGTTTTGGTGGGAGGTGGATTTGGTGTTTCGATACTGAACACATTGATGTTTGGTGAGAGGTGATCGTAGAATTTGGTCTTGAAGGAGAAGGATAAATTTCAAACAACGAAGGAGGCCCTGCACAGCAGCTTTGAAGAAGGGTTGGAGTTGGTTGGGGGGACTTAAAATCAGTGACACTCAACTTAAGAATGGGAGGGAAAGACTAATAATCATGACATGTGGTGTCGAAATGAACCTCTAAAAAATTGATTCCTTAATTTCATGTTGCTGGGGGCAAAGAGGCTTTGGTAGCTTGCTGTTGCCTGCATTATGATGATAAGATGTCTGCATCCATTTATCTCTCCAAGCAAGCCCATGACTAGGAATTGGAACCCTTCTCTAATTTTTGCATAGAAATATATCAGAGTTATCTTAGCAGGCAAAACAGAGGAGGCCGTTCATGGCGTATGGCTTATATGGTGTTATTGTTATGATAATATTGTAGATCTCGCAGTATATTTTTCATCAGTAATGGGAACAAGAGACTCCATTGGGATACGATTTGGAAAAGGAATGTCTTCAGAAAAGTAAGTTCCTTTGCTTTTGAAAACCTAAGAGGTGGAGGTGATGGAGGCTTTTCATGCCAGGAAGAAGAGGACATATTGCTCACATCTTTCTACACAACCTTTGGATGTGGCATACTTGGTGAAGAGGACATGTTGCTTTGATCTCTGTATGATTATGGTTTGCACCCCCTTGGTGTCTTTTCGATTAAATTTGTAGCAACTAAAAAAATTAGCGATATTTTAATTCCAAATAAAAAACTAATAACTTGTTAAAAACCCTTCACATAATGGGAGAAAAGCAAATAGAAACATGCATCCTGAAGGTTTGGAGAGTCCAATCGACGTGAAATAGCATGTAAGAAAATGAGCAGGGAATTTATTGAGTGATTTACAGTCTACCTAAAATAAGTAGCCCAACTACACCTTTTCATCTCTGGTTAACGTGCATTTCTTATGCATGGGAATATTGCAATGGAAAATTCAAACTTATCTCCAAGGATTCAATTCAGTTTGAGAGCTTTTAACTGATGCAATGCAGTGCTAAACAGTATCCAAAAGTTGCAATGACACCTTTTTGTCATGTGAGAAGAAATGGGGACATTAAGGACCCCATTGCAACTTTACGAAATCGTTTAGGACTTGTTTGATTCTTTACAAAAAGTTCATAACATCCGATGATATTGTCTATTGTACCAAAGTTCAAATGCATAAATGGTTGATCATCAAAAGAAAATAAATAATGAACTGTTAAGGTGGAGATAAACAAAATTTTCCAGTTAAATGATGGTTTTGGAATGCCACATACAACAGAAAATTATCAAAAAGTGGGCCTCACAAATAAAGAGCGCATAAAGCTCTTCCCAAACCTTTAGGTTATGAAAGAGCTGAACTTCTGACTTGGTTCACACCAAAGTGAACTTTCATAAATATAAAGATTTGCATGTCAAGAACCATTAAAATACAGGTTTGTAGAAATGATCAGTGTATCATGTGGTTCATCTTTTGTCCTTTCAGAGCATAGTTATCTGGTGGTTGCATTTTAACATTTTAATAGTTGATGTCATCAAGTTATTAGTTACAAAGCCTGATCCTTTAGTTGAACTTGATTAGATAATTCTTTCCTTCTGTTATTTTCATCTTGAAGCTCCTTGTCTGAAGATGTTTCTGTGGTATTCTTATTGACAGATTTACCTTGGGAAGACAGTGCTATGACATCAAACCTTAGTAGGAAATGTGAGGCACTTGCCGTATCTGGCTTGGTAGAGTATGGCGACGAGATTGATGTGATCGCTCCTGCAGATATATTGAAGCAGATATTTAAGATGCCTTATTCAAAAGCTCGTTTGTCCATTGCTGTCCATCGTATCGGGCAAACTCTTGTTCTGAATATGGGGTCTGTGTGAGAACTTACTGTCTTGGCTTTACATTGGTTTTAGACTTCTAATCTTATGTTTCGGATATGACACAGGCCTGATGTGGAAGAGGGAGAGCAGCTGATTAAAAGGCATAGTCAATCACAATGTGCAGAGCAGGCATTATTTCTTAATTTTGCCATGCATTCTGTTAGAGTGGAGGCTTGTGATTGTCCTCCAACATATAATGCTGCATCATCGAAGGACAAATCGGATTCTTCCGTTCTTCCTGGGATAGATACTTCCAACACTTTTGGTCTGCATGACAACATTGCTGACAAAAAGCAATCAAGACAATGCTCAGAGTATCCACAAATAAAACAGAGTGGTTTCTTGTGGGAAAGTAAGTCCAAGAGGAATAAAAGGTGTGATCCTGTCAAAAAGACAACACAAGTTAGCGAAAAGAACCGACATGTGGTGCAAGAGTCTGACAGGCATAGAAGAGTTGCCCATGATGGATTTTTGAGGGTCTTGTTTTGGCAATTTCACAATTTTCGTATGCTTCTGGGCAGTGACTTGCTTCTCTTTAGTAATGAAAAGTATCTTGCTGTGAGTCTGCATCTGTGGGACATTACAAGACAGGTTCATCTAAAGAATCGTTTGTTTTCTTCTCTTTCTTTTTTCCACTTTAATCATAACCACATTTTTTACTCTATTTCTTTGCTTGTGCAGGTCACTCCATTGACTTGGCTTGAAGCCTGGCTTGATAATATCATGGCTAGTGTGCCGGAACTGGCTATTTGTTATCATCAGAATGGAGTGGTTCAGGGCTATGAGCTCCTTAAGACAGAAGACATCTTTCTATTGAAAGGCGTCTCTGAGGATGGCACTCCTGCTTTTAACCCTCATGTGGTCCAGCAAAATGGCCTTTCTGTATTGAGGTTCCTTCAAGAGAACTGCAAGCAAGATCCTGGGGCATACTGGGTAAGTTTTTATTTTCTATATTTCTTTTTTTATTTTATATTCCTTGTAGTGGGTAAATTGCTTAAAGTGAATCAGTATTTTAAAAAGTTTCTTGCGAACCTTGTGATTTTGAATATTTTTTCTTCTTTTTTCTGACATGGCCCATCACAGCTGTACAAAGGTGCTGGGGAAGATGTAATTCAACTGTTTGATCTTGCTGTTATCCCTAAGAATCACTCGTCTGACAATAGTGATGATAGCTCAAGCTCTTTGCCTTCACCAATGCATAGAGGAAGAAGCGACTCTTTGTTTTCACTGGGCACTCTGCTTTACCGCATTGCTCATAGACTTTCTTTATCAGTGGTCAGAACTTTCTTGTTAGAACTCCTTAGAAACTTTTCTGTTTTGCCCTATTAGCTACAATATATTGATAACAATGTACGATTTTGCTGCAGACTCCAAAAGATAAGGCAAAATGCGCAAGCTTCATTAGGAAGTGCTTGGAATTACTGGATGAGCCAGATCAGCTTGTATGAGTCATTAATTTTTTTCAATTCCATTATTGAATACAATTTGTTTTCACCTTTTTGTTTTGTTCTATTATATTAGGTTGTACGCGCTCTTGCTCATGAACAATATGCCAGACTTATTCTGGACAATGATGATGATGATGTTGATTTGGCATCTGAATCTGTCCCAGAAGGATGTGAAATTAAAGTTATGGACGTCGAAGAAGAATCTCGGGATTTTTTAAGAAGCATATCTGACTCTTTTGTCCAGGACGATGAACCCTTGTTTGTTTTAGAAGAAAAGCCTAGTGAAGTGCAAAAGGGGCTTCAAGATTTGGCATCAGAAGCATCATCAAATATGTCTTTACAGGCTAGTACATCTGCTCCTGGAAAATTGGCAACATCATCTGACATTGAGAAGATGGTTTCAGAAGGAAGTGTCTCTAGTTCTGGATGCAGTGATCACTTTACAATTTGCCAAGTGACCCCTGTATCTACACCAGTAATTCAAACTGTTGCAGATCCTATCTCCTCCAAACTGGCTGCAATACATCATGTTTCTCAAGCTATTAAGTCACTGAGATGGATGCGCCAATTGCAAAGTAATGAGGCAGAGCTGGTTGACTGTGGCACTGGAGCTGCTGATGGAGCGCCCTTGCCTATGAAGTTCTCTGTTTGTGCATGTGGTGATGCTGACTGTATTGAAGTTTGTGATATTCATGAATGGCTGCCTACATCGAAATTGGATCATAAGCTGTGGAAGCTTATTCTGTTGCTTGGAGAATCTTACTTAGCACTTGCACAAGCATATAAAGAGGAAGGTGAGTTGCTTCAAGCATTGAAGGTTGTAGAATTAGCATGTTCGGTCTATGGATCAATGCCCCAACATCTTAAAGATACAAGATTCATTTCCTCATTTGTTAGCTGTTCAACATCCTTGTCGATGCTTAATGACAAAAATGGAAGGACAAAATCAAAGTTCAATGCTGGTGAAGATCTTACATCCACCACAGACGATGATCATTTTACTCCTGAGCAATTCTCTTCCACTTACCTCTTTTGGGCCAAGGCCTGGACTCTGGTTGGAGATGTTTATGTTGAGTTCCATATGATAAAGGGCAAAGAGGTGTCAATTCAAACAGCTGAGAAACGGTCCATGAAAGAGCTGAGAATGTCATCCGAGGTTGTGAAGGAAGTCAAAAGACTCAAGAAGAAGTTGGGACAACTTGAGAAGAACTGCAGCTTGTGCTCTCTGGTGAATTGCAGCTGCCAAAGTGATAGGGCTAGCAGTGGTAGCAGCGCAAGCAGTAGCACTGGAGATTCACATATGATTGCTCATTGCAGAAGACCAGGTAGAAAGTCGCATGGTAGGCGAAGCTCTTTGTCAAATTTTGTAGACACTGACGATGAAAGCACTCTCCAGAAAGTGGACAAGGGTAGGCGGAAAAAGAAAAATATTGGCACTGTATCAGAAACTTTTAATATTAATAGAGGCATTGTGGATTTGGATTCATCAGCTGCTACTGTTTCTAATAATGGTGAAGTTTCTTCCGAAAAGCATGCTGTTGCATCTGAAGTGGCTTCTGAAACAGGTTCATCTTGGAAAGAAGGGTCTAAAAAGAAAACTGGTGGAATATTTGGATATATCATGGGTGCTGCAGCTGGAGATACAGACAGCAATCTTTTATCTGCTCTAAGCTGCTATGAGAAAGCTAGAAATGCATTAGGGGGAGTTCCGGCTGGCTCAGTGGAACTTCAATCTATTATGAAAAAGAAAGGATGGGTTTGTAATGAAATAGGTAGGAACATGCTGGAGAGGAAAGAGCTGAGTGAAGCTGAGGTTGCTTTTGCTGATGCTATAAATGCATTTCGAGTAGTGTCTGACCATACCAACATTATACTAATTAATTGCAATCTGGGTCATGGAAGACGGGCATTAGCTGAAGAGATGGTTGCAAAAATTGGACATCTTAAATCACATCCAGCTTTTCATGATTCATACAAGCAGGCATTGGTAACTGCAAAGCATGAATATTGTGAAGCTCTTAAATTTTATGGGGCAGCGAAGTCAGAGCTCAGGGTTGTGGAGGAAGATGAAGATTCTATTTCTGAGAGCTTGAAAAATGAGGTGTATACACAGTATGCCCACACTTATCTGAGGCTTGGTATGTTTTTGGCTGGAGAAGATACAACTGCTGATGTGTACGAAAATGCACCCTCAGAGGAAATTTCACTTGCTCGCTCAAATTATAGTCCTAGAAGACCTAAAGATTTGATCTTAAGAAAGCATGAAATCACAGCAAATGAGGCTGTTAGAGAGGCGTTATCTGTGTATGAATCGTTGGGTGAGTTGCGTAAACAAGAGGCAGCATATGCATATTTCCAGCTTGCTTGCTACCAGAGAGACTGCTGCTTGAAATTTCAAAATTCAATTCATAAGAAAGGATTCTCTAAAGGTGAGAACAGCATTCTCCAGCGAGTGAAACAGTATGCTTCATTGGCTGAGCGGAACTGGCAGAAAGCCGCAGATTTTTATGGCCCCCAGACCCATACAGCCATGTACCTCACCATAATGATGGAGAGATCAGATCTTTCATCGACCCTCTCGAGTTCATTGCACTCAAATGCGGTATGTCTTTGGAAATATCTTTGTCATAGTTTGTCAACCTGTTTTGCTACCATATGATGCTATCTGTGGTCATCTTATTAAGTCAGATCACTTTGTTTTTCCTTGGTCATGAATTTACATACTTCTGTTTTGATACATGCATGCAAGGTTGTCAGGATGGATCCTAAGGAGGATCATCCTGAGGTCTCCGAGGACTGGATCATAGGATTGGATCAAGGATCACAAGATCCTACTTTTTAAAAAATTGAGAGTTAGATTGCGCAATTTTTTCCTTTTCAGACACAATAAGATACAGGTTATCTCCAAAAGAGAGAAATGAAGCCGGATATATGCCATAGAGAAGGTCAGGGTTTGAATTCTAGCATTCCTTAAAGCAGAAGACAGCATCTGAGAGTAGTGTAAAGTAACCATTTTAGAAACACAGGAGTTATATAGAAGCAATTACCAAATATCCACTAACATCATGATATGAAAAAAACTACTAGAACACAATTTCTAAAATTCATTTATCAGTATTGATTATTTTAGTTTACAGGCACATAGACCATGTGATGAAAAAAGAGAAGCAATCTGAGAGTGAAAATGAATAAATAAGAATTTTCCTTCACCAAATTGACATAGCACCCAAGAAAAGACAATAGGAGCAAGAGTATTAGGAAGGAGAAAAGAGAAAAATAACCAAATGTAGATGGCATGACCAATACAATTTGACGTGAGAGGATCGAAAAAGAAAAATTAAAGCTTAAAGATGTTTTGATCGAGTGGGTTGATTAACAACAGCTCAATTGCAGCATGAAGAAAGGGAAAAAGAAAAGAAGAAAGAGAAAGAGAAGGCAAGTGGAGATGGCATTTAGTCAACATGCTGAAGTAGAAGAAGATGGTGTCTTCCCTGGAAAAAAAAGAAAAAAGTCAATCCATAGCTGAAAATCTTTCCTTTTCGTGCTTCTTCAGAGCTTAGCCTCACCAGTAGGGATCTCTGTCAATTCTGCATGCCCTAGTCTTTCAAATGGACCTAAAAGTAGGCTTAAGGAGAAAGTGGGTCTTGTCTGGGAGGAATCTGGCCCAATTTTGTCTTTTCTTGTGGATGAAAAGATCAATTTTTAAGCGAGTTTAAATCATTATGATCGGCTGTGGGATCATGATCCCGCAATCTGGATCGTGATCCCAATGTGATCCTGACAGTGAGCGATTTTTAACGCAATCCTGATCTTTTGATGCATTTGGGATCAGAGGATTGTATATATAATCCTGCGTTCCAGGCTTAACAACCCTCATGTACGTATGAAGTATGTGAAACGTGCATTTATGATTATTTGTAGCATTTTTGTAATGCGCATCATTAATTTTTTTGTATTGTATATGAATCTACATTGTTTTTGTCATTCTGGATTGGAAAAATATGATCAGTTTTCCTTTGCATTCCCAAGTCTTTTTACTGACATATACAGAAGTGGTTTTTCATTTGAAACTACTCGTGTTTTATATCACAATAAAATTGTGTAGGCTGTTCTTGTTATTACTCTCTGTTTAGGTCATAGATAATTAAGTTGAACAATGTACTGTAGATCAGGCGATTATGAATTCTTTTGGATCACTTGTCATGCAATGGATTCTTTCATTTGTATTAGTCATTTATCGCTGTTATTCCATATCATAATCACAATTGCAGCATTTATCTTGGTTGTTACTCTCAGTTTAGATCTTAGATTAATAAATTGAAAAATTGCACACTAAGCCAAACCTTAGGGAATGTACCCAATCACCCTTCTCTTTAGATCACTTAACATGCAAGATTGATCACTTCTTGCTTTCTTGCTTCTCTTGATTTTTGTGCAATCAACCTAGGTTTGATGTTTGTATTTGAACAATGAACACAATATTCTAGAGATTTACACTTCATTAAAGCTTGTGCAGATTCGTAGTGATGATGTCCAATTGATTCTTTTGCTTTCATTGAGCTTGAGTTAGGACTTAGTATGGTGCTTTTGCTTAGTAGAAAACAATATTTGATTGGGTGCATTCAGTAGATAATATGAGGAGTGAAGACAATTGAGGGAGTGACAATTATGTCTGACAATAAAGAAATTAGGATCAATAACGGTCAAAGTTTCTCGTGTGCAGCGACTATAATAAAGGCACTTTTGGTCCTTCTAATAATGTGTAGAAATTTCTCCACTGCTTGAGTGTTAATGCACTGTGAAGACAGTGTTAGCCACGGATTTTTTACTTGAAAGGAGTGGGTAGCTTGAAGTACGCTTACACCAGGATTCGTTCTTTTTTGACTCGTTGGTATGATCTGACTTCTTAACCAGCTCTGATTGTCAACTTGGTTAATAATTGTTAAATTCAACTCCTGGGTATTTCCAGAGATTTAATTTACCTCAACTCATGACTACAGTCCTTCAGTTTGTTTCAGTTCTCATGATAAAAGGTAAGTTTGCAACTGATCCAGATCAATTATTCTTGTCTCAGATGCTGGAAGCATCTCTGTCTCGGATGCTAGACGGCCGTCAAATATCTGAAACAGCCTCAGATGCTCTGAAGGCCAGTCACCCTGAAATACATGCCAAATTTTGGAGGCAATTGCAGATGCTTTTGAAGAATATGCTGGCATCAACACTTTCTGCAAGTGGCAGCAAGTCTCCCTCGCACGCAGTTTCAATACCCAGCAAGCCCGGAGATGCTGCAAAGCTCAAAGAACTTTATAAAATGTCTTTGAAGTCTACTGAGTTCAGTCAGCTACATGTCATGCACTCCTTGTGGATATCTTGAGTTGACCTGAATTTGCATTTTGGGATACTTTCATGAAACAGATGCATCTTAGCAGGTATTGTATGGAAACGGACTGGCTCTTGGATATCTTGTGTACATGCGCTGTAGGGAACCCATGAATTAATCCGTGGCTGAACTTGTGGTACCAGTCTTAGAAGGTGGTTCCTTGGAGGGTTTGAGCTTTAAGGCAGAGCAAAAGTCGATTGGCATTCACTTCTTGTCCGTTTGCTGTAATACCTCTTTCTGGACAAGGATGTGTGTATGTGTTAGCAAGTTCTGGTTCTTATCTTATATTATGCTAGTCAGGAAAGTGGGCTCCAGTCATTCTACTGGTATGTCTGTGATTTACTTTTTACTGACGGCAGACGATGAAATACCATTTTACCAAGAGCAACACAACTGGGCGAGGTCTTGTAATTGCATCTTAAGGGCGCTTGCAAATGAAGGCTAGAAAAGGGAAATATCGACCCACTCGAGGAGAGGTCTGAACCATAAAGAATGCGAGCAACATAGCCCAAAGAAGAACACGGCCCGCTAGCCTCTTCTGCAAAGAAGACGGCGGAATGTGTCCATGGCATTGCGGTCAATTTTAAAGGTTTAAAAAACCTGCAATCAACCTTGAAGGAGGGCTGGTTCTCGAAATTCTGAACGGGCGGTGCCTATGAATTGATCCACCGTCCTCAACACGACGTATCTTAATGCATGTTACCATAATTCTTATACAAAATGCTAGACCACATGAGAAAACAATCTTTGATGAACGACCATTATGTATTCTCTTCATGGGTCGACCGTTGCAAATCCCCAAGGATCCTCAGGATTTCTAGGAGGGCTCATCTGAACAGGAACTGAACCGATCCCCATTTTTCTAATCTATTGATTCATTCTAAACCGACATATCACAAGTTGTCACCTGTAGTTCCTTTTCATACGAACTGATGACTTTCGGCAACGGTTAACATTATAACCACACTATATAAGACATGCTAAACATTTTTTTTTCCCAGTATCTTGCTGAATAGACAAACTCTTACCTAAAAAGAAACAAAATTCGTCCGACAATAACACTCAGGGCCTAAAGGAAGTTCCTTTGGAAATTTCCAGAGGAAAACCTGGAAGTCAATCCCTGAGCCATATTTTCGGAGTCGAGCTTTACACTCTGGCGCCCAGCCACCAGGTCCTTCTCCCGATCCCACGGTTTCCATGGATGTTTCCCCGACCAATCTTCTCTCTCTTGTGGTTGCTGCTTCTGCTTCTTCTTTGAACGGCTCGTAGACTCCTCTTGGTGCTTTTGAACCAATGATTTTGATCTTTTGGCCTTGTTGTACATGTCCACCAAGTCAGCGTCTGCTTCGACCCTCTTCTTTTCCTCTTCAGTTGAAGCAAGTGCGCTAGCCTCATTGTATGCCTCCAGATAACTGCCATGCCAAGAGTGAATTTGTATGGATGAGCAGAGTCAAAGCAGCAAAGCTGGAGTTTCCAAGTCTTAAAAGAAGGCACATACTTCATCTTAGCTTTCTGTGCTCTGTCTGATGGCGTATCAGTCCAAACACTAGTGTCACCACGGCCTTCTTTTGAGCTCTTGCTAAATTTTGTGGACTGCATAGTCACACCACCAGCCTGGCAACAAAAAGAAGCTGGATGAAAATGACCTAAAAGAAAAAGGCTGCACTGTTTACTTCTGTTGAGAGGTGAATTTAGGTTTCTGTGGGCTTTACTATCATTAGAGGAATGATCGATTAACAGCCTACAGTTTGAAAATTACCCTTTGCTTGATGTGCATCTTTTTACCACAGCCTAGTTAAAATGAATCACATAACATGGATAACTGCGATTTGATCAGACAAGCTCAATGATTAGCAGAGGCCCTAGCAATGATCCTACAGTATATATGACTTGTGCCTCTCCAGGGTCTTCCACCATCCAGATGCAAATCACTTGAACAAAACTAGTAGTGTACTAGTTCTCAAACAGTAAGTATGATATGGACCTTACGAGGATTTTTCAGCACTGCCCGACAAATCAAGTTGGTCATGAGTGATGATGCATCAGAACATTAAAGAACGCTCACTGAAACATTGAACTCTCCTCATATAACCATTATTAACCATTAAACTTTATTTATTGCAGGGGACTAAAATTTATGTGGCACTGTGAACTAACATGAGAGTTGACATAATACATAATTGTGAAATTTTACTAAGATCAAGAAAGGATGAGTGATCTTACTTTTCTTTCGGGAGGTAGAGTTGTCATCCACTCATCTCTTTTGGGCATCTCTTTAACCTGTATGTCCGCTAAGAGTTCGTCATCACCTTCCAGGGATATACCTGACAAAACAACTGATACTTAGTAATAGATCAACGGGTATTTTCTTAATTTCTTCCAATGAAAGTAATTCTGGTATCAGTTCACTCATGCCCTCACACTCAGGAGCCAATAGTTACACAATGATGCAAAACCTCAGGACCATCTCCAAATGAATATGAATACAAGAAACTGTTTTCAGTTCTTTTCACAATACTCACCAGATACAGAAATTTAGAATGTTCAGGACTCTAATTCCTAGTTGATCATTTTCTATATAGAAGTGTTGCATAAAAAGAGAATGAGAAAATCAAAACATTAAACTAGTGCATTTTCTTCTATCTATTTTTCCTAGAAAAATGTTTGCATCATTTAATCCATCTCATTCTACCCAAGGCAATCCATAACGGTATAAGTTTAAATTAACCATCAAAGACTTCAGGGAAAGAATTAACAGCACATAAGCAGAAATAGCATACCCTGCAATCTCCTCCACTGGGCAGCCTCACGCATGGCTTTCAATTCAATCTAAGGTGAATAAACTTCATCAGTCTTGTAGATATATTCCTAATCTATTGTCTCAATATATTGATACATAACAAAGTGCACACCTTGAATGCCTCTTGTTCCTCCTTCAGTTTGATTTTGTCATCCAATGCTTTTCGCTGGACAAAGAAGATAAAACATTTTTATGGAAACAGGCAGGCAGAAAGAACTCCAGAATGATCGTCTGTGTTCCTCCACTCGCTCTTTTAATCACATATGCACATGGGCTTAAATCTTCACACACGACTCTAATTTTAAAGACATTCCCTACTATTGCTTAAGGACCAATAGTCCAAAAAAGTCTCTGAAAACCAAGGTTTGAGTATAAATTTGAAATTTAAGCTCTCTATTGGATAAGGAGACCACATGTTCAGGCAAAGATAATGTGGTTAGGAGCAAGTATATGTCTGAGCGTTGTTCTTCTCTAACAAAGAAATCGATGACCAAGGTAGTATCAATCATATGTACCTTCAAGACTGGTGCCTTGGTAAGAAAAGGGTCCATTTCAAAAAGACCAGAGCAACCTCAGATATACTACTTAGAACAAAGCACTATTAGATGAGGAAAAATAAATAAACGTCAATCCAATGCCTAGAAAAAGCAGCAGACAGCTAATCCTTTGCACTCTTTGCTGAAACATAAATCATTGTGATTTTATCCCTTTTTATCCCTCTGCAGCATATTCAAAGCATTTTCTTGAGAGAGAAGAGAGAGAGAGAGAGAGAGAGCACAGGCATATAAAGTATCTTGCATTGTGTATTTAATTTTATCTTACCTTATCTGGATCTTGTAGGTCCTTAAATGCTTTGTTCAGTTTGATAAATGCTTGGTGAGCTTGTGGATGAGAGCATTTGTCCGGATGCACCAAAAGAGACAACCTCCAATACCTAAAATGATTTTAACATGTGAGACAAAGATTTCAGATGATGCAGACAACTGTCAAATACATAACCTATATAGCAACTCAAAATATATCGAACGTACTATAATTTTGAGACGAAGATTAAGTTGTTGACTGTAATTCTCTCCAAAGTTAGGGGCTACATTGCAATTAGACCTCAGGATAATAGAGTGATTATAAGCATAGATCTGGTTCTACTCCACAGTAATCAACAAATAGAATGGAAACAGGGAGAAAGTGAGTTAAGTGTATAGCACTTGGAGACAGGGAGAAAAGTGAGTTAAGTGTATAGCACTTGGAGACAGGGAGACATATATAATGAATCTAGGTTCATTCAGACTAAAGTGCCAGCAATCATTTGTGAGGATGTAGGACCATAAAGTCCAGAGAGTGAATGCAATCCTACATGTTTGCAAGACAGAGTAAAAGAGTACAAGCAAGATACATGTGGTGAAGTTTATCAAGTGTTTTGTGCAACTGTTGAACGCCACAGTTTACGAGAAAGTTCCATAGGACGACAATTAAGAACAACATGCTTCATGGCACAAAGTGTCATGAGAACATTTGCACAGAATGAATGTAGCGAAGACAAGAATGCTTTGTTCGATGTGAGAGCACAGAAGAAAAGACAGAATTAGAAATGAAATTATTTGAGGAATAGTTAATGTGGCTTGTAATTGAGTATAACAAGAGAAGCTCGTACTAGATGACCTGGTCACACTAAATCAACACCTTTTTACATATGTGATCAGTGGATGGGGGACTCTGGTTTAAAGGGGCATGGGGAAAAACCTAAAAGTACATGCAAGGAAATAATAAGAAGAGCGGAGCATTTAGAGTTTACAGACAACATTAGACAAAATTGAGCACAATGGCATAAAAATGTTTATCTAATCAACCCTAGTTAGTAGGATAAGACTAGTTTACTGTTCCTACTTTGGTCGTCAACAAGTTGAGAGAAATTCACCATGAAACATCAATTAGGTGCAAAACTATTTATCTCAGCTACTATAACTCCCAAAATATTTTATTGCCTCCATTCATTGTAAAAATTGTATCCATGAACAGAAACATTGAAGTTTTACAAATTTCACCGATAAAAATTTAACACAACTCCTCTCAAAACCCCCTATCCAAAATTTCTAGACATGTTTACATCTACAACATAGAGAGCGGTACCATTGGTTTACCATATTGACTTACTTTAAATCAGGCGGAGGAAACAAAAGGAAAAGATCAAAAGATCTAGCAATTTGAAAACATAAATTACTTTTCATTTTTCACAAGCAAGAATTTCAGGAAAGTTTATTGAATATTTGTGAATCAATGTCCAGCTATTCAAATTGTTCCCAAGAGAGGAGGTGATCCATGTGCAGGCAAGTACTTTACCTTTTCTTCACCTTATCAGTGGACATGTTATGGTTCACGCCCACTACATCATAAGGATTATCAACCTCAGCTCCCATGATTCTCGTCACCTGAATAAAAAAGAATAAATGGAAATTGAGTAGCTGATGAGATAGTTGTACATCTAAGTGACCAAAAATATCATATTTAAAGACCCATTAACAGATCCTCATAATAATTACGCAAGAAGATGAAAAATACTTAGTTCTCCTGTTGGTGACTGTCTGAAGAGTAAACCATATGTGCTGCTTTTTATATTTTACTATACTGTATGATTTATCCATCACAATATATTATGTATACAGAATTTATTTTACGATATTCTTCTATCTTAGAATAATGATAAGTCTTTCATTAAACAAGAAGAACAAAGGAGGTATCTATACACAAAATAAAATCAACTAGCTACAAAAAGAAAACTACAAGTGAAAGGTCTATGCACAAATTTAATACATCGTTTTTGTAAGAAGGTTTCCCATTATACATGACAATTCAAAGTCCGCAACTACCTCCCAGAAAAGAAAAAGTAACAGGTTCCATTCTTAAAAGGCTCTTCTATTCCTCTCCATATATGACTGAAAAATGGAAGAAAACCCCTGCCACAACCCAACTGAGCCCAACAGAGCAAGAGACGTTCAAAGTTACCCAAATGGAAATGCAGCAGGTGATGGTTAGCAGTTTCTTGGTGATGCTTCAATGGGAGTCTTGGTCAAATTTTGTTGAGAATCCCATTGATAGCCTTTACTTATGACTCCCACCTTCTGAGCACTAGACATGCCTCAAGTTATCAGTTGATATGCCTTTTAGTCCTATTGTATACAGTGCTCATTGCCACAATGGTTTACAAATGCAAGCATCCTCACAGTCAAATGCTAAGCCAGGTATATTCCTCATATCGACAAGAGTTCCATGTCATCCTTATTATGCTTACAACCTTTGTCATTTTAAAATGTTATCAGTTGATTTGCCTTTTAGTCCTATTGTATACAGTGCTCATTGCCACGATGGTTTACGAATGCAAGCATCCTCACAGTCAAATGCTAAGCGAAGTATATTCCTCATATCGACAAGAGTTCTATGTCAGCCTTACTATGCTTACAACCTTTGTCATTTTAAAATGCTACCGTTAGTAGTACAGCAAGTCTATACGACATATTCCATACTCCAGTAGGACTGAAATATCACAAAGAACATTAACCATTGTAAAAAGAAGAATAACAAACCTCTTCAAAACGCTCTGCTTCATTTGCAGATTCAGCTTCAGCTACCACAGCTGGTGGTGCAGGTCCAATGAATAATTCAGTATCTTCCTCCAATTCAGCATCCCTAAGAATATTTATGTGTCAAACAAACTCTTTAAAAAAACCCTTCTATTCTATAAGGACCACAATCAGTCGTATATGTGTACTCACAGTATACATACACAGTTTTACATAAGCCTATATGCATGAACACAGATATACTCACAAATGATGACCTAAAACTAGGAAATAAACGTTGTGGCCTAACATGTGCCTAAGTAGAGCACTGTGTGAACCACATGGGGTTAGAGGGAAAAAAGGGACACCTGAGCTCTGCCTGTGCTTCAGTTAGTTTAGCTGCAGCAGCCAACAACTCAGCTGATGGAATTTCTGGGCCAATGATCCTGCAACACAGCATCCGCAGTTACAATTAGAGCACTTACATCAATAAGCTTCAAAATGCAAACCAAGTACAGACAGAAATATAGAGCATTAATCAATTAGGTCATTCAGCACTTAAAATGTTCGATGATGTCGAGAAGAGTGAGTGTGGTATTAATTACTCCCCATCCAACTTAAAATCCTGTTGAAAACTGAAAGCCATTCTAAAATAGCTAATAGCTTCATTCAGCACTTTTTTGACAAAGTTCCAAAACCATATTGGCAGACATGGATAACCTTGTGCAATATCAGGTCCAAAAGAGCCTTCTGGACTATTGGCCAGCAAAGGTAGGAGGTATTACATCCACGAGTACTCCCAACAAACCATAACAGGGAAATAAAGATAATAAACCACATTTGCCAACAATTTACAGATTGTATTCCAGCAATCTATTGACATGGCACAAGATCTTGTTTACATGTGTAGCGGCAATAAAATTTGCAAAAGAGAAGAATGAAATTACCTGTGCAAGTCTCAATTTCAAATGTATGGATTTTGGAGATGATATTGAGCTAGGGTCGAAATTGAAAAAAATAAGCCATATGTTTCATTGTTTTCATTAATTATCCGGTCAAACAGATCAAAAGACATAATACCTTCTACGGGCTGAAGAACCTTCCTCCGAAACATCACCACTTATGCCCTCCTGATGGTTAGGCTCCAGCTGTGAATTCTTCACAACTTCAGACTGTTGAGGATTTTCTTCTTTATGCTCCATATGAGCTTCAATCAAGGGTCCAACAACCTGCAGAACTGGACATCTACTCGGTGGCAGTAAGAATACCCCATCTTTTTCCTCAAGGTCAAGTGAATGGAAGAGCCGCTTCAAATGCCTAACCAACAATCTTTCAGATATTCCATTGATGTCAACTGCTTGTCCACTATCAATCATTTGCAGAAGCTATTGGAGAAGACCAAAAAGGAGTCAATAGCTTAACAAATAAGGATCATCCAAATAAGCTATTTAAAGAACACAATAACCAACACAGGAAACGGCACCCAAATTCCTTTTCCCAGGACACAACACGCGAAAAGATGATGGAACAAATAGCTGCTGCAACTCAAAATATCCACGATTCTTCAGGAGGCACCTCTGCGACAGCTTAGCTTCTAAAAAGGACAACTAACCTTCGCTGAACAGACAAGGTATAGAAGTTTCATATCCAATGATTGCTTCAGAGAAACAAAAATTTCCGGAATTTGTGCTGATAATTTCAGTCTGTTTCAAATGTTCTCATTTCTAACCTCAAAACTCAATACCCATTAAAGCAGAGCTGCAGACATGAAGTATTCTGACAGGATCAAATTCGACCAAACAAAACCAGCAAAAGAACGAAATTTTACCTGCTTCAAGTCACTCCCCACACCAGGGAACTCCAACAACATATTCCTCAGAACCGATTCCGGATCAACACGAACTCTCTCCGTCTCCGAATCGGAACCACCAGAAGATCCATCGCGCGCGCTCCTCCTGCCGCTCCTCTTCTCATCCTTCCTCGACCTCCTCCGCTCCTTCTCTCTGTCCGCGCGTCCTCTCTCTTTTTTCCGACTACTACTGCTACTTTTCTTATGTTTCTCCCTCCTAGAACTGCTCCGCTCCTTCCGGCGCCGGTGCCGCCGCCTCCGTGAGGATTCCTCCGAGTCATCGGAGCTGGACGGAGACGGCGACGGCGATTCCGCCTCCGTGTCCGTCTCCGAGTCCGATCGCCGCGACGATTTCCTCCTCCGGCTTACCATTCTCTTGGAGGGCGGGGGGAGCGGGGAGACAGACGGAGATGCAGACCCGGCCGATGGCCACCAGTCGGCAACCGGCTGTTATCGCGCGCGTGGACGCGAAGGCACGGGCTTTGGGCCGAAGAAAAAAGATTCGATTACGTTTTGGCCCAAATCAAACTGGCTGCCAAGCCCATATATTGAGAGGCCCAACAGATTTCGTATCGACTCGACCCCGCAACTCGGGGGTCATTTAGATCGAGGCACTTCAATGGCTTATTCTCATCTCTAAAACTTTGCAGATTTTTCCAAGAGTCTTCCCGGCATTTCCTAATGTGTTCATACTATGTCTCCTGGAGTTAAATTGGTCCGGCAATTAATGATTCCGGCTATCGAGTAGATTTGACTACCGGCATTGTTGCAGATGATTTTCTCGTTCTGACATTCTCTATTGTATCTCAATCCCACATCAAATAGGAGATGGGCCATGAAAGGGGTTTGCGAAAGAGAGTTGCTCCTAAATGGTCATCAATGGAGCATTCAAGGAGAAATAGAAGCCATACAATATAGATCGAATCGCATTTTATCAAGACATTAATGGATTATTGAATCAGCTGTAATATAAGACCATCCATACATAATTCCGCTAGAAAATTCAGAGATGCATTTTATTAATCAAAGACCCTAGATAAGTAATGCGAAAGTTCTCGGAAATGAACCGACGATCAATCCGGCGAAGTACATACAGACCACTTCTCGCATTCAGCTTTATTTGCTATTCTTATATAAACACAACCTCACTGTTCTGCCTACACATGCATGAAATGCATGCGTGCATGCATTACATTTAGACAGACGTGAACACATATACCACGAGATAGACAGCACACGGTACAGATGATATCCAACATTTGAGCGAACTTCGGGATGTGCAATGTGATCTAGGGACATTTGTGCCGACCGCCGTGGGTGGTCATGTTGGCGTAGCAAGGGCAAACGTTCTCGTTCCCAGAAGTACCAGGAGGCACGCAGTTGCACCTCTTGCAGCACGTGTTGCACGCCCTTATGCACATGTTGTGCCTCGATGACTTGCTGCACCTGTAGTTGCACTTGGACTGGCAATCTGCACAGCATCACCAGAAATCACGATCAATGTCGCCATCTACTGTACGTGTCTGTATTAGCTAGCAAAGTTCCTGTCTGGTCTTTTTATTTTTCTTGTTGATAATGAACATTTTGGGAGGTTGAAAGTATGTCCATAGCTTCGCCAATGAAAATCTGCAAAAGATCTTACCAATTTTCTGAGCTTCAGCCTGGAATTGTTCTCCACCAAGAACCAGCAGCTGGACATTGCAAACCCAAATAAAAAAGAGAGAAACTTTAAGGTCAGACTTTCAATCTCAGTGAATTTCTTTCAATCCCTTTACACCGAATTTGAATCTGTTTAGAACCGTGTAAAAGTATGCCGGGTATACTGCATAAGAAGCATGACATATGTACGTATGCGGTTACCTCATGCACCAAGACGATGCAAAGGATTGCAAAGAGGATGCTCGTCTTCGCGCTCGCCATTCTTCCGTTTCCTTTCCCACGAGCACACGAACGCGCAGCGATTGTAGATCAGAGAGAGAGAGAGAGAGATGAGGAGAATGCAATGTGTAGTTTTGAGAGGTTGCGAGTGTATTTATAGGGGAGGAGGCTGTTGAAGGTGAGAGTTTTCCCGCGCAACTCGTAATGTGACTCCATTGAATACCACGCATTTCAGCAATCTTACTTGCCGTGAATGACCGAGCAATGCGTTAGCTTCAATGGCCGGTATTATGTGGTGAAATCGAATTCACATGAATTAGATTCGGTGGCTATTTTCTTCTTCTTCTACTTCTTTCTTTTCTTTTTTATTTTTTGTGTCGGCACTTCCTTGCCGCACGACTCTTTAAATACAATATCGGGATGTCGTTGCACGTCATGTCATCAACTTATGTGCACAATTTGCTCCGGTTAGTTAAATGATGCCATGTTTTGTGGTCACCTATACCTCACCTGCCTCCATTTTCTCGGCAATTTGGAAGACGGATTTCACCATATTTATGCAATTAGCATATTATTGTTGATTGTTGCACATCACATCAATTAACGGCACTACATAAAGCGATCCCTAACATGGTTAGCTATTTGATTTTGAAAACTTTTGGCCACCCCAAAGTGTACTGGAAATTTCGAGATAATGAAAATAATGCAAAGATGTGTTGTCAAATTTCAATTATTATTGAATGATTTGACAAGATTGATACCATACTAAATGTCTAAATCAACAAATTTACTTTAGCATGGATCCCATTTGGTTAATCGAACAATATGTTATTGTTACACCACTCAGTAAGAACTAGTAAAAAACCTTTAATATCTCTATCATCGTTCAAGATTAATTTGCAATGTCTATATCCATGTGGCAAACAAACTATATCGCCGACAAATTTAGTGTTATTGTTTATGGCGTTACGAACAAGATATCAAATATGTCTTGAAAATGTGAACACTTGATTGAATGGTAATACCATGCCAGCACATTACATGATGTAATCTGACTTGATATACAAATTTAGATCGAACAAAAACCTCCTCACCATCGTCGAAACATTATGGATGGAAATGAAGAGATTGATTTATTTCTTATGTGAAAAACGTCTACAAACTTAACCATGTAACTTTAAAATTCCAAATTCAAATGGCCCTTATTCTCTTAATGATACGGATGCACATAATTGGTTGAAATCCTTTAAAAGAAGTGGTGATTTCCCTCGATTTTTTTATGCGTATAATTGAGGTAATCTTAGTCCTATTCTATCACATAGCTTCTGCAACTGTACTCCATATTCCCTACAAGCCTACGAAAATTTCCATGCATTTCACATTCCACGAATGAGCAACTTGTGCTCGATTTAAGGACGATGTGGAGACGTTTCATCTTCTTATCAAAATGTGATGTGTGGGTCTTGCAATAGAGGCCTCATATGTTAAATCTGCATTTCAGAAGGGCATCTCAGAAATTTCTTGGGAAGAAGAAACTGGACATTGATTGAAAGCGCCATCGGGTGAAAAGTTTTCTTTCCAGTTGAGCTCCTGGGATTTGCCATATGGACTCAACCACACAATCACAGGATGACAGCCCGAAAGGTGACTTTTCATCAACAGAGCACGAGCTTACGAAACATAGCGATAATACATACCCTTTCTTCCTGCAATTGCCAGCATGTTATCACGACATGAGCAGCAGATGCTGGTCTAAAATACAGGTTTCGATGAAGCACAAGTGGCCTGCGAGCCGCTGCTCAATTGATTAACGATGATAGTGAACTGTTGCTGTGTCTGACAGTCATTTGAGTTATAATTACCACGACAGATGACGATATAGACTCTGAACCTACTCATATCTAACTCCTTGCTAGTAACTAGGGGTGTCAAATGGGTGGGTCGGGTTGAGTTTGGGTCGGGTCCACAACCCATTTAACCCATTTTCACGCAACGTAAATTAAATACCCATACCCGATTTGACCCATACCCAACCCATACCCGACCCATATTATCAACACATATTAATATTTAACTTAATTTAAGAAAATCTACTCCCACTTATTTAGTCCACTTTAAACTTTTCACTTATAAATTATTTGAATAAAAATTTAACATCAAATTTATAAAGTAAATTAAATAATAAAAAATTAGTAAATAAAAAAATGTGGATACCTCTAAATTGAAATAGTTCGAGAAAAATAATTTTTTAAAAAAATCGATTTTTTAATTATTGTTAAGTGAATCTCATCGAATTGGCAAGAACGGAGGACGAAAATGCATGTAGAGGAGGGGGATAGAAGAAGGGAGATGATGGCTCTACCTAATAACTCACTCAATCCATATTTAACTTTCACTTGACCCATATTTGACCCATATTTAATTTCCACTTGACCTATATTTGACCCATATTTAATTTCCACTTGACCTATATTTGACCCATTTAACTAAAAGTGGGTCATAATATGGGTTTATGACCCATATTGACACCTTTACTAGTAACATAAGATTTTCAGTCTTGTTGAATCTTATAATTGTAAGAGATTGACTATCCTTTCTTTTTATGTACAAATAAATGTATCGAGTTCTTTTAAGTTCTATCATGCATCCCAACGAAATGCGGATTTAATTGGCAGCGCAAGTCTTGAACTTTGTGCAGTCCAGTGAAGCAATAATAGGAAAAGGAAATCTTGCCATAGACCAAGACTTTGTAGACCAAAGCTGTGTGGACCATTACGACATCAAAGCATCGACAATTACTTTGGAATCTAGTTTTGTCCATGACCTACATTTCTCCATTTTTGGATGCCCCATTTTGTGGTCACCCACTTGGTTAACGACAGGAAGAATTTAATGCTGTACTTCGATGAGTTATTTTCTGTGCTGTTGCCTGTATACAGTTGGCAATACTTATAGATCTTTTTTTTTTTGTCTAAATACCTATAGATCTGTTTACCAACCCTAAAGTTTTGTTTCTTTATCAGAAACTTTAGGTTACATTTTCTTCATCATAATTAGCTGTAAATTGTTTCAGATCTTGAAGAGGATCTGGATAAGATAAATTGTGTTATGACTGATGTCATATGATGTTCATGGCATCAACCACTACAGCAATGGAAGGAAAAGCTTTTGTACTCACTGTGAAATTAAACTTTTTTGGGTCATTGTGGAATAAATTCATTGCCTGATAATACCTAAGGTTCGTTGTGAGATTGACTAAAGAATTGCCAAACTGAGTTCTATTAGATTGCCCACAGATACATCACAAGGTTCTGAGAATTTATTTACACAGGGCATAACATTTTACATAGGAAGAAAAGAAAAGGAACCTTCATTACAAGGTTTCTGATAATTATGACTCACAAGTTACACAAGTATGAAATGCTATGGTTCATTTAACATATGTAAAAAGACTATCTAAGACCTAGATACAAAAGAATCACAGCAAAATTAGTGGCGTCGTGTTGGAGAAATGATCTTCAAAAGCTTAAAATCGAACCCAGCATCTCGTGCACTGTGCCATACAGTCTCCCTTGCAATCAATGTTATAACCCAAGACTTTTGGATTTCGGAGCAGGAGATTGCGGAGAGACTTGGCCTTTATCCCCCAATCCTTTTCCAGGACTTTGACATTGCTCTTCACTTCATCCTCCAGTTTGCATCCAAGAACCTCAGGGAACTTCTTGAGCAACTTGCAAAGATCGTCGTCTGAGAGGCTTAAACTCCTTAAATAATCTAAAGTTTCATTTAGAGCTTCGTAGGTAGGGACTTCTTTTTTACGTTCTTCACCCCAGTAAGGTGAATGAATTTGGCCAAATGCTTTGGCAAGTATCTTGTCCTCCTCCTCATTGCTGAAATTGAACACAGAAAGAGCATCTCTACATCTTTCCCATGTCTTCTTCTCTTCTTCACCTAAATCTATGTTTACAGTAGTTGCACGGACTACCCATTTCTTAGCAGGGAGACTCGGTGGCCAAGCTAAGCTGGTCACTTTGGATCTGGGCCAACTGGAGAAAGATGTGCTTAAAGCAGCACTAGTAAGTGCAACAGTCACAGTATCACTCTGCAAGACAATTCACATAATTCGATGTGATTACTGTATTTCAAAAGAAAAGGAAAGTACAGGATCTAAAGTATGAATTCCATTGATTTGTCATAAATAACTCTGCTGTAATGCTGTCCAAGTTCATTTGAGAGGTAGCAATGAACAAAGCCAATGTAAAGCACAAAAAAAATATCAGACAAGGAAATTAAACTGCAGAAGCGGGAAGCAAATTGTGTCTATGAGCTACATATACAACATCACAACTCTTGTCATGCTGGAAGTAGTGAGATCAAATCCTTATGCCTTTCGTTCCTCAAACTATTGATCCTACCTGTCCCAAGTTTCCTGTTTCCCCTAAAGAGATGCATTTCAGGGTTAGATGTGACAACACACTTCAGATAGTAAATTTGAACATGACAATGAGATTTCAAGTATACTCGCAATATCCTTAAAGTTTTGTTACAAGACTTTGGGATGTGAATTCTGATATTCCATTCAGGTTCTAAGTTTGTGAAGTCCTCTTGAAAATCAAGATGATCCCATATCTTCGTTTTTTCTCCCTAAATCAGGGAAATGAGAGAAGCTTAGTTATGTACCAAATGGTCCGCAATATTTTGAATTTTCAGTATCTGACCTTTGAAAGATAGTCATTAGGATGATCTGGAGAAGCCAGTTTCAAATTGTACAAAGTACTCTGGGAAGCAAGACTAGACAATCTGATATCTTAGTTCTCAATTTCTCAATTAGGATGAGAAAAAATTCATCACGCACTACTCAAAGCATGTGTTCGTTACTCGAAATGTGTTATATGACTTAGCAAAGTAGTAAGACCCCAACAGTATTGTAACAATTTCTCAAGAATAACAATGCAATGTGCACAAGCTGCAGTGCTGCCGGGCGGTTCATGCTGACAACAAGCTTTTTGCTTGTTGATACTACAGATATAGTTATCATATTTATCATATGTTACAGAATGGTAACAGAATAGTAACAGAAACAAGTACCTAAGAATACCTGAGTGTTTAACTAACATAGGACAGCACTATCAGATGCAGACAATCGACAAAACCCAACTGCAATGTAACTTGGCCTAATTTATACCATAGTTTAGCCAGCAAGGACAAACAAAACCACCTGCTCTGAAACTTGGCCAAATTTCAAACACAGTTTAGCCAGCAAGAACAAACAGTTAAGGACCTCTAGGAGTGTAATTTGCAGGCATTTATTACTATCAAGGTTCCATAGAATATGGAGAGTGCTCGGCTTAGCCCACAAAGATCCAATGGGGAAAATAGATCAATTTATTTGTTTACAAAATATAGTGCCATTAGGAGATGGAAATGATGGTCACAGCAGACTGAACAGGTTGCAGCATGCATGGAATTTCTTGGTTTTACTTAATTTTTATAGTTCCTCTAGCACGTGCTGTTGAAACTAGTACTAGAGGTTTGAGTGATAATTTTTATTCCACTACCTTCTTCAACTGCCAATCCAACTCTTAAATCATGCTCAGGTGCCGGTAAGCTCTTTCTTAATAAATCAACAAAGCTTAAGCCAGAAAGTTGGGGTCCATAGGTGCCGTAGCTGTATGAATCTGATGGGTCCATATGCATAAACAGTGCATGAAATTCATGGACATGTGAGCTGGTAAGCAGATTCGCTTGCACAACCTTCTATTTATTTAGCTGGAGAAGGGAAGTAACATGAATAACATGAATAAATGGAGACTGCACTTCCCATAGTGGTATAAAGAGGTAAACTAGAACCACTGCCTCTCCTAATTTAATTTGCTAGCAAGTTAGATATCATCAAGGTACTTTGATGTCATATAATTGCAAAAGTTCAATCTTAAATACATAGGAAGTATTGTTTAGTAAGCTACTATGTTGATAGGATGAAGACGACAATGGCTAAGCCTTATCCTATCCTAAGATTGGCTATATAAATCTTTTCTTGCCATTGTGTGCTATTATGGGTCAAGTGTGATGGATGATCAAAACACTCTGCACCTTTCCATATTTGTTCATTCATGTCTTTTTAGATCTTCCTTTACCCTTTAACTTGTGTCTTCATCCTATAACACCACCTTCTCATGAAAGCATTTACATGTCCAATATGGATGTTTTTCTAGTTCTTCTACATTTATCTTTCACAGCCAGGCAGGCTGTTGAAAAGCAATAAACTGCAAAAGGCAACCAAACATCACCAAAATAATTGTCCTCAATTTGTTCCTCTCAAGTTGGAAGAGAGAGGGAGGTGTTAGGGTGGCTTATCTTGAGTGCAGACGGGTCAACAATACTAACCCACATATCTAGGAGACTTACCCTGTCAACTTGCTTCTCTCATCTCTCTTAATAGGTTCTTTGATCGCAGATTTGTGAATTCTTTGTTTTTTCTTTAGGTGTTCTGAAAAACCATATTCATGAAGTGGGATAGGAATTAAGTGAATTAGATGTATAAAGTATGCCTTGAGAAGGCGACGGGGTGGTAGGAAGGAAAGCAAGCTGAAATTAAGGATGGGGAGGAGAAGATTGCCCACCCTTCCTAAGTATCAATTCTTGCTGGGAACAGTGTAAGTAGCAACGTAGAATAGATTTATGAGCACCCCAGATCTGCAACCTATGTGAGCCCCATAGAATAATAGAATTCCCGTAAAATGATTTCCAAATCTAGTCAGCCTCACTCTTGTTTTCACTTTCAGAGAAAAGGTGAATCGCAATAATCAAGTC
This sequence comes from Corymbia calophylla, assembly GCA_014182845.1. Classification (NCBI taxonomy): domain Eukaryota; kingdom Viridiplantae; phylum Streptophyta; class Magnoliopsida; order Myrtales; family Myrtaceae; genus Corymbia; species Corymbia calophylla. The sequence continues at coordinate 34,445,328 of CM024698.1, forward strand.
ACAAGATACAAATTATACAGCACCTTAAATGAAGAAGCCTGAATCCAACAGCAGGACAATGAAGCCTGGAGAGCTTGATAACTGGGTATAAATCAAGCCCTCGTATATGTCCAACTTTTGTAAGAGAAATGTTTTGTTCACAACATTGCAAGGTATAACTCATCTACAAGTAAAAGGGCCCTCTCCTGCTCATATATATCTTCTTCAACATGCAGAAATGATTACTGGCGCAATGGACATAAGATTTCACAAGAAACTCTAACAAATTCAGGCACATTCTCGGCAATGTATGTTCAAAATCATTTGAAGTTAGCTGGTCAGGTGAATAAAATAGTGGTTTTGTATTTTGGGAAAATTCATTATAGTGATACATTCCTTCATATCACTTTCTGTTGGTTACAATCCAATGAAATACCTGCTCGCAGCTTATATCATGTAAGCAAATTTGCAGAAGGCAGTGAATTTTTAAGTACCATTATGTGCTCCATGATACCAAAGAAGAAAAGGAAAGGCACATCAATTTTCATCCATGTGCCTGGAATTCAAAACAGACAAGGGACAGAGATTCAACTTACGGGTGTAGTAAGGTTGAGCAGAGGTGAAGCCAAGGAATTCCCTACCATCCCTACACTTAGAGAAGAAAAACAAAACAGCCATTTCAAGGATAGCCATCACAGGATTTAAAGAAGAGCTGCAACACTAAAATTAAAGAAAAAGAAAAAGTTGATGCAACAATTACTTTATTGTGAAACCAGGGCAAGTCCTAAACGCCATAGCAAGAATAATGTCCTCCAAAAGGTTAATTACACAGAAGATCATCTTCTTTTGTTTGCAAAACCATAGTTGCATCCACTTCCTCAGGCGAAAATCTAATCATCCCAAGAAGAGACCTCTGAATCTCTCTTAGCTCGTACTCGAGTATTGATACAAACCCTCTAGCTGCTATAGGCTAAATCTAAACAAAGGGTCGTCCTTCTTTTTTCCATAACTGGTCTCGAGTACATCCAAATTGAAAGGAACTCTACGTCGGTAAAATTAGTTTCTTAGAGCGCAACAGGACGAGAATCGTCACCGACCCAAAGAATGCCTCCGAATAACTAAAAATCTACAAGCATCGATCTGGGTTCGCTTGAACTCTTCAGTTTCAGACAAAACAGCAGAAAATCTAGCGTTAATCCTAGAGAAGCCATGGCTTCTTGAAATGTCGGAGAAACTGCAATGAGGACAAGATAAGAGACAATACCAGAATCCAAAGGTCTCTCTGCTCAGGAGCTCGGGAGAGAGAGAGAGAGAGAGAGACAGAGGTTGGTTGTGTCCTCCGATGGTCGGACCATGGAAATTGTGACTCCTGGCTCGCAGGAGGGGGCGCCAAAGATCGGGGAGAGGAAGGCGGGCCCTACTGCAGATGTAAGGTCCACAAAATATTGTACTATCTCACAAATATTAGGAATTTTTATTTGTTCTCCATCAAAAAAATATAATTCACACCTTCACTACTCGATAATTAACATATGGGAAGTTTAATTGATGATTTTACTCTAGGTACACGCGTCATCCATCTAATAATTAATATTCATATTGTCTTTTACACAAATACAAAACCTAATAATTTAATCACGATAATGTCGAGAGATACATAAATTATCATAACACAGGAAGTTCACTTGAATTTGAGGTGAAATATTGATACTATTTCAATGTCAAGATTGGATTGAATTAGTGGATTTTTAAGTTAATTGATTAGGTTCTTGGGTGTAAAACCTTGGATTCGTTGGTAGCCAATTTGATTCTCAAGTTAATACTTTAAATTGCTCGTCTTACCTAATCGGTTTTATTTAAATTGGTTTAACACTTTATATTGAAAAAAGACATAAAAAGGCATGAAATTGGAGTGGATGTCCACTCGACTAACCAAAGACATTATCTCATAAAGCGCACACAACAACACGTATAATTTGATTTCACTAGATAAGCTATTTCTAAGGGCTTGCATGTAATTTGTCCCGAAAAATAAAAATTTGTTTGGTAATTTTTTATTTTTGGAAATAAATTTGGATCGGAATCAAGAATAGGGATGAAATTTGTAATCATTTTGTTCCGATTTTGTTCTTGAGAATAATTTTTGCTCAAAAATGATTTTTTTTATTTTATTTATAAGAACAATTTCTAAACATTTGAAAATTTGGTAATTCTTTCAAAATTTTTATTCCCAAAATAGAAATGTGTTTAGTATGACTCTTCAATTTTTTATTTATTTAAAATTTTTAATACTTATATTATATTTCTCTTTTTTTCTCTTTTTTTTCTCCTTTCTCCTTCTTTGCGGCCGATTGCCTTTGCCGGTCACTGGTGAGGCTTGGCCATGTCAACTAGCATAAGGTTGAGGCCTCGCTAGGCCAGGGCGAGGCCAACCTCGTGTCACCTAGGCAAGCTTGAGCCTTGCGGGTGGCCAAGAGAGCCTCCGGCGAGTTCGTTGAATCTCGCCCAGCCACTCACCGATGATGGTCGGCAAGCGGCAACGAGGTGGTGATTAGGTGATCATGGGTTGGGCGGAAGAAGAAGAAGAAGAAGAAGAAGAAGAAAGAAGGAAAGAGAAGAGAAGAGAAGAGAAGAAAATGAAAGAGAAGAAAAGAACTTGAACTTGATTTTTGGAATTGTTTCTCGAAATAAGAATTAACTTTTTTTAGGGCCCGCATGGTAACTTATCTAGGAAAAACTAATTCTATTATTTTATTCTTGGAAACAAATTTGAAATAGAAATCCGTTTACTAAATTTTTTATTCTTGAGAACAATTGGAAAAAAAAGTTAATTCTTATTTTCTATTTAAGTTCAAGTTCTTTTCTTCTTCTTCTTCTTCTTCTTCCTCCTCTCAGGCCATGACCGCTTAATCGTCGCCCCATCGCAAGCCGCCGACCACAACCATTGGCGCTAGGGCAGGGCAATGTCTGGCGAGCTCATCGGAGGCTCTTTAGCCATCGGCAATGCTCGACCTCGCCTAGGTGATGTGAGGTTAGCCTCACCTTGGCTTGGTGAGGCCTAGCCTTGTGCTGGCTAGCATAACTAAGCCTCGTTGGTGGCTAGCGACGATGATTGGCCACAAAGAAGGAAGAAGGAAAAGAAAGGAAAAGAAAAAAGAAAAAAAAAAAAAAAAATAATAGAAATATTAAAAATTAAAAGAATAAAAAATTTAATAGTCATACTAAACGCATTGCTATTCCGGAAATAAAAATTTTAAGCAATTACCTAAACGCTTCAAATGTTCGAAATTATTCTTGAGAACATGATAAAAAATAATCATTTTTGAATAGAAATTGTTCTCGAGAATAGAATAATCACCATTCGCACTCTAAAAGTAATTAGTTCAGTTCCTCATTTGGAAAAAAAAAAAAATGAAATCAAGACCTCTAGAGTAAATTTCAACTTTAAGTCCTAGTATCGGTCCATCTTGGAAACGGTTATCCTTAATTAGTGTGTTTTTCCAATAAAAAAGGAGATATTTTGGGGTTTCAAATTCACTATATAAAAGAAAAAACCAATGGAGATTCACAACTAATAGATCGTTAAAACCAATACTTTGAGTTTTAGTCTTTAATTCTCTAACTAAACGTGATTTTTCCCGTGCAAAAACTAAAATGGAAAAAATAAAAAGAATTATGGAAATGAACCTCGCTCGCAATCAGAGTTTGACTTAACAATGATAATTCAGCAAATAAGAAAGAACTTATTTTAAGGGTTATCGCCGGATCTTTTCTTACCTATGACATCTCATATCAAAATGCATTGGGAAAATATGACGAATGATTGTGAAAATAATGTAGTCAGATTTTGAAGTGTTATATCTTTTTTTTTTAAAGGATTTGTTTGTCCTATGATATTGCTAATAATCACCGGAAAATTTCCTCCTAAAATATAATAAAGTCTTGATTGAGAATATTAGATAATAATTTAATATTTGTCAGAATCTTTTAAGGAAAATAATTAGAAATAATGACCGTAGTTTTTAAAAGAAAACTTGAAAGGACTTGATTATTCACATTCAATCCAAAACATATGTACTTATCTCAGTCTTAATGAACAAAGACAACCTTTTGAAAAAAGTTGTAAAGTGAACAAGTATGTCTTCAAAAGTTACATTAAAAAGACATGAAAATTCAAAATTAAAATAAATAAAAAAAATAACCGTAATTCATTTATCAACAATTGCACTATTTCAACGGAATACTATGGTTAATTTCTATAAAAATAAATCAGAATTTTTCAATAAATAAAAATTTATGATCGTTGGTTAGTGTCTAATCTTGTCCACGTACACACTCACATTTTTTGATGTGGGACAAAGTACTCCTTAGTTTTGTTGTAAAACAAACTACCAACGACATGTGCTTGTTTATATTATGACTAAAGGCCATGCCTCTCCAGATAAGGAAAATAACTCAAAGAAAAAAAAGGTGAGAACCAAAAGATAAGTAAAAGATATTTGGGAAAATTTCAATTAAGGACCCAAAGTGAAGTCGTTTTTTTAAAAAAAAAAGATTAAAAGTGGATATTATCTCAAATAAGGACCTAAAGTGGTTAGGTCGGTATCAAATAAGGGCTAAACTTGTTTTCTGGCCAAATCTTTGCCGAACTGCTTTTTCCAGCAAGGCAGCAAGTAGGGCGTGGGCAATTTTGTCCAAAAAAATTCACCTAGGTAAAAATACTTTAAAATCTTTGAACAAACAAACATCTCAAATTGAACTCTTATTAGTTCTTCGTAAAATTGTCGAGTCCCCGAAGCTTGAACTCTAAGTTTGTCCATTCTCTACTGTACCATTTTTTCTTCCTATCCTTGATGCTCAGTGGAATGGATGCACTTACTTACGAGGATAGAAGCTCTTCACAACGGGGCGTGGAGGTAATTTGGTGTGGATGAAGGACTTGAGCTGGAATCGAAGAACCCAAGCCCCTCTAAACTCATGAGATGGAATTGCCATTCCTCTCCTCCAGCTGATAATGGAGCTCGAGAGCACTGGGTTTCATGGGGAGGATCGATTTACTGTTGGGGACGAACTTGAAGACTCGACGATTTCATGAAGAACTAATGAGAGTTCAATTTGGAATTTTTGTTTGTTCAAGGATTTTAAAGCATTTTTACCTAGCTGGATTTTTTTTTGGAGAAAATTGCCCACATCTACTTGCCAGGAAAAGCCATCCGGCAAAGATTTGGTCAAAAAACAAGTTTAGGTCTTTATTTGATATTAACCTAGTTACTTGAGACCTTTGTTTGAGGTAAAGTTCACCCTGGACCATTTCTTGAGAAAACGGCTTCATTTTGGATTCTTATTTGAAATTTTTCCAAAATATTTTATGAATACATAAAGATTTTTTTTTTGCCATAACAAATCGTTATAATTTATTTTATGTTATATTATATGTGAAATCCATTTTCAAATTAACATTTAAACAAAAACCCGTGCAACTCATGGGCAAGCAAACTAGTAACTATTGAAGATGTACCTGGATTCTTCAAATCGTGTTGATTTGACTTTACTTTTTGGTCGAAATGTTCATTTGGCTTAATTTATCGGAGATATTGTCAGTTTTGGTTCATCTCATATTAAGCTTTGTCCTAAATGAAAGTATAACTTATGCAAAGATTTACCAATATATTCATCATCTAATTGGTGCCCTCACTTCAAACATACTTATTTGTCATAATTCCACAAGAGAATCAACCTAGAATGGGTGGTTGCCTTTTTGGGTAAATCAATTTTCATGTTCATTGTATTTATACTGAGAAGGAGATCCTATACTAGATAAGCCAAGAAGACTTGAAATGCTTCTACCTCTATCAAAGAAAGCTAGTGTGTAAAGTTATGCCAAAAGTAACTTTAATATATCTGTTGATACCTAAATTTTGGCGATTTGTTTTAGTATTTATTAATTGCATTAGAAAATTAGATATTAGTTTCTAATCCCTTAACAAAAAATTATTTCATTAAAATTGCATCGCATATAGACATTAGGAGTACTTACATGACTAGTATTAAAATTTATCAAGAAAAAAAAAATTTTAAAAAGGAAAGAAATTTCGGGCAGGCCAAGGCTGGGCCTGCCCAGCCCCTTTCCTTTTGTCCTTTCTTCTCCTCTCCGCACGGGCTCGGCCCATTTTTCTTTCTTTTCTTCTCCTCGGCCCGGCCCGCTCATTTCTTCTTCCTCGCTGGCTTCTACCTCGCACGGAACCGACCTTTAGAAAAAAGGACAGCAAGTCAGGGCTGAAAGGGAGGTCAAACGCAGCAGCAAGTCAGCAAAAAACGCAGCAGCAGCAAGTCAGAACAGCAGCAAGGCAGTAGCAGCAAGTCAGTCAGAGCACGCGAGCAAGCAGAAAAAGAGGAGCAGCAAAGCAGAAAGGGGGAAGGGCAGAAAAGGAGGACGAAAAAAAAAAACGGAGAGAAGGAAGACCGGGAGACCGGGAGAGAGAGAGAGTTCCGAGGGGAGAGAGTGAGCTGGAGGGGAGAAGGAAGACTTGAGGAGCAACCAGCCGTCGCCGGAGGCCCATCCGCCGCCGTCGTCCGCCGCGGGTCGTCCCCGAACGAGGTAGGCCTCCCTGAACCTCGGTTGTGCCATTTTCAGAGAAAAGCGGGCCGGAGCTCGCGGCCGACCGGCTCGCGCAAGCTCCGGCCCTCATCGCTCTTCCATGTCGTTCCCACATCCCTCGTATGTTGTGTTTGAAACCCCCAAAGCATGTTCAAGGCTCGGCCGAGCCGGAAACCTCTGAATCCAGTAGCGCGCCCCAGATGTTCGACGAAATGCCTCACTGAACGGCCGACTTTACTCCTTAAACCGGAGCCCGCCTTTTAGTTTTTTTGTCCCGCTAGCAACCATGTCGTCGTCATGCGCCGTCCCCGGCGTTGTCCCTGCTCTCCTCCAGGTCATCCCGCGCCGTTCGGGCGGATCAAAACGTGCGTCTCGCCGGAGTCAGCCCGGTGACTCTCGGACGCCGGCCAGCTGACGGCCGGCGGTGCTCGGTGCGGTCAGACGGAACGAACGGCGCCTGGCGGTGGCATGACGACCTCCTCGGGACGGGCAGAACTCGCGGCGGCGCTGGCATTTGTCCGGCGAAGCAGCTGCAGGCACGCCCAGGAAGAGGAGGAGGACGTCGGGCATGCATGGAGAAGAAGACCAGACCTTCTTTTTTTTTTTTAAGAAAAAAAGAAAAAAGGAAAAGAAACGAAAATGGCCGAAAATAGAATAAGGCAAGGGCTGGGCTGAGAGTCGGTCTGACGGGCTTGGGCCCGCGTTAGACATAGGAGGACGACTGGGCTGGAAATAGAAAGGGGAAGTGGGCTTTCAGCTGGGTTAGGTTTTTAAAAAAATGAAGTTGGGCTTTTTCTATAAAATTATTTTCGTGGGCTTTATTTTTGTTTTTATTCGAGTGGGCTTTAGGGCCGGCCCGCGTTCAAACGACCAGGACCAATAGGGTCCGGATCGGTCTAGCAGGGCCGGGTCTTTTGACCCGGTCTGAATTGTTTTTCCATATATTAAAATTAAAAAATCATAAAAAATTCAAAATTTTAGAAATTTCATGGAAAATTCAAAAACCTGAAAATTTATAAAAAATTATTCTTGGTTTCAATAAGACTCCTTACGAGCGTTATTTCTATCTACTATTATCTAAAAATAATCAAGTTATTAATGACTGGACGAAACCAAGAAATAACACTTCACATGCGAAATTATAGAAGATCCCCTTTAAGATCAAACAATTCCATCGAATTGAGTATGATTGTATGTGATGAACTCGATTATTGCAATTGCTCAGGATACCCTTTTTTAGTTTCTAGAATCTATTTCTTAGTTCAAGATCTCTTACTAATCGGAATCAAAGAATCAAAGAATCAAAATGGGAATGGGCTAGGGTTATGAACTTATAATCTATAATTTGATGATCGAGTTGATTCCATGATTATAAGTTGATTCCAGTTATTCCATAGACCGGCCAAAAAAAAATCTTTTATTTTATTTTAAAAAAATCGAAAATATTAAAATATTGAAAATTCCCAAAAAAAAAAAACTTCAAAAATCCCAAAAATTCCAAGTTTGTTTTAGAGTTCCCTAAGAAGCTCTAAAATAATTCTTTGACAATTCTCTTAAGAAAAAGTGTCGAAAAATCATTGGCCTAAGATTGTGTTTAAAATTGAACAAGCCCTTACGGCTTCACCTTAGGGTTTTAATTATCCTCGGATATAATTGCCCTTGATAGCATGCTCATGATGCAATGGTTATGATTGCCCCCCTTATTTTAATTAAGATTGCCTATTTATCTTTTAATGCTAAGTGTTTATTTTTCCTTACAATTTATTTAATGTTTTCTTTAATTGTTGATTGCTATTTTGATAATTGCTCATCCGCATGATCATCTCACATGTTAGTGGTTAAGTCTAAAATCAATCTAGACTGCCTGACAAAAATCTTTTTGAAATGAACAAGATTAGGCATCGAAAAGATACTAATTAGCTAATTAGTGTAATCAAGTCCCCGACCCTAGATTTTCTAGTTGCGTAGAAAGTGAGGTACACTCCCATGCCTCGCTTGGTTTCTAGCCGACCCCAATAAGCTAGTGGCGACTCCTCATTTAAATTTTCATGAACTGTCACGCAGGGTATGGGCTTGAGAGAGCCTATGTCTAATGAGGGTCCTGAATCATCCTTTTGAACAATACCCATAAACCTATTTATAGATTCCCTTTCTCCTCGGGAGGAAAAAATAGGTCGCGACAATATCTTATAATTGAAAGGAAAAAAAAGAAAACTTAATTCGCCAGTCTATTTTTTTTGGTTGGTTTTACTCTACTACTAATCTAACTTTCATTCTAAGACTTTTGCCCTGCCTTCAAATCGAAATTCACACCTTAAGTTAAATTGCCCTAATCCCAACCCATTAAATTGCTCTGATCCCAACTCATTTAAGAATGTGGGAATTCGAACTTTCTACTTCCCCTTCCATATAAGAAGGGCAGTTATGGGATAAACCCCTATAATTCCAATCTACTTCAAAGGGTCATAATCTGGCTTTCGATTCTAAAAGTCTTTCGTGATAGATTCTATTCTCATTTCTTAATTAGGAATCCATTTATCTAAAATCGATCATTCATGTCCTAGTCCCCTTTTGTGTCTAATAACTACCTGCTTTTTGTGGGGCAATTACATCTTATTGAAGTACACAAAAATGATTTGCTTGCTCCACAAGACAAACAATGAAAAGAGAGCATGAAATAGCCGCCACAATGGACCAAGATTAGACGTAATTGCGGTTAGAGAAAGATAATTTTTTAAAGTGGATTTGTCCAACTTTTTCTCTGGAATTTAAGCAGTCAGAGCTGCTCGGATTGCATTTTTCAGGTTAAAATAATTGTTGCTGACATTTTATGAAGCGGGGAGCCTGGGAGGGCAGATGCAACACGAAAATATGTATTTTATTGGTTTTGATGGAGAAAACATAAACTGCAAATCTTTTCAAGGGCATAATCTATAGGAAAAATTACCAAAGAATTCTTAAATCTATTACAATTATGTCAATTTAATTTTAAATAAATATTTTTTTTGTGAATTGAGATCTATATCATTTGTATATGTGCCAATTCAGTCCATCCATCCAATTTTAATCAGGAATCATTGACATGAACGTTAGCCGCTTACATGACGCAGCCAACAACATGGCGTAGCCGACAATGAAGTAGACAATTTTAATATTTTCTAAATTGATTGATTGATTTATTTTCTTTCTCTTTATTTTTTTTCTTCCCTTCCTTCTTCCTCTAACCGGTCATTGGACCACCGTGACTAGCCAAAGGCAAGGGCCAGCCTCGCCGATCCCTAGCAAGGCTCGACTCTCGCCATCAATGGGTGAGGTCAATCTCACCTTGCCACTGGGCAATGCTCGACCCTCACCAAATTCGATGAGTTTGAGCCTTGCCAATGATGACAAGTCTCACCAAAGAAAGTGCGTTGTTGGGTGTTGTTTGCGGCGATAAGAGGTTGAACCGATGGTTGTTGAAGGAAAACTTGGAGTGGTGAGGCTATACTGGTACTCAATTGGAAAGACAAGAGTCACGGCACCAGGGACCTTGAGATGGATTAGACTAACATCGGCATTCGTGCTGTCGAGACAGTGATAGCAAGGATTGATCTAGGGTGATTGAGATTTGGTGAGGGCTCACCCTCACCTAGCCATTGGCGAGGGTGGCTGATGGTGGCCAATGGGGCCGAGCTTCCACCAAGGCAGGCAAGGTCGATTGTGAAGGCGACTTGTGGACCCTCACCTCCGGCCGTTCTTTGACCAATTGGAGGAAAAAGGAAGGAAAGAAAAAGAAAAAGAAAAAAAAAAAATAAATGAATGAATTAATAAATATTAAAATATTATTAAAATTTATCAACGTCAGCGTGAATCGTACCATGTAAAATGATCAATGTCCATGTTAGTGATTTTCTGTCAAAATTGACTGAATATATGTAATTAGTACATATGCAAAAGATTTATGACTCATTTGACAATAAAAAAAAGAATTTATAATTGAATTAACATAATTATTATAGGTGTATACTTTTCGGTAAAGCTCCCTACTCTAGAGTCTTAAGTTGCCCCTTTTACTTTGACCGGAAGATATAGCAGCGAAAAGTGGGGTCGCAAATGTAATCATTCTGGACCAAACTAAAGTAAGTCCTAGGAACAATCGGGTGACGAAACTTTATACCTTAAAATACAGGATAAATTGCAAAAATTGACTTTTCTGTCTGTTGGAGATAATTCCTGCTGTAATTGCAAGATTGTCAACTGGAATGCTCTCTGATTTTTGCGTGGCAAATCCAAGATGGAGTTGGGACCCGGAAAGATAAGCCTGGAATAAAAAGCTGAAAGTCCATATTCGTTGTTCGTTGTCGTGAGCAAATCAAATGGGATGCTAATGCATATTAAATTTAATCGACAGATCTCATCTTTGTGATGAAGAAAGGCAGCTGACAAAGATAAAAAAAAAAAGGATTTTTCCTGATAAAAAATTGGTACGCGCTGGATTCGTGTAGAGCAAGAAAGGCGAGGAATTAATGCATGAATTCTTTAGGAGTTTCTCTTCGACAAGTGACGCCACCCTTTGTTGACTTTAACAGACGTGTTGCATCAACATCAACGATCTTTCAAATCCACGTGACTGCTAATAATGGTGGAAATAAGCATGGCCAAACGAGCTTAATGAAACAGGGCCGAGGGCTACTTTACTCGAAACAAATCGATTTATTCCCATAGAGATAAAAAAGAGCAAGAAAACAGTCGGATTAGTCAAGTTGATCAAGTTTTAAAATTCAATTATATATTCATAATAAATTTTAAGATTTAATTTTATTATATGAAAAAATTGGAATTTAATTATTTTTTCATGATAAATTTTAGGTTCGGGATCGACCTTGAAATCAAACCAAATGGGTCAACCAGTTCCATAGACTGAAAACCGACCTTACCTGACTTGGTAAGAGGTTTCGGGGTGGGAGCCAACCTACCCTGGGATGGATCGCCCCTAGGATGATCTACTTTTGATGAGATGTCGAAAGATTAATTTGACATGTTGCATGAATAAATTCAGTAATATTCGCAACGTCAACAGAGCGACATCCTAGGGAGAGTACTCTACTGGCCAGTGGTGATTTACACGTCGACAGTCATCACGGAACCAATCGGCAATGAATGCTTAAGACAAGTGTATGTCAGAAGAGTACCTGGTCCATTTTTTCACGCTGGACCGAGCGGAAAAATCAAAGCTCCCGACTTTTTCAGGAGACAGACGAAAAAAATAAAATATCATCCACGATGATCCCGGGGGATCGAGAGAGCCTCCAAACGTATCGAAAACTATTATAAAAGCAATAGCATGGCTGGTTCTGTTTTGCGCCCCGCGTAGGTTGACCAAAGAAGCAGCACCAAGTCTATCCTTGTTCAGCCAGTAAGATTCTCTAACAAGTGGAATAGTCGTGTGACTTTTCTACTATGCTTTACGATCGGAATGTGACCTATGGAGTCGCCAATAACTGCATTACAGGTAGTCCTTCTTCGGAGTTTCTTGAAAGCTAGTCAGTGTTTGCCTCTCCCAAGTGATGAAAAAGATGAACGAGGCTGAAGAGAGAGGCATTGTTATTGTTGGTGGGGGTATCTGTGGCCTTGCCACTGCTCTTGCTCTGCACAGGTCAGTTCTTTCCCTTCTTTTCTAGGGTTTTACGTGCATGCAGAAAAGTTTGGAGATCATTTGGAGCAGTGAAACTGGAGAAGTTTATGATGTGTTATGCTTTGTGAGGATGGTTTTACAGGAAGGGCATTAGGAGTTTGGTCTTAGAGAGATCGGAGTGTCTGCGTGCGACGGGAGCAGCCATGACCATCCGAGCCAATGGATGGCGTGCCTTGGATCATCTTGGACTAGGATCGTTGCTCCGAAAAGACTCGGTTCATATTGATGGGTTCTCTCTCTCGCTCATGCTCTCAGTGGCATTATTCTGTTTACAAGTGATATTTATCTAGGAAGTGGATTCTATTGGAATTTTGGCAGGTTTCACTGCCTTGAACATGCATTTCCTTTGGATGAACAAATGTTTATGCTTGATCAGTATGCATACTACTATGAACTTGTTATGTTATGCTTCTCAAATGGGCAGAAACTGGAATGGAGAGATTCTCTTCAGCTCATCACAGATCATTGTTTCCACATGAACTCCCATGCGAACTTTGGCTTGATCACAATGGCCAGAACTATCGAAACGAAATCATTTTGGCCTAATAATTTTAAGCAGTTGATGTTCCCTTTTGACTAAACTTCCATTGACCGATCGTTCCCTTTTGACGAAACTTCCATTGACCAATCGTTCTTCTTCCTGAACAATTTCGCTTCACCTATAGAAAAATCATGCCCAATGTCAGCTCATTTTCAAGGAAAGCAGTAACATAGCAATGGGTGTAGTCATTTTCATTGCAGCCATCTTTTACAATTTTTTTCCAATTACAGGTTCGGAACCATGAAGCTTGATCAAGGAACAAAGCTGGCAAAATCTCCACTAAGGTACAGGCTAAGCCCTTCGCAAATTCTCGGGGAAACAGGAAGCAGTCATTAGCGCTGATATTTTAGGCACATTTTGCAGCAAAGGAGAAGCGCGGTGCATAAGACGGAGTGATCTTGTCGAAGCTTTGGCCAAGGATCTGCCTCATGGCACAATTTGCTTCGGATGCCATGTGATCTCTATGAAATTGGACCCCGTGACTTCTTATGCAGTTCTAGAACTTAACAATGGGATTGTTATAAAGGCCAAGGTACCATATCTATCTCAATTTCATTACATGCTGCAAATTCGATAACGGCAATGCTGCAAATGAAGTGCATCATCTCCCTAAGCTAAAATACCTATGCGAACTGAATGTACACATACTTGATATCCATATGGAAATTTCTAAGATAATAGGTCCGTAAATTGTTATAACATAATTTATGCTAGGTCACTATTTTGTGCATGAGTTAACTAGTTTGTTTTAGAGATTTGGTTCTGCTGTTAATTTAAGAAAATCAAGAGTTCCATTATTTTTTCCCAGTCTTCAAAAGTTTCTTTTTTAACCCCCTTATTTGACAGGTTCTGATAGGATGTGATGGGGTAAATTCCATTGTTTTGAGATATCTTCGCATGAACCCTACAAAGTTTTCCGCTACATGTGCTATTCGAGGTTTCACAAGTTATCCAGAAGGTCATGGATTCGATAACCTCTTTACAATTGCAATAAAGGAGCAAGTTGCGGTTGGAAGGGTACCCGTCAACGACACATTGGTCTATTGGTTCATAACTCGCCTTTGGATACCTACAGGTATAGTCTTCCTGTGTCAACAGTCTTGCTTATTTTCACGAGCAAAATCTGATTTCAACAAACGAGGAAAGAAAAGGAAAATAATTTAGGAAAATAAGCAGAATAAACAGAGCTAAGAACTCATGTAAAATGGTGATGAGAATACTTTGATGTAATTAGGACTACATGCTTACTTGAGTTACTGTCATCTACCTTGTGCAGATTTAGAGATGTCAAGGAACCAAGAAATGATTAAGATGTTGAGCATCAAAGCCATCAAGGATTTCCCAGAAGAGATGAAACGGATGATAAAGAACAGCGACCAGAGTTCATTATCTTGCTTGAGATTCAGATACCGCGCCCCATGGGATTTAATCCTAGGAAGCTTCAGAAAGGGAACCGTAACAGTGGCAGGTGATGCATTACACGCTATGAGTCCATTCATAGGCCAAGGCGGCTCGGCAAGTCTAGAAGATGCGATAGTCATTGCAAGATGTTTGGCACAGAAAATTTCAGAATCCAACGGAAACACGGTATTTGAAAAGTGCACTGTGGACAAATGTGAGGAGGCGCTCAATCAATATGCCAAGGAAAGGAGAATGAGGCTAATCAAACTGTCCACGCAATCTTATCTCCTGAACAAGATGTTTGAAACTTCCTCCTTGGTTGTCAAGCTCTTTTGTATTCTGTTTATGGCTGTCTTCTTTAGGGATTCGGCAGGTCACAGTCAGTTCGACTGTGGCCACCTTTAAGACATATCAGGCCGGTCACAGCTTGTATCTTCAGTCTGAGTTATAAACTTACAATAGGGACCTGGATTAATATCTGAAAGAAGAATGATCCACAGTGGAATAACAACAATGCCTACATGATTTACTCTGTCTTAAGCAATTTTAGTGAAGCAAAATGGAATTGGAGGGAGCCAAGGAGAACAAGACGGCAATATTGGCTGCACATCTTTTGTGAACTTATGTTTGCAGCAAATTGCAATATCGAGGCTCTGCACTATACAGATTCTTTTTAAGTTCATATTTTACGATAGAGTTTTAATTATACAACAACAATTGTAATAAGTACAGACGATCAAACGAGCGTTGCTTGTCATTCACACAAAAGCACTGGCAAGTCTGGGGCACTCTCTAGTTCTAGCAAAAAAAGAAAGCCCGGGTCATTCTCTAGGATCAATTTAGAATGAAAAAGGAAGAGATCAGAAGGCAGCTTAATCGATTTCCCTCTTTCCAATTGAATCTTGGATCAAAATAAAATTCATACAGTAGCCCCAGGGAGATTAAATTGTGGTCATCGTCGAAGAATAGATGAGACGGCATAAATAATTATTTTTCAAAGGAGCTCTTAAAGTAAGAAAAACCCTCAAAGCTAATCATATGTTCTCTCTCCGCCCTAAAAGAGCCAAAAAGAGAGCGATTCTATAGGAAACCATGTCGAGAACTTGCCCGAATCGATCCAGTCAAAACGGGCACCTAGCCAAGTAATACCCGATGCTCGTTCTTCACTGCTCCTAACTCAGGCACCCAATCCAGTGGAGCTAGGTGCATAAGGCGTAACCAAGTTACCTCTTTTTTGGATGCCTGGGGCTTATGGCCAAGCCCACGGTAACTTACAGAATACATGGACTGATCTTTATCTTGTGCATACTAGATTATCTGCATGATTTATATGAATACTCCAAGCTGTGTAGGTTGACTCACTATACTGGTTAGTTCGTTCTGCTAAGAATTAGTGACTTGAAGTGATTATTCCTTTTTATAAATTTGATTCAGTTGATAAGTAGATTTCTGAAAAGAAATGGCAAAAATTGCAAGCGAGTTCGCACCAAAGGAACTCATAAGGAGGACAATGTGCACAGTTCCTCAGACAACTGGTCAGGGGAGTGCAAAGGGTCTTCTTATCGACCAAACAACCGTACGCTTGTTCATAGATCTCCTCTGATCACTGTGCTTAGCAAGCGGTCTTAAAGCTAGCATAACTTTGAACCGAGTTAGAGAAAGGGAATGCGGATTGAACTAATGAACGAGGGAAAACCCCAGAAAGGAATGCATCTCAGACATTGCCAAAGGGAACTATAGAAGCCTTTCTTAAGTACCACCCCACTTAATCCGTTGTTCCTAGTAAACCTGTTTCTTTTGACTCTGTTTTTCCTGCAAATTTTATGTTTAAAGTACCCTTCCCTGAAAAAAGTACTAATTTTGGAGGTTGTGTCCGTCACCTTATGAATAGAGTCTTATCCGATGCACGTGAACGAGGTGATTTGTGCATCTCAATAGAACTAATTCAAGATGAAACAGTCACTTTTTCCTTTCCAAATTTAACAAATTCACTTCTTCTTTCTAGTGCTGCTCCAAAGCCAGCATATAGGACAGGACGATTCTGATTCTTCTCTCTGATCTGTCGACAATTGTCCGTTAGCTTAGCTAAGGGTCATATACATAACCTGTCGAGGTTGAGCACGGTGAAAGGTCTCTTTATATATAAATATTGCCGGAGTTCAGACAATGAACACTTCATGCGCAAAAGAAACATCAAAGTCTCCAAAATAGAAATTCCAAGAATTCCCACCATTCGGGGGTAGTTAAAGTTATAACCTAAGATTAGGTAATGAAACATTATTCATGATTTCCGGGATTGGTCTAATGAATAATGTCAAAAGGGGGAAAAATGCTCTCGGTTGATAACTTAATCAACAATGCTCTGGACAATGAAGATTCCCCTGTTTATGTTGTCAAGGAGTAGAAGAGATGCCAAACCTAAACTTTGCCAACAGTAGACAGATCTAAAGAATCTACATTCGCAAACAACGCACGTTGATTGCCTTGTCTGGTGCTCCTCTTTGGGCAGCATAGAGACAAAGATGACAAGGCACGAAAAGAGCGAAATTGAAGCTTCCAATCCAGGGTGATCTTCATCGGGATCACCATGGGCATGGCTTCTTCATGGAACCGTGCGTGTTCTGACCGTGATGAAGCAAGAAGAGTTTCTTCAGCACCTTGATCAGCACCACCACACCCGGGGGCGGCGTCCTCCTAGCAGGCACCAATGCGCCATTAGTCCTCGACACCGTCCGTGCCTCCAGACCCCCGACTCCTGCCGTCTCCTGTGAGGACGTCGACGTGGATGACCACGATGACGACACGTCGATATGCCCGTGCCGCCTCGGCAGCTCCTCGTTGAAGTCCTCCCACAACATGTCCATCTTCTCCTCCTCCTCCTCCTCCTCTTCGCGCAGACCGCCACCTTCTCCATCCGCCATTTCTCCGAGGACTCCCTCGTCCGAGCCCCGTGAAGACGATCTGTCTCGGAGGGGAGGTGCCGGAGGGGGCGACACGGGCCAAAGCGGGGGCGAGCAGATCGAGCAGGCCGACGGGTCGGGGATTCCGGGGAAGCTGAATCCTTCCTCTGCCATGAGCTTGGGTGTGATTCTTGGTATGGGATGTGGAAATTTTAGGAGAGAGGACTCAGGCAGGAGAATGATGAAATGGGGTATTTGGGTTTGGTGGGCTAATTGGACATGAGATCATGAAAAATTGTAGACGTAGCTCAACTGCTACAAAGTTTTACTTTCTTTAATTAGTAGTAGGGGGGAATCTTCTAGGCTTTTAATTAAGCAATTACAAGCCAGAGATTATTGGTTTTGGAGGTGGTTGTGGCCTTCTTTAATTTCTTGGTTTCTAGTTTCATGAAATTCTGAGGATGATTTAAACAATTCTGAATTGCTGATGGGAAGACAAATGGATGGCTGCCTTCCAACTAACGACAGGCATTGACGGATGAAAGCACCAAATATTCATGTAAATGGCGAAACCAAGAAGGAAAAAGAAAGAAGATGTAGAATAAATGACATCTTATCCACCGCCGGATTGATAGGGATGATTATACCCTGATATTGATTTATTTTATTTCTTTTTCCTTTTCTTTTTCTTGGGGCTTCGTCAAGAACTCTGGTGGTGATTTTTTTACTACTAATGCACGCTTTCCTTTCTTGAACGTTAAAAAAGCGTTTGTGCGCGTCTCGGGTCGACCAACGTCTCCGCCGAGAAAGCGACAGCCTCGAAGCACTACCACTACTTACTCGCATGACTTGCAAAGTGGACTTTTGGAGGGTTACTAGAGATGGTGTCGTCATATGAGGTCACATGGAGACATGTTTTACGTCATTTGATCCTTGCCGGACGATCCAATCGGAAGGTCGGGAGATTTCTCGACTCGGGATGAAACACCCACCTAAAACCGATCCATCTTGTCATTATCGATCATAGCCCTGTGTACATAAACTGGATCGATCATAACCAATATACAACCAAGCTTCCGATCTGATCCATTCGAGGCAGCTTCACCGATTTGAAGCGCTACCCGCGTAACATGCGACAAAGGACGTGTACAGGAGGGAAGAAAACCAAAAGCCGACAACGAATTGACATTGAGCTGGAAGGAGAGTCTTAAACTTTCAACCACACTGGAAAGGACGGTATAAAGTCCTCCAGCTGTTCATACTTTCGGAGAACTTCCGGCTATTTCTCCATTCCCACGAGTAGGTAGAAGAAAGGGAGTCACGGTCTTTCTCTTACTATCTGTCAACGTACCAATCCCAGAGTTTATGATGGCAAGGAAAGAGGTCAATAATGAAAACACCGCGTTAGGTAGCAAAATCAATACAATTCAATACCAAAAAGACTCACTTGGACTAGCAACACGACGCTCGTACTGCTCTTAAATTAACCATGTACTTGGCATTTAGACTGCGACCAGGAGCTCTTTCCTACATGCGGGGGAGCAAGCTTGATAGACAGCGGCTCATATCACAGGATGGTGTTATTCCTCTTAGACATAAGAAACTAAAATTGAATAAGTAAAAAATATAGCCCTCTTTGATGAAAATTAAACTTCAAATGAGCTAAGAAACTAAAGAAAGAACAAATGTATGCTTAAGGCCTGACTAAAGAAGTTCAGAACAGGAACTAAAACGCAATGCAGCATCTGCAGCGTTGCAAGCACTATGGGCTTCATCAGTTGAATACTACCCCCCTAGCACCTGCAGTGGCTGTACGAAATCTATTTCCTCGAAAAGGCTCATCAATATAGACAATACTCCTGCCGTCTGACAGTCAACCAAAAAATAATTCTAGTTGATAAAATTCAATCAAGATGATTCCATTTTCTCTGCAAATTTGAGCTGGAAATACAAGTATACAAGAACTCCGTGCTTGCTATTACAACACGAAAGATGTTCCTCCAGGAACAGCACCATGTGGAAGCTTTATGAGGATCATAACCGCTGGCATGTGAAACTTCATCGTATTGACTGACCCTTGACAAAGAATTTCTTCGTTCTTGGCCATCATTGGAATCAAATGGAGGGTCATCCAAAAATGGGACAAAACACAGGACGGCCTTATCTTCTTATACCCAAAATGGGTTCAACTTCAGGGGAAACAGATACTATGAGGATCTCAAGGACTCAGCTGTGCGTAGTGGAATACCTTCTAGGTCAAAATTATCATCTTCCGTGAGCTTAGAATGCCGTGAGGATAAAGATGGTGAGCCTGCAAAATAAGCAGAATAAGATTAGCTTTTGTTACTTTCTGTTTTGAGAAACAATCCCTAGCTTCTAAAAATCGATGAGGACGCACCATCCACCATGTCCTTTGTTCTGTGGAGAAGGAAAGTACCACCAAGGATTGTCACAAAACCACACATCTCTGTCACTATCTGAGTTGGATTTTGCCGGTCCCAGTCCTGTCATAGATATTTTTGATAGAATTAATCAGTATAATGACTGACATTTAAGTAAAGCAAAAGTCTGATATCAAGGTAATTCACCCTATGATGAACTACCTGGGAAACAAAAGAAAACCAACCAAAGTCTAGCAAGTCCTACTACTTAATGTCAATGCTCCAGATGACATTCAACTAGCGAGGAGCTTCTTTCCTCAATTGAAATGGTCTCTTCACAGCATGACAACAGAACTTGATAAATTTCTTCTTATTACTTCCAAGATTTATATCTACTTTCTGATGATCTTACAAGAATCAATATCCACCCCGAAAACATCTTCTATGACACATACATAATTATATGTACAATATAGACCATTTAATAAATGGAATCTGTCCAACATGATTCCAAAGATACCTCACATGATTGTTTTCATATATGGCCAGCACTGAAGCCAAGTTGATGACTAAAAGGATACATCAACACAGGCACGCAAGCATCAAATGTCATGATGCAAACAACCTATATATGCAGAGAAGATAACCCAAATGTTTTACCTTGAACATAATTACACTAGCCAAAATAGTTAGTGACGTAAACATCACATAGTATATTGGTGATACAACAGCAGTATTGAATGTATCAAGAGCCTGCAATGATAAAGGAACTAAGTTAGTCTTTCACAATAAAAAAGTCAAACCAAGTCCATGTATAGTTAAAAATTATGCTGTCCGATGGGGTGATACAGAAATAAGAGAAAAAAGAAATTAAACTAAAAACTGGTGTAGAAGTTTAATAGAGCAAGGATCAAATGTAAGGATATAACAAGATAGAGCTCGAAACAGAATTTAGCAAGATTTGGATGAACAGAGAGAGAATTCAAATATAATCATGAACTCCCAATATAAATTGAACTCCATAAGAGTACAATCTGTATTTCTCCTCCTCCTCAAACAGAAATTATACTAAGAAATAGCAAGCAAAAAGTTAGCATGTCAACAAGGCAAGATTCATGTTTCCAGGCTTGAACAATTGCATGAGCTCTAAATCTGCATTACCTTGTTCAGATAGTTCATTTGAGTGATCACACAGGTACCCACAACCATGATAAAGGCCCATGTTTGAGGATATATTAACTGATTCATCCCTGAGAACGTTAACTTCAAAGCTATTCCAAGTGCTTTTACGCTCATGACCTACAAATAGCAAAATACTGTTAAATAAATAATAGCAAAGCAAATAAATCAAAAAATTTGAAATTGGAACACTGAAGGAAAACGGCTGGCTACATACTGATAGCGACCCCACAAGTGAACACACACCAATATAGACCATCACATGTGTTTGTCCATACTGTGGCACAAAATGGACAACGAGTGTGAAGACTGCTGCTATTACCAAAGCCGCATACAGTAGAAAGGCTGCAATAGATTAATTTTCAAGCATGAAATAAAGCAATTTGTTGTAATACAAAGAAACTTACAACTAGATAGCTGTACAAACTGACAAAGTAAAAGTGAAGACACAATCTGTTTGTATACCTGGCTCTGTAGCAAGATCCCACACTTCCTTGACAGACTCAATTTCCCGCTCTGGAGGAGCATGAAGTACAATTGTCGTTGATCCAACAACACATAGTATACAACCAAGAACCCCAAAGATATGTAGCTTTTCTCTTAATATAATATGTGCAAGTGCAGCACTGCAAAAGACATCTGAATTAGCATTCAAGAAAGTTTCAAAACCTTGGCACTTGATAAAGTCTACTTGCCTAATTATAATACTCAGTGCACCGAGAGGAGTAACCAGGATTGCTGGCGCAAATGCATAAGCTGCAAAATTCGCAATTTCTCCCACAACCACTGCATTGAAATCATCAGCAATTTAAACTGGCCGCACCTATCAACTGAATAGAATAATATAGGCCCTCGATAGACAACATAACAAGTTCAAAGAAGTTTCAGACGCAAGAAAGATCAAAGAAGAAAATTCCAAATAGCATGAAGGCATGGAAGTGTTTATTATTTACTCCAATAATCAAGAGATTCAAGAGAAAAAAATTAGACAAGTAGACCATAACAACTGTCATGAAAATTTTCTGCAAGATATTAACAAATAGACTAGGAGATCTAAACACTGTGAACACCCCAAATTCTTCAGTGCCCAAGAATTTCGATCTATTAGGAAACTACTGAGTACAAGTTCCAACTAGGGCAACTAGCGATCAGTTTGACCAGGACATGGGAAATTATGCTCATAAACTATCGTCCCTCTCGTGTCCCCATCCTGAAGTTACACTACCTGATAGTTGGACAATAAAAACTAACAAGCACTTGGTTATTGGAGAGGTTCATCAACATTCATCTTCAATGAAATGAAAATTGGGTTGATTCATGGCAATTTAGAATGTCCCTAAAGAAGTAGAGAGTAGAAATAAATTAAACAAAGCTAAATACGTTTCATGTGCCATTGCATAAGGGAGCCCAGCAAAACTATGCAGATGGACAACATTTTTAATAAGCCGAACCCAGTGAGGTTTATTCTTAGATTCTCCACTTACAATGGGTACCTCTGATTGCTACGGATATAAAAGATGACTGGGCTTTTTAAGAGGCCTATACATCTCAGTTGCATCTTCTTCAGTACAATAAGTCCTTAGCAAATCATATTTGTCATCCTGAAAAACTAGAAATCCTATTTAGTTTTCCCCTAGAACTCAACTCCATCTTTACTGGGACCCATGTCACATAAATGTGATTACTTTCGCACAGAATGCCAAAGGCATTCTCATCCGTTGGAGGCATCAAACTGCTACGCTGGAAAGTCAGCAAAAAAAAAGCCCAACCAAATTAATTAAGTGAAGTTCTATGCAGGCTATACCACAAGAAAGCAGCAGCATTGGTTCAATTTATGAGAATGTGGCATAAACTATTACACTTCCATATTAATTAAGGGAAGTTCTTAGTTTGTTTGGCTCCAAGATAAATTTTCAGTTTGGTTACTAGTAGAAGTTTTTGAAATACTAATTTTTCCTTGAACATTGACTTCCTTAAAAAGTAAGCTTCAATGTTTTCAATATGCAAACTCACGCATTTCATTGTCCTCCTCCTAAATATGATTTAAAATAAATGAGACATGAAAACTATTTCAGCTCTCTTCAAATTTGAATTTATATATATCTATCTGCTCAACGAAGCCTAATGTTATCATCAATTATTTTCTCACCCAAAGTTGCTTTAGAGAATTGTATTTGAAGCTAGAGGCCTAAGTCAAAGTGGGGAAAAGGAGGGGCAGAAAGCCCCTTAAAGAGGCTCCCAATTTCCACTTTCACAACACCTTGCACTTTAAAGGACTGTTACCAAATTCATTCCAAATTGAGGCCTTCAGAATCCTATTGTGATAAGAGGATCTTAACTGAAAAACATGGAGATATTATCTGTACACAACAAGTTTTCAATCCCCAAGATCATCTCACAAAGCTAAAAGGAATCTTAACTCTCATGTACCGTACTTTCAAGATACAATTTCCAACCGCTTCCTCTTAAGCAAAGTACAAGTTCCTTTATGAAGCAAGATGGAAGTGCCTGCCAACCCATGCTTCAAGAAACCTTTTGAAGCCCACATTATCCAACCAAATTCCAAGCGTAAACCAGAATTTGCAAGAATTTGGAAAAAGAAAAATCAAGAAAGGCAGGAGAATCATATAAAAGGATTTTCATCGAGTATTAGCTTTTGTTAAACTTCACCACAACAATCCTTACACTTGTAAAGCAATAAAAAAAATCTCAGCGCAAGGGCCACAATTTGATGAGGCAAAATTAGTTCTTCTAAAATTAATTTTTCCACCAGAAGAAAAGCTCACTTGTAATCATGCCGACCCACCAAAGAGGCTCATACAGATAAGAATAACCTCCAACACCTGCAACAGATAACCATCCTTTTAAATCCTATTTAACCAAAATGTCATGGATTCACATATAGCACATCCTTTTAAGGGAGATGAAAAAAAATGATTCAGAAACTACGTCAGCACACATATTCGTAAACATTCAAACAAATAAGTAGGAGAATATTCAAAAAAGAACATATTATTCTGCAGTTGAGATGTAAAGAGGAATACTGTTCCTCTTCAGACTGTAATAGATTAAAACCTGTCATTGCTAAAACAATTTTGTGCTGCAACCATGCTAGCTATAGGAACTGTCAAAGTCCACTTTGATTTACTGCAAACAAGATTACAAAGCTAAACTTCCTTTTGAGACTAATCAGAAATTATGTTAGTATTGATCTAGCAATGTTGATTGCTATTAAATGATTTTGAGGCCATAAATGGGGAATTCTCTCCATTAGTTTGTGTCCTCTCCTTTACCATACTTGTGGCAATTTTCCAACAGAGAAACGTCACAGAACCCATCTTACAACTCTGACTATGCGATCAAAGCATAAAAAAAAAATGTTGTTTCCAATACTTGAAAAACAGAGGCCTTCGGAAAAGAACATAATGATATTAACCAACAGGATAGCTGTAGAGAATACTATTAAATCTGCTTTGCAGGTAAAGAATAATTTGGAAACTTTTGGCGAAAGAAATAACTGAAGATCGATGTAGAAATCATAATGATCAATCTGCTTGCTAAGGATTGCCACTTTTTTAAGAGAGCATTCACGATCACCTAAAGGATACACAAGCTCCATTGGTCATCCATAACATCTATAGTTCCCACCTCCAGGCTTCAGCATATAATGGCAATCTCTTCCATAAGAATTTCGAACAGTCAAAACACTGGCAATGCACGGAAGATGGATCTCCATGACTAGAGTTGGAGTGACATGAAAAAATTTCAAGTTACGAGAAATATATGATCACTACAGCCCAATTGTGAAATTGAATCACAACACCTAAAAACAGGTATTAAGAGAAGAAAGACACCTTAGACTCAGCTCGAAAGAATTCAATAAATGGCTTCCGGAGGGACTTTATAGAAGGAATGGACAAATGAATGGAAGTTTAAACTCCAAGAAGGGAAGGATACCTCCAATTTTGCAAAACTAAGACTTGATCAAAAAGAAACATTGCAAAAGAAGCAACGTTTGCACTAAACTATTGCCAATACTATGTGAAATGTCATAAAATTGCCTAAAGGACTTGAAAAGCTGAATCAGGAAAATGCCATGTACTTCCACAGAAGTACCTAATGCAAATCACTAGTAACTCTAGAGAAGACAACCTGTGTCCCCCACTGGATGAGAATTAGGATCAGTAACATCAGCACATTGGCAGGTCTAAGCAGACTGACATTCACAAAAGGCCTCATTGTTCTTATTCTTTCTCAAAAGTAACATCATTTTCTTTCCATCCCAGCATATTGGATACGGAAACGATCTCTCGGGGACAGTCTTGCACTGTCCAACACAAGTGATCACGCCAAGCTCATTATTCAGTGCAATATCAGAGTTGCTTCATCCACCTTATAATATTTGCCAGGTTCCAATATAACCACCTTCCAAAATGTTTCTCAATATTTCACCTCAACAGACACCCTGCAAGGTATTTACATATGAAAATCACCAGCAACATAAAATCCAACACCATCAACATACTCTCTTCCAACCACAGCTGGAGAACCATCATGTGCATTTGAGCACCTCCAGATCCCTGTACAAGATGCCAGAAGACTTAGAACCAAATTCCTTCAGCAGCAGCCCCAGCTTCCCTACTGCCCTAACCCACCCCTACCCGCCAACCCCCCAAAAAAGGGGGAAGATAAGCAAAGTGTGACAAAATCAACACGAACAATATGTACTGGATTCAAATCACATTTCCTCTGGCACAGAAGTGTGTTTCTAGGACTTTGAGTAAAAAGCATTTCAAGTAATGCAGGAATAAGTAGCTTCCAGCAGCTGCCACAGGACGATAAATAAGCAGGACTAAGGGGAAAGCTAATATAAAAAAACAGAAGAAAAAAAAAGAAGGAACAAACTTCTGGCACCTGTGACAGGCTCAAGCTATTTAAGAAGCCCTCCTCATCCAAAGACTGAACAGCAAGTAGAAAGGAGCAACGAAGAAAAAAGAAAGAACTAGATTTGTCGCTTAATTTCAGTGGCAACCTTTGTAAGATGTATACCATACAAGAGCCACTTAATAATCGTATGTAATGAGAGTCGGATCAACAAACGATTTGTTCTCAGAATATAACCAGTAGGGGAGTAACTTCCCCAGTATGAAGTTCATAGCAACCTTACACATCTTAGCCGAACAGAGATCCCGTAAAGAATTATCAAAATATACACTCAAGGTACACACAAATCAAAATTTCCAGTAAGAACGCCACTTAATTTCACGCCAAACCTACTGAAGTAATAAAATCCCTAGTCCCAGCAGCATTAAATTGCCAAAGATGAACAACACTCGAAGTAAATCCACATCCGCACACCACATTGCAACAAGCAAAGAACTACCTCAACGAATCACATCCCAATCGAATCCGAACTCAAAAAGCCCTAGACACTTCACAACCCAAGCCAAATCGATGGGATCTCACCTGCCCTAACACCAGAAGCCCCAGCTTTCTTCAAGCCCTTCTTCTTGACAATGAAGCTGGCACCGATGAAGAAGCTGGAGGACAAGGCCAACACCAGCCCCTTGATGTTGTCCGAGGACATCCCCTTGTACGAGTCCATGCCTGAACGCGCGCCGCAAAACCCCCGCAAATCCCACCGACGCCGCGCAACCCTAGCAGTCCCATGCCCCGAGATCCATGCAAGCGCGACCCATCGTCACTCCCTCGCCATCGACATCATCTCATTCACCGCCGATGCGCGCCCAAAAAGCACACACTAGTGCCCCCACCGTACTCCAGTAAAGCACGTCCGCCCGTTCGCGAGAATCGCGAGGACTGAGAGGGGGATGCAATGGGCGCGAGAGATCTGAAGAGGGGAAGGGAGATGCCCGAGCGAAGAGGAGGAAGCAACCGAGCTCTTCTTCTGAGCTAGCGAAAGCTCTTTCCTTTGAGATCCCGATGCAGATATAGAGAGAGAGAGAAAGAGAGAGAAAGAGAGAAGGAGAGAGCTTAAGGGAGAAGGATGAGAAAGATCACAGTGGCCGCTAGGTGGGGGAGATCGACTCTTAAATATATATATAAATCGGGAGGAAGAGGATGGACGAGAAGAAGAAAATGGAAAGAAGGGTGAGGCGGATACGAACTGCAGCAGATAACACCCTCGTAATTCCGCACCCCCTTTCTTTCCTTTTTTTTTCTTTTTTCTTTTTAATTCGGATAAAATTCCAACCTAAATATCGTGAAAAAGCCCTGCCCGCTCGGACCAACCGGCATCGATCCGGCAACCCGCATCGTCCGGACCGCAACTGAGGTCAAAGCCTCGCGCGCCCCCGGGAATCATCATCGGTTTCATTCGCGTGTTTTCCCCCATCGACATGAACGCCCGCTCTATAAAAAAAAAAAAAAAAAAAAAAAAAAAAAAACATATTCTGTAGAATCCCACGATGATCCCCGATCATCGGTCGCATCCCACTGTCCAAAAGAGAAAGTCCTAAAATCTCTTCGCTGGGTTCGTCGCCCCAATTTCTCCCAAAAACTACTACTACGCCAGAGAGAGAGAGAGAGAGGAAAAGTGAGGTACTTGCGGCGAGTGTCTTGAGTCTCCCCGAACGATGCACACGTCCGTAGCTAACGTGGCATCGGCGTGTTTTAAGTGGCTGCTTAAATGCAAATGCGCGTGTACTTTCACGACGCGGTTCGTTCAAATCTTTTCGCGAATCCTTGTCTTCACCTTTCTTTTGAGTGCATGTTAAGATTTGTGGCGAGATTCATCGCGTTGTCCTTGGCGAGAAAATGATAGAATTGCACACTTGATGGTCCAGTATCGATCCATGCCATGCCTTTGGGTCCTAGATTCTGACCATAGGAATGGTATGGGCGACCAATTCCCCGTCCGAGATGTTTTTTTCAAATGGGACAACAATGGGCTACACACCTTTTGTTTGCCATTAATGTAGAGATCCCAACTGGCCGGATCGGAATGGAATGTATAAATCTTTGGCTTTGGGCTTTTGCTCGTGTTTAGTGTGGGTAAGCATCGGTCTCCAATTCCAACTCGGAAACCAAATTGAATTGGGCGATTCCCGAATCTAAGTGCAAAATCGAACCATTAGGACCGGATTGAAATGCATTATTTTATTATTTAATGTCTATTGATTCGATGCCATATAATAGAGTAATGAGTACAAAATTCAGTGGAAGACTAGTTGATCATCAATTAGCACCGCACCCTCGATTATTTAAATATTGATGTAACGAAAAACTGAAAATGACACCTTTTTTTTTTTTCTTTTAGTGAGTCTGCTTATCTCCAACTCATGAACTATAGAAAACTCCTGCTTGTATCTCTTTAATTGAGAAGATGCTTATGGAAGGGACAAACATAAACTAGTGTAGAAAAGAACAAAAAGGAAGGTGAAACCATTTGAATTCATCATGACATATTGCAGATGGTGGAAGCAACGTCACCAAATGTAAGCAAAAGGTAACATCGAATGTTTGAGGGAAAATCACATAAATAATTTTTGAACTTTGACTCGGAATGCAACATGGTCTTTAAACTTTTTATCTTGAATTTTTAATTTATTCAATTTGGTCCATAAACTTTATTATATGTTTAAATTATTCCTAGACAATTTGAGAATGTTCAATATTGTCTATAAACTTAAATTAATAGAAAGATAACATTATATATTTTCATATAGTTTAATGACTAATTTAAATATTTATCAAAAGTTCAGAGATCACATTAAATAAATTAAAAATTTAAGAACGACATTACACATCAAACCAAAATTTATGGATCATATTATATATTGGATCAAAGTTCATGGATCATTTATGTCATTATCTCAACTTTTAGAGTTTAAGATGTAGGGAATAGAAGAAGCCAAAAAAATAGAATTACCGATTCTAGGACTGACCCTAGAACTAGGCCATTTGTTTTGATTCTAAGATCAATTAGGCCGATTCTTGATTTCACAAACAGGGAACTAACCAACCTTACTAATTCGGTTCCAGGCTTCAGACCCACCTTGAAAATCAATTTCTCCTAATATTTAGCAATCCAAACCTTGCTAATCCATCTTGAGAAAAATTATTATTAAAACCCCCATTTTACCATGCATGGAAAAGGGTAGTACTAGTTTCAATTTTGGATTACTATTATTTACTTATATCATCGTACAATTTCATGGAAAATCATGCCTTGCTACCGTCAAGAGAAAATCGGATGATATCCTCGACTCAAGGACACGTATGAAAAGGTTCTTATCAATTGCAATTGACGTTGGACGAGGATTAAAAAAAAAAAAGGCTATTGTAATGCAGGATGTATAATGTCTTCTTTTGTAGTCATTCAAGTCCTATATAAAGTACCCGTTATTGCTGCTAATCAGAAGAGGTTTCAAATCCATCGCTTAGAGCGATGCAAACCTCTCTCCGTCTTCTTTGTTTGCATTTCATATTTTTCCAACTTCTTGTCGCTAAAGTGCAAGTGTGGCTTTTTTCTCACAAGTCTTGTGAAATCCAATTATTCATTCCATTTAGGCTCCATTCGTTTTCACAAAAATGTTGCGTTTTGGAAATTATTTGTCAGGAATCCATTTTCTAGGAAAATGACAATTTTTTCGGTATTCGATTGAAATCTAAAAATAAATGGAAAATATGTTTTGCCATTTGGTAAGGAAAATCTTTTCTTCCAAGCACCCATTTCACTAATTTTTTATTTAATTTTTAAAATCAATTTTTTAATTATTATTTCCTTTTTTTCTTATTTTTCCTCGGTTAGAAACTTGCAACCAACCACAGACTGGCTTGAACCTCGCCTAAGGTCCCTAGCACCTCAAGCAAGGCTCCAACCACACCCAGCTTGCCACTTTGGCAATGCCTGAGCTCGCTTGTGGCCTATCTCCGACCATTGCCTTGGCCTGCTACAGGCCGAAGAAGGAATAAAAAAGAAAGAAAAGGAAAAAAAGAAGAGAAAAAAATGTAAAATAATTAAATTTTTGAATTTTTAAAATAAATAAAAATAAAAGGAAAAGGTGATTGGTAAAAAAATTGCTTGTTTTAAAAGTAAAAGAAAGAGGATGGGAAATTTTTTTTTTTTATTAGTTCATTTTCCGTGAAATGGACACTGGAAAATCCGAAATTTTTTTTACTAAAAGTTGTTTTCCACATAACAAATATAGTCTTAATCTACCTACTGAAGATGTCTTATGCATAAGTTCCACTCGACATCCTTTCAATTGCTAAACGGAAACGCTGAAAAATCACATAAAGAATTTACACTCTATCCGTTTTACAAAGAATGTATTGCTCTTGAAATTTGTTTTTAGAAAAGTCATTTATCAAGAGATTAATGGCATTTTTTGGGTGTTTGCTTTTCACTAGTTAACACGAAAATGTTACGTTTGGTCGCTCAAATTTCTAGCTAGGATAAAACCGGATAAGATGGGATATGAAACTCAGGGATTTTGCTATATCCTAACTATTGTTTGGTGATTGTAATAATAAAGTCGGATATATTCATATCATATAATATATATTGTTTGATAAACTGAGATGGTATATATCTCTCGCAACACTTTTGTTTACTTTATTTTTATTTTTTTTATTTTTTTTGCCTCTCTTTTTTTAATTAATTTCTTTCTTCCCCTTCCATCATTCTCTAATATAATTTTATTAAATAGAAAACTATACTAATATTCCTAAAATACTAAAACACCAAATTGAAGGGAAAGTTTCGAAATTATATTAAACATTGAAAGAAGGTTCAGGATCTATTCACGTCGCCTGCAAAATGGGAAAGTCGGTCGTTAGTGAAGTGTGTTTCCCGGTCAAGAGTCAAGCAAAGCGAAGAAGAGCGGTAAACACGGAGCCGCGCACTGTTCTCGGTCGATTTCTCATTTGCAGGATCAGTCAACTCCACCTCCCCTCGACCCCAGAACCCACGCCAAGATAAAGCACCCTCGCCAACACGGAGTCCCGCGCTGTTCTTGGCAGGCTTCTCTTTTCTTGGTCTTGAGCCCTCCCTCTCACTCTCTTTCCTGGCTCCTTCTTCCGCCTTTATCTTCTCTTTTTCCCACCATCCGAATGGGATATTACTTGTGTCGTGGCTCTCTTTGTGTGCGTCCTCTTGGGTTTCCGGGCAGCTGCGAAATCTCTCATGCGCCATTTTTAGCTTTGACGTACCGAAAGATGGGCTGGTGCGCACATGGCAACCATTTGCTCATTCCGCTCTTGTTCTTCTTCTCCTTCCACCCTTTGGCCTTCTCTAAGCTGTCATCGCCTCAATCAGCACTCATGATCGATATCTCCTAGAGAATCCGAGTTCTAACTGTTATGTTTGTTTGTTAAACAAACAAAGTTTGCTTTTTCCTTATCCCACATAGGAAGGTTTAGAGGACATAAACTACCTTACGAGTGTGAGCTTTTCTAATTTGTTAGAAGGAAAAGCTGGGTGTGGGCTATACCTCACTATAATCGTATGTGAGTGCATGATTATTAGGCATACTTAGCACTTGGTAACCCACGGTTTAATTAGCACTAATCCCTTTATTTTATCTCGTATGGTCATCTTATTAATCTTTATTTGTTGAAAAGGTTGTTTTTTTGTTTATTAAGTAATTTTGGAAATTATGAAAATTCGGAATTTTATTTATTAAAAAAATTATTTTTATTATTCCGAACTTTTTTGCATGTGTCATTTCAAGACAACTTTTGAAAAGTATACTTATTTAGTTTGCAACCTTTCTCGAAGGATTACATTGATTCATTTTGTAACTTCATTCGAAAAGATATCTTTGTTAACTTTGCAATCTTTCACGGAGAGTTACCTATGTTTTTTTTATGTGTCAGTTTTTGGAAAAATGAGCATGAAATCATTTTTTGAAACCTTTTTTCCAAAATTGCAGCCATCTTTTCAATTGCTTCCTAGAGAGACATTGGAGAAATATTAGAATTGTTATCTAATATTTTTATTTGAGACTTTGTTGCAGAT
This sequence comes from Corymbia calophylla, assembly GCA_014182845.1. Lineage (NCBI taxonomy): Eukaryota > Viridiplantae > Streptophyta > Magnoliopsida > Myrtales > Myrtaceae > Corymbia > Corymbia calophylla. Next base: position 34,476,965 of record CM024698.1, read on the forward strand.
ATTTTTTCCAAAGGGTTACATTAATTCATTTTGCAACTTCTTTTGAAAGAATAAATTTGTTCATTTTGTAATTTCTTCTGAAAAGATATGTTTGTTAACTTTACAACCTTTCATGAAGAGTTGTCCATGTTCATTTATATGTCAGTTTTTGGAAAAAATGAGTATGAAATTATTTTTCAAATCTTCTTTCCAAAACTGCAGCCATCTTTTCAATTGTTTCCTAGAGAGACCCTGGAGAAATATTAGAATTGCTATCTAATATTCTTATTTGAGACTTTGTTGCAGATATTTTTTTTCGAAGGGTTACATTAATTCATTTTGCAACTTCTTTTGAAAGAATACATTTGTTCATTTTGTAATTTTTTTCAAAAATATATCGTTGTTAACTTTACAACATTTTATGAAGAGTTGTCCATGTTCATTTATATGTTAGTTTTTGGAAAAACGAGTATGAAATCATTTTTCGAACCCTCTTTCCAAAACTGCAACCATTTTTTCAATTATTTCCTAAAAAGACCTTAGAGAAATACTAAAATTTCTATATTATATTCTTATTTAAGATTTTGTTGTATCTTGGAGAATATTTACCAGTGATTATTAGTAACTTTGTGATATAAATCCTCAAAGAAAGTGATATTACACCTCAAAATCCGATTTGATTACTGTATTAATTCGAATTCACATTAATTTCATTATTCTACCCAAATACAAAGAAGATTTTCCAACATTGACTTAATTGTCCCGACCCGTGCAAATGGAAAGGAGTCACATGCAGTCCGGATAAATCTTCCGTGATCGAGCTCTCTCTCTAGGCTGTCTCTCGCTTCCCCCGATTTTTTGCATGTGATTTGCCAGATAGGCTCTTTGCAGGTTCTTGATCTGTCCGACAACCAATTGGGCTCACTCCCTGTTGAGTTCATCACTTCTTGTGGAAAAATCGATGGGCTCTGGCGGTTGAACTTCAGCAGGAATGCGCTGGTAGGTCCTTTGCCTTCTTTTACTGGTTTTTTGGGTTGGGGATCTTGGACTTGTCTTATAATAAAATGAGCGGAAGCATTGGCTCAGAATTAGACGGGTTAGTCAAGTTGAGGAGTTTGAATCTTAGTAGGAATATGTTCAATGGTTCAGTTCCAGTTAACCTGTTCCGGGCTCTGGAGGAGCTCCAGCTTCGGGTGTATGAATTCGAAAGTGAAATCCCTGAGGGAGTCGCAGATTATCAGCATTTGACGCTGCTTGATCTTAGCCAGAACCGGATTTCAGGGTTCATCCCCGAGAGGCTAGGGAGCTCCCAAAGTTGGAAGTGCTGGTTCTGTCTTCCAATCATCTCGGCGGGAAAATCCCAGATTGTCTAGCTAGTGTCCCAACACTTTCCCGTTTCTCTGCGAACCAAAGTAACTTCGGCGGCCTAATTCCCAATGGGTTAACAAGGTTTCTCAAAGGTTTGGATCTTAGCTACAATATGCTGAGTGGGTCTACTCCATCCGACCTTTTATGGCCACCAAATTTGCAGCATGTGGATTTGTCTTACAATCAGTTGGAGGGGCCAATACCTAACAATCTATCGTCTGGCATGTTCAGGTTGAGACTAGGTAGCAATTTACTTAAAAGTATGGTTCCTTCTGATTCGTTGGGAAGCCTCGAGAAATTGACTTACTTGGAACTGGAAAATAATAGCTTGACGGGATCAGTCTCTCCTGAACTGGGCAAATGTCGGAGTTTGTTCCTGTTCAATTTGGCGCAGCCTAAACTGACTGGTCCCTTACCACCAGAGTTGGGAAATCTCAGCAGTATTCAAGTCATGAAGCTTCAGTTAAACAACATTGATGGGAACATCCCAGACCAAATTACACGGTTAGCAGTTTAGCGCAGTTGAATATCAGCTGGAACCTGTTGAGCGGTACCGTTCCATCCTCCCTTCCGAGCTTGCGGAACCTTACTACCCTGGATTTGCAGAACAACTATCTGAATGGCTCAATACCCGCTGCAATTGGGAGCCTACCAGGTTTATTAGAACTCCAGCTGGGGAAAAAAATTCACCTTAGTGGGGATATCCCAACCATGCCACTGAGTTTGCGGATTGTCTTGAACCTCAGTAGAAATCTTTTCGATGGGACTATCCCAGCTAATTTTTCTCTGCTAACAAATCTAGAGATTCTGGATCTCTCAGACAAACGGTTTTCAGGTTCGGTCCCCACGTCATTTACTCAGATGATGGCCCTGACACAGTTGATGCTTTCCAATAATTTTCTGTCGGGTGTTATTCCGAAGTTTAGGCGAATGGTCAGCGTGGAAGCTAGTGGAAACAAGAACCTCTTTAACGGGACAGCACCGAGCCCTCTTGTCATCCGGAAAAAAAAAAAAATTATGCTGCTGTGCTAGTTCTTACTACACTCGCCTCATACGTTCTTTCCACGTTGGTCGTGTCAGTAGTTGTTATATCAGTATCGAAACGCTTCAACTACCTCAATGACGACCATATGCACTTAGGAGATTATTTGCCATGCAAATGAAACAAATGGGAAGACAAGGGAGAAGAGGGAATGCAAACCGCCGGTGCTTTTACTTGTTCAAATAACAATTAATGTAAAGGAGGGGTCTAAGAACAACGGATCTCTTTATAATGAGTGAATCTATCTTGCAAGTTTGCTATTTATGGATAATTCCTACAAAGTATTGAAGTAAAGAAGTAAGACGCATGTGACACTTGAGTTTTAAATTGTAAATGCTACCTAGAATTTTTAGGTCTCTACCGAGCTTGTACGACAAATAGAAAAAAAGGGTCAAAAGATGTCCGACTAAAGAGAAATGTTATGAAACTCTTTTGTGGTGAAAGACTTGCCTTTGGCCGTATGCAGAGCCGTGCACGCTCTCTCTAGGTAGGCTACAAGAATTTTGGGACTGAAGTCCAGAGCAAGAGAAAATATTCAGTGGTTTGCAAGTGCCACGTCAACGGCTGATGTGGCGTGCATGTATTTACTGTTATCCAATTAGATCTCAACACATGGATATTGATATGAAAATTAAAAAATATAATCTTTTTTCTGCTTTGCTCCTCCATCTTCAACCTCCGCTCCGCTGGGCCTGATTATCTGAAACGCCCAAGGCGCCGGCGGCGCCGCCATCCTTGAGCTACCGCCCCACTGTGGCCACCATGGTCCGCGGCAAAGCTGTTGAGCTCGTCGCCGGCAGCCATAGACGAGCCAAGACTCGAGCTCAAAGCTATTGAGTGAACGTCAATCGTCAAGTTCGGGCCGACCTCTCCGTCGTCCGGGTGGCTAAGCCTTGGCTGCGAGTGCTCGTCCTCAGATATGGAGATGCAGAGCAGTGATCGGCCATGGACGGCCTCTTGTCCACAGATTTGAGCGCCGACCTCCGCGTCCGCCCCCTAGTGGCACGATTTGATTGATCGTCCGCCATATTAGAGCTTCAATTATTTCATATAAAAATAATTTTCAAAAATATTATTTGTACCATTTAAAATACTTAAATATTGAAAGATATTTTCGTTATTAATAAAGTTTATATTTAAATATTTTTGAATATTAAAAAAAAAATTTCATTTGTTCATTTTATAAGTGATTATTTTTAAAAATATTCAATATTATCCCTATACTTAAATTGATGGAAAGATAATATTGGAAATTTTCATATAATTTAGAAACTAAATTTAATATTTACCAAAAGTTTAGACATTGCATATTGCACATTGAGCCAAAGTTCAGGGAATATTTATATCATTATCCCCACTTTTGGAGTTTAAGATGTAGGGAATTAAAGAGACCCAAAAAAATTTGCCAATTCCAAAATCGACCCTAGAATCGGTTTGCGTTTGACTCCGGGATTGATTGGGCCAGTTTCACAAACGGAGAACCAACCTTACTTTATTTAATTTCATGCTTCATAGTAGGATCAAACCCGCCTTGAAATTGATTACCCCTAATATTTAGCAATTTAAAACCTTGCTTATCCATCTCGAGAAAAATTATTACTAAAACCCCCCATTTTAGCTGGTGTGGAAAAGAGTAGTGCTAGTTTCAATTTTCAATTACATTATTCACTTATATCATAATATAATTTCGTGATAAATCATGCCTTGTTGTCAAGAGAAAAAAGATGATATCCTTGAGTCATGGATAGGGGTGATCGGTTCTTGACTCGATCCAATCCCACCTAGAAACCAAGAGCTAGATTGGACGAACCAATTCCCATTTTGAGGAACTAAGGGTCGATCGAACTGACTATTTTGATTCTTGGACGGTCCAATGAAATCCGTCCATTCTACAACGTCCAAAAGGAAAACCCAAAATTACCATCTAGTATGCTCATGACATTGCTAAATTGAATTTTGCTCAAAGGAGAATTTCAAACGATGTTCCATAAATGCTTAGACCACAAACAAAAAAGCTAAAGGAAAAATAAGGTTTTAACAAAAAAAAATATTTAAAATTGGTCCAATCCGGTCGTTCCCGTTCCCATCTTAGACCAAGAATCGGACTAAAACTACCGGTTCGGGCGGTCCTCTATGCTCACACCCACTTAAGGACACGTATGAAAAAGTTCATATCGATTGTCATGACATTGTATGAGGATAAAAAATTGGTTATTGTAATCCTAGGATGTATAACGTGTTTCTTTGAAGTCATTCAAGTCTTATTTAATGTTGCTGCTAATCAGAAGAGGTTTCAAATCAATCGCTTAGATCGATGCAAATTTCTTTATGTCTTCTTTCTTTGCATTTCATATTTTTTCAAACTTTTTGTCGCTAAAGTGCGACCTTTTCGCACGAGCCCTGTGAAATCCAACTATTCATTCCATTTAATTTACCTATCGAAGATGTCTTTTGCATAAGGTCTGCTCGACATCCTTTCGATTGCCAAATGAAGACGCGGAAGAATCACATAAAGAATTCAAACTTTGTCCCTTTCGCCGAAAAATTGTTGCTTTTGAAAATTGTTTTCAGAAAAGTCATTTATTAGGAAAATAATGCAATTTTTTTGGTATTTGCTTGAAATTGAGTTTGAAAAACCTTTTTCACTATTTAATCCGCTGATGGTGGGTTTGAAATCTGGTTTGGGCTATGATAATTTCATCGTTCTTTAATCTCTCTTCTTCTTTTCTTTCACCCTTTATTGATCGAGGCAATCACAATCATCGACCAAGCGAGTGTTACGGATCAAAGGCGATCGTCACATCTTATCCATGATGGGCTCGAAGCAAGAGGTTTTGGCTTACTTATTAAAGGAGTATGAGCAAACAACACAGGCGGTCCTTCAATTTTTCTTTTTATAATTTTTAATGCAGTTCCTCAACTTTTTTGTTCAACCAAATTCCTTAATTTTCAAAGATCTGCTCAACCAACACTCCTTCCATTAAGTGTACCACCAGATCACATCTTTTTTTTTTTTGACATGAATGGTCATATCTACATTTACTAGGTCAAAATAACGATATAAACTGAGATATCATTTTTTCCAAGTCAAGCGACTTTGTTTTTCTTTTCTTTTTGGGCCATAATAATAAAAGAGACAATCTGCAAGTCGCATGGATGCTAGCATCACGCATCTAAATCAACGGTATTAGAATATTAGTGTATATATAAGAACCAAATTGAAAGAAAATTTTGGAAATTATATTAAACAATGAAAGAATAATAAGCAACCGTTTGTGTCGTTATCCGCGGTCGAAGGCCTTTGATATTTCCTGATGAGCAAAGACGAGAGAGAGAGAGGTAGAAAGCGGGTCGTTTGTGAAGTGTGTTTAACGGTGAAGAGTCAAGCAAAGCGAAGAAGACTAAGAGCAGGGAGCCGAGTCGCGCACGGTTCTCGGTCGAAGTCTCTCTTTTTCTGTCCAGCATCACATTAGTCCACTCCGACTCGCCAACACGGAGTCGCGCGCTATTTTTTGATAGGTTCTAGTCTCTCTCTCTCTCTCCTTGCTCCTTCTTCCGTTTTTACTTTCTCTTTTCCCGCTATCCGAACCAGAGATTGCTTGTGTTGTGGCCCTCTTGATATACATCCTCTTGGGTTTCCGAGGCTAGCCGCGAAATCTCTCATACGCCATTTTTAGCTTTTGCCGTGACGAAAGATGGGCGGGTGCGCACGTAGCAATCCTTTGCTCATCCCTCTCTTGTTCTTCTTCTCCTTCTACCCTTTGGCCTTCTCTAAGCTGCCATCTCCTCAATTAGCAGTCATGAGAAATCTCCGCCAGAAAATCCAGAGTCCTGACTTATCGTGGAACATCACCCAAGAGCCGGACCCGTGTAAATGGAAAAGGGTCACATGCAGTCCGGATAACACTTCCGTGATCAAGCTCTCTCTCTCTGGGCTCTCTCTCGCTTCCTCCGATACTTTGCCTGTGATTTGCCAGATTGGTTCTTTGCAGGTTCTTGATCTGTCCGACAACCAATTGGCCTCACTCCCTGTTGAGTTCATCATTTCTTGTGGAAAAATTGATGGACTCAAGCGGTTGAACTTCAGCAGGAATGCGCTGGTAGGTCCTTTGCCTTCTTTTACTGGTTTTGTTGGGTTGGAGGTATTGGACTTGTCTTATAATAGAATGAGTGGAAGCATTGGCTCAGAATTAGATGGGTTAGTCAAGTTGAGGAGTTTGAATCTTAGTTTGAATATGCTCGATGGGCCAGTTCCAGTTAAACTGTCCAGTGCTCTGGAGGAGCTCCAGCTTTCGGTGAATGAATTCGAAGGTGAAATCCCCGAGGGAGTCGCAAATTATCAGAATTTGAAAACGCTTGATCTTAGCGTGAACTGGCTTTCAGGGTTTATCCCCGACAGGCTAGGGGAGCTCCCAAAGTTGGAAGTGCTGGTTCTGTATTCCAATAATCTCAGCGGAAAAATCCCGGATAGTCTAGCTAATATCCCAACACTTTCCCGTTTCTCTGCGAACCAAAATAACTTCAGCGGCCCAATTCCCAGTGGGTTAACGAAGTTTCTCAAAAGTTTGGATCTTAGCTACAATAAACTGAGTGGGACTATTCCGCGCGACCTTTTGTCACAGCGAAATTTGTATTATGTGGATTTGTCTTACAATCGGTTGGAGGGGCCGATACCTAATAATATATCGCCTCTCATGTTCAAGTTGAGACTGGGTAGCAATTTGCTTAATGGTACGATCCCTTCTGATTCGTTAAGAAGCCTCGAGAAATTGACCTACTTGGAACTGGATAATAATAGCTTGACCGGATCAGTCCCTCGTGAACTGGGCAAATGTCGGAGTTTGGCCCTGTTGAATTTGGCGCAGAATTTACTGACTGGTCCCTTACCACCAGAGTTGGGAAATCTCAGCAGTATTCAAGTCATGAAGATTCAGTTAAACAACATTAATGGGAATATCCCAGACCAAATTACGCAGTTAGCGAGTTTAGCGCAGTTGAATATCAGCTGGAACCTGCTGAGTGGTACCATTCCATCTTCCCTTCAGAACTTGCGGAACCTCACTACCTTGAATTTGCAGAACAACTATCTGAATGGCCCAATACCCGCTGCCATAGGGAGCTTACAAGGTTTATTAGAACTCCAGCTGGGGAAAAATCACCTTAGTGGGGATATCCCAACCATGCCGCTGAGTTTGCAGATTGTGTTAAACCTCAGTAGTAATCTTTTCGTTGGGGGTATCCCGGCTACTTTTTCTCAGCTAACGAACCTAGAGATTCTGGATCTCTCAGACAACCAGTTTTCAGGTTCGGTTCCCACGTCATTTACTCAGATGGCGGCCCTGACACAGTTAATACTTTCCAATAATCTTCTGTCGGGTGTTCTTCCAAAGTTTAGGGCCATGGTCAAAGTGGAAACTGATGGTAACAAGGGCCTCACTAATGGGACATCACCGAGCCCTGCTGTCATACGGAAAAGAAACTTTTCTGCTGTGCTACTTCTTACTACACTGGCCGCTTACATTCTTTCCGCGTCGGTCGTGTCAGTGGTTGTTATATCATTAGCAAACCGCTTCAACTGCCTCAACGAGGACCATCTGCACTTGGGAGATTATTTGCCATGCAAATGAAACAAATGGGCGAGACAAGGAGAGAAGAGGGAATGCAAACACCGTCAATGCTTTTACTTGTTCAAATAATAATTAATGTAAAACAGGGGTCTAAGAACAATGGATCTCTTTGTGATGAGCGAATTCATCTTGCAAATTTATTATTATGGGTAATTTTTACAAAGTATTGGAGTAATGATGAAGATACTTGAATTTTCAATGTACATTACCCAGAATTTTTGGGTCCCTGACTGGATCTAGCACGTACGACAGATTAAAAAGAAAGAAAGAAAGGGTTAAGAGATGTGCGACGAAAGAGAAAGAAATGTTGGAGAGCCGGGCACGGTCTCTCTAGGTAGGCTACAAGAATCCTAACACTGAAGTCCAGAGCAGTGGCATGACTTGATTCATGACCGTCGTGTTAAAGCTCAATTTATTTCACGAAAAATAAAAATTTTAAAATATATAAATTTTAAAAATAATTGTATGTCTCACTTGAAATAATTATACATTGAAAGACATTTTTGTTATAGACAAAAATTTATCATGAGCTGCAAAATATTTTTCATAATTGATGAAGTCCAGAGAAAATTTTATTTTCCGAAATATTTTATGATTGAAAAATACGCCTTGCTATCAAAAGAAAAATAGGAAATACCGACAAGGAGGATATCCTCAAATCAATGAAGCACACAAAGAGGCTATCATCAATCGTAAATCGATGTTGTGTGATGATAAAAGATGGTTGTTGTAGCTTGTTAAGATGTAAAATCTTTCTGTTTTTTAGGAGTCATTCAAGTCCTATTAAAAAGTACCTGTTGCTGCTAATCACAAGTGGTTTCAAATCCATCACTTCCAGAACGATTCGAATCTCTGCAGACATTTTCACTTTCTTTGCACATGTGACATTCTTGCTAGTCTCGTGTAAGTCAATGATTAATCCCATTTAATCTAGCTGGCGAAGATATCTTATGTATAACTTCTATTCGACACATCCTTTCCAATTGCCAAAAGAAGATACAAAAGAATCGCACAACGAATTTTGTCTCCATTTATTTTTTGCAGAAATTTTATACTTCTGAAAAATATTTTACTAAGTCATCTTTCACAATAATGATACTAATTTCTTGGGCTTGCGCTATTTCCATTTGGCTCCTAATACCCTTTATCTCATTGATTTGACCATATATCTCTTGTGGGCCCATTCTTGATTTTAATTTTGCTAACGACGAAATTACCCATGCTCCTTTCAAACAACTTTTTTTAAGATTAAATGTGGGGAGCACTCTTAATTCAAGATTATTTCTTGCATTCTTTACTTCTTTTTTTGATTTTTTCTTTTTGTTTACCGCTTGGGACAAAATTTGTGTTCCCATCTTCCAAAAATAATAGCTTATTTGGCAGGTAGCTAACGAATTATTATGTTAATGAGTTGATATTTCTCTTTCGTTTTTTTTTTTACTAAAAAACTATTATTCACAATATAACCTAAGCATAAATAGGAGTGAAAAGAACCATCTACCAATTTTTGTACATATTTCATTCAATTATAACATTAACACGTGCCATTACGTTATCATTTGTGTATTTTAACTACTCAATTTTCATTTTATTCAGTGAATTTAATAGTCCAATAGCCATTATTTTTCATGCCATCATTGCATGATGTTTTCAAAGATACTTCCAAAAAAGATTAAAGATATGATCAAGTTAAACACATAAAAAGATTATAAACATCAATTATTATCATACAAATGCAGAAGAAAATGCTCCCTTAATATTATTACATAGAATGCTATATTTTCTTTGATTACATGTACAATTAGTTGTTGATAAGAAATTATGGCAATTGTAATAGCATTATAAGGAAACCCATTTGAACCATTAGCAAACACATATTTTTTGTCGATTACAAATGCATTATAATTCTCATAGAACCATTAATGAAAAGAAAATTATCCTCAAAGTACAAATGTACTGCAATAGTAAGTTGCATACACAACTTAATAAAAGATATTTCTATTCATTAGCTTGGCTCGCCACCGAAAGCTACTCTCTTGAAAAAAATAATTTACCTAAACCAAACAATAAATTTTTTTAATTGCACTAATAAGAGAGTAATTATTTACTTAAAATAAACATATATCAAGGAATAATTTTGAATATCATTATGTGAGAAGCTCCAACTGTAGAATTCGTCTTTCTAGTTGAATTGCCGCATACTTGAGTCCTCCGTGCTTATTATATTTCACCACCATGAATTTCAATGGTCTTTGGATTTCAGCTTGATCTGAGGTATTTTCCTTTCGATTACATGTCCAACTATTATGACCATAAACCTTACATCTCTTCCCTTTTTCAAAAATTTCAAATGCAGAAGAATAATGCCTTGTAGAAGTTGTTTCCACTTTAGTTTTTGAATTGGAAGGACGACCTTTATGAGATGTAGATAAGGGCTCATATGAGAAAGGATCACTTGTTCATATAAAATTGCTCAATTTTCTTTCGAACAACTTTCTTGTTGGAAAGTGACCATTCTTGATACCTCCTTTGCAAATCATGGAGTAGTTGCGGGAATGAATCTTCTTCATTATTTTGCATGATATCACAATTCAAGAAGGACCTTATATCAAGCCTTTGTTGTTAATTAATTATATCTAGAGGTAAACCGTTAGAAAACTTAAATCTTATTTTATGTGCACATGGAAGGCCCATCGATTCATAAAATGCCCAGCACAAATAGGTAGCTTAACTTTATTTTTACCAATCTCATATTGCTTCTAGAGTTTATATAAAGAAAATATTGACACCCAAGTAATTAAGTTCCTAAAAAGAGGAATGTCAAGACGATGAGAAGCTTTTACTTTTTCACTTGACAATTTGGTTTTGATTTTTGGAAACCATTCCAACTACAAGTCTTATTTTCTTTGTCACCTTAATTAAGTTCCCTATTGAAACTTGTAGATATTTTTTCATAGTCAAATGTGCCATTTCAACTCTTGAAATAACACGGTTTTCAAAATGCATGTGCATGTCTGTCTAGGCAGGTACAAAAAGCTTTAAAAGGAAGCCATGTATTTTTAATGTAATTAAGAACCAATGGGTTCCTTACAATGAACTTCAAATTGTTGAATATTTGCACCATATTCCACTTTACTCTTAGAGTTTAGAACCTTGGACCAATTAGACATGAAAAGAATCCTAATTCTTTCCTTCTTCAAACTAAGATTTACATTTTACCACAAATATTTTTCTCAATGTGCCAAATGCACAACAAGCTTGTGCTTTTAAGAAAAATGAACCAAATTGCATTCATGACTGCTAACTCTCTATTAGTGACCTTTGTTGAAATTTGACAATCAACACCCCATATGTTGCTAAACATCCTCAAAGCCCAAACATAATCTTCTTCTTCCCTTCTAAAAATTACAAAATAAGAGTAGAAAGAAGTATTAAATTTGGAAACTCCAATAATATCCAGTAAAGGTGTTTTGTATCTATTAGTCTTATAAATACAATCCATTACAAAAACACTTCAGAAGCTCCTTGTTAATGCCAAGGGATAGGATGAGAGAAAAATATGTCATGTGACGGCATTATGTTTCAAATTGTAAATAAATCCACTTATGCTATACTCCTCCAATCACGCTTAGAGCATAGTGCGACCATTCAAATATACACAATAGAATTTCACTTTTATGTTGTAAACAATAGCTTGAACTTTGGGATACTTTGTCTCAAGGAAGAAAGAATTTGGCAAGGAGTTATATCGGCTTTAGACATCTCTTTTACACGGGAAGCTTCAATTTCAAAAAGGCGACGACAAATAGGATGTTTGGACATATTACTCAGAGGACATGATTGTGAGAAGTATTCGATATTTTGAGTGACCGTAATACATTCTTCTTTATATGCCAATGAACTTAAAGGTTAGCCAACCAAACAAGATCCATCTTTCTTCTCTCATGTGTAATAGAAATATTATATCGATCATGATAATTACCTCCCAAATCACAACCAAGAAGAACATTTTTGTCTCTCTTTGACCTTTTCATAGAGACAACAAAACCTTAAGCAAGAAGATTTATTGGCACACTACTCAAAAGATCCTCTCTCATTAGAAAATTACCTGTTAAAGTTTTAAATGAACCTATTGCCATGATTGATTGTTGCTCTCCGTTCATAGTTTGATCATCAATAGATGCACTTAAGCAATTAAAGCCATCTTCAATATTGTCTCCCATAGTTACAGCACTACAAAAAAACAATACAATGAAATATGAGTAAATACATCAACCATAATATTCAATCTTTGAGTAAATTCTCATATATTTATATTAAAAATCGAAATCGAAAAATTCACGATGATGATGATAGTCTATGGAAAACAAACATGAAGGAAGAGTTGAAGTGTAATGGGTGCGGGAAAAGCGGTCAGGGTGCAAAAAAGGTGTTTGAAAGGGATGCATGCAATTTTGTTTTTTAGTAAATCGAAACAAAAGAAAAATGAAGAAAAAATATAAGAAATTATCTTAAATCAAGAGTGGGATCTACAAGAGATAATGTAATGAAATCAATGCCATAAGGGGGTGTCGGGATGTAGAAATAGCGCGAGCCATTTCTTGTGTTCGTTTGGAAATGAATTGGAAATTCTTTTTATCTATTTGGTATGGAAAATGGCTTTTTGCCCATGGACTGAGTCTCACACTTACGCTGACGGTGGGCTGGAAATATAGTTTGGGGCCGGATATTTTCTCTGTCCGTGGTCCAACTCACAATTTCCGATTTCCTTTTGCCTTTTTGTCCTTCTCTCTCCCCCCTCAAAAAAAAAAAAAAAAAACCCTTTCTTGCATCTATTTTATGTCGGGCACAGTGAAGCCTAGCACCTCAAATCCAGTCACAACCCAACCACGGTGGTGGATCGGATGGTTCTTTACGTTGTCGGCACCAAATCACCAACCTTCAATCTAATCTCGAATTTAACTCTGTTAATCCTCAATTCAAAAATTATCATTAATTGTTTATTTATGGTATTTCTATATTTGTAACAAATTCACGTTAGTAAGTTGACCTGAAAAATCATATACAAAATGAATTTTTGTGTGATAGAAAAATTTCGAAAAAGTAGGGATTATTAGTGAAGATTTCTGGACAGAAGAGCTAATAAGGATAAATTTGGGATTAAACTTGAAGTTTAAGTTGAAACCGAAACCTAAAATTGAGATTTTTTTTTCTAAGGGAATTAGGCTATGGTTTATGTCATCAATGCGTGTGGTATTATCAAGAAGTGGTCAGAGCTTGGAAGGGCGAAGGCGTGCAATTTTTTCCACGGCAAACAAAAAAAAGAAGAGAAGAGAAAGGTGGGAAAAAGAGGGGGAAAAAAAAGGAGGACAAAAAAGTCAGGGGGGAGTGGGGTCCACGGCGAAGGACCCCATCAGGCACTGTCGCAAAGACTCGCCAATATTCACGAAAGCGGGTCGTCGGAGGCGAAGTGTTCCTTACGTTCACGAGTCAAACAAAGGACGAAGAACAAGAACAAGAACAGGGACAGAGAGAGAGAGAGTCGCGCACTGTCCTCGGTCAAAGTCTCTCTTTGTTTTTCTGCAGCATCGGTCAACTCCACCTCCTCCCGAACCCAAAACCTACGCCATTAAAGCACTCTCTCTCTCTCTCTCTCTCTTCCTTGTCTTTTCTTCTTCTTTTTTTTCTCGCTCCTCTTTTTTTCTTGATAGGCCCTGTGTTTTTCTCGTTCTTGACCCCTCCCTCACTCTTTCCCCGCTCCTTCTTCCGCATTCATCTTCTCTTTTTCCCACCATCCGAGCCAGATATTCGCTTATGCTTCGGGCTCTCCCTTTATATACGTCCACTCGGGTCTTCGAGGCTAGCTGCGACATCTCTCTCACACTCCATTTTCTTTAGCTTTTGCCGTGTCGAAAGGAACCGAAAAGATGGGCGGGTGCGCGCATGGCAGCAGCAGCCACCCTTTGCTCGTCCCTCTCTTGCTCTTCTTGTTCTCCTTCTCCTTCTACCCTTTGGCCTTCTCTAAGCTGTCATCACCTCAATTAGCAGTCATGGGAAATCTCCGCCTGAAAATCCAGAGTCCTGACTTATCGTGGAACAGCACTGAAGACCCGTGTATATGGAAAGGGGTCGCATGCAGTCCGGAGAACACTTCCGTGACCGAGCTCTCTCTCTCTGGGCTCTCTCTCGCTTCCCCCGATATTTTGCCTGTGATTTGCCAGATTGGTTCTTTGCAGGTTCTTGATCTGTCCAACAACCAATTGGCCTCACTCCCTGTTGAGTTCATCACTTCTTGTGGAAAAATTGATGGACTCAAGCGGTTGAACTTCAGCTGGAATGCGCTGGTAGGTGCTTTGCCTTCTTTTACTGGTTTTGTTGGGTTGGAGTTCTTGGACTTGTCTTACAATAAAATGAATGGAAGCATTGGCTCAGAATTAGATGGGTTAGTCAACTTGAGGAGTTTGAATCTTAGTTTGAATATGTTCAATGGGCCAGTTCCAGTTAAACTGCCCAGGGCTCTGGAGGAGCTCCATCTTTGGGTGAATGAATTCGTAGGTGAAATCCCTGAGGGAGTCGCAAATTATCAGAATTTGAAAACGCTTGTTCTTAGCCAGAACCAGCTTTCAGGGTCTATCCCCAACAGGCTAGGGGAGCTCTCAAAGTTGGAAGTGCTGGTTCTGTCTTCCAATAATCTCAGCGGAAAAATCCCGGATAGTCTAGCTAATATCCCAACACTGTCCCGTTTCTCTGCGAACCAAAATCACTTCAGCGGCCCAATTCCCAGTGAGTTGACGAGGTTTCTCAAAAATTTGGATCTTAGCTACAATAAGTTGAGTGGGACTATTCCGCGCGACCTTTTGTCGCAGCAAAATTTGTATTATGTGGATTTGTCTTACAATCGGTTGGAGGGGTCGATACCTAACAATATATCACCTCAAATGTTCCGGTTGAGACTGGGTAGCAATTCTCTTAATGGTACGATCCCTTCTGAATCATTGGGAAGGCTCGAGAAATTGACTTACTTGGAACTGGATAATAATAGCTTGACAGGATCAGTCCCTCCTGAACTGGGCAAATGTCGGAGTTTGGCCCTGTTGAATTTGGCGCAGAATAAACTCACTGGACACTTACCACCAGAGTTGGAAAATCTCAGCAGTATTCAAGTCATGAAGCTTCAGTCCAACAACATTAGTGGGAACATCCCAGGCCAGATTATGCAGTTAGTGAGTTTAGCGCAGTTGAATATTAGCTGGAATCAGCTGAGTGGTACCATTCCATCTTCCCTTCAAAACTTGCGGAACCTTACTACCTTGAATTTGCAGCACAACAATTTGAATGGCCCAATACCCTCTACCATAGGGAGCTTACAAGGTTTATTAGAACTCCAGCTGGGGAAAAATCAACTTAGTGGGAATATCCCAACCATGCCACAGAGTTTGCAGATTGTTTTGAACCTCAGTAGTAATCTTTTCGATGGGCCTATCCGGGATACTTTTTCTCGGCTAACAAACCTAGAGATTTTGGATCTCTCAAACAACCATTTTTCAGGTTCGGTTCCCGAGTCATTTACTGAGATGCCGGCCTTGACACAGTTAATACTTTCCAATAATCTTCTGTCAGGTGTTCTTCCAAAGTTTAAGGCCATGGTCAAAGTGGAACCTGATGGTAACAAGGGCCTCATTAATGGGACAGCACCGAGCCCTTCTGTTGTACGGAAAGGGAAACTCTGTTGCTGTGCCAGTTCTTACTGCCCTGGCCTCTGCTGTTTTTGCTGTGTTTGTCGTTGCAGTGGTTGTTATATCAGTATCAAAACGCTTTTACCGCGTCAACGATGAGCACTTGCAATTAGGCGAGAACCTTCCTCTTCCTCAAGTCATTGACAGCAGCTTGTTGACTTCAAATGGCATCCACAGATCAAGTATAGACTTCACCAAAGCCATGGAAGAAGTTTCCGATCCAACAAAAATCGTTTTGAAGACCAGGTTTTCAACCTACTACAAAGCAACCATGCCATCTGGAACAAGCTACTTTATCAAGAAGCTTAACTGGAGTGATAAGATATTCCAAATGGGTAGCCACGACAAGTTTGGACAAGAACTAGAAGTCCTGGGAAAGCTAAACAACTCAAATGTCATGACTCCTCTTGCCTATGTCTTGACTATCAATAGTGGGTATCTCTTTTACGAGTATGCGCAAAAGGGTACCCTCTTTGATGTTTTGCATGACAGCTTGAACAAATTGGATTGGGCGAGCCGTTACAGTATTGCAGTTGGAGTGGCTCAGGGTCTTGCATTTCTGCATGATTGTTCTTCCGGTCCTATTCTCCTGCTTGACCTTTCGAGTAAGAGCATTCTGCTCAAGTCCTTGAAGGAACCTCAGGTGGGAGATATTGAGCTCTGTAAGGTAATCGATCCATCAAAGAGCACAGGCAGTCTCTCTACTGTTGCAGGATCTATTGGCTACATACCTCCAGGTGATTTACTTTGAACTTTACTTATTATTTTAACAATACTTTTGACAATCAGCAATTTTTTATACCTTCTCAAGGTGACTGTGTTTTCTCAATAAAGTTACACATCATTAAGAATTATTGAAAGAAAATAGTTGGGGTCTTTTTTCTCTGCTGTGCTTGATTTGCTTGATTTAGTTCATCAAGCTTTTCTTATCAATAGTTTATCCATTCTTGATCTGGTTTATGCCATGCCATGGTTGCCTTTTGGCCTCAAAACTAACCATTAGTTGTTCTCATCTGGTGGCTCGCAGAGTATGCTTACACAATGAGGATAACAATGGCCGGAAATGTGTA
Source organism: Corymbia calophylla (assembly GCA_014182845.1). Taxonomy (NCBI): domain Eukaryota; kingdom Viridiplantae; phylum Streptophyta; class Magnoliopsida; order Myrtales; family Myrtaceae; genus Corymbia; species Corymbia calophylla. Next base: position 34,493,787 of record CM024698.1, read on the forward strand.
TAGCTTTGGGGTCGTGCTGCTGGAACTGCTCACTGGGAAGCCATCGTGTAGCCAGGGATATGAGTTAACAAAGTGGGTGTCAACTAACACTTCGAAGCAAGATAAGTGGGACCACATCCTCGATTTTAGTGTGATTAGAACATCCCTCACCGTGAGGAGCCAGATGCTTGCAGTTCTAAGAGTTGCTCTGGCATGTGTCAGTATATCTCCCGATTCAAGGCCAAAAATGAAGAGTATACTCCGCATGCTTCTCAATGCAAGGTAAATCCTTGTCTAGCTAATGCACTACTGCTTATGTAAATGAGGTGACCAAAAGAAGCATGGTCCTTTTTCTTCCTTTTTTATTTGAAATTAATGAGTTCTGTTTTGTGTAATATGGTTTGTAATAGAGAAGATTAGATGGAAGTATGGTTTCTCTTGCAGCTACATATGTGGTTCGAAGTAAACCCTTCATGTCATGTAAAAAGTTCTAGGGTGTTCTCATGGAAGACAAGGCCAAAATTTTGGTGTTGTAATTGATAATATTTCAAGCTTATTCAAGTCACGTTAGCCTTGTTAAGCTTTCTCCATTTTATGGGAGACCATTTCCGTTCTGTTTATCTCAGCATCTGTGTAGCATCAAGGCTGATTCCATGGAAAATCGATAAGATTGTAGGTGTGCGTTGGAGGTTTAGGGTGCATCGATTAGTTGTCAAGACGATAACCTGACTGGAGAGAGGAATTTCGTTGCTGATTTCCTAGGCAACTGAACCTTGATGAACTAGGCTCCGGTGGAGAGTTCTGCTTGCTATCTTCCACATTACATGCTAGACTCATAAGGGACACTGAGGTAGGGAGGTTTTGACTACTCCCTGATGAAATGAAATTGACATCGGTTCTAGCAACATACGATAGCCTGACATTGGGTAACGGTGAAAAGTAAATCCACCCTTGAAATTGTTACGAATACTAGAATGAATGCTGAAGTTGATTGTTTCAAGCTCTCTCCGAGTCTGCTTGTTTCCCTGAACATGTTTATTTCTGTTGGAGAATGCTTTCATTGGAAAACCTATTCCTGGAAAATGATTTACAATGTTTCTATTGTTTGTTTGGCATGCATAGATGAGGAAATCATAAAGCTTTTGAAAAAAATAAATTGCTGATAAGAGTAGAGGCGGACTGACAGCAGCCCAGATTCGGCCGCTCAGGGTCCCTGAGTCTGGCCATTGGGTCCCAAGTCCGGCCTCTGATGTCTTGAGTCAGCTCGCTAGGGACTCAGGTTGAGCCATCAGAATCCCAGGTCCCCAAGAACCTAGGTCCGGCGTTTGGATGATTGAAGGTGCGTTTGAGTCAAACGGTTTGACTGCGGGGTTCCATGGTTCTGTTCTGGCGGGAGTCGACAGTATATGTGGCACAAATTTTCCATCGACCTTATAAAACCCATGGCATAATTCTCATGCAAAGATGGAGATGGTCCATTTTGTTGCACCCTCTGCCATTTTACCTTTGTTTCAAATCATCCTAGCCACTAGCCCAGCCTCGAACATCCCCTTTGCCATGATATTGCACTTAAAAAAGCCCGAACTCATCTTTCCGCAGTGCCAGGGCTTCTGATGACTAATGTGGATTTCTCCAAGTAATGTGTAATGACCGTACAAATTTGCTACACAATACCACGAGGGGGTACGACCTTCCACTTGCAATAATGATGTTCTCGCAATTCACAGAAAGAAGCGCGCCGAGATGGTGTCTATTTCAGAGAAGTTCTGCCTTAATAGAAACTTCAGTAGGTACCTATTTTATGTTTTCTAGAAACATTTTTCCGCACAGTTGTCATAGAGTGCTTAATGAGGTCAAGAAAGGTCAATCTTCTTCTTCTTTCACATAGCAATATGCATCATCTTAGAATTCAGACGCAGGTTTCATATCCCATCATGTTACCTTAACCAGTCTGCAACGTAAACCTCAAAAGACAGGTTTACCAGCGTGATCATACAAATGAGTGAAACTAATAGCCAAAATCCATTCATCGAGACAGCAATTGAAGAAGCATGACTTGATCAAAAGCTCGTTCAAGACATCCATGTGATACATTTCAATACGTTGTTGCTCCAGTGGAATCTACTTCAGTATATGGAGTTCAATCAAGCAAATTAGCTCACCTTCTGCATGAACTAATTCAGTTGATGCCAAAATTTGATAAATCAAAAGACAAAACTAGTTTCCGGGGCAACCAACATTCTCTGAAAAAATTGAATGAGACAACATAAAGCCTTGTTTTTCAAATTATGTTCAATCAAAAGGTAAGATCCTTTGGGTCCTCAATAATCTTGGCCAGAGTCTGCAAGAACTGAGCCAAATCAGCACCATATATTACCCGATGATCTGCTGTGACGTTTACCTGATGTCATTTATTTTAGCTCAGTGTTAGAAATACCGCATGAAGCTAAAAGGACTTACACATAAACACCCAATCATAAGAATAATAAGCAAATGTCTTTTTAACCTGCATCTGATTCTTCATGCCAATCCGACCATCCTTTGTGGCCACAACTGTGGGCTGGGATGCACCAACAGCCATGATTGCTCCCTGCATAAAAGTATGTGTCAATTTTTTACACCATCCGTTACATTTCCTGAGAAGCCAGAGGGATTTATGGTACGATACTTACAGTTCCAGGGGGTAGAATGGCATCGAACCGATCAACACCAAACATTCCAAGGTTAGATAGAGTAAAGGTACCTGTTAACAAAACCAAGGATGATAAGAAACAAATTGCAAAGATATCACAAAGATGCTGTCAGCACTAAGCAGGCCATTGACCAAGAATAACTGTGGAGGGCCTGGCACGAAAGAGGGTGCAAAGAAGTCAAAAACTTATTAGTGAAGTACGGAAACTCTGCCCACTCAGTTTGCACAAACATACTGCAGTCTGGCAGTGAAACAGTTCTGCTGCCACTGTGGAAACTAGAAAATCAACCATAGGGAAACGAGTGACATCACAACTCAAGCTGGGGGTCATGGCATACCCCGCTTTCAAGACTGAGTGAAAACATTGAAAAGAGGAAACCTTGGAATTTGGAAAGCTCCAAGCTGGAGCTACCCAAGTGACAGGAAGGACCTTCTGGGAACTCAGAAGAGGCACAGACCACTAACAATAAGCTGAGTCCATAGATACTGGAAACGTAAAGACAATCACCAACATTTCTTGGCCGCTAAGGAAGTCAAGAGAAAAAATTAAACAGACCCTAATCTCAGAAAAACTGCCATCAAGCAAACAAATATCTGAATCTGTTTTATTTGTTCTTGCCTCTTTCTCATTGTATTATCTAATAGGGCCAAAGCAAATGCATAAGCAGACGAGAAAAACTTATAACCAATTCCGCAAAGGCAAGCAAAAGAGAATTCTCACCATTTGTTCTTACCTCTTTCTCATTGTATCCTTCTACTAGGGCCAAAGCAAGTGTGCATAAGCACATGAGAACAACTTATAACCAAGACCACAAAAGCAAGCAAGAACTACCCTAATGTGCCATTAGCCCATTGCAATAATCATCTTTCTCTCTATGAAATGAACCCCTCAACGTGAAACACTGTTATAATGAGGTACCACAACACTCTTTTATGGTTGGGGGCCATGGATATCTTCTTATTGTGCAAATGAAACAATTATTCACCACGAAATTCATCTAGCAACATCAACCATATCCTGATCTCCAGAAGTTATTTCATCACAACCGCTTTTTTAAATATTTGGTAAAACTGGCAAAAACTCGAGCATATGAAGAAAAAATTGAATACTTGGCATCATTCTACAGAATAAGCTAATATACCATGGACGACTTTTTGATATGAACTGAACTCCTGAATGCTTCTATTATAGCATCTCCAGACTTATATAAGTTGATTGTCACCCAGAGGCATAATTCATCAATGCTTCTTTCTGGGCATAGGACTAATCTTTTAGGTTTGTCTTTAGTTTAGAATATCCAGTCAGAGTTAATAAGCACACCATTAAACTGTTTATCTCTGTTATCATGGTAAAGAAAACCTCAGATCTGTTTGAGCTGTCAGCAGATTTTTAGATTTTGAAACTTACTTTAGTCCAACAGTAAAAGAACTCTCAGATCCCTGACCATCTATTTGACACCACCCCAGCATGACAGTTTTCTCCGGAAGAATTCTCGTGCGCTGGCCCTTTAGATATGGCCACTGTCCTAAATAACTAAGCTCGGTAATTGAAGTAATTTGACTTCAACAACACTTACATCTCCAAACATTTTATGTCAAATCAACGAAACAAAAGCATTCTTAAAGTTTGAAGATCCAACCAGATTAATAAGCACTACGACTACAGAAAGAATCATGCGTATAAATAAGGGAACCGTAAGATGATGTGCAAAAGGAATGAATTATGCACTCACCAGTATTATATTCATGAGGTTGCAGTTGCTTGGCTCGGGCCTTGTCAACCAACTCCTTCCACTTTCTTGACAAAGAGTAGATATCCACCTAAACCAGTACATTACCATAAGCTCTCCCAAAATTTCCAGCAATTCAATAATATAACAGAAAACCACTACAAGGAATATAATAGCAAATAGCAAGTACTTTATCTGCATCCTGAAGCACAGGTGTGATCAGCCCCCCATCTATAGCAACAGCAACTGCAATGTTGATGCTACTGTTGTATGTAAAGCTCTTCCCATCTCTACAGCTAGAATTGATGACAGGATGTTTAACCAACGCAAGTGCTGTCGCCTTAGCCAGCAATGCTGACATTGTGACTCCCTTTGACTTGATCTATAAGACATGCAACATCACAAAGTCATCAACAACGCATGTCTCTAATGGCAAATAATACCAAAACAGACCACTCAAAACAATAGAAACCGTGTAAGCATCCATCAAGGATGTTAACACTTCACCTGCTATATACCAGCTAAGCACAAGGCACCATACTACAAGTAATGCAACACTGCAAAAATAAGATTAGCTCAGGCAGAATCATGACTTTAATCTGGAACTTTGCTCCAATGACACAGCCAACTGGATAGTCATTCCAAGATCAACTCATAGTTCATATAGAAAAATGCTAAACATGTCAAACTAACTGTCAATGGCAATCCAAAATGAACGGCTAAGCAGATTATCACTATCATAGTCCTAACATTACCTTCTTGTAAAGAGCATCGAGTGCATTCGTGGTGATAGTGTACCCAACTCTAAAAGTAGGCACACTCAAGCTCTCCACCATATTCCTACTCACCGCACCCTGCATCGTTGTGAATGGAACAACCGTGCCCAGTTCAATTGCAGCACTCCTCTCCGGAGCTGCCACTGGTGCAGCACTGCAGCACCAGCTGTGGCCGCACTTTCCACAGCTACGTTAGCAGCTGCTTCCACATCTTTAGCCACAATCCTCCCCATGGGGCCACTGCCCACTAACGTTCCCAAATCAACCTTCAACTCTTTCGCCAATTTCTTCGCATACGGCGATGCCACAATGCGCTTGCCCCCTTCAGAAGCCGGGTGCACAGCCGAACCAACCCCTGCAGCCACCGCCGAGGCTGCCTTCACGACGGGAGCAGCCGGGGCCGCAGTCTGGACCTGCGCCTCCGGAGCCGGAGCAGCGGAAGGCTCGGGCGGCGGGGAGGAAGACGAGGAGTTATCCCCGGCCCGCGACCTGGCCTCGGCGATCTCCTCCTCCGTCTCGGCCAAGAGGGCGATGGCGGAGCCGACGGCGGCGACCCCGCCTTCCTCCACCATGATGGTGGCCAGATAACCGTCGTAGAAGGTCTCGACGTCCATGTCGGCCTTGTCGGACTCGACGACGACGACGCTCTCGCCCTTGGCGAGCTTGTCGCCCTCGGACTTGACCCAGGAGACGATCTTGCCCTCCGTCATGGTGGAGCTGAGGGCGGGCATGAAGATCTCCCGGATCTTGGCCTGGATCGGGGCGGTCCTGGGCCCATTGCGGGGGTGGCCGGGGAGCGGGTTCTTGCGGGCGACGTGCAGGGAGGGGGAGGAAGGCAGGAATGCGGTCTGGAGTAGGCGAGCCATTCGAGGAAATGCGTCAGCGAAAGGCGAGAGAGCTTGGCAGGCCCTCCTCCGTTCGCGAGAGAGATGGGAGATGATGACGATGATGAAAGGGCGGGGGCGATGGGAGTGTGTGATGTTGGTTGGGGGTGATTAAGACCAGCGTCGTCGTGTCGTGGGTTTCATCGAAAGCATCGAAAACGGGCGGAGGTTTCAACAACCTTTACCGGCGAAAGTGATGTTGGGGTCTTTGCGTTTGGTATGATCGAGCCGGGCTCCCTCCCCGTTTCTCTCTGCATTGTCCCCTCTTCACTTTGTAACACTCTCTCAAGCTTTTTTCTTCTACTCTTATTATTTTCTTTTCCACACCACTAATTAGCTTTGCTGAAAAAAAGTACAACTCAAATGCCAAAAACTTGGCATAATAGAACACTTAAATATCATTTTTTTTAAAAGTAATCACTTAAATGCCAAGTTCGGCGAATGCCGCCGAAAATCCGATGTGGCTTATTTTAATAATATAACTCGCTTATATGGTTCGCCAGAAGTTGAGTCAATAAAAACTCGGCCAAAACAATGTCGTTTTTGTGCTGACATGCCATTTAAAAATGTATTAATTAAATAATATTAAATAAATTTAAAAATATATTATAAAAAAATTAATTAAATTTTAAAAATAAAATAAAAAAGGAGGTAAGATAAATGTGTCAAAATGGGTTATAAACTCATATTTTGACTCATTTTTAGTTAAATGAGTCAAATATGAGTCAAGTGAAAATTAAATATGGGTCAAATATGGGTCGAGTGAGTTATTAGGTAGACCCATTATCTCTCTCTTTCCATCTCGCTCTTCTATGCATTCTCGACCTTCGTTGCCGATCTTGCTATCACGCCGTCGTCACTATCGCCGATCCCGAGCTTGCTGTCGTCAGCTGGAGCTCAGCTTGGATCTGGACAAGCGAGTCGCGATAGAGCTTGGGCTGGCGAGCCATAGAGCTTGGGCGGGCGAGCCCTAAGCTCGCTAGCCGAGCTCGGCCTAAATCTAGACAAGCAAGCCATAAGGTCGCTGGCCTTGGTCGAGCTGCGGCTCGCTTGGATCTAGGTAGGTGAGCCTTGAACTCCTTGGCCGCAACAGAGCTCGCGGCTTGCCAGATCCGGGCAAGCCTAAACTTGAGCACTGCCAATGACCTCGGTGGAGCCTAGATCGGTCGAGCCTCGAGTTCATCGGCCTTGGTCGAGTTTGGGCTCGCTGGCTTGTGTCTTGGCCAATCGCCGTTAGGCGGCACCAGCAGAGGAAAAGGGAGAAGAAGAAGGAAGAAGAAAGAAAAGAGAAAAGAAAGGGAAAAGAAAAAGGAAAGAAAATAAAAGAAATAATAATAGTAAAAAATTCAATTTTTTTAAAAATAATTAAAAAATCATATTTTTAAAAAAATTATTTTCCAAAAACTATTTCAATTTATAGGTATCCACATTTTTTTTATTTACTAATTTTTTATTATTTAACTCACTTTATAAATTTGATGTGAAATTTTTATTCAAATAATTTATATGTAAAAAGTTTAAAGTTGATTAAATAAGCATGAGTAGATTTTCTTAAATTAAGTTAAATATTAATATGTGTTGGTAATATGGGTCGGGTATGGGTCGGATATGAGTCGGGTCGGGTATGGGTCATCAAATTTACATTGCATGAAAATGGGTCAAAACAGGTTAAATGGGTCGATGTGAGTCGGACCATTTTCAACTCGACCTAAACTCAACTCGACTCACCCATTTGACACCCCTAGAGAAAGGGGAGGATTGGGCAAGGGCTGCACACCGCCCCACCATCGCTGGGAAGGGCTAGTGACGGTGGGCGGGTCGACCGGGGTCACCGGGCATTGGCCGATGGCTAGCGACCCCAACCGACTTGGGTCACTAGGCATTGGTCGGTGGCCGGCGACCCCAACCACTAGCCAGTGTCTGGCGACCTCGGCCAACCCTCGTCCATCGTCTACGGCCCTTCCCGACGATGGCGGGGTAGCGGCGGCGAACCCTCCCCCTCCTTTTTCTTTTTCTTTTTTTAATAAAATCAATTTTTTTAATTTTTTTTTTTAGTATGACTTGGATAATTTTTTTTTAAAAATTGCCACGTGAATATTTTATTTTAAAAAATTTATTCCGTTAGCAAATAAAGTTGTCGAAAAATGACACATGACAATTTAACTGGATTTTTTCGTCGTTGGCATCTAACTGATCATTTTTACTCCTATTTTGATACTTAAGTATTTTTCCGAACTTTTGGCACTTAAGTGTCTCCCATGTCAAATTTTGGCACTCCAAGAGTCCACACCTAAGCTTTCTTGTCAACATGGTGCATTACATTTCACCATCACGTGTTGGCATGTGCAGCAAATCCTATATGAGTTTCAAAGCTCCCTCCTGATCGATTTCTTTTTATCTAATCTCTGTTGGAGATCGATTTGGACTACTTTAGCGAGGATCGTCTTGCCTTCACCTAGTAGCTGTGCGCGGCAACCACGACAAAAACCGCATGTTAGACCTTCCTTGTCAGTAATAGAAATAACAAGATCATTTCTTTTGCTTTATTCTTAATGATTTGGTGCCGTTAGGAGGGCAGCTTGACACATCGTCACGCTACATCAGCATTTGATACTTTGCGTTATGTTTCTCATAAGTGATGTTAACATTGAAGAATTGTATCTTTTATTTGACAAAAAAAAAATAGTTGCATTAGAAAGTAACCCCTAACAGATAAAATTTGTAGGTCATGTAATGTTAGGATTTTTCTTTGCATTTTTCTTTGCTTTGTCTAACCCCATATTGCCAACTCCAAGAGGTTATTTTTTGAAAACAACGTAAAATTTTGGTTGATTACATGATAATTTTGAAAGTTCCGATGGAGTTTGGACACAATCGAAATGAAATTCAAAGTTCAATTATTTGATAGATTATTTCTAAAGTATGGGCTAGATCAAAAAATTATTAAAAGTTGCCTTTTATGAAGATTGACCAAAATCAACATGAGTGAGGACATCAAAGCTTTGGCAGGGAAATTGCAAATTTTTAGGGGGCAAAATGCATTTCACGTTTATTGTGGGATAAATTTGTTCTTTGTAAAAGGAGCTAATTTAGTCACATGACAAGCACACGAGGAGCTCCGATTGAAGAATGGCCGGATCAACATTAGAGGGGAACTGCGACTGATTTCAAGCATTTGGAGGGCGCATTGCAGAAATTTTAAAAATTCAGGGGACAATTTCCAATTAGTGCCAAAATATGGGGGGCAAAATGTAATTCTACCGTTGGAAGAGAGAAATCCTTGTGGAAGTTAATAGCACAACTGTACATTCCGTTCTGAAGCAACACCGCTCATCAGTTTGCTCGAGCTGACAGATGATGGAGATGGCGCAGGTGAGGCCACGGCCGAGCGCGGCGCCATGGCCATCGTCGCTTCCCTTCTCTGTGAGCCTGAAGATCAGAGCAGATGCAACGGCCGCCGCCGCCGCAACGACAAGGGCAAGCAAGACGCGGAGCATTCAAGCGGCCTTTTCTCCATCAGTGTCATTCCATCGAACAGCTGACGTGCAATCTTCCTCGAAAGGCGAACCCAGTAGTCTTGGTGACGGGACGAGAGGAGAGGGGAAGAAAAAGATGAAGGCGAGCAAGAAGAGGGTCTTCTTCTTGGACGTGAACCCTTTGTGCTACGAGGGAAGCACTCCCAGCTTGCACTCCTTCGCTCGCTGGATCTCCCTCTTCTTCTCGCAAGTCAGCCACAGCGACCCTGTTGTTGCTGTGAGTCACCAGTCTCTGTCTCCACCTCTCTCTCTCTCTCTCTCACCAATCCCAACTTTGATTGAGGTTGTTGGTCTGCAGGTTCTTGATGGGGAAAGGGGCAGCGAGCACCGAAGACGGTTGTTACCTTCGTATAAAGCACGAAGGAGGAAATTCTCAAGGCATGTATCGCCTTTGCTAAGATCTTCACGGAGCTCAGTGGAAATATCTCATCAATTCGTCATCAATTTCCTTAAGGAATGCAATGTGCCGGTTTGTAAGCCTTAGAACCTATCCTTATCCTTTGAATTGTAGCAATAACTGTTGGAACTGTCGCAATCATGGTCCGTGTAAATAATAATGAGCGAGTATTGGGGAATAGTGGCTTTGATGAGAATGATTTTGTAAAGCAACTATTATGTTGGATCCCATGTCTATGATAGGATGATGATGATCTATCTGTGAAGAGAAACAAACTCCATCTTTTTGATGTGTTGAACCTAAAGCGAGCACATTTAAAAAATTTATCCACCCATGGTCATGAAAGTAGAATATTCAAGTCTCTAGAATTTCTTTTCTGATTGGGTGATTCCTTCGCGACCAAAAGGAACAAACTTGAAACGGTTGATTAAACATTCATGTGCCATGCATTCCTTGTGGAATTTAGCAATGTTAACTCTATCAATTTGATGGACTTTGTACAAAGATCCTGATGATTCATGTTCCATATTTCATTTGTTTAAAGTTAATATCATCAGCTTATGAGAGCACTAATCTTGTTTAGGGAGTGATCATCTAATTATGACAAAGTGAATATAGATTCGTTTGGTTTTCAGAAAGCATTAGTGCCAGAGATGTAAAGGGCTGCTTTTTTTGTGTCACCAGGCTGTCTCCTTATCATGTCAATAGTTACTCATATTTTTTTTTAGTGAATAAAATTTCGGGAATTCAAACTGTGATAACATGAAGTGATTCAGGTCATTAAAGTTGAAGAACATGAGGCAGATGATGTTGTAGCTACTCTTTTGGGGCAAGCTCTTCAAAAAGGATATCGAGTAGTCATTGCCTCTCCTGATAAAGATTTTAAGCAGCTGATTTCTGAAGATGTCCAGACTGTTATGCCTGTGGATGAGTTACAGCGCTGGTCCTTTTACACTCTGAAACACTATATCGAGCAGTATAACTGTGATCCAGATTCCGATCTGAGCCTTAGTAAGTATGTGCTACATCACTGTTTTTAGAAGTCAAAAAGTCAATAACTAATTCCTGCTTTTAAAATATGGAAATAAGCAGGCTTTAACTTTATGAATAATCAACCATGAATCAAATTTCTTTTCAGCAGCTTTTTTTTTTTTTCAGTGTTTTAATTATTGAATCGTATCACTAGTCATCCTTCATTACAGGTGCTAACGCTATGATCTAGATGAATGGTTACGTTCTACTGGGTAACAGCAATGGGATCCATTATCTCCACACAGCCGTTCTGTTTATATGACCTAATTTTCTTTCTCGGGGTTCTAGAAACTTATTATTGGAAAACTTCTTAGGATGCATCCTGGGTGATGATGTTGATGGTGTTCCTGGAATCCAACACCTGGTTCCGGCATTTGGTCGGAAAACAGCTGTCAAGCTGCTAAAGAAACATGGATCATTGGAAAATTTACTAAATGCGGCAGCAGTTAGAACTGTGGGTAAACAATATGCACAAGAAGCCCTAACAAAGTATGCAAATTATCTGCGAAGAAATTATGAAGTTCTAGCACTGAGAAGGTAAACTTTTTCTCACCTTCTCTTTCCTCTTCCACATCTTCGGTATTTTGTTTCAGGTTATTGTGCTCCAGGATGTGATAAACAATATGTTACACAGGGATGTCAATGTTTTTCTTCAAGAGGAGTGGCTGGTTGAAAGAAATTCTGCTGGTGATTCAAGAAATTTATCTACCTTCCTCACATTGCTGGGAGAGAGAAAACCCTTTCATCGAAATAGACATCACTATTCAAAGAATTTAACCTCAGAAGGTTAGCACCTCTTTAGGAGAGTTACTGTACAACCTCTTTTGCAGATTAGGCCTATTCTTGGATGATGTTCCATTATAGATATTGGCCCATTTTATTTTCTTACAACCAGAAAGGGAAAAGATTGGAGACTTGTCTGGTGCCTCAGTTAGCAATATAATCAAGGTCCTAATGCTACTAAAGATTGATTTTGTTTACATGTCATTTGAACAAGACTTTACAATCGATCTATCTTAGCCTAGACTTCAAATCAGTCAGCCCCATTGCATTAGCTAATAAAGGTGGGGCAAGGCATCTCTTCTGCAAATTATTAATGCTGATACGAGTAGTCATATGTTCTGTTTCTTAATTCAACGGATACTGGCAATCCTCTTGTTTTCATCCTAATGAACTCGTGTCCATCCTATGTATGCATGTATCAGGACATGCCAGTTAACAAGTGATCAAATTTTAGTCATTAATCTAGATATGCCGAGTTTCCACTCTCCTAGGATATTCAGTCCATATGCATATTTGCAGCTTCACTGCTTAATTTCTTGCTTTTTACCATCATACTTCCTTCAGATAGTGGATGTTGAGGCAAAGAGTTGCGGCACATCTTGCTGGCAACTTGGCATGATGGAAGACGGTATGTTCAAGGGACAGATTGAAGTAGAAGATGAATTTGGGTGAGCAATCTGGTTGCGAAATACACTGCAGTCAAACTCCACTTATCCAACAACAGAGGTATAACAGGATTTCTTTTTATTCCTGCCCTCGCCTCCTCACGATACTAATAATATATTTTTCCAAGGAGGAGCAACTAGTTTTTGACAGATTAGAGTCATGTAGTGCAGCCGATTTCATCTGGTTCAAGTGACTTCTATTGTGGTCCAGTCACCCATTAACATTGTGCTGTCAAGTGGTGCATATATTGCCAAGGAAGTTGAGCTTGATATTCTGTGTATGGGATGTATAGATGGGGTGTATCTTTTCTTTCCAACGACCTTGTTTGCAGCCGTCTCCTTTTTGGCCCCAAGAAGAAAGCCATAGCCACATTAATAAGCATATCCCCTGGCGCATTTTCCTGTTCTTCATTCTGGTTTAGCCTAAAGGAAACCATGTTCATGTTTCAGAGCAGCCCTTCATTTATGTCTAGCGTGAGAACAACCGTGCATTTCATCACTCCCTTCTCTTCGCATGTTCTTTTGTTATTCTCTTTCCTTTTCACTTGTAAAGGCATTCACTTTGGCGACAAATATGATTGAGGCCTCAGACAATGCTGAGAATTGGGGCATGTGCAGTATGACATTTACGTTAAATACGACTGATATCCATCAAAAGGCGGTTGAAGCATTGGAATCATGTATAATTTATGGGCGAAAGATATCAGTTAAACATGTACTAATAGGCTTGTCACATGCTCTTCAAAGCAAATACACGAGACCTTCCTCAAGAACCTAAAACACTCGGAAGTTGCCCTTGCGACAGTATAAAATAGCATTATGTTATCCTCCATGCCTATTTCAACGAAATTTCCCCTGAGATCTGTAAAGTGCAAGTATGAATATCACCCGCATGTACATTTAATAAATAAAGAAGAGGTTGACGTCCATATTCATAATCCACAATATAAAAAAATGACTGATGGAAGTTTTCTCTGATTATGATCCTTAAACAGTTGTCTAAACCAAAAGTCCACCAACGGCTCCTCAATATGTGATTCATAAATCGTTCTCAGATTTGGTTTCAAGCCAGCTTTGTGGAATGAAATAACCATGACATTACTGTTTAAACCGCCATGAACAAAAATTTGGGATTAATACCACACTTGAAGTCTAGTTTAACATGCTCACCTTCTAGTTTCAAAGTTTAAAACTTCCCCCTAGAAGTCATGTTTTCACTGCATCAATAGTCAGGCTGAGGACTGCTCTTGTTTGACGATAATAGAAAAAGCATGCACTACAAGCAGTAAATGACCCGTTTGCCTCCCAAATATTCATAAATTTCACCAAAATACACCATGAATTAAGTCAACCATACACAGGGCCGTGAAAAACAAAGAACCACAATTAAGTTTAAGATAGAGACGGATTTCCTGATTATATGATTCCCAAAGTGTAAAAAGTTCCAGCTCAGCTATTTAGGTGAGATGCTTTACACCACAGAAAAAAACGCCATGTGAGCACAAAACTTTTCAAAGTATGATGTTATACTATCCAAAACTGAATGAGATCCAAGTACAGAAATCTTTGACCAAAACTAACTCCCCATGAAGAGAAGCTCAGACACAGGCTTGGGATAAAAGATTGATTCCCCATATGTCATGATCATAAGCCACACACGTCAAGTATTGGGGTGCTTGAGCCATATATCATGATCAGGAGAGACTGATGTATCATGCCACAAATTACCTCAGTAGCTACTGCTGAATAAACAAATCAGTCCTGCTTATTACGAGAAAGCCTTGCTCTATGTCTCAGCTCAGCCTTTTTCCACCTAACAATCAGATGGCATAATGAAAAAAGCGTATTTACCTGCAACATACAAGCAATACATTATCAGACAGTGCAGCTGCTACAATGAAACATATCTTAATACTTGAGTAGGAGGGAATGATGTGCAGACACATACCAAGATCACAATTGCAATAACCAGTAGAGGCCCTGACCAGAGTGTTGACAGAAATACTCCATGCGGATCAAAATAGTTCTGGGTTGCAAAGCTCTTCCAGTTGTCTCCCAAAAATTTATTCAGCCTCTCAGCAAGATAAACACCACTCACTGCATAGGATCAGTAAAAACAGGACTTGAAGTTCAGAACGGACTTAGTATGAGATAAACTAAAGGAATCATATCTTTTCTTCCACCAGGGCACAGAATTGCTGCACAAGCATAAAATGAACATCTCATTTTAAAAAAAACATGTAAGTAGATGGTGAAGAGATTTTTCATAAGCTTTCCCATAAAGCTTTACTAAGAAACACCCTTTATATCAAGTAATTTGCAAGAATGCCGAATTACTTTCTGAGGACAACTTTCAGAGGATGAAGTTTTTAAAGCTTTGAAAAGATGAACAGAAATATGGTCAGACTAACTTGTAGCTTCAACCACGATAAAACTGTTTAAGATAATGGAGGAGAAAGGGTAATGTATCTTTCAGAAAAGTCTCATTGAAGAAAGTGCTTGGTGAATGTAGAAAAGTGCTTTGGCACTTCATATATATGAATAATGCTTGCATGACATTCAGAATTGTGCCATCGATGAAGAAAATGAGCGGATGAGTCATGCTGTCAAGTTGGCAGCAGGCTTGGGCAAGAAATGCATGTTTCAAAGAACCAAATTAGGCTTATGATAAGAAGATTGGCAATGGAAGCAAAATATTTGCTGCAACTTGCAAGCATTAGTGAAAATGCGCAAGGACAAACAAGGTGTCAACATATATGGTGAAAGCACACATCAGGGTTTCAAGAGAACTTCTACAAAAGATTCTAGAAGAGAGGAAGAAGAGTTGCTTCTGTACAAGCTATATAGAAGTAGTGTGATGAAGGCGTGACTTCCCTTAATCATGTTAAGAAGAAATACATCAAGTAGCATCTTTAAGTCCACACATCTTTACTTTGCATAAGTGCCAGTGAGGCCTACTTATGTCACTACCCTTCAGCCATAACAGAAAAACAGCATTTTCATACATCAAATACATGCAAAGATTTCAAGCCAGGAGATGCTGCTGAACATTAAAAAGCGCAAAATATTCAACCCTTGAGATGGATTATAATTAACTAGCATGGACAGTTGGCCTCTAGAATGAACTAACAGAATTAATAATGTATATCTTTATTTGTGCTTATATCTATGCATTTCCATTCCAACAAATATTCCTGGTGTGTGGAGAATCCTCCACCAGTAAAGCTATGGCTTAAGGGGCATAACATAGTCAGGACTATTCCGAATTTGGAAAAGCCAGGGCTACTTGTTTCAGACCAGACCAATAACATACTGGTAGGGAGCATTGTGATTTCTGTTTTTGCAGATTCTATACCAGGACAAGCTGACCTGAAAATGTCCTTTTTAAAAGAGCATTTATGTTTTACAATCCCATGCAAGTCATTTCTTACTGGTGTCCATGCCATTTATTCACTGCTTTGCCATGTAAAAGAACCCCACATTGGAAGGAGAGAAGATTGAGAAAACAACAAAGTTATGGCAAGAAGTTAAGAACATGAGGAATCAGAGTACACTTAATGCTAATCATTCATATTATAGCACAAAAGTGCTGCTAAAACTCATAGGTGGGCATTTTGGTAGAACACTTACATGTCAGGAGAAATAAACACATTTGGAAGTTGACACTCTTCCTTGAGATGATTGCTATTATCAGCAACATTATATGGAATGAGATTAAGCAAATTAACCAAGGTTCCTGAAAAAAAATATCAACATTAATAATCATAACATGATGAAACAGTGCTTTAAGTTTAATCATCAACACCAAGTGAACTTCAACAGTATTTCACAAATAAACATCAACAGAAGTGAAAATTTTAGGCAAGGCAATAACAACAAACATTGATGATATCTGGAGTCATCAAGAGCAACTGGCCACTGTCATGAAGCAAGCAACCCATGCTCTATGTCCTTAGCAACATATAAAGGGTCTAATGGCATCCATACAGATTGACAGATCATGTAAAAATGCTTTGATCACCAACTTTGGCCAAATATTAGCTCAATTAAGATGAAGTAAATCAATTGCTTTCAGGATTTGATATATTAGGCCAATATGTGGTGTTCTGTCCTACATTTCTAAGGTAGCATAGTCGGATATCCACAAGAATATGTATAGTTCAGGATATGGGACCAAATTGCCTAACACCTGGATATACACTAATCCAATAATAAAACCAGTGACACCCTTCAGACCAATATTACCATTAAAAAAAGAAATGTAATTTGCCACGAAAGTCAGCTAAATAGAGGTTGCCTTTACAAACCTCTACAAACAAGGGTTATAAGAACAAGCTCAACAGCAGCATTGTGTGCACAGTGATAAAAGGGAAATACACAGTTTGCCACCTAAAGTTTGCACTCCATATTAGTTTGCCTCCTTACAGTTGATGCTGTTTTGGTGAAAATTAGTCACTTTTGAAGCACGCATGATACAGCAAAAAAGAGGACAGAGATGGGCATCATACAGTTCTTCTGGATGGTTATAGCCAATTCATTCCCAAAGCTATATGTCACGTCTCATTTGCTCCAGAGGAATTGAATTCTGCCTCTGGAAAAATGCTGACTTTATGGATTTACACTAAAATTGACATAGGTTGTGAAAGTCCAGGAGGCAAAATGACACAAGTCAAGCGCCACTGAGCCATATGATACAAAAGTACAAGTTTCCCGAGATGAAAAAAAGCAAAAAAATAAAACGGCACCTACATCAACAATACACGAAGAACCACGATCTGGAATTGACAAAAGTAAATCAGAAACAGAAAAAGTAATTCCTTGCAGTCTCTGGCAATACAACTACTACAAATGGCCGCACGAATTTCACTACCGCATCGGTCCGCCGGAATCACAATGTCATTTCTATCTAAGTAAGCACTGCGAATTAGCGGGAAAAAAAAAGGGGAGAGGAAGAGAAACCGAAACCTTCCAATCGATCGCGTGGTAAAACCCAATGAGGTTATCGTAAGCAGGCCGAAGTCCAGATCGAAGCTCGGCCGAGATTTTCTGGACGAGATCCGCCATCTGGTCCATATGCTGGTCCATAGCCTTGCTCAGCTCTTCCATCCCGTCCTTCCTCTCCTCTTCTCCTGACTACGCTCAACGACGCGACGCCGGCCCCCGTCGCGGAGCAGCAGCAGCAGCAGAAGAAGTCGGGAAAGCTTCTTCTTCTGCTGAGACACGGAGGAACGCGCGGTAAGAACGCTGAAGTGGAACTCACTGCACGGACGACTTCGTCAGCATCGGAGCTCGATTAAGTAGGACCGACCTCGGAGGTTCGAAAGGACGATCGCGTTCATGGAGGTTCCCGAAGCAGCAGATCGATCCCGCAGAGGAGAGAGAGGGAGAGAGAAGCGGCTGATGAGAACTCCTAAGTACCGTTTTAGTTAAAACCAGACCGGCCCGACGGAGCTCTTGGGCCAAGAAAAAGTGTAATAAGGCCCAACTCTAGGGCCCGCATTACGTGTGAGCTGAACCATTTCATACACTTAAAGAATGGACTTGGCAGGTATGATTCGGACCGAACATTTCTCGGTGAATGTGCAACCCGTAATGGTAACGGTTTAGGATAGAGGCGATTGGTTTTCGGTCCTATCCTATTAGAACCAGGAATTTGATCGAGAGAACCGATTTCCAAAATTCAGAACCAGGGATTGGACCGGTTGGTCCTTGGATCAGGAATCAGACCAATGGTCCAATCTAATCTGGTTCCGATCTGGTCTAATAAACTAGTCACTTTTTTTTCCAATTGCTAGTTTTTCTCATTAATTGGAACCTGATCAAAATAATGTTTGACTTAAAATAATAAAATAAAAAAGTGTATTTAGTCGGTTTGGTCCAGTTCCCTAATGGAATCATAAATCGGACTGCCTGAATACCGGTTTCACTTTTAGAATCGGGAATCAGACCCAACTGGTCAGTTTGGTTTGGCAAGGTTTGTTTTACACATCCCTACTCTAGGAGGATATCGTGCTAGTCACCTCTCCGCGCCTTTTTTTTAAAAACTTATTTGAAAGAAAAATAACTTCAAATTAATCGATCAATGAGCACGACAAAAATCTACATCCACAACACTCGCATTGCATTAGAAAAGCATGCTGCGGGCGTAAAAATGCACGAGTAGAAAGCGGTGGGAACCCCGAGATGAGATTTGCGAGAAAATCGTAAGAATGAAAAGAAAGCGAATCAAAGAAAGTGTTACTGGAAGGCATGGATGAGGGTTGAATTTATTTGGGTGGTCGATGTGACGAGATAGATCATTGGATATGAAAGTCCCCCGAGAAATAATGATAACGGGCCAGAGCAGAACATAGGATTTCATGCCTAATTATGATCTGCGAAGTTTATAGGGCGCAATTTCTTTTTGTGAAGCTGATCGACAGAAGGCGGGAGTAGCTGCTAAATTCAGTTCAGTAATGTCCATTCTCTCCATTTTTATGAAACCAGAGAAATCAAAATGTGGTTAAACAGTCAACAGCGACATCCCCCAACTTTTCTCTCTACAGAAGTCTCAAGATCAGGTTGGGACTAGCCTATTAGTACAAAAGCACATGTTTCGTTCCATTAAGGTCATAAAAAGAAATTGTAATGAACATAAACTGTCCCATGGACAGCAGATTACTACAGTCCCCAGCTATAGGAGCAGTCTCGTGTTCATCCCCGAAGATATTTTGCCTGGTTAGGGAGGAGGAAGCATCTTCAGCACTAGCTTACAGAGGGTAGAAAAGTGCATTGGTTATGCGGACTAGATCGCCGGGCTCAGCTTCCCGAGATGCCTGTGGAAGAAGAAACACAAACGAAGCAGATATCATGACAAAACCTGCAGTGAGGACTTACCAGCAGAACTCAGAAGCCAATCCGAAGCTACAGATCCACCATCAGATGCAGTAAATGGCTGCCCATGAGATGTGACAGAACGCATTCCGGTCTCGTTAGACATAGACAGTTGAAATGACTACGAAACGGAAAGCACTCGTGCCATGAGCATTTTCTTCAGCAAGAAGAAACATCGTTGCCCTAAAACACCCGCCAAATAAGTCTCTTCTCTGGTGTAAAAGAAGACCAAAGAATAGGAAACGCTTAGATGATCTACCATCTTCTGTACCTGAAGCTGCGCCCCGGAGGCCTCCAGAAGTTCAAAAGGCAGGTCTGGACACGAGGACTCGAAAGCCATGGAGTCGCCGAGTACGTAGCAATCAATCCCGATCACGAACTCTGACAAAATCGCAATCTCCAACAGGAGCAATACCAAGAAAGCAAACCTCCATGAGCATCGCCATTCAATCACAGCGGACTAAAAACGTGCCTTCCTTGAAGGACCATGCACTTGGAGAAGACAGTGAGTCAACTCCACTCGGCCGCTTCTGAAGCCAGAGAACGTGAAAAGGAACTTGATTTTTAGGAAATTTCTCTTTTCGACAAAACAAATTTTTATGAAAGTAATATCTAGGGTGTGCAACCGGACCGGGTTTATCCAGAACGCGGACTGGACCACCCGAAAAACAGGATTAGGAACCGGTTCCTAGTTAAACTAGTCCGGGAACAAGGTCCAAGTAAAGACCCACTCAGAACCAAACCGGTTTTGGAACTGGTTTATACCTTGTTAAAAAAGAATTAAAATCATCTCTCTGTATAATGCCTCTGAGTATTTTTGTCTTCGAAGAATTGTAAAAAAGAATAAGCTTTTCTCTGAATCAAATTAAGGGAGAATTGTTTTGAAAAAATTGTTAAAAAGAACCATTTTCATGCATTATTTTTTTTTTAATGGTCCCACATTCAACTATTACTATAGTCACAGGACAAGTGCTACTAACTATTGTAGCACTAATTAAAGCATTCTTAGTTCAACTCAAAAAAAATATCCTCTTAATAACAGCTCTATTACATACATATAAGCAAGCACATTAGATTATATCATAAGTAGTTGTTGGAATGAAACTAATATGATAGTCATATTTATTTCTAATGTTTATGTATCGTCGGGATTTTTACTTTGTCTTATAATGTTAGAAGGATTACGTTGTTATTTTTTTCCTAATTAATGTAAAATTTGAAGTCGTATAAGATATTAAACGGTTGAAAACATGTTTCAATAAAAATAGGATTGACCCTGTTCCCAGACTGGAAAAACAGGGTCGGATCCAAAACAAGGTTCAATAAAAAACAGTAGGTACATGATCCAAAAAAGAGGAACCGGTTATAATATGGTCAAGTACAGGGTCCAGGTGTGGACCCTACTTACCCTGAACCCGATCATCCCTAGTAATATCTAACAATAAATAAAATAAAGCGCCTTTGATATACATGGAAAATCTATAACAAACAAAACCTAAACATATTGAATCCTTAAATATGGTAAGCAGATCCTTAATTAGATATAAAAAAACTAAAAAAAAGGAACCACCAATTTCTATTGCAATTAAATGATAGGGAATACATTTGTCTTTTTGGTAGAAATTGCGTGGGTTTAGTCATATAGGGGTGGGAATTCTACCCATTTTTTAATATCTTCCAAAAGGTTCTATGCATTTTTCATTAACTCAAATTTAAAAGACGCGAGGGGCAATACAAATATATAAAAAAAACGCGCGTACACAAGGCACCCAAACAAAGTCTTACCATGTTAGATATATGTGTCCATAATATTCTAGATATATTCACAATATCTAACATACTAAGTAAACGTTTCTTAATTTTCAATTAATGACGAGTTTTTTCCTTTATTATAGCGATCAAAATCGTTGGTGGAATTGGTTTACCGTTCATCTAGCGAAACTTTCCAAATCTTACGAATTTCAACAAGTAGAATCTTCAAGGATTTTTCTTTCCATAGCCTTCTAGCCTCAAAATATGCATAATGTCGAACTAGGACACTCGAATCTATATAGTAACAAATAAAAACAAATATCATTAATTTACCGAATCACCATCTTAGAGAGAATAAACGCTCGATTATAACGCACGTACCCAATCTTAAATAATAGTAAAACCGTACGTACATATAGTAAATCTAATTCATTGCCCCATATAGAACCGAACCTCTCATTCGTAATAGACAGTAGTGAAATTTATGGTAAGCTAATTAATCTTTACTTTAATTTAATCGATTTTTTTTAAAATTTTGGTCAAAATAAGTCATAAGGTACGACTCCCCCCTTTTATCTACTATATAGAAGTTACCCAATTCTGATCCTAAAAGTGTTCTAGCAAGTGCACTCATACGGCGCCGATCGTTGTACGATCTCTTGCATCAGTGCAACGCGAGGATATCATGTACAAAAAACCTTTGATAACAGCACACTTTTATCGTATAGACTTTCATCAGATAGAGTAGAATTAGGACTGCAATTTGGAGAGTTAGGGCCTGCATGGTAACCATTCTGTGCCCGGGAACAATTTATGCTCGGAAGTGATTCTTTTTGATTCTGCTCCCGGGAACAATTTCTGAGCATTTGAAGGTGTTTGGTAACTGTCCAAAATTTTTATTCCTGGAACAGAAATGCGTTTGGTAAAATCTCAAAATTTCTAGTCCAAAATGATTTCTTTTAATTTTTTAATGATTTAAATACAATTTTCTCTTTTTTTTCCCTTTCATTTTCAATTTTTTTTGCTTAATAGATCGCCGGCAGCCGGCGACCGCGCGACCGGCGATCGACGACCGGCCAGACGAGGACTGACGCCCTTGCCGAGAGCCAGCGACGCCCAGCCTCGCCGTGAGCTGGGCGAGGCTCGGCCGAGCTCGCCCAGCCACGGCGAGATCGGCCTCGCGGCCCACCGCTGGGGCGGCGTCGGCTTGGCGGGCGAGGCCGGCGGGCGGTGGGGCGGCGAGGCCGACCCTCACCGGTGGCGCGCGAGCTCGGCCGCTCGCGGCCTCGCTAGATCTCGCCGAGGCCGACTCGCCGGCCTACCGCCAGGGCAGCGTCGGCTTGGCTGGGCGACGCCGGCCTGGTGGTGGGCCGGCGAGGTCGGCTCACCCAAAGACTCGCCGGGTGGCCTCGGAGCGAGCTGCCGGTGGCCGCGAGCTCTCGGACCTCGCCCAGCCACTCGCCGGCGCCGGCGATGGTGGACGGTGATGGGCGGCAGTAGGATGAGGGAAGAAGAAGAGAAGAAAAAAGAAAGAAAGAAAAAAAAACTGATTCTCGAAGTTGTTCCCGGAATCAAAAAGCTACTTTTTTTTTATTCTTGATTCCGTTCCAAATCTGTTCCCGGGAACAAAAATTTTAACAAACGGATTTCTGTTCCAAATCTACTCCCGGGAACAAAAGAACAGAAATTATTACTGTTTGGCAAGTTACCATGCAGACCCTTACTATAGGAATTAGAGATTCCACATTTTTATGTTATTCTTTTTTTTTCAATTTATTGCATAATCAGGGAAAAACAAAACCAGAACCAAGCCACAAAAATCACATGAAGAAAAAAAGAAAACCCCACGGCGAGGCTGACTTCATTTTGGATCTAGGAAATAGTCGGGGCGCTACACGGGAGCAAAACGAGCACGGATGCTAGGGGACAGGGGGAAAAGAGAGGGAAGATAATCGCAGCTAAAGGGACATCCAAAGATGCCTTGGTCTCGGATCAATGTCCGCCACCAGCCATGTAGGCAGGTACGGAAGCTTGGGAGGACGGGTTCGGGAGCACGAACAGAGCCATGAGGGAGCTGATGACTGCGGCGATGGCGCCATGATAAACGCCGGCAGGTTCCCTCCTCCGAATGCCTGCTCGATCTTGCCGCTCACCACGGACACGAACATATTTAGAACCAAATTAGAAAGCACAAAAAAAGGAACCGTCTCAAATTAATAACCATCCGAGGCATCTAATCGAATAGAATCGTCAACTGATGGTGCGAATGGGACTTTCGTGGGGTAAGGATTGTGATGTTGTGGTAAGATGTCTGACATGTGGTTGTACGAGGAAGATGTATGTCAGTATCATGAAGTGATGTGATAAGAGAACGTCTGATTTCTTCACGTGGGCTCGTGCAGAACTCTATAAATGCCTCGAAAGGGGTTCTTCGTGGGTTTTCTTCTCTTTCTTTCAAGTTAAGAGACGGTGAACGACGATGGTGGTAATAAACAAAAATTAAAAAAAGAAGAAGGGAGAAGATTCAAGGGATGCAGTTGAGATTCGATTCGATAGGGTTCTTGTCATATTTACCTGCGGGATGACGATGGCCATATTGAGAACACCCAAAGAAAGCCCTGTAAGATAATTGATGAAGTTGACAATGGCCCACCACCTCTTGACGCCGCCCACAATCTTACCCGCGGGCTCGATGACTAGAGAGGTGAAACCGAGGACCGCCGAGTTGAGCAATAAACCGAAGAACTTAAGGCCTTTTTACGTGCCACTAATCAACAAGTTATGAAGACTCTCAAAGGAAGAAGAACTTAACGTCTCATAGTCGTGGTATTAGGGATCATTTTCGGTCTTGCGAAAGCTAATGCCTCAACTACAAATCACGAATGCCGAAACACTTGCATAAAGCTTTCCATTTTGTATCCCTTGGGATTAAGTGATAGTAATTTTGAGTGTTACTTCGATCAATCATCCTTTATTGTTGATTATGACAATTTTACCAAGTCTTGTGTGACTTGCAATATAGAAATAAAAACATCAGATTGCTTAACATTTAATGTCAAGAACCATGATATATATAACAAAAAAAAAAAAAAAAATATATATATATATATATATATATATAACGTTTCCATTGGTCAAGATTATTATAATGCTTTTGAACATCGATACCTAAATGACTGGTTAAATTTTTTGCTCAAAATTTTTTTTGCACATCACATGCATGACAAATGCACGGTATCTACACAGAGTTTAGATGTTATATCTTTCTAATTAAATTATTCAACATTTAAGATTAGTTCTATTTTTTTCATATATGCTCTCGCGACATTTTACGAGGTCAATTATCAAATAACTTCTTAAATAACCCTTATTAATGTTACCTCTCCTTAAACATAAGTTTTTGTAGGGTTTTTATGAGTTCTCGCTTGGTAACATTTGATGGCTTATCATTGCAAAAGCTGTGCATTAATTAACAAAAGCTCTCCGCTCAAGGACAAAGAAATATTGGCAACGCGTTTATACGTAGCCATAAGTAATTTTTATTTAATATTACCTCCATTTATATTACCTCCACCCATCATACCTCTCTTTGCATGCGTTCAAACATATTTTATAACTATCTACTTTTTCATACTTCTTCTTACGTACCCCAAATCAATAAGTTATGAAGACTGTCAAAGAAAGAAGAAACCGACTCATTGATTTTCTCTTCAACGCTATGATGTTAAAGACCATTTTTCAATCTTACGAAAGCTATTGCCTTGACAATAAATCACGAATGCCAGAACACTTGCATAAAGCTCTCCATTCTGCACCTCTTTAGATTGAGTAGCAGCAATTCTAGGTGTCACTTCGATCAACCATCCTCGATTATCAATTGCCACAACTCTGCCGAGTCTCTTATGGCTTACTTTCAAAATAGAAGTAAGGACATTGGATTATTCAACAGTTTTTTCAAGGACCACGAGATACATATTAACATTCCAATCGGTCGAAATTGTTATAATGCTTTTGAATGTTGATACCTAAATTTTTTGCTCAATTTTTTTTCATGCACATCACATGCACGACAAATGCACGGTATTTTCACGGAGTTTACGTGTTATATATTTTTTAATTACATAATTTAATATTTAGGATTAACTTTATTTTTCTCATGCATATTGTCGCGACTTTCTGCAAAATCAATCATTAAAGGACTGGTTATATAACCTCCACCCATCTTACCTCTCCTTAAACAAAATTTTTTGTGATGTCTTGATGAGTTCTCGTTTGGCAACATTGGGAGGCTTATCATTACAAAAGCTATGCATTAATTAATAGTAGCTCTCGATTCAAGAACAAGGAAATATTGCCCGCACGTTTGCATGTAGTTATAAGTTACTTTTATTTAATGTTAACTCCATTTTTATTTCCCCCACCCATTGTACCTCTCTTTATACGTACTCAAACCTATTTTACACCGTTTATTTCTTCATACGTACCCCATTCAACAAGTTATGAAGACTGTCAAAGGAAGAAGAAACTGATTTGTTGATTCTCTCTTCAACGCCGTGATGTTAAAGACTATTTTTGGTCCTTCGGAAGCTAATGCCTTGACTACAAGTCATAAACGCTGAAACACTTGTGTAAAGCTCTCCATTATGTACCCTTTGGATTGAGTGACAGTCGTTATGGGTGTCACTTCGATTAACTATCCTTTATTATTGATTGTGACAATTGTACCGAGTCTCCCGTGGCTTATTTGCAATGCAGAAGTAAGAACATCGTATTGTTAAACATTTCTATCAAGGACCACGAGATACATATTAATGTTTCATCTGTCAAGATTGTTGTAATGCTTTTGAACATTGATACCTAAACTTTTAGCTCAAATTTTTTTTATGCACATCACATGCATGACAAATGCACGATATCTGTACAGAGTTTACATGTTATATTTTGTAATTACATAATTCAATATTTATGATTAACTTTATTTTTCTCGTGCATATTCTCGTGACTTTCTACAAAGTCAATTATCAAAAGACTGGTCATATAAACTCCACCCATCTTACCTCTCCTTAAACAACATTTTTTTGGGAAGTCTTAGTGAGTTCTCGTTTGGCAACATTAGGTGGCTTATCACTATGAAAGCTGTGCATTAATTAACAGTAGCTCTCGGTTTAAGAACAAGGAAATATTAACAGCACGTTTGTATGTAGTTATAAGTCATCTTTATTTAATTTTAACTCCATTTATATTTCCTCCACCCATCGTATCTCTTTACACGTACTCAAACCTATTTTACACCATCTATTTCTTCATACTTCTTCTCACATACACTAATCAACAAGTTACGAAGACTGTCAAAGGAAGAAGAAACTGACTCATTGATTTTCTCTTCAACGCCAGGATGTTAAGGACTATTTTCAGTCTTGTGGAAGCAAATGCCTTGGCTACAAATCACGAACACCGAAACACTTGTGTAAAGCCCTCCATTATGTACCTTTTGGATTGAGTGACAGTAGTTCTAAGTGTCACTTCGATCGACCATCCTTTATTATTGATTGCAACAATTCTATCAAGTCTTTTTTTATGCTCAACAAATGTACAGTATCTGCATAGAGTTTACATGTTATATTTTTTTAATTACATAATTCCATTACACTACTATATATATAAATCTCTTTCCTTACAATATCAAAGAATTTATCATTTTTCCTATTATATTGGTGAGATACTTTTATACATAGCATGTAAGATGTTGGATGAATATATAGGAAAACACTAAAAACATTATCCACAATGAGGTATTTTGATTTTGATTGTGAACAATTCATAAATGTTATTAATTTTTATCAATCCAAAACAATGATAATTAACTGGCATTTTCAAAAAAAAATATTTTTTCTTTGTTCAATGTTTTGATTTAATTAGATTTCATCTACTTAACAATTTATCCATCAATATAATCGACAACGTGAAAAGGAACTTGATTTCTAGGAAATTTCTTTTTTCGACAAAATAAATTTTTATGAAAGTAATATCTAACAATTAAAAAAAATAGTGCCTTTGATATACATGGAAAATCTACAGCAAACAAAACCTAAACATATTAAATTCTTAAATATGGTAAGTAGATTCCTACTTAGATATAAAAAAAACTAAAAAAAGGAAAGTAAATAAATTTGGAACCACCAATTTCTATTGCAATTAAATGATATTAGAGTACTTTTGTCTTTTTGGTAGAAATTGCGTGGGTTTAGTCCTATAGGGGTGGGAATTCTACCCATTTTTAAATATCTTTCAAAAGGTTCTATGTATTTTTCATTAACTCAAATTTAAATGACGCGAGGGGCAATATAAAAAAAAAAAATGCCCACACACACATACTAAATGCACCCAAACAAAGTCTTACCATGTTAGATATATGTGTCCATAATATTCTAGATATATTCACAATATCTAACATACTAAGTAAACGTTTCTTAATTTTCAAGTAATGACAATTTTTTCCTTTATTATAGCGATCGAAATCGTTGGTGGAATTGATTTACCGTTCATCTAGCGAAACTTTCCAAATCTTACGAATTTCAACAAGTAGAATCTTCAAGGATTTTTCTTTCCATAGCTTTCTAGCCTCAAAATTTGCATAATGTCCAACTAAGACACTCAAATCTATATAGTAACAAATAAAAACGAATATCATTAATTTACCAAATCACCATCCTAGAGAGAACAAACGCTTGATTATAACGCATGTACCCAATCTTAAATAATAGTAAAACCGTACGTATATATAGTAAATTTAATTCATTGCCCCATATAGAACCGAATCTCTCATTCTTAATAGAATGTAGTGAAATTTATGGTAAGCTAATTAATCTTTACTTTAATTTAATCGATTTTTTTAAAATTTTGGTCAAAATAAGTCATAAGGTACGACTCCCCCTTTATCTACTATATAGAAGTTACCCAATTCTGATCCTAAAAGTGTTCTAGCAAGTGTGCACTCGTACGACGCCGATCTCTTGCATCAGTGCAACGCAAGGATATTATGTACAGAAAAGCCTTTGATAACGAGCAAGTGCACTCGTACGGCGCCGATCTCTTGCATCAGTGCAACGCGAGTATATCATGTACAAAAAAACCTTTGATAACGGCACACTTTTATCATATAGACTTTCATTGAACAGAGTGGAATTAGGATCGAAATTTGGAGAGCTACGATAGGAATTAGAGATTCCACATTTTTATGTTTTTCTTTTTTTTTTTCAATTTATTGCATAATCAGGGAAAAACAAAACCAGAACCAAGTCACAAAAATCACATGAAGAAAAAAAGAATACCCCACGGCAAAACGGCAAAGCTGACTTCATTTTGGATCTAGGAAATAGTCGGGGCGCTACACGGGAGCAAAACGAGCATGGATGCTAGGGGATAGGGGGGAAAAGAGAGGGAAGATAATCGCAGCTAAAGGGACATCCAGAGATGCCTTGGTGTCGGATCAATGTCCGCCACCGGCCATGAAGACAGGTACGGAAGCTTGGGAGGGGGGGTTCGGGAGCACGAACAGAGCCATGAGGGAGCTGATGACTGCGGCGATGGCCCCCATGATGAACGCCGGCAGGTTCCCTCCTCCGAATGCCTGGTCGATCTTGCCGCTCACCACGGACACGAACATCTGCAGAACCAAATTAGAGAGCACCAAAAAACGAACCGTCTCAAATTAATAACCATCCGAGGCTTCTTCTAATCGAATAAAATCATCAACTGATGGTGCGAATGGGACTTTCGTGGGGTAAGGATTGTGATGTTGTGGTAAGATGTCTGACATGTGGTTGTACGAGGAAGATGTATGTCAGTATCATGAAGTGATGTGATAAGAGAACGTCTGATTTCTTCACGTGGGCTCGTGCAGAACTCTATAAATGCCACGAAAGGGGTTCTTCGTGGGTTTTCTTCTCTTTCTTTCAAGTTAAGAGACGGTGAACGACGATGGTGGTAATAAAAAAAAATTAAAAAAAGAAGAAGGGAGAAGATTCAAGGGATGCGATTCGATAGGGTTCTTGTCATATTTACCTGCGGGATGACGATGGCCATATTGAGAACACCCAAAGAAAGCCCTGTAAGATAATTGGTGATCACATGGCAAGTTCGTCTATTTTAATCTAGCCGAAAAACCGACAGAAGAAAATGAATTATATTACAGAAAAGAATGGATGATTCCTTCACCTTGGCCAGCGCCAGTAGTGGATGAGTAGATCGATGCCAAAGCAAATGGAATACTGAATGTGACCTGGGCAGCGTTATTGAACGGAAGGAAGGAGGTTAGCGGCCTGCTTTGCTTCCAGACTCCGTCTGGCTTCATTGTTATAAGAAGAGTAGAGATAGAAGAAGGAATACTCACCGAGAGGGGAATACCGAGGACGGAGAAGATGCCGAGAGCGCCGCCCTTGATGTTGCTGGGGGGCGGGACCAGACCGTGGGATGCACGGAACGCCTCGGCCATCCTCGTGATGGGGATGGTGCAGGCCAAGCCGGCGGCTAGAATGAAGTTGACAATGGCCCACCACCTCTTGACGCCGCCCACAATCTTACCCACGGGCTCGATGACTAGAGAGGCGAAAGCAAGGACCACCGAGTTGAGCAATAAACCGAAGGCACCACCGCGGACACCAAGGTCGTAGAGCTGCTTCTCCGCATCAGTCCCCTGCGCCTGCCCGCCATACACCTCGCGGCCCATCCAGTCGGTGTCGTAAAGGAGGAATGGGAACCACGCGATCCAATTGAGGGCGGTCACGAGATAGAGCAGCCACATTGGTTTGGACATATTCTTGAAAGCCGAGGTCACCTCCTTGCCGAACGGCTTGGACTCGCCGCTGGCCGAGTCCTTCTCCCGGAAGACGGTCTCCTTGACTGATACGACTGCGACGGTCGTCACCGCTGCAAGAAGGACGATGTCGATAAGGAAGGTGGTCTTGAGGTTGGCGCAGTAGATGTCGCAAGCGACTGTGTTGGTGAAGGGCAGCAACTTGTGGAGGGTGTTTATGGAGCCCGTGGCATAGCCACCGACGTTCCCGACGGCCATGAAGAAGGAGAAGAAGCCATTGGCGATGCGCATGCGCTTGTGGTTATTGGCTGAGAGGTCGGCCAGGAGCGCGCGGCAGGGGCCCTGGAGCATGTTGTTGGCCACGTCAAGGATCCAGAAGCCGACCACGAAGATGGCGACGGCACGGGACTTCATCGTCGCGTCGAGCTTGTCGCCGGCCATGTAGCCGAGGTCAGCGGCGAAGCCGATGAGGAAGACGGCGACGGCGACGAAGCAGGCGCCGCTAACGATGTAGGGGCGGCGGCGGCCGAACCGGCTCTTGGTGCGGTCGCTGCAGTAGCCAACGATGGGTTGGACCACGAGGCCGGAGATGGGTCCGCAGAGCCAGACGAAGGAGGCCCACATGTGCGGGATCCCGAGCTGCTGGCTGTACGGGGTCAGCAGGGAGAGCTGCAGCGCCCACCCGAACTGGATGCCGGCCGCGATGGACGCGACCACGATGATCTTCCACAGAGGCGCCATAGCCTCCTCGTTACCACCGTGCTCCATACTCGCCGATCCCTCCTAGTCGCTGCCGCGTCGTTCGCTCCCTCCCGTCTATGCGCTTCCGCTTGCGTCCCGGTCTCGTCGACGTTTCGTTGGGCGATGGAGAAGAGGAAGGTGCGGTGGCTTGGACGGACGTACGGTCAAACAGAGCGAGGGAGAGACCGGGAAAGCAGCTGCTGCTACGAATCTCCCTCTCCCTCCTCTCTTTATCAACTTCTCGAGTTGGATCCCTGTGGGGGTTGGTGGCTTGAAGACTGAAGTAGAAAATCTGATTACTATGGAAACAGAGGTCTTATAAAGGCAAGGAATTGAATAGAAGGGATATAGACAGATCCAAAGGGAGCGATATATCCCCGCTCCCGTCGCCCTTATTTGGAAAGCATTGTTGGAAGGGATTAGGATCGAGCCCGCCGGCGTCACGATCCACCGCCCCCCCTTCCCTCCGTCCCCCGCCTCATAGGCTCTATTTGGCAGGTTTGGATTCGGACCTTTTCAACTGCCATTCCCGGCGCCCCCGTGAGTCAGCGCAGCCCATTTACCTTATTCGTACTATCCCTTTGTCTTTCTCCTCCTCCTTATCCTCGGATGTGTTGGTTCAGTTGTCGCGTTTAGTCGACAGTGCTTATCGATAATTACGCGGTTCATCTGGCAGTTGACCCAGGATTAGCTGGAACCCATAAGGGGAATGTGGCGCGCGTCGTCGTCGTTTGTGCTACTTTCCTTAGGAAATCGATAAAGCAGCCTATAAGGGCACATGCCCAAAATGGGACTTTGAGTATATATATATATTAACTTTCCCATCGATCATGATTATTATAATGCTTTTGAACATAGATATCTGAGTATATATATATTAATTTTCCCATTGGTCAAGATTGTTATAATACTTTTAAACATCAATATCTAAGTGTATATATATATATTAACTTTTACATCGGTCAAGATTGTTATAATGCTTTTGAACATTGATATCTAAATGACTGGCTAAATTTTTTGCTCAAAAAGTTTTATGCACATCACATGCACGACAAATGAACGATATCTGTACGGAGTTTAGATGTTATATTTTTCTAATTAAATTATTCAATATTTAAGATTAGTTCTATTTTTTTCATATATACTCTCGCAACATTTTACGAGGTCAGTTATCAAATAACTAGTTAAATAACCCTTATCCATGTTGCATCTCCTTAAACAAAAGTTTTTGTAGGGTTCTCGCTTGGTAACATATATGCTTATCGTTACAAAAGCTGTGCATTAATTAACAATAGCTCACAGCTCAAGGACAAGGAAATATTGGCAACACGTTTATATGTAGCCATAAGTCATTTTTATTTAATGTTAACTCCATTTATATTACTTTATTAGCGGCTCCTAATTTAATCTATAGCCTCACTTGATCCTATTGCGAATTGAAGGCAAAAAACAAATGTGTCGCTGTCCAAATTGATTTGATTCCGTCCGCCAGTTGATCTTGATTTCCTCCCCGGCTGTCAACTTTGCATTTTGAAATTGGGGGACAAAAAACTCCTACGCACAAATAGTAAAAATCCGAATAGCATGCTTGTTTTTTCCCCCTATTTTCGTTTGCTGTGGTAATAAGTAATAACTTGAGCGATTTGGTTCTTTCTATTTGAGTTCGGTCAATCTACTATTGATGACGAAAAGATTAATGGCTTGGAGGGGTTGTTTCTCGTTTGAAGTATATGAACTTAACTTATGAAAAAGGGGGTGAAAAATGGAAGGGAAAACGTCACAAAACAACTCGAAATTATATTAATTGTGATATCAATATTCCAAGCTCTAAATTTATACCGCTGTGACAAACATACTATTTGTTTATCAATAAAACGCTACATTTTGCCCACGAAAGAATTATAAAAAAAGTCATTTGATCCAAAACATTTTTGCATTTGTATCTAACATGGATACTAACAATCTTACGTGGCGTGATGGACACTGACATGAACAATTTTAATTATTATTTTAATTTTTATAATTTTCTTTTCTTTTCTTCCTTTCTTCCTCTAGTTTCACCATACCTTGGCGATTAGCCAAAGGCTAGGGCATGTGAGGTCTCACGATGGCGAGGCTCAACCTCATAGGCCACTAGGAAGGTTGACCTTGCTAGCACAATGAGTTTAAGCCTCGCTAGTGGTTAGTGAGGTCGACCTCGCTGGCTTGCATCTAGTCAATCGCCAAGGTCTAATGACAAGCTAGAGAAAGAAGGGAAGGAAAAAAAAATAATTATAAAAAATTGAAATATTATTTTAAATTGTTTACATTAGTGCCAGTCGCATCACGTAGGATATGACTAGCATCCATGTCAATGGTTTCTAGCCAAAATTGACAGGATGGATTAAATTGCAAAAATACAAAAGGCTTAAGACTTAATTGACAAACAAAAAAAAGGTTTAGGACTGAATTGATATAATTGTAATATGGTTATGACTTTTTTGGTAATTTTCTCCCTTGCCAATTGTGATTGTAAAGGAAATACTCAAAAAAAAGGATTTCCCAAGGTATTGACACTGCAAACTTGCACTGAGGTAACAAAAATTTATGGTATTATTGTTAGCAAAGTTCAGGAACCATTTATGTCTTTCCCAATTAAAAAAGAAAAGAAAAAGAAGAAGATAAAAATTTATAGTATTATTGTTAGTAAAGTTATGGAGTTATTTGTCATTTTCCCAATTAAAAAAGAAGAAGATGCGATTGTATAGAACAGACAAATGCAACTTTATTAGCAGTGCCTAATTTAATCTATAGCGTCACTTGATCCTATTGCGAATTGAAGGTAAAAAGAAAAATAAAAGTGTTGCTGTCCGAATTGATTTGATTCTGTCCTCCAGTTGATCTTGATCCCCTTCCTCGGCTGTCAACTTTCCAATTTTAAATTCGGAGCAAAAAAACCTACTTGCACAAATAGTTCAAATCTGAACAACATGCTTGTTTTTTCTTTGTTTTTTTTTTTTTTACTGTGGTAATAAGTAATAACTTGAGCGATTTGGTTCTTTATATTTGAGTATGGTCAATCTTATATTGATTACAATAATATTAATGGCTTGGAGGGGTTGTTTCTCGTTTGAAGTATATGAACTTAACTTATGAAAAAGGGGTGGATCAAAGCAAAGTTTATTGGGTTGAAAAATGAAAGGGAAAATACCACAAAACAACCCTAAATTATACCCACCGTGATATCAATATTCCAAACTTTTCACCAAGTCCCTAAACTCATATCATTATGACAAAAATTCTCTGTCTATCTCTAAAACCCTACACTTGGCCCACAAAAAATCATCAAAAAAGTCTGAAATTTATTATAGTTGTAATGTCCTAAAATTTCTTCTTCTTTTTTGTCAATTAAGAGTCCATTCAACCAACTTTAGTTAGATATTATTGACATGGACATCAATCTACCATCTGACGTGGCACGATTAATGTTGACTTTGCCAACGTATGTGTTCATCTGTTATCCTTGATCAATGTGCCGTATATTTAAGGACAATTGAACTCGTCATAATCAATCTATTGACTGAGATGGTAACGAGGGATCGGCATTACTAGCATTTAACTTTCCAAGAAGCTGTGGTCAAAGGTAGTAGGAAAGTCATTATTCAATGGTCATCCGTTCCTATCCTTTTGCTGCTTTATTAAGGTATCCTAATATTTCGTTCCCAATTTATTTACCTCAAAGAAACCACGATCTTATCTCGAAATCAGGGAGGAGTAACTGCTTTAGAGTAAAGCTAGCTTTCCACCATTTCAATCTCCCTAGTTAAGTCATATCTTCATTCGGTTCCTGATGTCGCACTTTGTCAAAAGATTGGTTTGTAATTGGCATAACCTTTTGAAGAAATATGATTATACTTAAGTTCCGCTTATTTCACGAGATTGGAGGTGGCTTGAAAAATATTTTCTAACTGTTGAATTTAGCTTACTTTTCAAATGAGTTATGAAACATTTTATGATGTTCACTATCAAATTCTCTTCAAGCGCGTTCATGATGGACAAATCGGGTCGGGCACACGATCTCGGGACCATGCATGAGTCTAGGTGGGGGCTGATGAACCCCTTTCCTCACGAGATTGACTTTCGATTTTTGTCGTGTAACGATAATTCTTTATAAAATGAAGTCTGTTTAATCTTTATCCTCTAAAGATTCTATTCTAGATTTGTCATTGCTTGGGAGCATGGGGTTGGACCGAAAACCTATAGGATCTGGGATCGAGGTGCCTAGATCTAGGACCCCAAGAGATAGACAAAAACCTGACACTGTACCAGGAGCTAGACTCGAGGTCTTGTTACACGTTTGGTTCAACTTTGGGAAATTGCAACCTCAAATATCAAATATCTTTAGTTCAAGGGGTATTTGATGAAAGCAATAGTGTTTGACAAATTATAACATAAAAGGGTTTCTGGAAATGACTTTGGTGTAAATATTATTTGGTAACCTTACATTTACAAAGGGCTTTTATTATTTTTAAAAATAAAATCATCTATCGTCGACGCCACTTGAGGTCACGACCTTAGGTGGTGACACCTAGTTTCGCGCGACCCTAGGCAACTGTCGCCAGAGATCACATGGCCCCCAATGGTAGTGGCCAGCCTTGAGATGAAGATTTTCAAAAAAACAAAAAAGAGTCAAAGGATAGTTGACTTGTATTTCCTAAATGCTAAGCATTCCAAATGCAAGCATTTGGCTAATAAGGCCCCAAAAAGTTAAACTGAACACTTTATACTTTTCCCAATGACTCCTTGAGAAAGTTACATCAAATTGGGCATTGGTTCCAATCCCAGTGACTTGATGTTCAAACTTGAGTTCCTAGGGCAGATCCAAGTGCAATATGCCAAGAATAGGGTCTCAATAATTGCATCTCCCGTATTATTAAAATTAAGCTTTCATGTCTTATTGACTGTCCACATCTTTTGTCGATCCAATCGATTATGTTCCTTTCATTACACCATCTGTAACACAAACTCCCGGATAGCAAGCTATGTCACTAGTTTGGGCACATAGTTTATAATAGACATTTGGACCTTTCGGTGGAATTATTGTGAGAAAGGGATATGTGTTTAAATTCAAAAGTTTTTCCAAGTTTCAATCCCCGCCTATCAATTTTCTCCACCTCGTCTCTTTCCAACCAGAGCATCCCCCACGACTTTTGGGCCACAAGCAAATAAATTGATTTTGTCCTTCACCGTCAGTCTCTCTCTGCTACATCGTCGCCTTCATATTTCACATTTGTTTTTGCTTCAAACTGATTTAAGCTCAATCTACTTAGATGTCATTTCGAAGGCCATGCAGAGAGAGAGAGAGAGAGAGAGAGAGAGGATGGGCTTTTTATTAAAAATTTTCTGGACAATAATTAAAGATGTGTCCATTGAAGTTGAGCCCATTAGAGCAAATTTGCCATGGCTCTAGCCATGTTGGTTGGGGCCATCCAACGAACTTATTTCTTACTACGTACATGAAGGGACGTTCATGGAAAAACTTAAAAGTGGGACAAACTCCTAGTTTGACAATACACAGAAAAGATTTCAATATGTTTTTGAAAACAAGTTACTTAAATATGTTAATAGCTTCTTCTTCTTCTTTTCCTTTTTTTTTTTACTTTGAAAGCACATTGTCTATCACAAAAAGATAGGAAAAATTATCAAAAAACCCTAAACTTTTTACAATTTTGCCAATTTAATCCTAAAATTTTTATAATTACGTCAATTTAGCCCATCCCGCCCAATTTGGCTGGCTAGTGAACACTGACATGGACAATATTTTAATAAAATTTTATTTTTTGGAATTTTTTAACTTCTTTTTCATCTCTTTTTCCTTTTTGCCTTTCTCTTTTTTTCCCCTTCTTCCATCTTCCTTTGGCCGACGAGGGCGAGCATTACCCAATGACAGCGAGGCAGAGCCTTGCTAGATTTGGCTCGGCCTCTCATAGCCATGGTTAGGCCGAGCTCGCCTTGGTTGGGTAAGGCCTCGCCAAATCTAGCGAGGTTCAACCTTGCCCTTGCCAATGGCCATGGGGATGAGCCTCACCATTGGCTAGTAAGGCCTCACTAGACCAGATCAACGGTGAACTCAGCCTTGCCATGGTTGGGCAAGGGGGCTGGTCATTGATCTAGTGACTAGTTGGAGGAAGAACAAAGGAGGGGAAAAAATAAAAAAATTCAAAATTATTTGAAAAATTCAAAATTTATTAAAAATTCAAAAAAATAAAAAAAATTATTAAAAATTATCCACATTAGAATTTGCCAGTCAAATTTGGCCGGATGAACTAAAATAGCATAATTGCAAAATGTTAAGGACTTTTCCGGTAATTTTCCCATCTTTGAGACGATATTGTATATTCTAGTTACTAATGTATATAGTAACATCAATCTAGAGATGTAAGGTTGAGATTTGATGAATGTATATATTAAAATTTTATATAATGACAATAATGTCCCTAAATTATATTGGCACCTGTGAAAAGCGAGATAAAATGTTGATTATTTAGGGGAGCAGTACTTTAAACCTACATCTGACTATATGTTGTTAAAAAATTCAACTTGGCTAAGGCAATTAGAACATGCCCTAACTTTATTTCTTCTTTCCCTTTGAACAAGAAAGTCATCTTCACAAATTAGGGTCTACAATTTTAGTTTCCCCGCAAGAGCAAAATTTAAATAATCGTGCTAATTATTAAAATTCTTTTCATTTCTATGCTCTTCTTAGAAAATTTAATCACAAGCCTCTCATTAATATATTAAGATAAAATTCCATAGCATTTATATTTTTTTCTTACAAATTATTAACTTTTAAGCGTTCCTTTATATTGGTCGGTTGTTCGGTCTAATTTACAGCTAGCCAAGTCGTCACGAAATACACAACATATTTAAATCTTTGGCGAGTTATTTGCTCTAGTTTGAAACAAATTTAAAGCCTATGTTGATCCGTATTAAATTGTCCGGTCAGATAGCCGGCTAATTATGGTTGTATGCTCCGAACAGAAAAAGAACTTCAATCAATTCCCAAAAGGAAAATATATATACATATATTTTTCTTTCTAAGGGTTTGAGATTACATGAGATTAGCTCGCTCGCACTATTCTTGCTCGTGGAACAAATCATGCCTTTATCTAACACAAACACTTATCAGCGACTAAAATCTATTGCCTTTACCGTCACCACCAGAGACTGGAGCTCCCAACGGCGTTTACTTCCAGCGAGCCGACAGGTTCGGCGGTGGCTGTGTAGAAATGCGAACTATTCTTCTGTTACCGACATACAAAATGTCATCTAGTTCCTAATGACACCAATTCCCTGAGGCGTCACTCGTGTCGTTGGCCTGGCCTTTTCGCGAGAGCAGGTGGACTGACCGACCAGCGCAAAGGATGACGTAGACCTCTCAAGAGTATGTAATGGCCGAACAGGATGACGAGATCCTTCCGTTTTATCGCCACAAAGTTTGACGTCGTCGCCAACCTCAAGTAGCAATTTCAGTGGCTACAACAGAAGAAACTCCGTGCTTGAAAGGTACGTCAAAGGCGCTGGGGTTTTCGATCAGTGTCCACCGCCAGCCATGAAGGCGGGCATGGAAGCTTGCGATGGCGGGTTCGGGAGCACGAACAGAGCCATGAGGGCGCTGATGACTGCGGCGATGGCGCCCATGATGAACGCTGGCAGGTTCCCTCCTCCGAATGCCTCGTCGAGCCTCCCACTCACCACGGATACAATCATCTACAAAACCAAAAATTAGAAGCACGAAACACGGAACGTCTCAAATTAATCGTCACCCCAGGCATCTAATCGAATCGAACCGGCAACTGATCGTGCTCCTCTTTTGGCTATGCAGTGCATGGACTTTTATGGCACGTCAGTGTCTCTTTCTTGGGATGTTATACATAAACTGGGATGATGCATGATGCGCCGAGTCACGCGTTCTTAGGCCGGGGATGATTGTGACGTATCGTGCGATGTCTGACATGCAATTGTACAACACGTGGGCTCATGGGGACTATAAATGTCTTGCGGAAGGGTTTCATTTCATCGCGTCTAATAAAAACTAGAGCAGATTCAAGTGATGCACGTTCAGATTTTGATTGGGGTTCTTGTCATATTTACCTGCGGGATGACGATGGCCATATTGAGAACACCCAAAGAAAGCCCTGTAAGGTAATTGGTGATCATATAACAAATTCGTCAGTTTCAATCTGGCCGAAGAACCCGATCAAGAAAGTGAATTATTCCACAGAAAAATGGATGATTCCTTCACCTTGGCCAGCGCCAGCACTGGATGAGTAGATTGATGCCAAAGCAAATGGAATACTGTACGTGACCTGCGCAGCGTTAGATGGAACGGAAGGAGGTTAGCGGCCTGCTTTGCTCCCGTCTGGCTTCATTGTTGATAAGAAGAGTAGAGACAGAAGAAGGAATACTCACCGAGAGGGGGATACCGAGGACGGAGAAGATGCCGAGAACGCCGCCCTTGATGTTGGCGGGGGGCGGGACCAGGCCATGGGCTGCCCGGTATGCCTTGGCCATCTTCGTGACGGGGACGGTGCAGACCAAGCCGATGGCTAGGATGAAGTTGACAATGGCCCACAACCTCTTAACACCGCCCACCGTCTTGCCTAAGGGCTCGACCACTAGAGAACCGAAACCGAGGACCACCGAGTTGAGCATCAAACCCAAGGAGCCGGCGTGAACACCGAGGTCGTAGAGACGATTCTCCGCGCCAGTCCCCTGCGCCTTCCCTCCATACACCTCGAGGCCCACCCAGTCGGTGTCGTAGAGGATGAAGGGGAACCACGCGATCCAGTTGAGCGCGGTCACGAGGTAGAGCAGCCACATTGGTTTGGACAGGTCCTGGAACGCCGAGGTCACTTCCTTGCCGAACGGCGTCATTGGCTCAGGCTCGCCATTGGCCAGCTCCTTCTGCGACGGGTGAATGACCTCTTTGACCGTCGTGACCACGCTGATAGTCACCACCGCGAGGAAGACGATGTCGATGAGGAAGCAGCTCTTGAGGTTGGCGCAGTAGACGTTGCAGGCGATTGTGGCGGTGAAGGGCAGCATCTTGTAGAGGTTCGAGATGGAGCCCGCGCCGTAGCCAAGGACGTTCCCGACTGCCATGAAGAAGGAGTAAAGGCATTGGCGATGCGCATGCGCTTGTGGTCACTGGCGGAGAGGTCGGCCAGGAGGGCGCGGCAGGGGCCCTGGAGCATGTTGTTGGCCACGTCGAGGATCCAGAAGCCTACCACGAAGATGGCGACGGCGCGGGGCTTCATCTTCTTGTCGAGCCTGTCGCCAGCCATGTGGCCGAGGTCGGCGGCGAATCCGATGAGGAAGACGGCAATGGCAATGAAGATGGCGCCGGTAACGATGAAGGGGCGGCGGCGACCGAAGCGGCTCTTGGTGCGGTCGCTGAAGTAGCCGACGATGGGCTGCACCAGGAGGCCGGACAAGGGGCCGCAGAGCCAGATGAAGGAGGCCCACATGTGCGGGACCCCGAGCTGCTGAATGTACGGCGTCAGCAGGGAGAGCTGCAGTGCCCAGCCGAACTGGACGCCGGCCGCGATGGACGCGACCACGATGATCTTCCACAGCGGGGCCATGGCCTCATGATTACCTCCGTACTCCATACTCGCTATCGCCATCGCCTGTAGTTATCAACTGTCGTAGTAGTCTTGCTCCGTGTCGTCGTCGTCGTCGCCGCCGTTACATGCAGGAGTGATGGTCACTCCTTGACCTCCTCCGGTTTGCGCTTCTGCTTGCGGCTCGGCCTCGGCCTCGTTGGTCCGGTGGGAAAGTGGGAGGAAGCTGCCGTGGCTGGACAGCGAGAGAGATTCAAGAATCTTCCGAATCTGCCCCCCCTATTCCTCGCTTCATTCAGTGCTGGAACTGATTTTTGAGGATTGGTTCCCATGAAGAATAAAGCTCTTATATAGACATGAGAAATGGAAGAGAGAGATCCGAGACAGCGATAGATATCCACTTACATTGGTTAAACTCAGCTTAGCGCTAGTTTTGGGTTAATGACCAAGTCCAATGTAGTCACATCAAATGGATGGGTCGGGTCGAGTTTGGATCAGGTCGAAAATGGTTCGACTCATATTAGCCCATTTAATCTGTTTTGACCAATATTCATATAATTTAGATCTAGTGAACCCATGCCCGACCTAACCCGTACTGTTAAAAATCATTATTATTGTATAGAAACCCAAACTCACTCTAAGCTCTATGCTAAATAAATAAAACTTCAAATCAAATTAAAAAAAATTAAAAAATTTCACCAATTAAATATATATTTGTAAAAAACCTATAAATTGAGATGGGGTGAAGGTGAGCAATGGAGTGTCGCGGTTACTAGTAGGTCACCACCACTTACCAAGCTTGAAGATGACTCAAAAAAGAAAAATACATTTTACAGTTTGATTAAAAATGGGTCGAAATGGGTCAAAAATGACTCATACGTTCTATAGTTGAGTCGAAAATGAGTCACACATTCTAACCATTTTCGACTCATTAAGATAAATCATGACTCATAAAATGGGTTCATGGCCCATCTTGACGTCGCTAATCCAATGGTCTTGAAATCACTCTAGCTAAACTTGGCAAATTGGCAATGTTAGGGCTCAAACCTTTTCATGCTATTTTACAGAAATGAGAATATTAGAAATGTCATATTTATCGTAACGTGACTTTGTAAAAGAAATTTAAGTTGGGTGCGGAAAATTCTTCCTCTGAAAACGAAGAAATGACATATGGCAGCTTCTAAGAGAGTACGTGAGAGAATATCTTTTATGGCACGTGCGATTTGTTTTCCCATATTTTACGTGTGCGTGGGAGTGTTTCGTTATCCATTTTTTCCCGTTCTTTTCATCCTCAGATGGTTATCATGTAAATCTAGCTTAAACCCAGAAAGGAAGGTCACGTCCCTCGTATTTTAGGTTAATTTGCTAGCGTGTGAGTTCGTCAATTTTGGCTAATTATCGAGCTGTATCCGTAGTAATCTGATAAAATAATAACAAAGTACGTACCTAATACGGTTAGCTAAGATTGAAAATGAATAAGAGGAATCCTGACAAATTGAATGTCCAGTAAATTTTCTGGAGTCAAGAGTCAATCCCATATTTTAGCTTATAATATACACATAACCGGCAATAGTCAAGTAATTAGTGAATCCATGGGAGGCATTTAGAGAATCGATCTAATTTTAGCCTTTGTTTATTCTGTTTGAAGAAAAGAATGATCCCAAAGAATTGATCTTTCTTTTAGTTGTTAAATCTCTTTTTGATTAATCAATGTGTGATATTCCAAATCCTCATTATTAATGAAATCGAAATATATATATATATATACAACTTTATTGAACATGCCTCACTTTAATCTATGATGTCCCATGACCCAATGTGTCGGTGTTCGGATGGATTTAATTCCGTCCTCCAGTTGATCCCACCTTGGCTGCCGGCTTTCTTTCCAATTTAAAATTGGGGACAAAAAATTATGAAGCCTTCGTACTATATTTTTATGGTATAATTTCAAATCAGAATATAAAGTGAGATTGTTTTCTTGAAAGATGTTTATGAGCAAATATTGTCTCAAAAAATTATTTGAAAATGCTATCTTAATCTCAAATAAAATTATAAAAAAATTATAAAGTGGGATTGTTTTTTGAAAAAAGAGAGAGAATAAAATAACCCAAAATAGATCTTATCTCATATTAGGATTTAAAGTGATAAAGTTAGGGTGCGTTTGTTTCAACGAAAATAGTTTCCCAGAAAGTGTTTTCCGGACTTTCCGCTGTTTGTTTTTTCAAAAACGATTTGGTCAATGGAAAATACTTTTCAGTCAACATAAATATCATGTATTGTTTTAGGAAAATGAATTCCTATGCATGAGAAGGGGAAAACACTTTCCCTCTTTATCAGGTATTTAAGTCCTTTCATTTTGATTAGGTCATCTTTATCATTTTCTTTTACTCTCCAAAATCTCTCTTTTTTTTTACACTAGTGTAAATTAAATTGTTAGTTTAAATGTTATTCAATCATTTTCCAAATGTAATCCAAATGCTTGAAAACATTTTCAATTACATATCATCAAACACAAGAAAACTAATCATTTTCCATGAAAATGATTTCCTAGAAAACATTTTCCAAAAATGATACGATTTTCGCGAAACAAACGCACCCTTAGAGTGCGTTTGTTTCAATGAAAGTAGTTTTCCAGAAAGTGTTTTCTGGACTTTCCGCCGTTTGTTTTTCCAAAAACGATTTGGTCAATGGAAAATACTTTCTAGTCAACATAAATATTATGCATTATTTTAGGAAAATGAATTCCTATGCATGGGAAGGGGAAAACACTTTCCCTCTTTATGAGGTTTTTAGGTCCTTCCCTTTTTGTTAATTCAAATGTTATTCAATCATTTTCTAAATGTAATCCAAACACCTGAAAACATTTTCAATCAGATATCATCAAACATAAGAAAACTAATCATTTTCATGGAAAATGATTTCCTAGAAAATATTTTTCAAAAATGGTACGATTTCCGCGAAACAAACGCACCCTTAGTCTCAAATAAGAAT
This sequence comes from Corymbia calophylla, assembly GCA_014182845.1. NCBI lineage: Eukaryota > Viridiplantae > Streptophyta > Magnoliopsida > Myrtales > Myrtaceae > Corymbia > Corymbia calophylla. The sequence goes on from CM024698.1 coordinate 34,537,038, forward strand.
TCGAGATATCAATGGCCAAATTTTCATCAGTCAACTTGCACGTGCGATGCACTTTGGACGCATGCGCTTACTCTGTCAACAAGGCGGCAACATGCGGGGGCAGTTTTTTTTTTAAATTTCTGCTTTGACCCAATTTGAAGAAGACCTAAATTGATGTCAGGGTTCTTCAAGGGCTCTTATGAAAGTAATTTTCCTCCTAACATCACTAAATATATTGGCTTTCTGATATTGCTGTTGGAACAAGAACACGGGTAATCAAGGAAAAATTGTCTACAAAGTACTAAATATATTGTACTTTTACCAATTAGTTCCTAAACACTTTCATATTTTGCCAATTAAGTCCATTCGATCAATTTTAACTGGAAAATATTAATGTTGACATTTTTAAATAGTCCAAAGCCACCTAACAAGCTTGTTTTTATTATCTATTTTCTTTCACTGTGGTAATAGTAATAATTTGAGCGATCGGGTTCTTTCTATTTGAGTTTGGTCAATCATACCTTAATTACGAAAAGGTCAATGGCTTAGGTCAACTGAATCTTAACTGACAAAAAAAAGAAAAAAGAGGCATGGATCAAAGCAAAGTGCATTGGGTTGAAAAATGAAAGGAAAAATATTGGAAAAAAATCATAATTACCAATATCCTAACTTATACTAGAAAAACAAAAATATCCTCAATTTGCCACCAAAACCCTAAAGTTTGATCATTGTACGAGTAGTACCCTAAACTTTTTTTTCTTTTATATAACCAATACTCCAAACTTGCACCAATATAACAAAAATTCGTAATTTAGTGATGCAATGAATATAGTTTATGGATTTTTAGTGGCATATAAAGAGTTTGAGGGAGAGTTACTAAAAAAGTCTTAAACCTATTGCAGTTGTACTAATTTAGTTCTAAGTTTTTTTTTGGTCAATTTAGTCCTAAATCTTTTGCAATTGTGCTTATTTAATCCATTCGGCCAAATTTAGCTGGTCACTATTGACATGAACGCCGATTAGCAAGTGCTGACGTAGCAATTATTAAATTTTTTTATTTTTTTATTTTTTATTAATTTCTCCTTTTTTCTTTTCTCTTCTTCTTCCCTTACCGTCTTCTTCTTCCTCGTACAATGGCCAGTGAGGCTCTGATGAGGCTTGTCGGCCAATGGGTGGGAGTTGCAAAGCCCTTGTTGGCGAGAGTCGCGGCCCTCTCTCAACCTGGGAACCGCAAGCAAGATCTAGGCGAAGCCAACCTCACCATGGCCTTGTCGTGGCGAAGGTGACCTCGCCCACGGCTAGCGTGCAACTAAGGAAGGCTAGAAGGTTGCCAGGCATGATGGGTAGACATTTCAAACAGTATAAAGACACATTGCTCCATAACTGTTCTTTGGGGTTCGAAGTATTGAATTTGTTAGGATTGCTAGTGAGGAATGATGGTTGAAGGCTGCCTCGCCCATAGCAAGGCCATGGCAAGGCTAGCCTAGCTCAGATTTGGGCAAAGCCACCTTGCCCACGACCCCTAGGCCTCACCCAGATCTTAGCGAGGTCGTCAGCAAGGGTGGGCAAGGCTGAGAGAGGGTCGTAACCCTCGCTGGCACTGACGAGGGTTTTGTGGCCCTCGCCCAGTGGCCAGCGAGCCTCACTAGAGCCTCGTCAACGACTATAGGGGGAAGAAGAAAGTAGTCAAGGAAGAAGAATTGTAGGAAGAAATAAATAAATAAATAAATAAAATTATTTTTAAATTGCTACATTAGTGCTCGCCAGATGGCCAACGCTAGTCGATGTCCACGTTAGCACCGCCCGGCCAAATCTGACTAGATAGACTGAATTAGCATAATTGCAAAATTATTTATGACTAAATTGGGAAAAGAAGAAGAATTGAATTAGCACAATTATAATCTGTTTATGACTTTTTTGGTAATTCTCCATCATTTATTGCCAAAACCCTAAACTTTGATCATTGTTCAAGCAGTAACCTAAACTTTTTTTGATGTAACCAATACTCGAAACTTGCATTGGTGTAACAAAAATTCGTAATTTGGTATTACAATGAATATAGTCTATGGATTTTTAGTGGCATTAAAGAGTTTGAGAGGATTTTTGTTGACATGAAAAAAAAAATTAAGGTATTCAAATCACAACCAACATAATTTATGATTATTTATTGTGCTAATCCAAAATGATAATACCTATATCGTCCACCAACTTTTAACAAGTAGGTGGGTTAGGTCCAACATTAGTGTTCATCCATTACCTTAATCAACGTGTCAAAAATTTTTGGGGCAAATGAACTTGGTCATCATAATCATCTACTGAAAAAGATGGTCCCGGGAGATCGCAATTAACTTTTAAAGAAGCTGTGGTCCCAGGTATAGGTAAGTTCATCATTTCGATGGTCATCCATTCGTTTCCATTTGCCGCTTTATAACGAAGCACGATCTGATCTCGAAAATCAGGTTAGGAGTGGCTGCTTTAGAGATTGGAGTGATGATGGTCTTCAATCATGTCGATCTCCCTAGGTGCGCTATTGCTGTAGCCACATTCTAGATGTTGCGCTTTGTCAAAAGGTCAATTCATGGTTGGCACGACCTTTTTGACGAAACAAAATGGCACTCAAAGTTTTGCTTTATCTCACTTAATTGGACGGTGCTGGAAAATATTTTAAAAAAAATTGAGTTATGACACGCTTCAAGGAAAAGTATAAAAAAACATTATATTTATCTCGTTGGTACCAATTCAGTTCTAGACATATTAATTAGATCAACTTAATCTTAAATCTTTTTTATATTATACCAATTCAATTTATCCATTCAATTTAAATCGAAAAATACTGACATAAAACTCAATCATCTTACATGGTACAACTGGCCTTAATATAAACAATTCTATAATTTTTTAAAATTTTTTTTAGTTTTTCTTTTCTTTTCTTTCTTTTTTTTCCCCTAACTATGAGGCAGCAAGGTCATTGGTCAACCCTTGCTGGCCACAAGCAAGGTCTAGGGAAGATCTTTTGTGCATGACACCCTTACCTAACCCTTGCCTATTGGCCGACGAAGTCACCAGCCCTTGCCTATGACCGGCAATAGTCGACCGGTATCCTCATTGGCCCAAAGTATTAAAAAAAAGTAAAGAAAAGAATATATATATTGTAAAATTTGTTCATGTCAATGCCGATTATGCCACATGGGATAACTAGCATCAATATCAGTAATTTTCGGTCCAATTGAAATATTTAAGACTAACATGATACCAATACAATAAATTTATGTCTTTTTTTTTTATATACTTTTTCCATACATTTATGATGTTCACAATCAAACACCCGCCCTTATAGTGCGTTTTAACACAAACAAATCGGGTTAGGCACATGACCTGAGGACCTTGCATCAAAGTATTTAGGTTGTGAGATCGACTTTTTTTTATAGCTTACCAATTTTTATTATATAATTATAACTTTCAAATAATAAAATCTAATTTATTCTAAATTTCTCATTGCTTGGGATATTAGGGGTTGGACTCAAGACTAGGGGTGTCAACGGGTCGGTTCGGGTCTTGATGTTACCCGACCCGACTCGAACAATAAGGGTCATGTCATCTAACTCGACTCGACCCGACCTAACTTGAGATGCATAAAACATGAAGCAAAAAAATGGGTCGGATCGGGTCGGGTTGGGTTTCGGGTTTTTTATTTAAAAATATTACAATTTTTTAATAAAAAATATGACAAAGGGAATTCGAAATACTCTTACGTGACGCCGCGAGGTCTCATCTAACTCGTCCGTGAACATCTCCACAAACAGATAATACTCCCTCCTCTAAAGTTCTGCATCGGCTGCGAAAAAGAAGCAAATCATATGGACGATGGGGAGAGTGAGAGAGAGAGAGAAGGAGAGGGAGAGAGATTGATGGGGGCCGACCTGAGGGGCAATGACGATGAACCCGTGAGATGAGACGTACTGGATGAGTTGCGAGTAGAAGGAGTTGTAGAGGAGATAGCCTTTAATGTGCTTGGGTGGGTGTGTTTAGATTGAAGCCTTTAATGTGTTTGGGTGGAACAATGTTTGACTCTAACTTGACCCAAAACATGTATTCCGTTTGTGTTTATAATTGTTATCCGAACAGTATTAAGACTTGAAACATGTACCATACTTATTTCATGTTCGGGTCGTATTCGGGGCATGTTCGGGTTGGGTTGGATGGGTTTTTTGGACACTCCTACTCGGGACCATATGATTCGAGATCGAGGTGCCTAGATATAAGACCTCGAGGCATGGACCCAAAAACCCCAACTAGACACATGATCCCCTAGGCCAGACTCGAGGACTCGGTACCAAATCCGGATTGAAGACTTGCAAATTATATTCTAGCAGATGCAATTGATAGGAAATAAATGCGATGTTAACAATTGCCTTCCAATAATAAAAAGTAAACACCTTCAAACTTAAAAATATTTTGGTAGTGTAACGAGTATAGAACGGTATAAGCTCGAAATCAATATATCAATCAAACAATTGTAAAATAACAAATTACTTATGCTTAGTTGACATTCTAAAAGGTATCTAACTAATTATGAGTTCAACACATTTTGTTTAACAAAAATATGTAGGGTCCTTGCTCATTATCAAATTATTTATTCACAGATCTCATGTTGGGCTAATAGTTTTCAACTCACATCTTATGAAAAACTATTTTCGTTGCACTTGGTCCTATCAGCTCTAGGGTTATTTTTGTGATAGGATCTATAGGAATTGGACAATCCTATTCAGTCAAATACCTAGCGACAAATTCTTATCTTTCTTTTATTACGGTATTTCTGAACAAGCTCCTGGATAAGAAGCCATGCCCCTAGTCTGGGCATATAGTTTAAAATAGATATCTAGACCTTTGGGCGGAATTTTTGCAAGAAAGAGATGGAAGTTTAACTGAAAAGTGAGATAAGCCCCAATTTTGGTAATATATAGAAGAGATTTCACCATGCTTTGGAAAATAAGTTTCTACAGTTAAGAGTAACTTTAACTTTCAATAAAAGAGCTTTTTTTTTTTATTGCAGAAGCACGTTTTATTTCGCAAAAGATAAGTAATTTTTTAGCCCTTTTGTTGCTTTCTAAGGTTAAGAGTAAACTTAGAAGTTAGCTCCTTTCAAAAGTTACACGTAAATTGGAAATTATGACATCAAATTTCATATTGAAGTGCAGTTTCTTGATTATAAGAGTCGGACGTTGTTATGAGTGATTAGTAATTTTAATGAGTGGTTAATCACTTTTTTCTAAAGTATATCACATATACAAATAAGGCTTTTTAATTGTTTAGTAGTTTTTTTTTTTTGGAAAATGTCACAAAAAATTCCAAACTATGTCATTTGGGATAAATTTATCCGAACTTTTTTTATTTCATAAAAAACCCCAAACTATACCACTTGAGACAATTTAATTTTGAATTTTTTTCTGTACTACCAAAAATCCAAAACTATGCCACTTTGAACAAATTTACCCTAAATTTTTTTGTGCCATAAAAAACCCTGAACTTGTATTTGTGTAACACATTTACCCTAAACTCTTTAGTCGAAAAGCATTTCATCTTTTTTCCTTTTTCTTTTTTTTCTTTCTTTTTTTTCCTTTTTTTTTTTTCCTTTTTCCTTTTTTCTTCCTCCTTCTTTCTTCCCTCCGCCTAGCGAAAGGGAAGCCACCAAGGGCACCTCTCACCGGCATTGGGCGAGGGCAACCCTCGCCCGACTCAAGCGAGAGTCCCCCTTGCCAACGTCATAGTCGGGCGAGGGTGGCCCTTGTTGGCTTCCCTCCGTTGGCATGGTGGAGGAGGAAAAAAAAAAAGAAGAAAAAAACTGAAAAAAGGAAAAAGATAAAAATGCCCTTTTAATTAAAGAATTTAAGGTAAATATGTCACACGAGTACAAGTTCAGGATTCTTATGACACAAAAAAAAAGTTCAGGGTAAGTTTATCTTAAGTGGAATAATTTGAGATTTTTAGTAATATAGAAAAAAATTCAACGTAAAATTATTTAAATGACATAATTTGGAAATTTTTATGGCACAAAAAAAAATTCAAAGTAAATTTATTCTCAATAACATAAGTTGGGAGTTTTTGTGGTATTTTCCTTTCTTCTTTTTTGCATGTGAAAGGTAAATTTCGTAATCAAATGTTGGCAACCTAAACAATTGATTTTCAGTTGTGCTCTTTATGCTTAATCCAACGGTGCTCCTTACTTTCTTGTTATGGGACGGCTGGGATTACTCGCCATCAGAAATTTTGACGAGGAACTCGGAAGTCTACAGTAGAAAACCGTAAAACGACTTGCCGCTTCAAGCCAAAGGAAAAGAGCCGTTGCTTCTCTAAAGTCAACGAGAAGTCTTTTTTGAATTGTATCCGCCAAAGATACAACGACGAAGACCAAACCCTCATCTTCAATTTCAGCTCCTCTTCCAATCACTCCCTCGACCGCGACGACCCCATCCACCCCATCCACCCCATCCACAACGAGCACAGCTACTTGGTCCCCAGTTCTCTCACTAGTGGGTATCTTAAGCCCGATTACCGCTCTGCACAGGTCGTCATAAACAAAATATACAAATGTGATTATGGTTCGAACATGACAAATATTTCCAGTTTGAATTATGAATACAGCTTTAGAGCTGCCTCCTCTCTTAGTCAAATGTAGCCACGCTTCAAACCAAATTCGACCCCGTTAAATAGGTTGTAGTGTCTTATTAGTGATGTCATTTAGGATTCCTAGGGATTCTTTTCTAACGTGGGCTTTTGCGCATTTGCTGGCCCCTTCGCTCAGTTCTTGATCACAGCATTACCGACAATGGTACTACGATAACATAGTTGCCTTTCTTGCAAGGAGATGAGAGTAACCATTAGACCTAATAGAAGATGAAGGCTTTAGTTCCACGCACGGATCTGACGAAGCGGGCATGATGTCAATCATTCAACGTAAACTTCACTGCTATCATTCAACCACTGCAATTCCGAGAGTGACATCAAAGTAACCAATCCGGGGATGAGGTTCGGTGGGCTTTGCAGCTAACCTCCTGCCTCGGTTGCAACTAGATCATGTCAGCTGTAGATCAAGCAGGTTATAAGAAAAAGGCAGTGAGAACTGATCAACTGCAAGCAAGATTGAAGCACAAAGCATTCAGCAGAGGCCAGAAAGATGAATCCGACAGCAAGGAAAATGCATCCTTCCCTTAACTGCTTGTCCAGAAATAGGCTGAGAATTCACCAATAGTGATGAAATAATCTAAATTGAAGTCTCCTTCCAGCCAATAAAGAAGAGACCTTTGACCAGGTTGAATGTGTTCCTCATTACCTTCTATTCTTTTAGCAACGTTATTCAGCATACAGCACTGCAGCATCCATTCTTCTGGACAATACAATAATCAGACAGAGAGGGAGAGTTTTGGATATAGCTTATGAGTGACGAGCTTCTTAAACACTAAAACAGCACAATGATAGAAGAGGTAATCCAAGAAGATAATGTAGATCTATACACATCAGGCGAAACAAATGCACCAACTTAGATGGGTTTCCAACCACAGAGAGAGTTCCCAAAGAGGAAAATCTCTTTTCTCCAATTTTGTTTTATGTACATTACAGCATAACCATGAAAGTGAGTTAGCCAAGTTGAATAACTCATATGGAATTCCAACCTGCATTAGAGCTTGAATCTCCATCTTGACTCTTCAGCTAACAGTAAACCCATGGATTCGACTGAAAATATTTCCTAGACTTCCAGAACTGCTATAAATTGAACACATTACTTAAGATTACCTGCTTGAACACACTATCTACTGAAAAAACATGAATTTATAACAGGTTTTGTCAGGAAACTGACATAGCAACTATACAGCATCATATGTCATGTTGAAGAACCTGATTACAAGTATATGAAGTACCTGGTTTGATATTAGTAGCACCTTAGCCTATACCTATGTGCTTCTGTGAAGAAAACACTGCAAATAACAGTAAGATTGGTGAGGACATAAGTCAACCTTTTGAAAAGTGTAGACAAGATATATTTGACATAATCTTTACGTATCAGCAAATATTTGACTAATATAATGCTGCTCAAAAGAACTTCCATTGTATTCATACATAAATGGAAAGTTTTCAGTCTGCACGAGCAAAATTATTCCATTTTGATCAGTAAAGCTGACTAAGCACTGCAAGTTGTTAAAATTCTCAACATTTTGAAATGAGGATCTGGTGTCCATAGCTCAAGTTTCAAGACAGAAAGATTTCCGCAGAAACAACAGATTTATTATGGAGAAATAAGGAATGGCTCCTTCAAGTAGTTGTAGACACTAATAATCAAGTTGTCATTAGTGACTGCATCAATTTGGGCCCTGGAAATTGCCCATTAATCAAATTTCCCTGTACCAGTCCCAAATTGAAGTCCAGTTCTTCAATAAATTTAAGCATAATTGTATAACATTCTTGGGAAAACAAAAGAACATGTAAATTTTTTTTGTTTTCAACAGAACAAACCCAGGGAGGAAATTACAAAAAGAAAACCACTTCTTCGTCTCTAAAGCTACAATATCACATCTCACAAGAATCCCAAAGTTAGTCTTGTCCATCAACATATTTAAGTACAAATTGATTTGGCATTGTCCAAATAAAAAACAAACTTTCTTGCAAAGACCACAAAGAAAGGGGAAGAATAAAGCAAATAACCAACCTTTTCATCACAAAAGCAAACAGTCAACCTTTGCTCAACTATGTTCAACCTGCAAGTAGGAAATGAAGAAGATGGTAATCACTAAATGCCTAATACAGAATATGAATAAGTATATTCATAATAAATAAATAAAATGGTTTAAAAAGTACCAATTTCCAAATTTGTCACTCGTCAAGAGAAACCAAAATCGAGTTCGGCTCCATGGTCGTAGTTGACAACTCTGCATTAAATTCACAATGAAAATAAGAACTAAAGTATCCATTGTCACATAGAAGGGCATATACATTCTACAACAAAATTTTCACCTGAGTCAAAATTTTGGAGTTCTTCAAAATTTTGGAGTTCTTCTAAATCCTCCTCAATCGAAAGTGAAAGTGGCACGGAGCGTAACCAATCTTGAGCACATATAAGAGCCTCCACCATACTTGCGGTCAAGGAGCTACGAAACGCATCAAGCCTACGACCCGTTGTGCTAAATGCGGCCTCCGATGCTACAGTCGAGACAGGCATGGCCAAAATATCTCGAGCAATGTTAGAGAGGACAGGATATCTCGAGGCATTCACTTTCCACCAATTTAAGATATCAAAGTTGGGACTATAACGTTCACATCCTTCCTCCAAATACTTATCCAATTCAGATTTTTCTTCCAAATAATATTGTCCTGTTTGGCTAAGATACTTCGCGGTCATAATGTCAGCACCAACTTCAGGATAATTTGACGAGCTTGTCATCTCTGTGCTCTTTAACCTCAAGTTGCCTTGGGGGCATACACCAGTGCGGTATTGCTCAAACAACGACGTTAGAGATTTCATTACTTTATCTCGTAAAGTTTCCGCCAGCTTACTTTTATAAACATCATTAATCAGCCATTTCACATATTCCCATTTATGTCGAGGGTCAAGTATGCAAGCAAGAAACAAAGTAAGATTGATGTTGTTCACATTGCCAAAATACTTGTTGAACTTCATCTTCATTCTCTTAGCCATTTGTCGCAAACTTTTGTCATCTTTTTCACAATATCCATCAATCATCGTAGAAACCCCATAGACATGCTTCACCATATCGTTACTGGTGACGTAAGAAGAGCCCGAAACTTTTAAAGTGGTATCAAAGAACAATTTCAGGAAAGGAAGAAATTGACGGACATACTCCCAATCATCACTAGTAGGCAATCCTTGCGCCTTGGAGAGTTCTTCAACAAATTTCCTATCTTGAATTTCCAATAAGCCAAAAGCTTTTTGAAGCTTCAAAGCCGCTTCCAGCATCATGTAAGTCGAGTTCCAACAAGTCTCCACATCCAAATATACAGGACCCTTGTATTCAATATTCTCTATCTCAATGCAACTCTGAAACTGTTTCAACCTCATAGGGGAAGACCTCACATAATGCACAGCAGAACGTATTCTAACAATGGAATCATCAATGTCTTGCAACCCCTCTCTCACAATCAAGCTCAATATATGAGCACAACATCTCATGTGGAGTAACTCACCTCTCAATACTAAAGAGTTCCAAGAGTTGAGTCTCTTTTTCAAAAATTGAATTCCCAAGTCATTTGAGTTTGCATTATCCACGGTGATAGAGAAAACCCTTTGAATCCCCCAACTAGTTAAGCATTTCTCAACTGCTTTTCCTATTATCTCGGCAGAATGACCTGGGATTTGACAAAAATTCAAAATTTTCTTCTGCAATTGCCAATCAGCATCTACAAAATGAGCAGTGAGACACATATAACTCAAATTCTGACAAGAGGTCCATGTGTCAGTAGTAAGACAAACTCTAGGAGATGTATCAGAAAAATATTTCTTCAATTTGCCTCTTTCCTCCACGTATAACTCATAACAATCATGTCTCAACATGTCGCGTGATGGAATTAAGAACTTCGGCTGGATTTTATTCACAAATCGCTTAAATCCCTCATGTTCTACGAACTTGAAAGGTAATCCACCAAGAATAAACATGATCGCTAGTTCTTTTTTACTAGCATTTTGATCAAATTTCCATAGACCGGATGAACTACCGACCCTAATAGGTTGATCCGAGGCCCTTTTTTGCCTTTTCTCCACGTTCGCATACGGGTATCCTTTACATCTAGCTAAATGATGGTGCATTGCACTAGTCCCTTGACCACTTGCACATCCAATTTTTCCCCCACAATATAAACATTCAGCCTTTTCTTGGCCCTTGTCTGCACAAGGAATCCTTTGAAAATGTTCCCACACAACAGATCTTGTCTTTCTATCTTTCCCTACGACACTAAGATCCTTTGTCAAAGACATCTAGCAATCCTTCTATCTATGACAACCAGAACCTGAAAATTATTATTGCAATAAGATTTAAATTCTCTTCTACAATCAAATAAAAAAGAAGCATGCGACATGTAAGTTGTAGTCCTCTACATACTCTCGATAAATAACTTGAAAAGCTAGCAAGCATCCCTAGGTTCACATTCATAGAGCCAAAAATTACTCCCCCTCTATATATGAACAATACAATGATGAACAAGCACATGCACATGACACAATCTCAAATAGAATCACAACGCGTGATGTAAACACAAAAGCCTGAATTAAGTCAGGGACTAGATAAGAAGAGGATCGTCTTTATTAATGGTACAGCTTTATCAGTAAACTATATATGACAAATTCCAGACAGAAGATTTTTAGATCAGCTCATATACCACACTAATTTCTCATTTATAGATGGGCAGCAGTAAAAAATTTCACCCTGAACTGATTCTAATTCTGTTTCAAAGCGGCCGCTTCACGTTACGAACACCTCTACATCACAAGCGAATGCTGATCACGGAATATCAGAAAAAGACCATCGGCATAGAAATAGAGCCAAGCGCAAGCGCAGAACGACCAAGAAAGAGGGTGAGATCCACCAGCAATCATTCCGGAAGAGAGACAAAAATAAGACAAAACACTGAGAAGATAAGATCCCGATCCCTCTTCAACAAGCAACGGGAAAATCGAAATCGAATATACGAAATGAAAGCCGAAACATGACAAGAGAGACGAGGAGGGAGAATCGATCAGACCTCAAGAGAAACCGCGGGAGGAAGTTCCAGGGAAGGCCGCGAGCAGATTGACGGCGACGAGGGCGGGAGACGGCGATCGGAGCTGCGGAATCGAGAGCGAAAGGGACGCAGACGGAGGAGACGGATCCGACAGGACGACCGGAGCAGCTAGGGTTCTATGGCTTCAGCTCGGTTTCCCGGTCTTGACCCGAACCGAACCGAAACCGCTGCAGCCCCCGGATTTTTTTAAGCTCTTATCCGAATCGGAGGGGACCCGACCCGAATGATGGTGGTGGGGCGGATTTTTAAGCTCTTTTCCGAATTGGAGAGGACCCGACCCGAAAAAGGGGGTCGGGAGTTTTTCTTTTTTAGGGTAGGGGGGGGGGGATCGGACACTTTGCCTCCTACAGTAGCGGCATTACGCCCAGCCGTACATTTTGCCTCCTGCGGCTTTCATTTATAGTGCGAAAATTACCAACCAAAATAATAAGCAATCAACAATTATTTTCGCGATAACATTTATTCGAAATTAATAAGATTTGACTGCCGTACTAATATTCGTTACGTTAGTATACCAACTAAATTTAGTCACTCGCCAACTTTTTTTATCCAGCTTAGTTTCAATAAATGCCAACGTTTTTTTTCTTTGCACTTCTAGAATTACTAATTGCTCCTATAATTTAGTAACATTTCCTTTTGTAGCTTGCTATTGAAGTTGCCGACTTTGTATTATGAAATTACCAATCTTAATCTGATTGATTTATCAACATTCGTCAATTAACTTACCAACTAATTTTAATCATTTACCGACCTTTTTTTATGTCTTACGTGGTTCTAAAAGGTACAAACATTCGGTTATATTTTTAAAATTACCAACTACACCAGTAATATGCCAATATGAATTTTCGTGGCTACCAAAGTGTTGAAGTTACTAATTTTTATAGAATATCACAACTCCTAATTTGATTGATTTTTCAACCTTCTTCACATTAAGTTATTAGATAATTATAGTCACTTACCAACTTTTCTATCTTGCTTGGTTTTTAAAAAAATGCCAACATTTATTTATACTTTCGAAGCTATCAACCTATTTAATAATCCAATTATAATTATTTGTGTGAGTTATCAATGTATTAGATAATCGGTGATTTTGGAAATTGGCAAATTATTAAAGTAGTTAGTAACCTGCGTATAAGCTTTTACGAAAGAGCCAAAACTAAAAAGTGTTTATAATTCAGTTTCGCCTCATTTATGTTAGAAGTACATCATTCCTTTAATCTTGAAGGGTGGCTGGGAAAATAGATAGCTCTCAGGCCTTGGTATTCAGTCTAGTCTCATAAAAGTAAAAATTAAGGCAATAACACGGGTGATTCTTGAATTCAATGGCTAATCACCAAATTCTCAAAAATACACTCCACACACTCTTTTCATAAACGTATAGTCACATGAGATGTATTTTTCCGACTTGAATCACCATGTCTTCTTTCGTAGTTAGAGAATATATTTTCATTTCTTTACGGAATTAGTGCATTAGAAGTCTTAAAATATGTTACCAAAGTGCATTTGAATCTTAAAATTTAAGAAAAATGTAATAAAGTCGTAAAACTTATCACCAAAATGCAATTGAGTTTTGAAATTTTGAAAAGTATATAATCAAGTATTAAAATTTGTCAATTTGATCATTCATTTGATTATATTTTTGAAAAGTGTTAGGACTCAATTGCACTTTCATGAAAATTTTTAAGACTTGATTGCACTTTTTTAAAATTTTATGACTTAATTATACTTTCATGACAAATTTTAGGATTTGATTGCAATTTTTAAAAATTTTATAACTTAATTACATTTTTTAAAAATTTTAGGATTAATTACATTTTCGTAACAAGTTTTAGGAATCAATTAAATTTTTTGAAAGTTTTAAAACTTAGTTGTGTTTTTTTAATAAATTTTAGTACGTCTAGTAAATTTATCTTTTTGTTTTTCAGCTAAGAGATATATGAGCGGAAGGCGTGTCGGCGTGGAAAATTTAATTTCAAGTCAAGTCTCCAAAAAGAAGGTTCGGTTCATTTGCCGCGTTCCCTCCAAGACAAGCTTGTGATCGTTTCCTGGACGACGGAGAGTGAGAGTCAACGGCTCTCGGTCGACTTGAAACTTCAGAAGCCAAAGTCAGGAACGAACGAACGATCTCCATCCCGCTCGGTTCATCCACCGTCCCTCCTCTCCGTCTCTCCAGTTCCCGATGGTTTTCAAGTACTTGACGTTCATCGCCAATGACAATTTCCTCAACACACGCCCCGGCTCACCACCGGCCTTCACGCCTTCGCCGTCGGTGGCTTCTCCTATCGTCTGTAGCGGTTGCGTCGGCGTCATCAGTAGATTCGACGAGCTGCAACTTCGGGATCGGTCCAGGTATGGTCCCTTCTCGGTCCGCTTTGCGAGTCCAGTTGCTAGAAACCGGGTCATTGTCGATTCTCTTTGAAAGTTCACGTTTTGTCTCGATTTCATGCGTCAGAGACCAAGGAGCTGTGGAGGAGACGCAGGACGAGAATCCAGGGGAAAGGAATGGTTCGGCAGGAAAAGCGAACCCAATTGCCGAGAAGCAGGTAGAGCTTTTCGAGAGCTTTCGTTGGGATTAACATGTCCTTCATTAGCATTAGCTTGGATGTCGTTGAACTTCTTTATTTTAGTTTCTGAGTTGAACGAAGAAGACAGCGTGAATATGGATGTACGTGTTGCTGACACGTTCTCCCTGCATCTCTGGCGATTCATTAGCATAGCTTGTAGCTGCAGTCCTTGCGCTTTGAGGTCCCACATATAAGTCTGACTCAAAACTATACATATAAGTCAATCATCTTCTCCAGATTCCCTGTTCTCTTTTCTTTTCCCTACTTATATGATTCTCTCTGTGTTTTCCCCTTAATTGTCATGTGGCGTTTTTTCCCCCAGTAGTTCTGTTTTGCAGCGAGTCTAGGAGGATTTCTGTAGTAAAAGTTTTTAGATGTTGTTTTTAGATGAGTTAGTTGGGACTAGTCTGCAAATTTCCATTTGGTATCAGAGCACAAGGATTTCTACACAAAATTTGAGGCTTTGAGGCCCTTTCACATCTCTCCTGTATAAATTTTTTTTCTCCCTCCAAGCATGAGCCCACATTCAACAGCTTTGTGAGTAAGTTTATGGAAGCTAACTCCATGGTATAATATCAGTCTTTCCATCCACTACTGAACTTTTATCACCATGAAAGTACGCCATGAAAGTACACTATCCAAGTGCTAAAGTACGATCATTTTCTACAAATTCAATTATTCATGGGACATTCTCATGATGAAATAATTGTTTCTCTTTATGCTTTTGTGTTAAATATCATTGAGTTACTTCAGAATTGCAGTCATCTGTTTGTCCACTCTTTATACTGGTGTTTTATGAGTCAACAGGTTGAACCTTGAGTTGCAGAAATCATGCTCGATCTGAATTTTTTTCATTTTAGTGTGAATTTGATCCTAGAACTCTAGTGCTCTTTCTGTGTAGTGGGATATTTTTTCTTAACAATGTGAAAGAACAGAAAAGGAAATGTGGGGAGGGTTTGGGGAGTAAGGGGATAATTGTTCTGCCTAAATTCTTGTAGTCATCATACTTCTGCATGCCTCTACCCTCATGACCTGTCTGTCCTACTTTTTTTCTTTGAAATGTAATAAATGTTGGATCTTCATTATGCTGTCACTTAACTGAGGTTTTACCAGCTAAAAGAGAAAAGGCAAGTGGAGTAGCAAACAGGATATTGTGTCAGATGCACAAGTCCTCAACTTTTTATCTATAATGTGGAGGGATAACCCGCATTTTGTGTTCTGTTTGTCTTGTTAACTGGTGCCTGAAAGCACTTCTTAAGAGCTGCTATATGTATAGGAAACTCGTATTTCCACAACACTGAAGTTGAGTAAAATGGAGTGATTTCTTATGTTAGAGCACAAATTACATAGTGCCAGAAGATCAGCATTCTACATTTCCAAAGCACATCTTGTAGCTTAGAAAGTACCCTAATGGCATCCCTCAAAATTTTCTTGTGATTTTGTTGTGGACAGTCCAGGGATTCTCTTTAGGTATTGATAATGCCAGGATATGGCACAGCATTCCTTTTAAGGCACTCCTTAAGAGCTGCTATTTATATAGGAAACTCGTATTTCCATGACACTGAAGTTGAGTAAAATGGAGTGATTTCTTATGTTGGAGAATGAATTACATAGTGCCAGAAGATCAGAATTCTAAATTTCCAAAGCACATCTTGTAGCTTAGAAAGTTCCCTAATGGCATCCCTCAAGATTTTCTTGTGATTTTGTTGTGGACAGTCAGGGGATTCTCTTTAGGTATTGATGATGCCAGGATATGGCACAGCGTTCCTTTTAAAGATTCAAAGGACCCGTTCATTTTGTTGTTTAATTAGTTTGTTTGTTGGATAGGTCAAGGAAGTCAGCCGTATAGCCAAGGCAGTTGGAGCTCTGAGTCCGACATATTGGAACATAAACAGCAGTTTCGTGTCAAGAAGTACAATAAAGGAGAAGATTATATCAGTTTTGGCCTTTGAAGTTGCAAATACTATCACAAAGGGTGCCAACCTTATGCAATCCCTCTCGGAAGAAAACATTGTATATTTAAAAGAAGAATTGCTCCCATCAGAAGGTGTGCAAAACCTAGTATCAAAGGATATGGATGAACTATTGAGAATTGCTGCCACTGACTTGAGGTAGTCCACACAGGATTACCATTTGTTTTTCTTTAAGCTATACATGAGGAAACGTGCTACTTTGAATTAGGATGCGTGGAACTTTACTATCTTGCTGTGCAATCTGACAGGGAAGAATTGCACTCTTTTACAAAAGAGGTGGCGTTGTTAGAAATCGATGCAATGATCCTCAATTCCACAACTGGGACCGTTATCTCTATCTGTAGGCAATTGAGTTGTTTTATTACAGCCTCTGCTTAAACACCGTCTTTCCAGGTAATTACTGATCTTGCACCTGCTTCGCTCTCTATTTTCTCATAGGATGGGGTCAGGCCCTGCACCGGGACACCGGTAAGGATGGACGCATGGGCAGTAATGCTGCCATTAATGAATCTGGTTCAGCCTACATCTGTGAGTACTTCTAAGCTAGCCATGCATTATTACTTTGGTTAAGAGAGTGTCTGCAGCATCTCTTAGTTAGTTTCTTTATTTTGCAAATCTGAAGTTTTTTTGGGTCAAATCTGCAGTTTAAGTTGTACCTCATGGCAAAGTTTTCTTGCTGAGAAATCACCTTCCATGTTGTCTGGGTGATTATCCAGAGCCATGTAAGGTGGATGGAGTTACCTTGTTTTGATTTTTCATCCTCAAGGAGGGTATTTCAATCAATTTTTTTTTTCCTTCCTGTCTTATTTTTATCTTTCAAAGATTATTTCTATCTCATTACTGTCTCTTGTTACCCTTTAAATGAACTTTCAATAATTGTTCTTGTCTTCACATTGTACTTGAGCATTGTTCTTGTGTTGTGTCAGAAAACATCACCTGTAATAAACACAAACAATACTCAAATATGATGTGAAGACAATAAAGTCTAAATACGGGTAACCTCACCCTACCTGCCAAAATTCATTTCCATGCATCTGGAATTTCGATTGAGTAAGAAGGCCTTCTGGCAAAGTAGTTTGCTAACTTTGTTGTGACTACTTTTACAATCAGGGTTATTCTTGAACGTGCAGATAGCTCCCTGCTTTTAGGTCCTCAAAATATCACTTCTGCAAGGCTTAATATAATGATGCTAGTGAGATAGTACTCGGGATTCATTCAGATACTGTCAGTGGGGAAAGGCAGAACAGAAATTTAGGATCTAAGCATTCAAGAATGAAATACCTCAGTAATAAGTCAGGAGGTGTCTCATCAGTGTGACCGCCTGCTTGCATAATTCTCTCCTGAAATCTCCCATACCAGTAAAATTATTAACATCAAATTTCTGTTGGCCAAAGATGAAGAGAGAATAGAGCACTGGATATGATTCTCCAGCAGGAGGACAACCCATATTCAGAAATAAAACAGGTGTCTCTGGACATCTTCCAAAACTGACGTTAATTAACTACAATCTCGCCAACATGTAAACAACCACCGGTGAAATTTCCTAATAAGCCTAAAATCAAGAACAAAGAGATGCAAGTAACAATATTGTATCTAGTAAAAATGGTTCATAGAATATGGCAGTCCCAAAATTATTCATCGTCTCCTGTTTGTAGCAGGATGTAGTGCAAGTTTCCTCATTTCCTTTTGAACGCTTATCAATGAAATCTAATCGTCAATTTATATTCCTGAAACGGAATTTGAATTTGATGTAGAACAGAACCTCTAGCAGTTTACTGTTTACCTGTCATTACATCCTTAACACCAAAAGTACAAGCAGTGCTGTCATCTTGTTGGACAATGTACAATGCACCCACATTCTTTTAGTCAATTCTACTACTTAATAAGATGGTGGATGAAAATCGTGATTAGTATGACTGAAAGAAAAGAGTGTAATGAATACATTCAATGACTAGCCACTATTGTTTTTCACCACCAGTTTGTCTGGAATATCAGTTTCTTTCATTGAAGTAACAATTACTAGTTTTTATGATGACAGGAGTTGTATCCAAGTTACATGCTTTGCACAGATGCGAGCGAGATGCCAAAGATAAAAACCGTAAGTTCTCAAGCCCTGATGTCTTGGTTTCAGACTCTGGTACTTTTTGCTCACATCAGTATCTCCTTGGCTAGTGACCACATATGTCAAAAAAAGAATTTCCTTGACACACTTGCTCATTGGCTTGTTTGGAGTCCAGGCATTTTGCTTTTGATGCGACTGGTGTATCATTCTCTAGGCCTTAATCATCTGAGTCTTTATTATTGGTTTCTACCACTTGTTTGATCCACTGTCCTTGCAGTGATTCTAAATTTGCACCTTTTTTCCTCTTTAAATGCTTGGACTGGTCTAAACTATTTTTCGTTGCAAGTTGAGAATAATTTTGCGACACTAATCTTGTCTTGAGGTTGGCGGGTTAGTGCTTTGATTTGAAAACATGTATACTGGGATGGGGGAACCTGTAACTCCTCATGCTCTTCAGAGTGTGTTGACTTTAACTTTTTCCTTGTATATTTTATTATACTTGGTAAAAAGCTTGTCCTTATAGTTCACTTTGATGTTTGGAAGAGAGCCTTTTAATTCTGAGGTCAGAGGTAAGGAGTCAGGGGAGGCTTGTGAAAAGTTTGAAGAAGAAATCACTTTGGTCAAGAGCTCTGGAAGAGGTACCTAGTTAAATCTGCTCTTTCAGCTTTTCCCTAGACTTTGTTTATGTCAATGTTTTCTCAATTGCATAGACTAACAAACTGTTTATATTTAGGAGGAAAAAGAAAGATTTTTCCCCAAAAAATCTCTGTATGTTCTACTCAATAACCTTTGAAACTTTGAGATAATTTCATTTTCTAAAGTCACAAAAATCCCTTTTCTTGTCCAATATCTACTGTGGTTTTTGCAGACTTAATCTGCATATGATGCAAATATACTCTAGAAATAAATTATGCTTTAGTTAGGAAAACTGCAGAGGTGAGGATTATATCTCTTGCAGAACTTTAACAGAAATGAGATCAAAGATAAAAAAATGAACTAGAGAAACCTGGTAAATTAACAATATGAGACAAGCTGTTAGGTGAAGTTCACACTGTTTCAGGACTTTGAATGCCTAGCTTATAAGCATTTTCTCTTCTTACATATATGATAGAAACAATTGCTGATACGAAATCATTATTATTTGCTCTTAAGGTGGTGGATAAGCTTGTGGATTTTTACCTTGCCTCCAAATGGAAGTTCTTAAAGCCTTTGGTAGTGCTGGTATGCTTTTTGAAATGCAAAGATTCTCTTCCCCTTAAAATCTGCTTCTGCTGGAAAGAAATATGGACAATACCAAGATGAAATCAGAATAAGATGTGACTGAATTGTTGCTACTATTTTGCTACATAAGTTTCTGTGCTTACAAATAAACTTTTATTAAGTCCCTTGTCATCCACCACATTTTACTTGGTTGATCATTCATCATATCTAATTGTCCTCCTATCAATGATTAATATATTGAAGTCCATGAAGGGAATATTGGTCTATTTATTGAAACCCTTGTAACATTTTCCATCTTTAACCATTCAGATTGTGAAAGAGCAGCAGGAGGTTCTGCCAGCAATGGTAGAAAATTGGGATCTTCTGGCCTGGCTTTGCACTATGCAAGCATTATAACTCAAATTGACACTATTGTGAGCCCATAACTTTTTCCCATTTTGATTCTTCTGGAGTTCACGTCTCCTAGTCTATTTTTTCCTTTCCATTTTCATTCAATTGTGTGCATCCTAATCTGAGTTCTTGAATTAATCATGATAGAAAAAAGCACATGTATGGTAGCTGTAGGATTCTTCATTACCTATATCACTCCTAAGACACTAATATTGCAGTTTGTGTCCATTCACTCTGAACCAGATATTTTGTAATGTGGAACGATCTGGAAAATGCAAAGACCAATCTATGCATGCATAATTTAACAATAAATATAACGACATCATTTGCTTACCAGAATCCTAGAGTTCTCAACCTGAATTCAACGTGGACTTGAACAGGAAAGTGGCTTGAGACTTTTACGCGATTATATACCATTAAGAAACCATTCTTAAGTACAGATTGATCTATGTCCAGCAGGCTGACCAGCCATAGAAAGCTCTCTCAAGTATTGACTGGAACCTACCCGTATGAACTATAAATATGAAAAAAACATATTTGCTTACCAGAATCCTAAAGTTCTCAACTGGAAACCAACACTGAGAAGAACAGGAAAGTGACTTGGAGCTGTTGAATCTGTCATTGAGTACATCTACTGTGGTTAGTGTACACGGATCTACTACTACATTGGCATTTGTATAGTTTTCCACGTGATCTCTCAAGCTTTCAGTCAATCACTCTTTTTATTTGAAGTTTGGCCTCTGCCATAAGTGCCTACCATCTGTATCTTCTTATATTTAGTCAAAGTGTTAATTGTTGAAACAGTGAGGAACATTCATGTGATAAACAACTGTTGCATACTGGTACTTAGCCCCAAAAGAATAATCTGATTATCTTCCTGAAACTTGTCGAGATGATCTAATATGCTTAATTAATTTCTTTTCCCAATAAAATTTCCCTTTCTCGGTAGGCATAAGAGTACTGTGACTGGGAAAACAGTCAAATGGCTCGATGATATGAAGCCTATGATCACAAGGTCTTAGGCATGAAGATAAGATTTTTTATCATTTTGACAAACTGTCATTTATCAACTCCAAGCAGCTCACATAGAATGACAATGGAATATTGGTGAAATCGCAAGAAAAGTGCTTGAGGAATCCCATTACTGATTTCCTTTGGTGCTAAAGATGGACTTGGTATGGTCTTTTTTGACCCATATAACTTCTATTCCAATTAGGTGGCTCATTCGGGCTCTGCAACTCCAACAATGACAAATGCATTGTACCAAAGTCTGCCACCAGGTATAAAGTCAGCTATGAGATTTTGGCTGCGGCAAGTTCAGATTAAGGAAGAGGTAGTTGATGTGTATTATGTCTTCATTTTTACAGAATGCACCTAGATATATTTATGTATATATTGCGGCGGACCAGTTCTTAAGCAGAATACGATTTCCTCATCTGGGGTATCCATCATGTGTGGTGTCTGTGCAGCCTACAATTCCAATTATTAAAGCTAATATGGAGAAGACACTGTCGTGGCTTGCTCCACTTGCTGCTAACACAATCAAGTAAGTTGCGAAAACATCTGCAGGTTTATGACAAATTGTGATAGAAACTCGAGAAATGGCATGTCTTTACCATAGGTTATGTTTGATTTGGATTGTCATCTCACACCGCTTGTTCATAAGGTTTATCATGGGTTTGTATGCATGTAATCTTCCTCCATCGAACGATTCTAGTGCTTGGGTTGGATTTCTAATGCGAACAATTCTGTCTCTCATATTTGATGCGTGATTAAGACATTGCATAATTCCATTTTTAATTTGTTTGAACTAGAGCACACTATGGCTTTGCGAGACCGGGAGGATGGGCAAATATTAGGTACTTGAGCCTAGACCTTCATGTGCTTACCTTTGACGTTTGTCGCCTTTGAACATCATCAAGATTACCAAGTGATATTCTTTTTCAGGTCCAGAGTAAACCAGAGACCCACTGGCAAGGGTGACTTCATCAGAATCAATACTCTATATCACGCTGATAGGGAGAAAACCGACCCCTACATTGTCGAACTGTTGTTCTGGCTTCACCAACTGATCTGCAAGAGAAGGGCAATGAACAATGAAGTTACCCGTTCACTTGATTCGACGGTTTCTTTTCCAAGAGACGAAGAGATTAGATTTTCTCCTCACAGTTCGCGTACGGATGTAGATAAGAGGATGCTGATGCGAAGCCCAAGTGAGACTCTGGAGTCCGAAACAGAAAATCCCCATTCATGCTCTTACCATCTACCGTGCGCAGGCATTTGTGATTCTCCCACCAATACAAGTCCGGGGGTTTCAGTTCCGATCCTGAAAACATTGTCTATAGACTTCGGCATAGACATGATGACTGCATTGGATGTCATTGATGGCATTCCCGCCCCTTGAAGTTTTACGAGCAATCACTATGAGAAAAGCGATAACTTCAGTTTGTACAATAATAGGTGTGCATCTACCACTTCTAGCTGGAACTTGAAGTGAGATAGTGGATAGTAAGGTGTGTTTAGTAACCATTTTATTCCCGAAACTAATTTATGTTGAAAGTATTTGGCAACTGTCCAAAATTTCTATTTCTAAAATAAAAATGTATATAATAGGAACCTTAAATTCTTTTATGACTTAAAATTGTTTTTAATTTTTTAATATTTTTATTATATATTTTATGTTATTTCTTTTCTCCTTTTTTTTTTTTTTTTTTTCCTTTTCTCCTTCTTCAATATTCAGCTGGTTGCGAGCCTCGAGATGGCCTGTGATTGGCCAGACGAGGGCCGGCGAGGTTCAACCTCGCCTTGGCTGGGCAAGCTCGAGCTTGCTCAGCTGCTAGTGAGCTCAACTTCACCGGAGGCCGGCGACCCTCCAGCGATTGGCTGAACATTCAAGAAGAAGAAAAGGAAAAATAAGAAGAATGAAAGAATAGGAATTGATTCTGGAATTGTTCTTGGAAACAAAAAATATAATTTTTTTTTACTTCTCAATTCTCTTCCAAATCTATTTCCAAGAATAAAAAAATTTACCAAATAAATTTCTTTTTTTTTGTTCCCAGAAACAAAAGAAGAGAATCAGTTACTATTTGGCCGAAAAATAAACATGTCTTAAGACATCATTTGGATATGTAGTGGATGCCAAAATAATATACCACATTGTCAATTCGTCTTCTGATACAATTACAAGAGTTTTTACAGTCTTGCAAGACCATGGGAATATTCATGTTGTGGCTGACCATAAGTGAATGTGTTGCACTCAAATATTTATGTACGGTCCGTCTGTCACGCTTTGCTTTTGCAAGTAGCCGATTTGGGTAAAGTGTCCAATCAAGGTCAACCATTCAGGTGATGATTGTTAGGATATTTAGGTAAATACAAATCTTGTTGTAATTTATGCCACAATCACACGAGATTTCTTCCCTGATCTAGTAATGCCTTCAGTCTGAATTCGCTTCCTATGGTCTCTAAACGATTCACTGCTTGTACATCTCAACTTCAACACAATTAAGGTAAGTTTTTCTGTCTCATGCTTTGTGAGATAATGTCACCGTGTTGGGTAGTTCTCGTGCACCTTAGACATACAACGGTTACAACTGAAGAAATCTCGAAAGCGACTCTTCTTAATGCAGTGTCCTGTCCATCGAGAAATGTACTATTAGTTAATTAGTTCTAAAAATATTGCATGAATGCTAATTCAATCATAAATTTTCCAATTTTATCTCCAAAAAATACATATTTAGAATTGCCTCGATTTATTTCAAATAAATTTGCATATTTCTTCCTTTTCTTGTGAAAATTTCATTGCCAACAGTTGTTTTTTTTTAAAATACTTTGCATTGATTGATATTGCAAGTTAATTATTTTTCCCAACTTTTTAAAATTTAATCTGATTGTATTATTATTACTATCGTTTAATTGAACATATAGACATCCATGTCACAACAATAATGGCAGTCCCATACTTTAACGTCTCTATAATGATAATGTTTAGAGATTATCATGAAATTTCATTGAAAAGTGTAATAATGTGATAGAAACTATACCTTTTCAACTTGTTGCTGTTGTAAAGATATGTTTTTAAATAGTAATATCAATTAGACTTAAGCAATTGAAATATAGAACACCAAAAGATATTGAAAAAAAGAAGAAGGAATTAATGTGTCGACGGACTCTATTAAGTACAATGAATATTGATTGGAATTGTCTTGATCACGTTACAAAGCTCATCGAAATTCCTTACTTTTCCTTCAAAGAATCCAAACACAAGCTCGTTTTTTATTCGTCAAATAATGTGTAATCTTTTAGTCTAAATTGTTTTATTTGTAAAAAAGGCACGTTATTTTTTTAACAACAGGCCCCCACGTGAGCTAGGTAGGCCTAGCTCAGGCCCAACGGGGATGGGCTCGTCCTTATAATTATAGGCCCATACTAGGGCCCATTTATAAAGTACCTTCGGGCTCTTATTGCACGGGTAGGGGGGCGCCAAGCCCATGGTTACGTAAGCTGTCTAACTATAATAAGCTACTACAGTTTTGTTGATGATATAACTATATGCGTTTGTCAAACACCTAATAAAATTCATAACACGTCTTTTTACAACTGAAGCTGCAGCGGGATGATTGTATCAAATAATTTCTTATTAACAACAAGTACAAGCCTAAGTCATGAAACGTAGACAGTATTATAGCAGTTCACGCATAAAACATGGGGTTTCGCAATATCATACTTTTAATGATACATAAGCCAGTCACTCGGTCTCGTAAGTCATTTTTTTCCAAGTCGATCTCGCAAAGAAAATTTCTTCTTAAGTTGAGCATGGGCGACCTCGAGCTTCGCTCAAGAGAAACTCAAGTAGCTCAAGTTTGACTACAAGTTAAACTAGTCGTTTACAAGTAGTTAAATGAGCCGAGTCCAAACTACTTGCAAATAGCTCGACTTAATTTCACAGTAATCAAAGAGCACATCGCGATGGTCATGAATCTCTACCGCGACTTCTCAGATTTTGGTCTTTTTGTCCATTTCAGTTCTCTAGTTGTTTTCCAACTTATTAATATTCAAATCTATTTTGATAAAATCTATCTAAGTATGCCAATTTGTCTTCCAAACTGAGAGAGGGGATCTTGCTGCAGATATGGCTTCTAGAGAGAGATAGAGAGAGAGAGGATCATGTTGCGTTATGACTCTCACCGCCCGAAAGTGGATGCGTTGGTCGCTGTCAGTTTCGCCGCCCACGAACCAAAAGCCACGCTGCGTTTCTTCTTTTCTTGTGTCGCTCGCCATGAGAATCCCGCCATGAGGACAGGGAAGACACGTTCCGATATTAGCAGACGACTAGGAAAGCACCGCTAGAGTTTCTCCTTTGCTCTTTCTCCTTCTTTAGTTTCAACGTATATACCATGCATGTTTCTAGAGTTCACATCAGGTGCAAGATCCCGGTTACGCTGTTGCACTGACTGTAAATTAGGGGTGTCGATCGTATTTTGCACGTAAAGTTTATGATTCCATGTGAACTTTTCTCTAGACAGTGAGACTATCGATGGAAGTTGCTGTTGGGAAAAAATCTATCGGGAATAATGGAATTATTTGCCTACATCTTTGCTGATGATTACTGCCAAAAATCCCATGGGATACAACAAAATCTCAAGCCATAAACTCTATAGCAATTTTGGTATTTTTCCTGAAACTCTCAAAATGAAACAATTGAAAAATAATGGTTGTATTTTAAGGAAGAAAATCAATAAGACTTAATAAAAAATGAGACGAAAAACCGATGAATTTATTTTAGTCTTTTAAACATAAGCAACCCTTTAGGAAATATTGCAAAGTGAACTAATACATTCTCGATAATAATAAACGAGAGTGACCCACTTAACCCAACATCTTCAATTGTAATGTTAGAAGACTCTCACACTTAGATATTGGCCAATATTCTCTCAACTTTCTTACGTGAGACAAGACACTTTTGTTTATTTTGCAAACAAACTTCCAATAATTGCGTTCTTGAATATGGAAACCACTTAAAAAGGTTCTTACTTTATGAAAAATCAATCAATCTACTGTGAGAGTAGAGTAATCCTTACACATCCATTGTTGGATAATGAAACGGGGCAATGGGGTTGTAAACCTTCGATTGTCGAGCTCTTGTAGGGGGCTGACCCTAACCTAATGCTTTATTTGCTGATCAACTAAATTACGGTCGTCGTAACATCACGCGGGTGACTAATACTTTGACTCGGTGGCTTGACACGATATTGTTGGTTTTCGATTCGTCACTGTCTGAAATTTGTGTTTTTCAAAAGATACAACAGACCAGATTGTTTTGTTCGTACTGAGGGAATGGTACTCTCACTCGCGTGACATTCATTTGCACGTGGTATCTACGGACAGAACGCTCGTTGGTTCATGAAAACGCATTATCTTCCGAATGCTGCTAGGTCAACGGAGAACGTCCAGCCATATATACCAAATTTAGCAAGAGGGGCAACTGAAAGTTCAAGTATGGTCCTTTTTTTGTCTTATTTTAGCCAATTTTTCCTACTATGACTCATTTATCTAAACTCTTTGACAAATTTACCTCAAAACTTTTGCTGTAACATCAAGAATTTCAAATTTTGCCTACTATGTCACATTTATCTTAAACTCTCCGAATAACATTTTTGTTTTTTGCTTATTTTCTTTCCTTTTTTCTTTTTTTTTTTCCTTTTTTTCTTCTTCTCCCTTCCCTCTGCCATGGCTGGCGAAGGGAAGCCGCCAGCATCAGCCCTCGCTTAAGTCGAGTGAGGGTCGCCCTCACCTAATTCAAACACCTTGTAAAATCTATCATATATATTTAGCCTTCTAACTATGATAAGCTACTACAGTTTAGTAGATTAGCTATATGCATTTGTCAAATACCTTATAAAATTCATAATAGCTAATATGGAATAAGCATACCAAATAAGTTCTTATTAACGACAAGTAAGCCTAGGTCACGGAGCATAGTCGATATCACTGCAATTCACGCACAACACATGGGGTTTTGCGATATCATACTTTAAATTATATATGAATCAGTTACTCCGCCTCGTAAGTCTTTTTTCAAGTTGATCTAGCAAAATATTATCTTCTTGAGTTGAGCATGGGCGACCTCGAGCTCTACTCAAAAGATACTCAAGTAGCTCAAATTTGACTACAAATTAGACCAGTCGTTTATGAGTATTTAACGAATCGAGTCCAAACTAATTACAAATAGCTTGACTTATTTTCCCAGTAATCAAAGAGCACACCGCGATGGTCGAGAATCTCTCGTGCTTCGTGCTTTGACAGGAATGGCGACCACGTTGTCGCAATCGCGATTCTTACGCGTACTAGGTGGTCCCTCCTCCTCTGATCGTGTAGAACTACAACGTGGGTGGCTGCCATGGCGAGGCGGTCACTGTCTTCTAGCCAAGGCAACGTCAACCTCATCGGACTTTTTTATTATTATTATTGTATTTCATTTCAGTTCTCTAGTTTCTTTCCAACTTGCTAATTTCAAAGATCTATGTCGATGAAATCTATCTATATTTGCTATCTTATCTTCCAAAACGAGAGAGAGGATCATGTTGCAGTTATGGCTTTAGAGAGAGAGAGAGAGAGAGGATTATGTTGCACTTTTGGCTTTTCACCGCCCAACGACAGATGCGTGGCTATGGCTCTCACCGTCCAAAAGTGTATGCGTTGGTTTCGGAACACAAAATGAGGGGATGGGATCGTTGTCGGTTTCGCCGCCCATGAGCTAAAACCCTTGCTGCGTTTCTACTTTTCTTGTGTCACTCGCCATGAGAATCCGCCATGAGAACAGGGAAGACACGTTGCAATATTAGCAGACGACTAGGAAAGCACCACTAGAGTTTCTCCTTTCCTCTTTCTTCTTTTCTAGTTTCAACGTCTATACCATGCATGTTGCTTGAGTTCACGTTAGGTGCAAGACTCCGGTTACGCAGTTGCACCGATTGTAAACGAAGGGTCTCGATCGTATTCCGCACGTAAATTTTATGATTCCACGTCAACTTTTTCCTCGACAGTGGGGGAAAAATGAAATTAGTTTTTAAGATGTGAATATACTCTTTTTAAGGAATTGTTTGCCCTACAATGTTATTAATGTTACCGACAAAAATCCTCAAGAGTACAATAAAATCTCAAGCGAGAATCTCATATAGCAATTATGGTATTTCTCCAGAACACTCGAAAAGAAACAATTGAAAAATGATTAATGTACTTTAAGAAAGAAAATCAATAAGACTTAATACATGATGAGATGGAAAATCAATGAATTTATTTCATTCTTTAGAGAGAAAGTAATCGTTCGGAAAAGGATAAAAGTGAACAGAAACTTTCTCGAAAGACACATTACTTAAAGGTCAAGCTTGCTTGGCCCATTGTTTTCAATTGTAATGCTAGAAGACTTCCATTCTTAAGTATTAGTCCACTCACTCCCAACTTTCCTATGTAAAACAAGGCACTTTTATTTATTTTATAAACAAATTTCCAACAATTGCATCTTGAAGTATATAGTATGGAGACCACTTAAAAAGGCTTTTACTTTATGGATAATCAATCGGTATACTGTGAGAATAGAATAATCTAGACAGATTTATTATTGGACAATGAAACAGAGTAAGGTGTATGAACCCTCCATTGTCGAGCCCCGGCAAATGGCTGATCTTGACCTAATGTTTTATCCACCGATCGACTAAAATACGGTCGTAGTAACATCATGGGGGTGATTCATACTTTGACTTGGTAAAATGATAAAATATTGTCGGTTTTCGATTCATCGCTGCTTGAATCTTGTGTTTTTTCAAAAGACAAAACAAACTAGATTGTTTCGACCGTGCTGAGGGAATGGTGCTCTCACTCGTTTGACATTCGTTTGCCCGCGGCATCTATGGACATAACGCTCGTAGGTTCATGAAAATATGCATCATCTTCCGAGTGTCGCTAGGCTAATAGTCATTGTTATTCTTGAGAATAACGGTGAATAACCAACCATATATATATCAAATTTAGCAAGAGGGGCAACCGAAAGTTCAAGTATGGTCCTTTTTGTCTCATTTTAGCCAATTTTTTCTGCTTATAAATTTAGTTGTGGTTACATGCAAATGATTTTGCAACGCCCATTTTAAACCAGAAAAAGAAAATGAGACACACCTCATATAGATATTGCTACTACAAAAGAACTCCCCCGCCCAAAAATAAAAAAACGAAATTCTGCTTGTTTTACGTCAATCTCATATTTGAATTTATGAATATATATAGTTGAAATATAATGCAGAATTTTATTTTATAAGATATAAGCTACAGCTGCTAGAGGCAATTCTTGTTCAGGTTTCCACAACGAGTTAAGTTAATTTCAAAATTAAATAGGCCCATTAAAGCTTGCCTACCGTAATCAATGATGTCGGAATGATCAAATTAGAGCAGAACATATTGATTATCGAGTAAATAATATTGCACATTTCGAATGTCTTATCTGATTAAATAATGCATATGGTCACTCCAACTAATGAGTGATCCGTCATTTGTGATATTGTGATATGTTTGTGATAACATCTAATCTTAAAAAGTCTACAAACAAAAAAAAACTCATATGACTTATTGGACTACTACATAAAATTCAATAGAGTTGGGTCAGTGGATGATGAACGGATATACTTGCATTAGATGCATAATCAAAGTGTGTTTTCATGTGTTGGGAATTTTCAAAAAAAAAAAAAAACTAGCATTTGAAAATTTTCCATGAATGAAGGGATGAAAATATTATTGCATAAATTGTTTAGACTTTCGCTACATAACAAGTTTGTAGACTTCAAGGGAAAAAAGAAGAAGAATTTTTCAGTGAGATTACTTCCAAAAGAAAAGGTTTATATTGCCAAAAATGACAAATAAAAGGAAGGTGTTAAAAAAAAGTTTACAAATTTCTTGAAGTCATCATTTCTCTTTCCTTTACCTTCTATCATTCCTTAATAAAAATTTTATTAAATCATAAATTATATAATATACCTAAAATATATAACAAATATAAATAGTAAATTATAAAGTTTGTTATTCAAGAAAAATAACTTTTATACCATGAATATAAGAAATCATATCTACATTTATCTCACCTCTCTTGTGGGATATTTTAATTCATGTTATATCTCTCTTATATCCGACTTTATTCAATTTTGAATAGAAACTAAACACAAGATTATCCTAACTTTTATCCTAACAACTAATCTTTATACCATGGATACGAGGGATCACTACTCCATATTGTCTTGGCTCATTTAGGATGGCACGGCACGGCACGGCGGGGCGGGGAGGGGGCGACCAAACTCTTACCATCTAAGCCAACACTTTTGTTGGTAAATTTGAAACCTCCTAAATTTTTTGAAAGAGCATTTCAATGTTGTCGTGTTGGTTTGAACAGAATTGGGTAAATTTCATCAAATGATCACTTTAGTGGATTTTGTAATCGAGCAGAGAAACTTAGATTGGGATCATCCAACACACTAGGATTTCAATTTCTTTTGATGTGGCCAACAAGAACACAAGCAGCTCTTGCTGTGAATGCGCTATTTGAATCCTGCAACAGCAGTCTGGACGCCACATCACCGCCATATGCTCATAATAGAAAGAAAACAAAGTTTAGTACATCATGTGACAACAATCAAAACGCAACAATTTCATCACGAAATCCCATTGTAATCTATCCCAAACGAATAGAGTATCTCTTCTTTTCATTTTAAATAGAACCGAGCTAAGCCAAACTAATCAATGACCATCTCCAACGTCAGCGAAATCCTCACATACGGTAAAAATACCTCATGGAAAGAAGCACCTCAGCTCCACCTATGGAGACATCAAACGCTCGCCTCTGTTACTCCCCTTCGTTCCTCTTAAAAAAGATCAGAGACGGTGGCACTGATAAGACTGAGGAAGAGCAGTTGCAGTGAGACTCTTCTTTCTTCTTCAGGAGTCGGACCACATTTCCCAACGCCTCGGCAGGAAATCCTCGCCACCCAATGCCCAGCAACTTTTTCCTCCCCTCGACGTTACGACGCCACCTCCCTCGTCCGTCCTCTTTCCTCGTCAAGTCAAACGTCAACCGAGGCCTCTTGTGGATAACGTCGCATTTAGTGATCATACGAGTCAAATCCCCCACGCAACGCAACGCTCCAAAGAGAAGAAATATTTTATCGAGACGCGTGTGATCCCCGTGTACCGTAACCGTTGATTTTGATTAGGATCGTGCATGATCCATCATCCAGGTCGAGACGCACTGTGCTCGCGTCTGCATCCGTCATGCTCGCTAATGGCTTTCACAGCTCGGGATAAAAAATTTTAGAGTCGCTGCAATTTTCGCATTGAAATTTGTTTGCACGCTCTTATGGAATCATATTCGACTACACGACAAGTCAAATACCAAGCGATTATAAATCTCACCATTTCATACACCCACTTAGGGCTTATAATTACGACTGGAATTAAAAGGAAGATGTTCAAAAGTGTCATAACGGTATTTGTCAAGTAATCGGTTGACAAAAGTTTTGCAATTTTCAAGAAAACCAATAACCGATATTTTGAAAATAGGACTATCGCATGATAAGTATATCTTATAAGTACGTGATGGCACCTGTTGACGGTCCCCACTAAGCAATGTCTAACCCTCAAATTATATCAAAATATTCACATAGATGTTCTCAAAATAATAGCAGCAGAGCTCTATATGTTAAATAATCCTACTTCGACAAATATCGACATAACAAGCGCACATCATCACCTCGTCATCACCTCGTCATCTGCCAAGCGTGCCAAGAAGTTAGGTTTTCATTTGTTTCGAGGAAACTTCACGTAAGCTTTTGCCCTATTAAAACCGTGGGACCTTTTGATCTGCAATGGTCAAACGCCCTTCTTCTTTTTACCCTCTTTTGATAAGCAGAAATGGACAAGTGCATTGAAGTTTTGCCTTATCTTATATCTTTATATGAGCAGCAGAAGTTATTGACGCATACGTTGGGAGGAGCGAAGTCTAAAGACTGGCTCATTATGGGGGGGGGGGAGGAGTCTTGGTAGAGAGAGAGAGAGAGAGCTGACTCGAGTGTGTTCGTTCATTAATGGCGTTCCTCTTACACTTGGATGAGTAGCTTCCTCGCACCACCCCACCTGGCAAGACAACGTCGGACTCGGTGAGACCCCACACCAAACGCGAGACTCCGAAACCGAACGGGGTTTCAAAAGCAATCTGGATAAGCCTATAAGCAAAAGGTGAAAAGGGGGTTGACGCCGGTTGCCGGTGGCCACCACCCCCTCCCTTCCTCCCCTATAAAACCGCCCCATGCAAACGGAGCAGAGCCGTGCCAAGGAAGTGAAGAAAGTGATCAAGAAAGGTTTGCAGTGATAGAGAGAGAGAAAGAGAGAGAGAGAGTCGTAACAGATAATGGAGATGGAAGCAGCGAACAAGGAGCAGCAGCAGCGGCGTCCCAGCCCGATGAGGAAGATGGTGACGGTGGCGGCCATCGCGGCCGGCGTGCAGTTCGGGTGGGCGCTGCAGCTGTCGCTGCTGACGCCGTACGTGCAGCTGCTCGGCATCCCCCACAAGTGGGCAGCCTTCATCTGGCTGTGCGGGCCCGTCTCCGGCATGATCGTCCAGCCCGTCGTTGGCTACCACAGCGACCGCTGCTCCTCCCGCTTCGGACGCCGCCGCCCCTTCATCGCCGCCGGCTCCGCCCTCGTCGCCCACGCCGTCTTCCTCATCGGGTACGCTGCCGACCTCGGCCACCTCTTCGGCGACGCCCCCGACCAGACCCCGAAGCCACGCGCCATCGCGGTGTTTGTCGTCGGGTTCTGGATCCTCGACGTGGCCAACAACATGTTGCAGGTGAAACATGCTTCCTCCTCCCCCGCATCTTCAATTATAAGGTTTCGTATGAAAGATAATTGTCGCGACGTAAGAGCATGTGCAATTTCACAGTACATATACATAATCACTTAAAAATGCACACGTGGCGACGTCATATTGGTTTGAATTTCCATTAGTAATTTATATTTTGAAGGAAATATAGGAACCCTTGTGTTCTTCTATGAAAACCCAATATGGGTTCCCCAACTTTTCTACAAGTGATTGATGTGGTTAGATGG
Organism: Corymbia calophylla; assembly: GCA_014182845.1. NCBI lineage: Eukaryota > Viridiplantae > Streptophyta > Magnoliopsida > Myrtales > Myrtaceae > Corymbia > Corymbia calophylla. The sequence goes on from CM024698.1 coordinate 34,570,154, forward strand.
ACTAGGTGTGGTCCATTTCTACCCAATAAATTCTTCGTGTATACATTGACTAAGGTCATTAAGATGGAAAACAAATGTTTATGTTTTTTTTCCAGAAAGTGAAAACTCTTTTCCTAAATGGAGGGCATATATCCGGGAAATTATAATATGCGAAATTATTATATGAGTGTGGGATAAGTATTAAATTGAATATAAGCCATTAAAATTTGTGGATCTTATGTGAATTTATCATGGTTTATATTAAATTGGAAAATTCAAATTCAAAAATATTTTCTTAATAAAATGTACTCAACAAAACACTTCTTGATAAGACTTTTTTTTTATATATGAATTAATAGAGTTGACTGATTGACAGGGACCATGCCGAGCGCTCCTGGCCGACCTATCGGCCGGAAACCAGAAAAAGACCCGGGTGGCGAACGCCTTGTACGCCTTCTTCATGGCGGTCGGCAACGTCCTCGGCTACGCCGCCGGCTCCTACACCCACCTCCACGACCTCTTCCCCTTCACCAAAACCGCCGCCTGCGACGTCTACTGCTCCAACCTCAAGTCCTGCTTCTTCATCTCCATCACCCTCCTCCTCAGCCTCACCGCCCTCGCCCTCTTCACCGTCCACGAGACCCCCTCGTCGGAGCTCCGCGGCAACGCGGCCAGCGAGTCGGAGGGCGGCGACGTGGCCATTGGGTCGGAGGGCAGCGAGGGCGGGCGTGAGCCGTTCCTGGGGGAGATACTCGGCGCGCTGCGGAGCATGAAGAGGCCGATGTGGACGCTACTCGTCGTGACGTGCCTCAACTGGATCGCGTGGTTTCCTTTCCTGCTGTTCGACACGGATTGGATGGGACGGGAAGTCTACGGAGGGAAGGTCGGCGAGGGGCGACTGTACGGGATCGGGGTGAGGGCTGGCGCCCTGGGGCTGATGCTGAACTCCGTCGTCGGGGGGTTCATGTCGCTGGCCCTCGAGTACTTGGGGCGCGGGGCCGGCGGCGTGAAGAGGCTCTGGGGGCTGGTGAACTTCCTGTTGGCCGTGTGCTTGGGGTTGACCGTTTTGGTCACCAAGCTGGCCGAGTCGCAGCGGAGTTTCGCGACCATGACGCACGGAGGCGGCGGCGGCGGCGGCTTGGGTAGCGAAGCCTTGCCTCCGCCCGCGGGGGTGAAGGTCGGCGCTCTAGTGCTCTTCGCAGTGCTGGGCATTCCACTCGCCGTAAGTTGTTTCATCCTCTTGGTTTTTTCATGGAATAATGATAGCATACACTGTCATTAGTGACTGAATTTGCAAGAAATGAATGGAGGATAGGTAACTATCACTAGATAGGCAATCACTCTATAGAACTTTAAAAGCGAGACCTTAGACATTTCGTGGAATTTCGCTATCAAACCGGGTCGGGCGCTGAGGTTGGGTCTAACTTGTTACCTGAACTTGTGCAAATATCATGCATAATCCTTCAAGCCGTGCTAGGCTTTCGAGCTAGATAGCCCAACTATCAATGGCACAGTTCGAGCTAATCAAGGAGTCGTGATGATTTTGAAATTGCAGGTCACTTACAGCGTTCCTTTTGCTCTGGCATCTATTTTCTCCAATTCTTCTGGTGCAGGTCAAGGTACAGAAGCATGCACTGTGACCTGATGAACTTTTTATAATCCTAAAGTTATACTTGCTTTAATTCGATAGGGAAGTTGACATGTAATAAACTGTTTCAGGGCTATCTTTGGGAGTGCTAAATCTCGCCATCGTCGTTCCACAGGTACAATTTGAAGTTTCCTGCTATGTGATTAAAGAAGATTTGTGACGAGAGTGTTGATATATGGAGACCATCCTCGTGAAGAACTGAAATCTAATAATTTCATGGAAACTCAACTTTTGAACTTTTGCTATGTTTGAATTCACTGACTGAGAGCACTTAGTTTCTGCTAGAAATGATTGGTTTATTGAGTTTCTTGAGTTATTCAACAGATGGTGATATCAGTGACTAGCGGACCATTCGATGCTCTATTCGGAGGAGGCAACTTGCCAGCATTCGTGGTCGGGGCAATTGCTGCGGCTGCGAGCGGCGTCCTTGCCCTAACCCTGCTTCCATCTCCACCTCCCGACATCTCTCCATCACCCAAACCTGCAAACATCTCGAGTGCCAAATGATGTTTTTACATTAACTCTCTGTTTACAATCTCTCTCATGTAAGAAACCTCTGGCGTGAGGATGCACCGTGGGACACAGAAGGGAAGGCCGCAATAGGCCATCTTTGGGGGCCACATCAGAGGCAATTGCAAATGAAATTAGCTTTTGTTCCATCCACTGGAAATGTAGATGAACTCGTGCCCTTTTAGAAGTCAAATAGCTTTGTCCCTAGTTGAAACCATTGTTTTCCCATGGTTTTGAGTGAAAAAAACTGATAACTTCAAACCATGGGAAAAGTCGGAAAACCGTCGTCAGACCAGAAAAAGAAAAAGGAAAACAAAAACAAAAACTATGGGGGATCTTACCCTGCATCTCGCTGGGCTAGATTTCACGTTTTGACCTCTGAACGAAAACTTGAGGGAGAGACAGTTAAAAGTGGTCTGCAATGGGAATCATCTAAAGGTGAGTGATCCCCGGTAAAAGAACACAGAGATCATTAACACCGCATCCCCGATTCCATGGCCCAAATAATTCACTCCTTATCCGGATTATAAAAGGAGGTTTCATGAGTTTCAAAAACCGAAACTGAAATAATTAATACACAACAATTTATATCTAAATATTTTGAAGATAATGAAAATATTTTTAAATATTCATTTTTATTTTTATAAGCAATACAAACGATTATTTTCAGAAATATACTTTTCAAATTATTCATTTTCCACAAAATATCTTAAAATTAAGTTAGATTAAGTGCACTTTTTTGTCTGATCCTGTCAAAAAGAAGGCCATTCATGTCGGAATCAGGGAATTCACAAAGATGTATAATTCTTTCCGACCATACCCTGGATCAAATACTCGTTACTAGTGCTAGATCACAAGGACTAAACATCACCAAATACGAAGCAGGTAGGGTCTTCTTTCAGGCTTACTTTGCACATCACCGTTCAAGAAAAAGAGGAAGTATCGCACGAGCCACTTTTTCCCACTAACTTGGTATGCAAAATTGTGCAAATCATATATACCTCGCCGTTTTACAAGGACCAATTGATTTCTTCTAGACACACTATCTCCATCATTGGAATATTAGAAAGATGAAAAATTAAAGGACCTAATTCAAGCCTAAAGGAGCGGGTTTCGATTGCCCATATGTGGAAGACACATGGGTACTTACCGCTTCTATAATGGAAAACGATGGAAGAATTGGTTCTAGAATCCTGGAACTGAGATGACTCCGTTCAAAATAACAAAGGAAAGAGGACCAACAAGCACAAACAACACACTCGGAGGACTTAAAGTGGTCGTGACCCTTCTACTTCTGATTTTCATATACACAACAATAAGCCATTGGCTTGAAAGTCTGTACCTTTGGTACGTTACCAGCTAAGCACTCTCCAGGGACCACTGAAGTAACTGCACTATGAATATGCTGCATAATACAGCAAAATCTAACTCGCAGCAGAGAACAGCACAGTAATTCTAAAACCAACCAGGAAATTAGTACGACATAACAATGGAGCCAATGAGTTAATTTCAACTGCCTTCAAGATCAATGACCAAGGGACCATAAGAAATGAATGAAAATGGCTCTACTCCCAGCAGAAAGTGCTTCAACCGATTTGCAACATGTTGCAGAATGCCTCCTATTGTAGGAGAAAAGCAGATCGGGAAAAATTTAAACCTGAATTGCATTCAACTTCTCGAGAAAGCAACAAGCAGTTGACCATCTTCCAAGGTGACTGTATCAAAAAAGCAAAATTGATGATTCTAGACAATAAAAAAAAACTATTTAACAATGCTAATGAACCACAACTTGGTAAAATCGACCTGGAAATGTTCTGTAAATGCACAATTTGGTGAAAAATGCAAACTTACAACACGTACATCATGCATGCCACTTTCAACTAGTAGTTGACCTAGGAGATCAGATCTTCTAATTCATCAACGATAGCTTTGTAGCAGAACACGTATTGCTCCTGAAATCAAAGCAATAGCGCAACATGATCAACCAAAATGAGACACAGGGATGAAATTTTGCAGATACAGCGCCTTCAACTGTCCAACCATAAAAACAGGAATAAAGAAATAAAATCAGGATGAGTAGCCCTTTCTTCATGAGAAGAACACAAGATTGCCATACAAATTAAAAAGAAAATAAAGCAGAAAGAATTGCTTTCACGGTTGTAGTGTCAATCAGAAACAATTTCATTCCTGCAGGAACTAAGAGTGTAAAGCTTGAACACTTTCTTTAATGCTTTGCTCTGTCAACTCAGCACAACTTGAGCTTTGGACACAAATAGGTGTATGATAACTAATGAGGGATTAATCCAAGACTTAAAGCAGAACATCAGGTTATCTACAAAGCATTAAAGATGATAAGGGCTCAGAGTAAAGATGAATAATTTACCGGTGTTTGAACCATTCCAATTCGCTGAGACCTAAAAATGGCTATGGTATTGACTAGATCTAAGGAAGACATGTCACCAACGAGAATTCTTTGCACAGTATTGTGAATAGTGCAGTATGTTCCAGTCCTCCCTATGCCTGCACTGAGAAAGAGAGAATAGGAGGAAGATTGGATCAGATAAAGGCAGCAATTGAAAATGGAGGACTCTGAATCAAACATGATCGCAACCTGCAGTGCACAACTATTGGGCCAAGATTTGGTGATATCTCATTTATTCTCTTAAAAATTTCACGAACAGCAACAGTATCTGCTGGAACTCCATGATCAGGCCAATCAGGGTTTAGAATATGAAGAACAGACATAGGTGGCTCCTCAGCCTAAAAAAAAAGTAAAAACACCAAAACATAAAAGACATTAGAACCAAACCTTGAGGAGATCACTTCAAAAAATAGAGCAGACATACTGTCACTGGTCCTGATAATAGCAAAAGAACAGGCATACCTAGGAAAACAATTGTTCATTGTAAGAATTGTTCAATCCTTTCAAAGGTAGAAAACAACATTTTTTTTCCACTTATCAGTTTTATCTAACAAAAATAACGAGCTTATTTGAAATATACTTAAAAAGGCGGAGTTGAACAATAATTAAACAAAAATGGTACCATGTAGCCGACTAACCTCTATAGACCTTAAATCTGAACCAAACTTACACAAAAATACTCAAGAGAATTCACAGCTTGACAGGCCCAAAAGCAATCAGATATAACTCATGTTTAGTTAATCAAAGACGATTGCTGAAGTTGGTAACATGGGCTTGCACTCAAGTGGAACGTTACAATGGTTAAAGGTCATTGGAAGCTTGGACCAAGCCCCATTCATAGTTACTGACTTTATGTATCCTCTGCCAATACTAAAAGGGACCCGAACCACCATGTGTTAGTTTTATGCCCAAAATCCAACGGTCATAGATAGATTAACCAAAAATAAAAGAAGTAATCTCAGCTAAAATATTGAAATGAGATGAAATCTTTCAATGGTGATAGAAGTAAAAATTGAGCAGACTACTGTTCAAAACAAAGGCTTGCGAAACAGCTGTCATAGATAGGGTATATATGTTCAAAATGGAACTATTCTTCCAAACTTTCATCAGGATTTGAAAAGCAATGCATTACTGGATCATAGCCTAGCCCCACTGTGGCATGACTTGATCATCAACCGAAATTGGTTCAGCAAATTCATTCAAACAATCTGTCCTACCTCTTTATAATTAACCTCCAAATGACGCAACACCAATGAAGTATCAGTATTCTTTATCCATTTAGTCGAGATACAAATATTTCCGAAGTCTCTTAGACCATCTTCTGCCTGAAAATAATCTCCACATTTGACCATCTGTAAATTGAGTTAAACAGAGGGACCCTATATCAGAATTATATGATACTTGCAAAAGCATACTACCCATCACAAGAAGATATCATAAAGAAAGGCACCTCCCACAATTTCAAACTTTCAATATGATAAGACACATGCATTAAAATTATAAATGTCAACTGAAAAACAGAATTTAGGAGTTACATGCAGAAGCCTTTCCTTTTCTTTTTTTTTCTTTTTTTTTGGCTAAAAGAAGGCTTTCCCATTTGCCACGACATAAACCAACAAATCATATATCTGAAGTAAAACTACTTTTCTTACACTTACTAAAGAAAGTTTTTAAGAAGATATAAATTGAAACTAGCTCTGGTAATTATTTGTCAGTAATGTTTCATTCTATCAAAGTATTATAATAAACACAAGCAATTATGATCATCTAGACTACACTGTAAATTGATCAATCAACATCCCACTTCGCTTGTCTACGAGGTTTCAATAGGCCTTATATCCATGTGATCTGATTTCAGCTCTTGGATCAGCCATTCTAACACACTTTCAGAGCCAGATTCCACCCCAGTTTATTTCGGGTGTGCTGTGTGCAGGCTCTCGTTTGTCAATTTCACATATCGTTTCTTATCTGACTTGTAAATAAGAGGGGTTGTTACAATATCCACATTACATGTCTATAGGGTAACAGTAGACCTTACATTCATGTAGTCTCCTTACATTAAGTTGGACATTCTAACAATACATCCAATAGTGAGTATGTTTGAAATGAAAGTATTTAAATGTCACTGCACCAAAAGGTTTTTGGAATTGCACGTTCTTGAATTTTCTTATCAGGATGGTTTTTATCTCTAATTAAAATTGAATTTCTGCTGAGTAACACTTCATTGTTACCCCTCCCTTGAATAATTATAGTCTTTCAACTTTTTAACTCCATGATATGTCATGTATGTGCATTGATCATTGTCAAGAGAACTTGAACCTGCACATATGGATACCGGGTGGATGTGGGTGTGAACAATCTAAAAGAGTGATGAATAAAATGGAAAATAGCGGTGGTCCCTGAAGTTTGCCCATGAGGCTTTAGTCCTTATACTTTACCATGCAATTTTGGTCCCTAGTTCGCATCTACTAGTCTTTGGGGCATAACTCAGGCATTTGACCTAAATTTCAAGTGTACTTTTGGGTCACATTCAGACTCTCTCAATTATTTAGCTAGGGAATAGGACCCAGAATGCAGAGAAATGAAAACTTAGGCTCTGAAGCCTCAGATTTAAAACTCATTGACTAAACTAAAAGATGTTCAGACTTTTTGGGACCAGAGATGCAATCTTCCTAAAATTTAAATAAAAAGCTCCATTATGGCTGGACAAATCAATGGAAAAATCCAAAAACAAGATAGATTTGCTCATTTCTGTTTTATATCATAATTTCATTCTTCAAAAATAAAAATGAACCTTGATTCTCTCTTGAAATTGCAAAAGGCATGGTTAACTTTTATGGCAACTGGATTAAAGGCCTCTTGAAAGTAGACAAAACCAGAACACATGATACACATAAAGAACACAAGAAAAGCAATCAGTGCACAGCTAGCATGGCAAAACCAAACTACCTTGACACCTGCAGAATTGAATGTCCTGTAGTTGTCAACCAACCGAGTAAGCATAACAATTGCCGGGCAACGATTTTGGAGTATCATCTCCCAAAAGTCCTCATAGGTATGCGGCAATGGGCCTTGTGTGGCTATGAATCGACTAACGTTTTCATCCGAGGAAGCCTAAGACGAAGAGTCATAAAAATTTGAATATGAAAAGACTGCTCAATCATTCTGATGGACATTCCTGAGCACCAACTCACCGTGATGAAGCTCGCATTAATGTAACCCCTCGCAGCAGGTCTGTAATCCTTACATGGGTTCAGAACAACTCTAGTCTGGTCAACTGAAATCAAGACACCAGAAAGCAACATAAAAACCTGAACAGGTTGCGAAGGACATGCAAAAAATCCACGACTTTGTATTCAGATCAAAGGGCTGATACTTGCATGGCACAACATCTGTGTAGCGATTTTTGCTCAAATTGACGTCATCCAGAGCGACGGTGCAGCTCCTTATCATCTCAGATGGCCTTAATCTGTTTGCCTGCCGCCAGCAATTACATGAATCGCTAAATTCTAGGAGAGCAAACGCATAACCAGCTCAACAATCAGCTCCAGGAAATAAATGAATAACTTCGGCTAGCATCTGAACATGCAGCAGGACCACATTCCGAAACCGCTAAATAGTTCAACTCAGAAAATTTCCAGAAAGCGCACGACATAGCCATACAAACGGGAAATTCTCAACCGAAGAGTCTTCCAATTCGACAGTTCTCTAAACTTCTTAATCCCAGGCAAGAGGAATCAGAAGAAACAAGACGACGACGACGACGACGACAACGGCGACGATGACGACGAGGGAAAGAGGAAGCGGAAACCGAACCTGCAAGTGGCCGAACTCCTGCATGATCCTCTCGGGCATCTGGAGCTTCTCTTTGAGCGCCCTCAGCGCCTCAGCGCAGAACCTGCGCTGATCGGGCGAGAGAGCGGGCTTCGGAGGCGGATCGGGCGAGAAATCGAGAGCCCTGCGGGGAGAGACCGCCGCGGCGGCGGCCGAGGGCTCGGCCATGGCGGGCTGCCGGCGGCTGCGGGAGCGGCGGGAGGCGGAGTTCCCCAGTTGCGCGAAGCGGGAGCGGGTCCGGATCGATTCCGACGACTTTTTCGCCCGGGTCGGGGGATTGCGATTCTGAACAGAGCGATTTTTTGGCGTTCGCTGATTGGCGAATGGTTTCGGATTCGAGCTTCGCACGGAGGGAGGGGGATTCGATCGGTCGTTGAGATCGCGAATCGGGGTCTCTCTGCCCCGCCGGTAACTCCCCTCCAGTAATTATGGGCTGGTCATGTCGTTTCTTCGCATTCGAGCCAGCTGGGTCATGTCGTTTTATCCTTTCTCTCTTTTTACTTGTTAGTCATGCCTATTTAAGGAGCGATTTCCGTTTCAGTGCAATGATTATAATTAATGCGCCCGATTTGAGATGTTGTTTAAGGTAATCAGTGCATTTTTAGAGCTAATTTCCCAGTTTAAGTAATCTTCCCATGGGCTAATTTTGGAGGGATTTCCAATGCAAAGCTCTGTGCCTTGCTTCGTCGTTTTGGACAAACCGAAGTCACGGACGAGCCTGTTTTTCTTGTCGTTTTCGACGACGGGGTCAATCGTTTCTTACGGCAGTTGATCAATCGACGACAAAATGTGAACGGGCAAAAGTCTAGGTCGAGGCAAAATAGAAGAGAAATTGCACCGTCCATCATTGAAGGCGAAGGGATGGGAATTAAATAGGAATTAGGATCGAGAACGACGTATTTGTCCAAAAGGGCGACCATCAAGTGAAATGAGGGAAAACTAAAAAAAAAAAAAAGTCAAAAATTTATTATGATTGTACCAATTTAATTATAAAATTTTCAATTTGACTAATTTAATATTAAATTTTTGATAATTTGCTAACTAAGTTATTTTGGTCAATTTCAACCGAAAATCATTAATGTGGATACTAATTGTTCTACGTAACATAGCCTAAGCTTTTGATTATTTTTATAAAAATAAATTCTTTTTATCTTTATCTTTGCTTTTTTTTTGCGACCCTTGCCAGCCACTTTGCCTAGTTGTCGATGGGATTGTGAGGGCCCTCACCTAAGTCTGGCAAGATCATTTGGGCCCCACCAATTGCACACAAGGACATGAAGGCCATCACGAATGAGGGCTACCTTGCCCAGGCTACTGGGGCTGCGAAAGCCTTTGCCCAAATCTAGTCAGGGTTGCCTCACTCGGGCCAACGAGGTTGCAAGCCCTAGCACAATAACTCGTTTCCATAATTCCCATGTTCTTAGTTGATTTTACATTTGCTCACTCCACACCATCACATTTGTTTTAATATGAATTTTCCTAGTATTTTGATAATATGAATCGGAATCGGATATGACTTAGACATAAATTAGATATAGATTACTAAATTTACATTACATATGGATCAAAACGAGTTAAATTAATCTATTTAGATCAAGTCATTTTCAATCCAACTCGTCCATTATACAGCTTAGTGATCAAGGACAAGCCATAATTCTTTTGTTTACGTCATGCGCCGACCTCCTTGGCCGCCGGACTTCTAGTCTCGAGGGTTTTGACAATCTCGCTGGGGGGAAGTCCATTCTAACATTCGGTAGTGATCGTCAAATTTAGACGCTTATGCTTTCGGCCCCGGCTCTGAACACTGCCACCCACTTTGCTCGAATTGAAAGGGATGGTCTATGCTAATCCTAGGCTTCAGCGCGTCTGCTTTCCGTCACCTCAAGGCCGGAGCCGGAACGTCGTATGGTTTTGTCTTTTTTCTCAATGGATCGAATCATCGTCCTCGAGCGCTCTCCAGAAGAAGATGAACATAGATTGCTTTTAAGTGAATTGACAATTACACCCTATGCGCGAAACGAGGAAATCATGACGCAGATCAGAGATTGGTTAATATGCTCCCCATATTATAATGGTTTTTCCTGGAAGAATGGGGCACTGCCAGGCAAAAGCAGTTGGAGTGATTTGCGCCTTTGATTAGGCCCGCGAGATGACTTCACGTCAAGACTTTGCCGAGACAAACATCATTGGTTACAAGTACAAGATCGAATTTTTATTAGCACGTACGCACGATGGGTTGCGAACTGATGCGACGTGGATCGACCGATTGGTCGGCCATGCAAGTACCGACAAAATTTCTGGTACCGACTGTTCCACAGCAGTAGAGAGGTTCACCCTCATCTGCTGAGCTTTACAAAATTAAAAACAGACGAATTCATCAGCAGATTTTGGAGATGGCGGTGGTCCCTCAAACCTCCATGACTCCCTCTAGCATCTGCACCACTCGTCCCATCTCTGGCCTCGACGAGGGTTGCTCTTGCGCGCACCAGAAGCTCACCGCAAGGACTCTCCTCACTTGGTCGAAATCCACCCTGCTTTGATCATCCTCGAGAAGCCTCTTGTCTAAGACTCCTCTTGCATATTTGCCCCTTTCGTGCTCTTCCCAAGCCCATGCGGAGAACTTCCTCCAGTTCGTTTCGGCCGAGGCTACGAAGTTCCTCCTGCCGCCCACCATCTCCAGCAGCACCAATCCGAAGCTGTAGACGTCCGACTTCAATGTAACGGGCTGGTTGGCGAGCTGCTCGGGGGCTAAGTATCCTCTCGTCCCTCTGATGCTGGACAAAGCTGGGCTGGTGTCATCGCCTGGATTCAAAAGCTTTGAGAGGCCGAAATCCGATACCTTGGCATTGCAGCTCTCGTCCAAAAGGATGTTCTCCGGCTTTATGTTGCCATGAATGATGGGTTCTTGGCACTCCTCGTGAAGGTACCTGATTCCCTTTGCGATGCCAACGGCGATGTCGAATCTCTGATTCCAACTCAGTAGCTTGCCCGAATTTTCCGTTGGAATGAAGAGAAAGCTATCAAGGGAACCATTCTTCATGAACTCATGCACCAGTAGTCTAGCAGTCCTCTCGGAGCAAAAACCAATCAATCTGACCAAATTCAAATGGTGTGTACAACAGATCTTTGCGACCTCAACCCTGAACTCTTTCACGCCCAGCTTGATTCCTTCTAGTCGCTTCACCGCAATGACAGTCCCATTTGCGAGAGTCCCTTTATAGTAAGTACCAAATCCTGCTGCTGCTCCTATTCTGTCCTTGAAACCATTCGTCGATCTCCACAACTCCTTGAAGCAAAATTGTACCGGCACGCTCGACGCGTACTCCAGAAGAGCATAATGCGGCAATGACCGCCCAAACTCGGCAACATTACCTCGACACCACAGCCATAATCCACCTTGGAACATAAGAAGCCCAAGAAGGGAAACTCCGACGAGAAGAATCAAGGATCTCACGTGCGATCTCGAGGGATAGCTCTTGCCGTTATCTGGGGGGTTCAAGAGCACAGGTCCACAGACCTTGACGTATGATGTGCTGGGGAGCATCGAAGCACGATACCCGCTGAGGAAACCGAGCGATTTAGTGTAACAGTCACGCGTTCCATCGTTCATGGAAGTTGATGCCACGCAAGAATTGCTTACAAGGCAATTCGTCCCGCAAGACGACAAGCTAGCTGCAAGAACCTCTTGCGATCCACTAGATTCCGCAGGATCTTGAGCCGGGTACGGCAGGAACTGGGTATGATCCAACTCCAGCATAGTATAGTTGCCAGGACAATCTCGAATCTCCACCTTCCGCTTGCATCCTTTTCTGCCATCTTTCTCGTCGATTGGCTCGAAATTCCTAGATGGGCACTTGCAGGAAGGCTCGTATTCATTGTCGCTATAGTAGCAAATCCCTATGTCTCCACAGTAACCAAACACTTGACACTGATCAGGCACGGCCGACCAAGTCTCGGTGGCTTTTCCGGTCCCTCTGGCAGAGCTATAAATCCTCAAGTTCCCGTCCCTATCCAGCCGCAGAAACCTGAGTATGTCGCTCCCTTCTACATAATCTTTACTATAAGCCATGATCGCGGGATTTTTTAGCATCGGATCGTATACCGACAGCAGCCCCATCGATTGCAGTCCTAGACTAGGCGAGCTCAAATTGACAGAGAAATTCTGAACCCGCGCCGGGTTCGGGATCTTCCACGGGTCTCCGTCGACCGACGAGTTCACGCCGTGGTTCCAATACACCGTGCTGTCGTTCCACGTCAGGGTGAGATTGCCAGTCCTGAGAAGAGTGAACGAATACGACCCAGATCTCAGGACCATGCCCACCGAGAAGTTTTGACCCGGCAAGACGGTGTCGGTGGGATTCCGGAAGGAGGACCAGATGGACACATCGCCGGCTTTGAGGGAGAAGCTCCCGAAATCATCGAGAGATGCAGAGGAGACTCCTCGGTTGGCCGTGTTGGACTCCCAAACGACGGTCCCCGAGCCATTGACGAGGCGGAGATTACCCGAGGGAAGGAATTGGAGGGACCCGGCGGAGTCCACGGTGGCGTTGTGGCCGGCGGACCAGACAATCACTCCTCCGGAGTACGTGATGGCGGCGACGAACGTTGGCGGGTCCGTCGCGGGTTCGGCGGGCGTGAAGCCGAGAGAGAAGGTGGCGTTTGGGGACGACAAGGCTTGAGCTGGCCCAGAAGCATGGAGAGTATATCCCGGCAGTACATCTGAGGAGGCAATTGCGATTGTGCAGAGAAAGACGAGAGCTTGGAGTTGCATTTGCTTCATGTGCTCTGCTTCCATGTCTCTGCAATCTCGCTCTGCCGTGCGGTTTGGTTTGGTTTGGACGACAATATAAAGGGAAGCTCCGGCGAGAAATATGTGGTGAAGAGAAAGGACGAAAAGTCAAGACTTAAAACGGACTTGGAAAGTTGAAATTCCAAGGAGCGATTTTCTCTTCAAACCTCTCCTTCCCTGTCTCTGTCGCGTGCTACACACGCGGCGTGTGGTTGTTGTTGGGGAAGTAAATGCAGGTATGGATATAATTCTCATTCAATGGAAAATTTACCCCTCAGTAAACTAAAAATATCCTGCGAAATTCACTGAATGACAAGGAGATGGAGAATTTTTGCGTATCTAATTCTCGATAATTCAATATCTTCTACTTTCATTAATCGTTATTAAAATTGCGATTTAATAATTTGTAAAATAAACGGTCACGAGACATAATAATAACTAAATTTTTAGATTCAGTTTTGAGGGAGAGTTGTCCAAAACAGTTAATTGCATCAAACTCTTCGATTGAATAAAAAACAATCACTGTATTGTGAGAATGTTATGTCGCCGGCATGTTAGTTGACTTTTATCAATCTAATGAAATTTCACATGAAAAGGAACAATGACTTTCACGTATAGCTATATAGATTGACATTTTTCTTTTGGCATAGGACTTCAAGGTTTCGATGCACTTTTTCAAAGGGAATTCATGAAAACTAGGGGATTTCAAGAACTCAATCATCTAATTGGATAATTGAACTAAGGATTGAGAGAAATTTTAGACCTCTAAGGATACAATAGGTTTGGTACCTCTAAGGATACAATAGATTTGGTTAGTGGCCTAACGAAATTTCAGGGGTCATTTAATAAAATTTGTGGACAACAACCAGCTATTTTTAAAAACAGAGGTTGATGGATGAATGATCATTTAATATTTAAATATAATAATCTTCCTTGCACGTTGCCACACGTTGCTAGACTTTTTTATTTATTTATTGAAAAAGAAATAATATTCATTAAACTAAAGTTCATTTACCAGAATAAGGAGCGCCAAAACATAGAATCTTCCAAAAAGAGGAAGGGGATGAGCAATCCAATTTAGGGGAAGAGTCTTACATTAAGAGACTTTCATAATCCAGTTCACCAATCTATTTCAATTGTAAGGGCAAAAGACTATTTCTAGACTCTCATAAAGGGCTAAGAGGCTAATACATTTAGAGATAAGTGATTCAACATTCCAAGAAGAGAGGGAAGAATCTTTCAAATAACTTGCCAATGATGAACGGTCAGACTCTAGTATTAATTTCAGATAGGGTCGATCAGCAAAGTGGCAAAGAGCATAAAGACAAGCAAGGATTTTGGCTTGAAGAGCAGAAGATGCTTGAACTAGTCATGCGAGGCCTTTCGTCAATCTTCCTTTTGATACACGGCACACAAATGCAGTTGTCCCTTCCATGGTCCTTGAGAAGTGAGATCAATTAATGTTTATCTTCAACGAATTCAGATTTGGTGGTCTTCATCTTTGTTGTAAGTTTGGTATGTAACCAATGCATGGAAACGTATGATAGGGGATACGACTAATGAATGGAAACGTATTAGGGGTGTGCATGGTCCGGGTGGGCGGTTCCCGCCCTAGAATCGGGAACCGCCCACTAAGGACCGGTTCCAAAAAATTGGATCCGGAAACCACCCATTGGTTTCATGGATCCACCCGAGAACCAGACCACCGGTCCAGTCCGGTTCCCGGGTGGATTCGTGGAACCGGTCTTACAAGCAGGCGAAGAAAAGAAGCTTCACTGGACACATATCGAAAAGATGGTCTACTTAGAGATTTCGCAAATGTTCTCACGCTTTTTTCTTTACCTCTCTTGATAGGTTGCCTCAAATAGAACAATAAGAATTATAAACATGGAGCTTCAAAATTTTAATTTTTTTCAACCCAAAAAAATTATTTTTTATAATAAAAATTAATATATTTTATTATTATAATACCGGTCCGATCCGGATGGGCGGGCAGGTGGATCCGCCCATGGAACTAGGAACTAAACCGGTACCCACCAGTTCCAATTTATTGGAACCGGGAACCGGACCGATCCCTTTAGGAACCACCGATTCCGGGCCGGTTCGGTCCGGGTGGGTCCCGGTTCTTATGCACACCCTAAAATGTATGACAAGGGATACGACTAATGTGTGGAAACCTATAATGGGTGAGATAAATAAGAGATTTGGAAAGAGTTTAATACCATTTTACTCGGACACTATATGAAATATTGCAAAGCAAAATCCGAGTGCTGCAAAAAAATTTTGAATTATTAAACGTAGACACAATTTAATATTTAGATACTTTAACAATCGAATTCTGACTCATTTTGTGTTACGAAAAATTAATAATTTGAAAAATATTTTTCTAAAAAATAATTACTCATATTGTTTGAATTTATTAGTCAATGGAAATCGACAATTTATGTTTAAATATTTTCGAGAACGATGAAAACTCATTTATTTTTGTTAAGTTAAAAATGCACTTGATGAAACTTGTTAAAATTGTTTTAAAAAATTTCTGAATTTTTTTATTACTTTTCTTTTTTTTGTTTTTCTTTTCTTTCCTTTTTTTTTTCCCCATTTGTCAGACGGCAAGGTCACTCGATGACCCTTGCTACCCAGACCTCACTGAAAGTGTAAAAGAAAAGAAAAAAATTAATAAAATAATTAAATTTTTCAAAAAATATAAATGTCCACTTTAGCATTGACCGTGTCATGTAGGATGTCTATCGTTCACCATTAACGATTTCTGGTCCAAACTGGTATCAAGATTCAGGACTCAATTAGTTCAATTTAAAAGTTTATGACTAAATATGTATCAATACAATAAATTTATTACTTTTTTTATGTACTTTTCCCTTATATGAAATTGCTCAAACAATAAAAGTACATGACGTGCGCTTAAATAGAAGTTCATTTAGGATAGATGGGGCATTTCATGTTGCAGTTTGATAGGTTGAAAAATGAAAACAATAGATATTCGAACTTGAAAGTGAATAGACATAAATGTTTTCAAGTTAATTAATTTAAAGAGTTATTATTATCTTCTATATATTTAAGTCAAAGAGCCATTTCGTATCAATTTTTTATTCCTTTTAAAACCTTCCTTCGCAAAATAGTATAAAATCCACATCCACTACTCAAGCACTCATTTGCTCAAAGAAAAATATTGGCTACAACTATTGTGGCCGCGCAATAAATTGGTAGTGCACTTAGAGTGCGACGCATGTCACGAGTGGGCTTTAGTGTCAAATAATTTTGATCCTCACAGGCATTTCTCTCTCCATATGTATGAACGCTATCTCTTTCTTCCTTTTTCACCCAACTCTATCCTCCCCTCTCTTTCTCTCCGACAAACCACCAAGCCCTCATTCAACGGACGAACCACCACAACCCCCTCTCATCCGTTGCCTTGCTATTGCTGAATCGTTGCCCCTCTCAATTGTGCCCTCTCTCTCTCCCTTCGACTCGTGACTGAGCCCTCCTTCAATGAACCACCATGCCACCTCCCCTCCGCCTCAAAAGGTTGCCTCTGTTGTCACCGAATTGTGACGAACTACTACACCACCCCTGACTCTGGCTTCCGACCAACATTATCAAATCCATCTCCAAACGGGTTACCATGACCAAGCCCTCATCCGATGAACCACCACGCAACCTTCACCACCGCCTCAAAAGGTTGCGTGGTAGTTTGTCGATTGGATGATAGCTCGGTGGTTCGTTGGATGGAGAGAGAGGGGTCAAAGTTGAGAGTGTCGGGCAAAGAGAGAGAGTGCAGGGAAGATATTTATCTAACAATAGAGCCCACTTGCAACGCGTGTCACAATCTCAGTGGACTTCCAATTTATTGTACTGGCACAACAGGTGCAACCAATATTTTCTCGTTTGCTCCACTTAAAGCATAACTATGCTCGGCTATTTTCTCTGCTAAAAAAATACTTATTTTTTAATAACTATCAAACTTTTTTTTTCTTTTTTACAATGTATTCAATTTTGTGTGTGTGCGTGACACTAAGGCCCCATTTGGTCCTATTTTAGGCAAATGTCCTTGAGAAAATACAACTATCCTTGGGCTAAAAATGTTTTTCAAAAAGTGCATTGCAAAACAATGTTAACTTAAATGCCGTTTGATAAAAACTACATTTTGTAAAGTATTTTTACTAAATTTTTTTATAAAAAATTTTTTAAATATATTTTTTTATCTAGCGACTGTCGGCCAAAACCGCCCGCTAAGTATGGATATCTAAGGCAAAACACCCTCTTTGCCAGGCTCTTGAATTTCCCATTTTATAATTATTTGCTTGTTACTCTTAAAAAAAGTATGAAATGATAAAAGCAATAAGTTAAATTACCTACTTTCCACTAAAAAAGTGCACTTGACGAAACTCCTTGGCTTCCCCACGGGTACAATCATCAATTTTCAATATCTTCAATTTTCGAATAAACGATTTCTCCAATTATCGAAGAAATAGCAAAACATTTCACATAGTGTTAAAAATAAAATAAAATAAAAGTCAACTCGTCACGACGTTACATAAAGGAATCGAGATGATAAGCGTGTGCATGAAAGCTAGTCACCATTATCATCGCTATTATTATTATTATTATTATTCAGGCGACGTGGGAAGACACGATTGGCTATTGCCATCGCACGTGGGAAGACATGAATGGAAAATTTACCTCTCGGTAAACTAAAAATATCCTGTGAAAATCACTGAATGACAAGGAGATGGAGAATTTTGTGTATCTAATTCTCGATAACTCAATATCTTCTACTTTCATTAATCGTTATTAAAATCGCGATTTAATAATCTGTAAAATAAACAGCCATGAGACAATAAAAATAACTAAATTTTTAGATTTAGTTTTGAGGGAGAGTTGTCCAAAACAGTTAATTGCATCAAACTCTTCGATTGAATAGAAAACAATCACTATATTGTGAGAACGTTGTGTCTCCGAGCATGTTAGTTGACTTTTATCGATCTAATGAAATTTTACATGAAAAGGAACAATGGCTTTCATGTACAGCTATATAGATTGACGTTTATCTCTTGGCATATGGCTTCAAGGTTTCGATGCACTTTTTCAAAGGGGATTTATGAAAACTAGGGGATTTCAAGAACTCAATCATCTGATTGGATAATTGAACTAAGGATTGAGAGAAATTTTAGACCTCTAAGGATACAATAGGTTTGGTTAGTGGCCTAATGAAATTTCAGGGTTCATTTATGAAAATTTATGGACAACAACCAGCTATTTTTAAAAACAAAGGTTGATGGATGAATAATCATTTAATATTTAAATATAATAATCTTCCTTGCACATTGCCACACGTTGCTAGACTTTTTTTTTTATCGAAATAGAAATAATATTCATTAAACTAAACCCCATTTACAAGAGTAAAGAGCGTCAAAAAACACATAATCTCCCAAAAAGGGGAAGGGGGTTGGTAACCCAGTTTAGGGGAAGATTCTTACATTCAAAGGCTTTTACAACTCAGTCCACAAATTTATTTGAGTTGTTAGGGCAAAAGACTACTTCTAGACTCTCAAAAAGGGCCAAGAGGCTAATACATTTAGAAATAAGTGGTTCAACATTCCAGGAAGAGAGGGAAGAATCTTTCAAATAACTCGCCAATGATGAATAGTCAGATTCCAGTATTAATTTCAGATGGGGTCAATTAGCAAAGTGGCAAAGAGCAGACCAGCAAGGATTTTGGCTTGAAGGGCGAAAGATGCTTGAACTAGTCATGCAAGGCCTTTGTCAATTTTCCTTTTGAATCACGGCACACAAATGCAATTGCCCTCTCCGTGGTCCTTGAGAGGTGAGATCGATTGATGTTTATCTTCAACTAATCGGATTTGGTAGTCTCCATCTTGGTTGTAAGTTTATGATAGGGGATACAACTAATGCATGAAAACGTATGATAGGGGATACGACTAATGTGTGGAAACATATAATGGGTGAGATAAATAAGAGATTTGGAAAGAGTTGAATACCATTTTACTCTGACACTATATGAAATATTGCAAAGCAAATTCCAAGTGCTGCAAAAAAATTTGAATTGTTAAATGTAGACGCAATTTAATATTTAGATTCTTTAACAATCAAATCTTGGCTCATTTTGTGTTACAAAAAATGAATAATTTGAAAAATATTTTCTGAAAAAATTATTACTTATATTGTTTGAATTTATTAGTCAATGGAAACCGACAATTTATGTTTAAATATTTTCGAGAACGATAAAAATATTTTTCACTCCATTATTTTTGTTAAGCTAAAAATGCACTTGATGAAACTTGTTAAAATTGTTTAAAAAAATTTCTGAATTTTTTTGTTATTTTTTTTTTCTGTTTTTCTTTTCTTTCCTTCTTTTTTTCCCCATTTGTGAGATGGCGAGGTCGCTGGATGACCCTTGCTACCCAGACCTCACTGAAAGTGTAAAAGAAAAGAAAGAAATTAATAAAATAATTAAAATTTTCAAAAAATATATTTAAATATTATTAAAATGTCCACTTTAATATTGATCATACCACGTAAGATGTCCGTGTTCATCATTGTTAACGATTTTTTGGTCCAAATCGACAAGATTCGGGACTCAATTAGTTCAATTGAAAAGTTTATGACTAAATTTGTATCAACACGATAGATTTATAAATTTTTTTGGGTACTTTTCCCACATATTAATTTCAAATGGGGTCGATCAGCAAAATGGCAAAGAGCAGACAAGCAAGGATTTTGGCTTGAAGGGCGGAAAATGCTTGAACTAGTCATGCGAGGCCTTCTGTCAATTTTCCTTTTGAATCATGGCACACAAATGCAATTGCCCCTTCCGTGGTCCCTGAGAGATGAGATCGATTGATGTTTATCTTCAATGAATCCGGATTTGGTAGTCTCCGCTTTAATATTTAGATACTTTAACAATCAAATCTTGGCTCATTTTGTGTTACAAAAAGTGAATAATTTGAAAAATATTTTTGAAAAAATTATTACTTATATTGTTTGAATTTATTAATCAATGGAAATTTATAATTTATGTTTAAATATTTTCAAGAACGATGAAAATGTTTTTCATTTATTTATTTTTTAATTTAAAAATGCACTTGATGAAACTCGTTAAAAAAATTTTAAAATTTTTCTGAATTTTTTTTTTTATTACTTTTCTTTCCTTCTTTTTTCCCCAATTGTGAGACTGCGAGTTCGCTGGATGACCCTTGCTATCCGGACCTCGCTAAAAGTGTAAAAGAAAAGAAAGAAATTAATAAAATAATTGAAATTGTCAAAACATATATATTGAAATATTATTAAAAATGTGTAAATCAATATTGGTCATGCCACATAGGATGCCAACTTCCATCGTCGGCGATTTTTACTCCAAATTGGTATCATGTTTTATAATTCAATTGGTGCAATTGAAAGATTTATGACTAAATTTGTATCAACATAATACATTTATAGCCTTTTTTTGGATACTTTTCCCACATATGAAATTGCTCAAAAAATAAAAGTACATGACGTGCGCTTAAATAGAAGTTCATTTGGGATAGATGGGGCATTTCATATTGTAGTTTGAAATGTTGAAAAATGAACACGATAGATATTCAAACTTGAAAGTGAATAGACATAAATGTTTTCAAGTCAATTAATTTAAAGAGTTATTATTATCTTCTATATATATTTAAGTCAAATAGCCATTTCGAATAAACTTTTATTCCTTTCGAAACCTTCCTTCATAAAATAGTATAAAATCGATATCCATCACTACTCAAGCACCCATTTACTCCAAGAAAATATTGGCTACAATTGCTGTATTGTTGTGGCAGCGCAATAAATTAGAAGAGTATTGAGATTGCGACAGTTGAAAGCAATAAATTAGAAAATATTGGCTACAATTGTCCTCGTTCGACCGAAGAACCACCACACCGCCCCTCTAACTTCGGCTCTAGCTCATCCATTGCTTTTAGCTGTCATGCATTGCTGCCCCTCCCAGTTGTGCCCTCTCTCTCTCCCCCTTCGACTCACGACCAAGCTCTCGTTCGATGAACCACCATGCTGCCTTTGCCTCAAAAGGTTGCCTGTATCATTGCCAAATCATGATTAACCACTGAACCATCCCTTCGCTCCAGCTTTCGACCAACATTATCAAATTCATCTCCAAAGGGATTACAGTGATTGAGCCCTTGTTCGACGAATCACCATGCAACCTTTGCCATTGCCTCAAAAAGTTGCTTGGTGATTCATTGATCGGACAAGAGCTTAGTGGTTCATTGGAGAGAGAGAAGGGGCGAAGTCGAGAGTGTCGAGCAAAGAGAGAGAGCATCTAAGAAAAATATTTATCTGACAATAGAGCCCACTCGCAACTTGTGTTGCAGCTTCAATGGACTTCCAACTTATTGTGCTGGCATAACAATTGTAGCCAATATTTTTTTGTTCGGTGCACTTAAAAGCATGACTATGTTGACCTATTTTCTCTACTAAAAAATTACCTAGCCTTTTCTTCTTATTTTTTAATAACTATCAAACTATTATTTTTTTTCCTTTCTTACGATATATTCAACTTTGCGCGCGTGCTTAATGCTAAGGATACATATCCGAGGCAAAACACCCTCTTTGTCTCGCTCTTGATTTGCCCATTATACAATTATTTGCTTATTACTCTTAGAAAAAGTATGAAATGATAAAAGCAATAAGTAAATCACCTACTTTCCATTAAAAAAGTGGACTCCACGAAACTCCTTAACACGTCCCCACGGGCGCAATCATCAATTTCAATATCCTTTATTTTCAAATAAACGATTTCTTCAATTATTAAAGAAATAGCAAAATATTTCACATAATGTTAAAAATTAATAAAATTCAGATATGAATAAGTCTTTGAAATACTTAGAGGAGAAGAAAAAGGCATGAGACCATGTAATATCACCTCATGTCTTCTCTCCTTCTTAAGGAAGAAAAAAATTAAGGAAAAATTAAGGGACCCACAATGGTGAATGTACACTTTGATTCTAGCTACTATCAATTAAGTAGGTATAGTGTCGGGTAAGTATGTATAATAACCTATCGCACCTAGGGTAAGTGGGTGGAGGTAAAATGCCGTTGGGCAAAGTCTAACAAACGACTATTTTTCGATAAAAGATTTCTCCAATTATCGAAGAAATAGTAAAATATTTAACATAGTGTGAAAAATAAATTAAAATGAAAGTTAACTCGTTACGACGTTGCCCAAAGGGAATCGAAATAATAAGCATGTGCACGAAAGCTTGTCACCATCATCGCCATTATTAGGCGACGTGGGAAGAGACGATTGGCCGCGGCCAACGTACGTGGGGAACTCCCTTCTCGTTCCCCTGTTCCGCGCCCAGACAATCATCGCTCTCTCCTTCTCGATCGCTCTTCCACCTTTTTTAAATTCCAGACCGACCAAAAAAAAAAAAAAAGATTCTTTTTCGAATTTCATTTATACGAGGAAAAAGTGGGGAAAAATTGAAATATTCTCCCACTTGTTTCCGCAATTAACTACGATCACTAAAAAATCGCGGAAGAGTTTCAGTTCGCAGAGCTCACTACTTCCGCCGCAGATCCTCTTCCCACGACGCATCGAATCCGAGGCCAGCAGCCGCACCCCATCCTCCGCTCAGCCGAGTCGCGCCACCGCATCGAATTGAGGATCGCGAGCGTAAGTTCTCCGGCAACCCCGCCCCGGTCGGATCTCAGTCCCCGGTTCTTCGTTCCTCCCTCCGATCATTCCCGGGTCGGGTGTTCGATCTCTTCCGAAATTTTGGAGTTGGAATTTTCGACGTGGGTTTCTTGGGTTTTCGATTTCGCTCGCGAGAAGCGCAATGCCGTCGTTTCTGTGTCGGATTGGATTACCGTCGAAGGTTTCGGTTTCTTTTTTTTTTCATTTTGTTTTTGGGTGAATGTATGGATTCCAAGGATTTGTGCGAGGTCGATGTTGGGTCGTTCTTATGTCGTCGGGATGCTGATTGCGAGTACACGAGACGTGATCTTGATTCGTACCGGAGGCCGTGGGCGCCGTCATGCAATACCCATGGTCTCCTTAATTTTGCTTTTCTCTGATTGTCTCGGTCCGTGAACTCGGTAAAGATGTGAGCGAAGTACTGAAGAATGGTATGAATGGCAATTTGTGCTCCCGACTGAGTCTTGAGAAAAGGCTACGTAGAGGGTTAGATTACAATGCCGGCATACTTCGGAGGATTGACCCATTACCTGTAATTTTGAGCTTGTGGGTAAGAGTAATACCGATACATTTCGAGGGAGGACTTGTGGTTGGGCAGTCTCCTTGAAGTGCATCTAACTTGGCAAGGGATGCCTTAAACTACATTAGAATTATTGGTAGACTTCGAAAGAGGGAAGGTAATTTCTTTGAGTGTATTGATAAGATTTTTGTGCCCTCTCATCCTAATGACCAGTTTTTAATGGTGAGTTCTCCTGAGGCTGGTTTCAGATTCCGCGAATTCCCGGTGCATAACATAAATCATTTTGGATATCCGTGATTTGGAAAGCACTAGTTTGAACCTCAAGCCTTAAAACGACAGATATGTTTGCTTATGCCTATGGGGAATGGGATAGTGTTTGTAGCTTTTGCTTGGCCGGCTTTCTTTTGGCTTTATGGTGCTGAAGCTTTTAATGAACTGAGATTTGTGCCTAATCTTAGAGTGTTTGAATTGGCTTTTATCCAAATAATGTGCTTATCGTGTACGCATTAATGCTGTGGGAGAGTAATATTGACATGTGCCCTCCTTTTGTTTTAGCCCATGATCAACATCTAAGCTCAAAACTATGCCGACTTTTAGAGGGTTTCAACTTTTCAGTTTTAGTTCCCATCAAACAATCTGCCAACCATTAGGGACAGGGACAACCAACAGCCCACAGGGCTTTCTTTTTGATAACTCAAATGTTGAAACTTTACCAGGTTGTGTTTGTGATAGAACATTTCTGCCATGCAATAAAGAAAAGATAAAAAACACAGGATGCTGGTGCTGTTTAGAATATTTGATATTAGTTGTGAACCTCTGCAGAATTTGTTTTTATTGGCAATAACCTCTTTATATAGTCGGTTCTTATTAATTCTCCCTTGCTTGGCATGCAATACTTTGTGGAGTTCAATGACCATTATGTTGATGAAGTAGTACTTATCTAGCCTATTCAGGAAATATGTTTTATTGTAGAAATCCTCTTCCTCTTCGAGATAAGCAAGGTTTCCACTTCTGTATTGAAATCATAGGGCTGTTTTTCTTTTTTTGGCCAGAGAAATCAAAGGGCTGTTTGCCTTGCCCATTTCAGTTCTTCTTGTCATCCTTCTCTGTTTGATGCTTGAGTTGTCTAATCCTCAGGGTCTGGATTCGCTGTTTGGGTGGGGCTGTTACATTTATGTATGTGCATTCTGACTTAGGATATTCTACTGGATAGAAATAAGATCTGGAGGTACTGTTCTGTGACCAGTACCAGGGGTAAATATTTGATGGATCAACTCTGAGATTTCGTCAAAGTTTTTAGAAAAGGTAGCTTGAAGGTATATGAGATGGAGTAAGGTGATTTTGAGGAATTTAAGTTAAAAATCTTTAGGCTTGCCCTGGAAGCTTCAAAATGTGCAAGAAATTTTTCTCTGCATCAAAATAATATTGTTGGACTGTGCAATCTCTAAATTAATTTCCTCATGTGTGCATGGTTTGTGATGTTGGCCTGGCTTGGGCTTCAGATGCTCGCTTTATTTTTATATGTTGATAAGATGATCATCAACATGGCAGTACATGAGGAAGTCTATTTAGTTGAGTTAATTCTTTCGAGCAGGTGGACTCTCTTATCTCAAATGATGCATGACGCAGACTAGCCCACATTATGTTAGTTCTTAAACTCAATATTATTGCAGTTCTTGGATCTTCAACTTTTGCTTAGACCAAAAAACAGTTCATTAACTGAGGGGGTTAGTCATTAAATCTTTCGCATGAAATGAACGAAGACATTCATAAATCCAAATGAGGTAAAAGGAACAGTATTAACAATACCTCAATGTGACTACTTTAATAGGCATTGCAGTTATGCAGGAATTTAACCTTTTCATGCAATGCAATAGATAATAATATGGAATCCAAATATTAATTGCAGAATATGAAGAGAAGCTTTTGCTTCTAAGCATTTTAACATTTTGACATTTCATATTCCGCAAACATCTGCTTGTTAGTCTTTCATTATTTTCTGTCCTTCTCTTGCTTCTAACCATAATGTCTTAACGTTTTGACATCTCATACCCTGCAAGCATCTGCTTCTCAGTCTCCCATTCTCTCTCTATCTGGTGGTGTGTTTCTGTGTGCAAAAGAGTGATTTTCGTTTTTCTGCTATATGTGCATGAATCTTTTATCGGTCTATTCTGATGTCTTGACTTCTTATTACTTCAGCAGTAATTTTGCGGGGTTTTGGTACTGCTGCAACTCCCAAGTATGAGTCTGGCATGCCTTGTGTGCCACAGTGCTGAAAGTCCATCACATTCTTTCAGGAGTTATTCGGTTTCTAGTTCAGAAAATGATGGAAGATGCTCCGCAATCGGCAATTGCTTGGCCATGAAGCCATCTCTTCCTTTGCCTCCGACAAGATCTGCCATATCGACATCCAAAGTGACACCTCAGCCAAATATGCCTGCTGGAATTACTGGGACACCACGGCTTGTACGGAGTCATGCCGTTAGAAGGGATCTCGTGAGGGACTGGAACTTCGATGAGGTCGTGACTAGGATGGAACGCTAGACGCTTTGCGTCAAAGTCAGTATAGCAGGTGCTCTTTATCTTGGAACTGTGTTATACAACTTGTTTTCCACGTAGATTAGCTACGGATAACTAGTGAGTTTCCTGTGGGGAGGGTCTTCAGATTTGCTAGTTGTAACGTTGTGACAGAAGTAAATGCCCAACTTTATCCACATTTCTTGGCTTTCATGTCTGGATAGGTTTAACTGTGATTAATAGTATTCATATTTTCTGAATATTGCTTCTGTAGATGTCTCGGAGTAGTTGCAAATTGTCATGGGGATTAAAAGATCATCTTCATAGGACTACTTGTCTCGTAAGTATGCGGTTCTCAGGTTAATAATGCCTAAGAATTTGCCTTTTGTATTGTATGTATTCATGAATTTGCCGTATTCTTGGATCTAATTGACCAATTGAAAGTTCAAGATGACAAATTCACATTGAACAAAAGCTAATAGATTAGCAGTGTCATCATCCCTAAAAGTTTCCCCATTTTCCTTTGGTTCCTGGCTGCTTCAGAGCAGTTCCTGGTGAATTCTATGCGTATGCGCGCGCAAGTGTGCTTCTTTTGAGTTCAAAATGGGATCAGGATATCTGTCAGATTGTCTTGCCGTTTTCCAGGGCACTCAGATTCACCAAGCTTCTTTAGTCAAGAATTTGCCTATTTTTTTCAGATTTTCTCTTCCAATTCAGATGGTATTGGACTGGTAACTTTGCTCGAGGATGTCTGGTTGACTGACAGTTATTGAATTGACTATTAAGTGTAACTGTAAATCCCGAGTATCGTTGTGCTTTGGGTTTCCCAAGTTTCTTTCGGAAAATTTTCAGAGACTGGTAGGACGGTAATTACTTCGAGTTGTGAATGTCTCAGCATAAATATCGGTAATCGATAAGTCAAGAGATGCAATTTCTAATGTAGGATTAAGAGTCGATTAATGATTGTAATGAAAGAGTCATTGTAATAAGAAATGATACTTTCTCATCATTGTATCAATCCAATAACAAAGTCCTATTCTTCCATCATTTGTCTCTCCATAATTTTGTCTTGAACGAGCGATCGATCCCAATAAAGCCTTTAACTTAGGCAAGCTCCAATGATCCCAAGTGACCTGCCACTCCAACGATTCCAACGGAGGCCATACGGAACGATAATAAAACATGTACATAAAGCTGAAAAAATGGAAAGTCCACGTGGCAACTCCTTATCCCCGTAGACAAAAGTGGCCCTCGCCTCGCGAGAATCGTGAGTCCCTCCTCCTCCTCCACCAGATTCTCCTAAGAGAAGATAAGATGAATTCGATTCGCTCCTTCTCTCCCTCAAAACCCCAATCCACTCCCTCCGCCCTGTTCATCGTCTCCATCTCCATCTCTCCATCTCCTCCATCTCCCACGAAATCAATCTCTCTCTCTCCCAAGCAGCAAACGAAAATGGCGGCTCTGCAGCAGATACCCATCTCCCTCCAGTCCAAAATCCCTTCCCCAAAGACCCAATTCCTCCATAAACCCTCCACCCTCTCCTTCTCCGCCACCTTCCCCTCCCTCAAGCTCGCCCCCGCCCACCTCCACCTCCGCCCCTCCGCCTCCGCCGCGGGTGCCCGGATGGCCGCCACGGCGGCCGGGAGCTACGCGGCGGCCCTCGCCGACGTGGCCAAGTCGAACAACACCCTGGACGCCACGAGCGCCGACGTGGAGAAGATCGAGAAGATCTTCTCCGACAAGGGAGTGTTCACCTTCTTCTCGAACCCGACGGTGGACCTGGAGAAGAAGCGCGAGATGGTGGACGAGATCTCCGCCTCCTCGGGGCTGCAGCCGCACACGGCCAACTTCATCAACATCCTGATCGAGGCGAAGCGGATCGACCTGATCAATGACATCGTGAAGGAGTTCGAGGCGGTGTACAACCGGCTGACCGAGACGGAGCTGGCGGTGGTGAGCTCGGTGGTGAAGCTGGAGCCGCAGCACCTAGCGCAGATCGCGAAGCAGGTGCAGAAGCTGACCGGGGCGAAGAACGTGCGGATCAAGACGGCGATCGACCCGACCCTCGTCGCCGGATTCACCATCCGGTACGGCAGCTCCGGGTCGAAGCTGATCGACATGAGCGTGAAGAAGCAGCTCGAGGACATCGCCGCCCAGCTCGACCTAGGGGACATCCAGTTGGCCGTATGATGACGATGACGGGGAATGGTATTTTCATTTTTCATTTTTCATTTTTTTTAGTTTTATATAATTTTCCGTCGAATTTTTTGTTTTTTTCTCGATTTTCCTGGTTTCGAATTTATAGTGCTTATGTATGGGACTGATGCTTGGAAATGGAAATGGAAATGGAAATGGGTGCGCTAATTGTCCGAATGGACAAAGAGTTTATTAAATACCTTATCTATGTCGATATATGATGTTGTATTTCACGTGCATTTTTCCGGTCCATAGCTCTAATTGTCCACAGGGTGAGTGCGAATCCAGCCTAACTCAGGAATTGGACTGAACTGACCTAGTCCGACCGGCTCGAGACCGGCTATGGTGAGAACCATTTCAGTTGCCGGTTCCGCTACCTTTTTTCCGGTTCCAAAGCCTGTTTTAGAAAAAAGAAATACTTTTATTGTCATCATCGATTAGCCAAACTACAATTTTCCGACTCTAATGTTGAACTCAGTCTTGGGAAAGCAAATTATTTGGAAAATTGATGGTGAATCATCGTAAAAAAGCAAGAGAACAATTTGAATTTCGAGCGAGAGTAGAGGCCAAGACATTATCCGTTCATATTACGGAGAAACTCTGCCATTCGCTGCTCTATGAATTTGAGGACCTCACTTTCTCGGTTCTTGATTAAAACTTAGGCCCATTTGACATCTAAGCATTGGTGCAAGAAAGATGGAGAATTTAAGAAGTGGTTCCATGTGTTCTTGCCATTCGAACTTCAAAATTTGTCTTCGTACTTTCATCGGGTTCAAAGCATGCACCACGAGTCGTGCTCCTTCCTTCCTGACCATGAACAGATCTTACGCACTTGCTTCTGGCTCCGTTCACACGTTGGAAGAACGGGCTAAGGTCCATCGCGAATCCTCATTGAAATGTGGAAAGGTATCGAACCCAAAATTGCTCTCAAAATATGGAACAAGGCACTACTGGTGTCATAATTTTCATGCATCGCTCGTTTAAGTATCGTAACTTTTTATTCGATTCCTTTGAATATCATATATATTTTCAATTGATCACTTAAATATTATAACTTTTTGTAAACATGTACAATACGTGTTATGCCACGTTGAATTTTCGACATTCAAATAGTTAACTGAAAATTATGACACTTAGTTGAGCGTTTTTTAAACAAACCGGTCGAAAAAAAATTATTGATTTTCAAGTGCGCTGCACAGATATAATAATAATATTTATGGTTGCAATCCAGATCAATTAGGTGCCATTGCAATTGGCTGTATAACTTGGAGAAAAGTCATCGGCAATTATGCACCACATGACTAATTGAAAAGACGAGTGGTGGAACTATGTGGTCCACATGCTTATCGCCATCTAAAGACCGTGTGGAGTTACGGCTAACTAGAGCTTTCCCGCAGAATTTACTCCATTCTGATTTCTGATGTGTCCATGAAATCCATAACCCATAATAAAATTATGTTCACGATCTTCATACAGCTACCCTTTTCTTCTCGAGCACCTTTGATACATCTCAGTACGCCAATCGTCGCATCCCGATGCATCGAAGAATCTATGAACCGGGCTAATTGCATTTTACTGGAAATGTCGTGTTAGGGCAAGTATGAGTAAGAAAATTCACTATAGCACCTATTGGATGATGACCCGCGACATCCTAAATGACATCTACTTGATCCGGGACTAACTTCACATCCAGATCCGCAGGACTACCGATAGTTGTGACCTGAGAGTGCCCATCTCTTCTTACAATTATTGACAAACGTGGATACCCTAATGAGAGAACGTGCAACCTTAATCTCTAGAAAATGTTCAACTGACTCAAATTCAAGAAAAGTGTCGGAAAATTTCTAATTCTATTATATTGATGTTAATTTAGTCTTAAATTTTTTTTGGTGTCAATTGAGTCCTAAATTTTTGATTTAGTGCTAATTCAATCTTAAACACTTTAAACTAACGTTGATTCTATCACTTTGAAAATTTTTGTCTTAAAAACTTTTGATTTGATGCCAATTTATTCATTCTAGCTAATTTTGGTTAAGTATTAAATTGACACCAAGTAAAAATGTTTATGACTAAATTGACATTAATTAAAAAGATTTAGAGCTAAATTAGCACTATTAAAAAATTTATGGCTAAATTGGCACAAAATCAAAATGTTTATAACTAAATCGATACTAATTCAAAAAATTTAGGATTAGATTAACATAATTAAAAAGTTTAGGATTAAATTGATATAAATGTAATAGGTTTATATCTTTTGTGACACTTCCCCCTCAAATTTTAGCTTGAAATTGTTGATGCATGTTTTGATCCAAGCAACACTATCTACCCCATTTTCTGCAATAACTTATGTCATCTACATAGACCATGACTAGAATACGCTTTCTAGACAAAAAGGACCAATGGCATACTGAATTGTTTGAACCCTTTAAATTGTTCCATACTTAAGAATCGTCATACCGTGCTCGAAAAGATTGCTTTGGCCTATACAAGGATTTCTTTTCTTTCTCTCCTTTTTCTTAACTTTGCATGCCATGCTGCCCTCTAACTTTGTCTAGACGTTCCGAGGATCGTAGACGGTTGATGTTCTTCGGAATGAATCTTGTAGCAACGGTCTAAACTGCAGATGTTTTCGAAAACGATTTTGGTGGAGTTGGCAGAGAAGCATCAATTGAACCACAAATGGTTGAACCGTAAGAACTTGCAATTGCCTCACTACCTAATTGAACCAGCAAAATCATATGATTAATGACAACCCAAAAGCACACAATTCGCTAGAAACATCTTGGAAACAAGTAACTTTAAGTCCAGGGTGCTTCATCCTCAACTTCACAATTAGTGAAGTGAACATGACTTGCGAGCCTCAATAGGTATTATCAAAGAAAGAATTTAAGAGCTAAATGAGCCTTGATTAGATAATTTTTTTTTTTTTTTTTTTCTTATTTGGTAACATCTTTAGTTCGATAAAATTTAAGCCCTTATCTACCATTAAACTAGCATACTCGTGAGCAATAACATTCCCATTATTTCATTGCGAGATACTTATTAGATACGGAAACTGAGATGTGATTTCACATGCAATGAATCGGACCAAGGAATACTCCGAGAGTAAAATTTATTTGATTCTTGGAAATATTCCTAATTATTAAATGAGTATCGCTCAAGCAATAAGATCGATGTTCGAAAATTTTGTTTTAGTTAAGCCAATGATAATTTGACTTTTTGAACAAGATCCCAAGCCCTTATCATGCATAACGCAATCACGTACCTTTTGCCTCATCGCCGAATCGATTTTGCCGACCAAAAGTGCTTTCGCTTCGTGATTTCGGCACCTACCCCACGTCAAATTTTTCAAGAGAATTTTCTTTCGGGTTGCATTCCAAGCACGGTGTGCTCATCCATCTAATCCACCTCGAGCATGGATAAGTGTCCTCTCTTTGGAGATCAAAGACGAAATGATAATGGGGATTTGTCCTTGGTGATTTTCGCTGCGATTGCCCAGATGGCAGCGAAGCATTCAAAGGCCTATCCTTGTGGAAAATCCATTCCGTGCATATAATAAGTCAATTTATTATGTCGTTGAAACTTTAGAGTTTTTTTGTACCGACTTTCTTAGGTGCATTATTGGGGTTCATAAGTCGTTTAATTTCACGTGATTATCGCTCAATATGTGTGTTGTGACGAGACATGCGGCATCACACAAATGTGAGATTGAAATTACTTGCGAGGCTAGGGCATTTTTTTCCTGGCTTTATGCCGATGAAATCTAGATCTCTACTAGACTGCCTCGGGTGGTGTGGTGAAATATTTTGCGACACCATTATCAGATATTTTCGAAGCCTAGACAATTAGATAAATTGCTTATTTGATATTTAAGTTTTCTAACATGTCCCGTCGAACCTAGGCTTGATTTAGGCTAAGAGTGACAAAGAAAGAAGATGCCTAGAAGGGTTTAAGCATTGAATCCACGTATAATAAGCTGAGTTACTATATGGATTAATTATATTCAACAAATGGATTTAAACATTAATTAACATGGATGTACAACGTATTAAACTTAATTCACTTTTATAACTTTTTTTCATCCCTTTCGTTCTCATTTAATCTCGTACTGAGCTTAGTATGTATTTTTCAATTGAATTAGTTAAATATCGGGTCGAATATGGTCAAGTTGATATGAATTTAGCTTTTTGCATTTTAGGAAAATATGTCAAAACGGATCAAATGAATTTACTATCAGGTTGGTTTCGGATTCGACAGGGCTCACCCGTTTGAAAATAAGTCCATTTCATGGAGAGAGAAAAAAGAGATTAGGAATTGAAACAGCCGAGTAAAAACCAAGAAACGAGCGGATTTCTTCCATAGATTTGTACAGCGGCAAGATAATGGATCGAGTTCTACAATCCGAAAGTCTCCCCCACAGCCTAGACGCGGACACCCTCACCCGCGGAGGAACCTTCTAGCCTAAGGAAACTAGCGCCTGCGCGTCTATTAAGCGTAGCAGTTTCCTTGTTCGTTCGTCACCCTCCTCCACCCCTTCCCTTTTTTTAATGATTGATCTTGTTTTCGCGTCAGCAGGCATCGTTTGATCCTGGGTAATTTATAAAAACCTCGGCCGATTGCGTGTCTCGACTGATTCTTTTCTGGGTCTGCAGTGATCTGGGTTTTCCGCCATGTCGATGCTGGATTCCTTCTTCGCGAAGGGCTTCAAAGCCGCGAAATGGTAATCCAATCTCTCGTGCTGGTTCGAATTTTCCTCCTCCTTTGGTGTTTGCGTTTCTGGGTCGTGGTCTATGGTCTTGAATCTTGTTTTGTGTTTTCTTTTCTCGATTAGATGGGGAAATGTTTGTTCTTTTGTTGCTGGGAACTTTTGCGTTTAAGTGGGTTGGTTGGATTCGAGTGTCGGTTGATTTGGAATTCGGATTCCTACTCCTTTTTTTTATTTTCTTTTGGGCTGAATTCCTCATCTGCCCTCTGTGCTGCCCAGTTTGGAGATTCTGTCGATGTGGGAGACATGTCTTTGGTTCATAGCCTTTTGGAGTTGATGGTTTATCAACGTTTGTACTTCGTGATGTGTTTTGCAGTAAAACCCTTTTGAAGTTGACCATCCCTCGGATAAAGTTGCTGAGAAACAGGAGGGAGATTCAGTTGAAGCAGATGCGCCGCGACATTGCAAAGCTGCTCGAGACCGGTCAAGAAGCTACAGCTCGTATTCGGGTATTTTCTTGTTTCGCCAAAACCGCGGTTTGATCTTAATTTTGGGACATGCCTGTTGTCGCAGATGGAAAGACTTTGAAGGTTCTGTTCATACTTGAAAGTTAATTTTTCCCTATTCGTAATTTTTCAGGTGGAGCATATCATAAGAGAAGAGAAAATGATGGCAGCTCAAGAGATCCTAGAACTCTTCTGTGAACTCATTTCTGTTCGTCTCCCAGTCATTGAGGCACAGAGGTTGTGACATTAATAAATCGTGCTCTTTTAGTATGTTGATACTTATTAGAGTGAGTGGCTAGCCTAGTAATCTCTAAACTATCTGTAGGAAGCTTCACTTGTGGTTCAATCTTTTGCTGTGTGAAAGATGACATGTAGAACAGCAGTGGATGCAAACATGCTATCTAAAGTCTAACCTTTAAGAAAGTATAGTCAATTGACAAGAGTTCATGTAGTTGCTTAAGCTTAATGAAACTTCCTGTGGTTTGGCTTGGTCATTCCTCACCTCATGCATAGCTTGATGTGTAAGGGTTTGATGGCAATGCTTCACTAAGTTAAAAAGTTCAGTTAGCTAGCTGGAAGGCTAGAATCAAAGTGTATATTGCTCATTAGTAGTTTTCCAAATGAACAGTGTGGCAGAGGATGTTTTTTAATATGGCTTCTGCTTGTGCCTTTTTCGCTTTATTTCTAAGGCCCCCTCCACACAATCCCACACAAAAGGGAAGAAAAAAAAAACAAAAGGTTATGTTACATGAGATAAATGTTTGGCCAGTATAGAGTTTGATTATTGATCTTTTACAACATAAATGAAATGAAAAACTCAATGCTTCGAGTCCCAAAACTCAGTATATATGCGCTTTGGTCTTTCCTTGTTGTTGTTGGTGGTTCACTATTGACTTTGGATCTTTCAAGTGCATTTTTACTAGCTTGGAAGTCAAATTTTTTAGTTAGCCTTTACATTTTCTTGTGGCTTGTTCTGTTAGTTGCCATGCTGTAGTGTTAGAGTAGCATCTATGGGCCTAACTGATCTTTTTCTCTTCTCAGCCAATAGGGTTTAACTGATCTTTGAATTTGGTCTTTTCATAGGGAATGTCCTATTGACTTAAAAGAAGCAATATCCAGTGTGTGCTTTGCTGCCCCTAGATGTGCCGATCTAACCGAGCTGCTACAGGTTCAGATGTTATTTGCATCAAAGTATGGGAAAGAATTTGTAGCAGCTGCTACTGAACTGATGCCAGATTGTGGTGTTAATCGACAGGTTCTTTAAAATCCCAGTTCATTTTGCTAATTACGAAGAATCTGTAGCTTTTTCAGTTGGTTAATCTCGAAATGCATATCTTTTACTGCAGTTAATCGAGCTGCTATCAGTTCGAGCCCCTTCCCCTGAAGCCAAACTAAAGCTTCTTAAAGAAATTGCTGAAGAGCATGAATTAGAATGGGATCCTGCTGCCTCAGAATCTGAGCTTTTCAAATCCCATGAAGATTTGCTGGTGAACTGCAGTTTTCCATTTTTTGTTTTTTCCTGGCATTGCTTTTATTAGCTTGGCGTCTCATACGTAACCTCTTTATTGCAGAATGGATCCACACAGTTTGGAAGTGGATCTAAATTACCCCTGCCTAAAGAAAAGCATGATGATTCGCTGTATTCAACACCAGATCATGGCCTTAATGAACAGCCTGATTCTGACTCAGGCTTTGAGTCATTGGATTTTCCGGAGGTTCCCCAGATTTCAGTACGGCCAAATTCAAATGCAGCCTCTGCACCAGAGATTATTCCTCCCAATCCAGTTGCTGCAAGCCCTGCCGACCACAAATTTGGTGATGAATCTTCACAGCTCTCTGGAACCATAGAAAATTTGTCCCTTCAGAAGCATGTGGATCCTAAGGAAGTAGTGGAAGAGCATCTTGTAGACCACAAAGACGAAACTGCCAAAAGTTCTGTTGATGTCAAGGAAGATAAACAGTTCCTGCCATTTATTGCTCCCCCATCACTGTCATCTGCGTCGTTCCCTGCAAGAGGAAGTGCTCCTCCAACCTCTCTTCCAAGGACAAAGAGCGATGCCCAGGATGTGGATTTACAAGATGTGCTCGCAGCTGCTCATGCTGCTGCTGAAACTGCTGAGCGTGCAGCAGCTGCCGCCCGTACTGCAGCTAGTCTCGCACAAGTGAGAATCACTGAGCTCACCAGGAAAAAATCAGCAGTCCTGGATGATTCTGATAACCCATTTTATGCGGCTACACCTGAGTCTGCTGCTGCTCCAACTCCTGAACTCGAACGTAAAAGATCGTTGGAGAATTCTGATCAGAGCTTCGATTCATTGGAGGACCAAGTGATTCATAAAGACCTGGAGAAGTCTGGTGTGTCAAATGAGCCACTGCCTGAGGAGGTTAAGTTTGATAGTGAGGCTTTAGCGTCTGGTCACCAGGTTCATGAGAACTCTGAATATCACCAGCCTGACAGATCCAACTCGATGGATGAACCATATTTTTCATACCCAAACTTGTTCTCATCGCAGAGCATCAATGTTGGATCTGGTTCCCAATCATTCAAAGATAATTCCCGGCCCAACTATGATCCATGAGTGAATTTGTCTTCAAAAAGTTCGGTGAGATACAACTATGCTACTGTGTTGAGTTCGCTTGTTGCATATTCTTTCATGGTTTAGCTTTCTTCGGTCTTTTGTATAGGGAGGTATTTGAGGATTGTCTAAATTGTTGCTGTATGATGATAATTGCTCTTTTAAACTCATCCATGCAGACTGCCAAACGGAGTGTATCGTTTCTATTTTGGATCCACAGGGATATTTCAATGTACGATAACTATGTTACTGCTTACTGGAAATAAAACCATGCTTCTACCAGAATTTTCAGCTAAAGCTAAATTGCATCTATTGCTTGTGAAAGGCCTTTGTTGGTGTGTTACCAAGTACTTCGCTCCCCAGGTTTCTTTCTTTAAAGGGTATTTTTGTTTCATCTCTTTTTTATAAAAGAGGCAACGAAAGCAGAATGCTTTGATGCAGTCTCTTGTTCAGCTCATTTGACATCAGATGAGTTGCCGTGTGCCGAAAGAACTCTAAGAAAATTGACCTGTATGTGGTTGTGCATGGCCGGAAGGAAGAAAGAGTAATGAAAAAGAGAAGCAGAATGAACTCTAAGAAAATTGACCTGTATGCGGTTGTGCATGGCCGAAAGGAAGAAAGAGTTATGAAAAAGAGAAGCAGAATGAAGCGATGCGTAGTGTTTCACACGCACGGTAGGGCCGATTGCTAGTAACTGATGTTTGGAGGGGACTAATGTGGTGTCACTACCCTTCTTGCTTGAATCAGCTGCTTGCTACCTGAGTACTGTTAGTAATGGCTGATGCTACAGGATCTTCATCATTATTCGATTCATTCAACTGTCTCGGCTGAATCAATGCCAAAGATCGCTCAGTGGACTTCATTGACTTTACAAATCTGGATATCGGTCTGAAGGGCCGGGATGAACAAAGAAACTCTTCTAAGCTCTTCTATGCCTATCAATTTATGATTGCACAAGCTCGGTTCATGCTTTATCGCGGGGATGCGCAAGCCAGGTTCATGCTTTAAACGCTTTAATGGGTACTGCTTTTTCCCCATTTCAGTTTTGCTTCCGACTCCTTTGCATATGGACGACCCACGAGTCCCAGCAGCATTGTACAAACACTCACAAGTTGGGGGTCCATCGTAACCATCCTAAATTTGCATCTTAAATGTAGTCTAAGAAACCCAGAATCGGATTACACGACCTTCTCCTGTTGTCATTAGAGAACCAGAGAGGTTATACCACTTGCTGACCGGTCGTGAGAAGAAAGCTTCATTTGCAGCTTAAAAAGTTGATACCATGTTGACAGTTCATATCTTTTGCCCGAGTCATGATGGGGCGCGGCCGACCTGTAGTTCAGAAAGTCCGCAACATGAAATTTTCAGGCACTTCGTTGAATATATTTAGGTGTCAATGAGATTTCATCCCCTTGAAATATAAATTTGTACGCCAATCCACCTGGGAAATGGTGTTGGCACAGGGATCATAGCATGCTAAATTGTGGTCGGCGACCTCTAGAATCCAGGAAGCCGCTCTACCAAGACTAAGGTAAATTGACAATTTCTGAAATGTTTTCTTTAAGAAAT
The DNA here is from genome assembly GCA_014182845.1 of Corymbia calophylla. Taxonomy (NCBI): domain Eukaryota; kingdom Viridiplantae; phylum Streptophyta; class Magnoliopsida; order Myrtales; family Myrtaceae; genus Corymbia; species Corymbia calophylla. The sequence continues at coordinate 34,607,643 of CM024698.1, forward strand.
GCTAAGGAAAGCTTCTTAGCGCAAGGAAAGATCTTGTCCCAATGAGGGACATTATCTGAGCGATAATTCCGCATGATAAGTTGAAGAAGCTATTGATTTTCCAAGTCCAAGTTAGGCAGCTTTGCCAACCACGCTCAACTACACGATATCATACGACACCAAAAACAGTGCCCAGTTCCAAGGATCGCAGGTACAAATTAGGACCCCCCCCCTCTCTCTCTCTCTCTCTCTCTCTCTCTCTCTCTCTCTCTCTCTAATGCTTACTATGCCATCCCAAATGGCGAAACTGCTCGTGTAGATCACAATCATATCAACAGATTAGCAGCAGATGAGATGATGCAAATGCACCTCAAACAAGATAAGCTCATATGCACAAGTTCTGTAATGAATACAACGCCCCTGGGCTTACACAAAGACAAATCAGCACATGGTTGTTAAGCAGGTAAAAGAAAAACTTTCAAACTAAGAAAAAAAAAATAATAAGGTAGTAAGTAATTGCCTTCTTCTTTACTTGAACTATGCAGGGGTCACCTTGGACCAGACAATTCAACCGCGTGTAGATTCTCCGTTGAGTCAATGATCCAGTCAGAACTAGGATGTGGAGCCAAATCCACTTCCTGACGAAGGACTTCCACCTTTTGCCACTCATCCCACTTCTCGGCCAAGCCATCGCCTTCGAGCATTCTTACCACTTCAGACATCTTGGGACGGTCACCAGGAGAGCCTTGTGTGCATAGAAGAGCCACCTGGATTAATTGTTCCACCTCCGATTCCACGTAATTGTTCTGGAGATCAGGATCGACCAGCATCTCTAACTTCTTCTCTTTGAGAAGTCCTTTCACCTGGAAGGATCATCAAACTTTTAAGGATGGGAGGCTGAAAAAGACAGCAGAGACTAAACAAAAGGCATGGCTCAAAGAGAACCGACAAATGCCTCAAGCATTTGGAGGTGCTGCACTATGACCTTGCTTATCTAACAAAGCATTTGAGAAGTCCTTTCAACTAAACCGAAACTCTTATAACACTTGGAGGTACTGAATTGGAACCTTGCTTCTATAGCAAAGTCAACAGGTTTCGGGGGTATACACAGTAAATAAAGCAAATAGTTATCATCATTTCTTGAGATTCGGTAACTATTGCCAATCTAAGCAACATATTTCATCTAGCATCAATTTGTGTGGTGTAAGACATGCCTAGTTTGGTAACATAAATTTTGGTCCAGATAGGAAAATTATCAATGGAAAGTGTCACTTATGTACGCTTTACAGGAAATGGATATGCAAATTGAAATCAGTCTCTGGATTTGTAAGTTCATCTGTATACAGACAAACATATTACTAAATCCATTTATATTCCTTACAGAAAAAAGGAAAAAAGAAAATTCCCAATCAGTCAACTGATTAAGGAAGCTGATATAACAATCATAAAGGTCTCAACTATTCAAGGAGTGCAGCTAGCTTTGACTTGCATAGGTCCTTGGAAATTTAAAAAAGAGGACATCTCTCTCAAACAGGATGTTATTAAGGAAAATTTCAATATTGCAAAATTGAAACAGAAAGATTATAACAATGGTGGCCCGCTGAAAAAAGATAATGAAGGAAAGCATAGATAACAATAAATGTAAATCCAACACATACCCAATCAAGCAACATGACATCATCATCATTTGCAAGTCGAGCAAGATCAAATGCCCTCTGCCCTGTGATCAGCTCTAGAAGCATGATACCATAACCAAAGACATCGGTTTTTTCTGACGACTTCCCTGTAGAGAGGTACTCTGGAGCTATATGCCCTATAGTTCCACGGACCGCAGTTGTAACATGGGTGTCCTTGTAGTCCATAAGTTTAGCTAACCCAAAGTCACCTACCACAGCCTCAAACTCCTCATCCAGCAAGATATTAGCAGCTTTTACATCACGATGGATAATTTTAGGGTCGCAATGATCGTGTAAATATGAAAGGCCCCTTGCAGATCCCAATGCTATTCGCTTACGAGTTTTCCAATCAAGAGGTGGCTGAGATGGAGGCCGTTCTACAAAGAAATAAACAAAAGTAATATTGACATTGTTCGAGTTGTCCAATTAAGTGCAGCTTGTGATAACAAAGCATTCTGATGTTATATATGCAAGACTGCAGAGAAGGTGCTCCCTGACAACACCCTATACTGTGAAGGTCTACAAGGAAAACGTCGTATGAATGCTACCTCTTAAACAAGATGCAACGCTTCCATTAGCCATGTAGGGATAAACAAGAAGCCTCTCAGTAGGAGTCATGCAAAACCCACGCAACCGCAGGAGATTACGATGGACTGCCATACTAATCATCTCTACTTCTGTTTGAAACTGCAACTCTCCCCCTGGCGTGCGCTCTTCTTTCAGCCGTTTTACAGCCACAAGAGAGCCATCAGCTAGACGTCCTTTGTAAACCTTACCAAATCCGCCGCGGCCTAGGATGTTTTTGTTACTAAAAGTATCTGTTGCAACTTGCAGCTCTCGTAGTGAAAATCTTTTCAGTTGTCCTAAATGGACTTCTGGATCCTCTTCAGCTGTTAAAAAAAAAAATTCAGAAGCAGGTAATGAGAACCCAGCACATACATTAAAAGGAAAATAATGACCGCCTTCCAAATCACTAACCCGGTACATCAAAGAAAAATTCTTGGGGCTTCCTTCGGCGCCACCATGCAAAGGCAATTGCTGGGGCGGCGAAGAGTAAGGCAGCACCCGCAGCAACTCCCCCGGCAATTGCTCCAGTTGCACTGTTCCCTCCTGCAGCATTCGAAGAATATGAGTATAAACATTCAAAGCATATAAACATTCAAAGCATGTACATCTCATTGAGCAATGCCACACAAATGAACAATTCCTGATTGAAATAATCAAGTATCTTATTCTAGATGAACCTATATTCCTTTGTTGAATTCAAGACTTCAAATAAGGTAGGTTAAACAATACTGAGGACCTAACCACTATCAAACTAACAGTAAGAAGATAAGTCAGAGAAGGAACACGTTTTTACACAAAAACTCATATGGCATTTAAATGGGTAACTTTGCACCTTGCTCCACTGTAGCTCTGAGAGAAGCCAACTATACTATTACAGGAATATTCATGGCAAGCTGCATCTATATAAATAAAAATGGCTTCATGAATTGAGAGAAGTTGGAAGAACCAATTACAGGACAGTCACCTGGTGAAGAAACTGGTGGTGGTTGTACAAATGGAGGAGGAGGAGAGAATGGTGGAGAACCCGGACAAGGGTGCCCAGTAACTGGCCCACATAAGTTCAAGTTATTGGCGAAACTGCATAAACAAAATCAAGTTCAAAATGGATCTTAAATAATCATTATAACAGCTCAGATCAAATTTCATTCAATAACCTGATAGGAGTGAATAAGGAGAAAGAACCATTATCTGGAACTTCTCCTGACAGATGGTTATTTGATAGATCCCTGCAAAGAATCGTAAAAGACGTATTATTCTTTAGTGCATGTCTAGCATTCTTCACGCTACTGACTCACAAATATTAAGATCACTTACAGCACTTGCAGGGTAGAGATATTAGTCAAAGACATCGGAATTGGACCTGCCAGGCTGTTGTTGTTAAGCCGCCTATCATTCCACAAATATTTTCTCAGCACATTGTTAAATCCAGAAAAAGAAACCTTTTAAATAAAATAAGAAAAAAAATAACAGATCATTGAATCCAAGATGTGCTCTTCATTTTAAAAAGAATTAAGACAAAAGAACCAGTTATCACATACTCCATATGCTTGGAGCTCACTTACCAACCAAGTAGATTTTAAGGACGCATTCTGCAGTTCGATGACTTTTCACGATTCAATTTTCAAGTAATAGTCATGATGTGCAATCTTCACAAACACCACTACTTCTACTTGAAGAGAATAAGAAAATTACCAATTTCGACTTCCTTTCCTGATGCCTCACTATGGTTTTTTTTCAAAGGTCAGTGTACAGTTAGAAAAGTACGGTTAAGAATTTGTAAAGCTACAACAGCAACTTCCTTGATGGAGATAGATGGAATTGAGTACTGTGTCAAATGAAAATCCTTTGTCATTTTATTAGCGGCAAGAGGAAAAAGGGAAAGCACAGTTTTGCATCAATCTAGCTCAAACTAAAGTCCTGACAAATGTTTTGTTAGGAAGGAGCATCTTAGCAAATATACATCTATACCCTGTTGGACCTAATATCTTAGCTTTAAGGTGACTCCCCCTACATGGCATCTGCACCAAATATCAATTCTGCTTGCATGTAGATTTTTCCCAAAATAGCTTAAACTTTTGGATTCTAATAATTTAAGAGGCATTACTTCCTAAATAAATAAATAAATAAAAATTATTTTGATAACCTACCAATTCAATCCTTCGGTCGTCCAGTGGCATATAAAACAAAATTCAATAAGAATAAAAGAAGAGTTAACATGAGTAAAAAGCACAAAATATATTCAAGCGGCGAGACTTCATAGCTAATTATTTTCCGTTGCTTCTATACTTCAGGAAATTGGAGAAAGGAGATGAAAACTCACAAGAAGCGCAGCTTCAATAACTTGCCCAATGTATCTGGGATGGGACCAGTAAAACCGTTCATATAAAGATCCAAACTCACTAAGCTGGTCAAATTACCAAGGTCACTAGGAATAGGTCCACTCAAATTGTTACTGTAGAGTTCCCTGTCAAAAGCAAATTAGATTGGTAATCAGATGTCTACAAAGTATATAAGCAGCACAAGTACAAAAGGCAGTGAAGTGCAAATGCAAGAGTTGTCCTTGACAACATGAAAACCCAAGTGCAAATGCTTTCACACTAAAATTTTTGTTTGATATTTATGACAAGCATCTAGTCTATAAGAAAGTTAGTGGTTATACCAGTAACGACCACCAAATTATTGCTTATACAGGAAATTTATCTCAAGAAAGTCCTTTTAAGCCACTCATAGTATGTTTCAGATGTACAATGACCTAGAGAAACCAAATATAGGTAATTGTATACATCACCAACATGCTAAATTGGCAGTCAACAACATGGAAAAACCACCAAGGAGTGAAAAACCTCAAACAAATTGATGAAAAAGAAACTCCTAACAACTTTTTTTTTTTTTATCACAGCTGTATGGACTTCAGTTGTAAAATTAATCTTTTCAGAGCTCAAACAAAACTTACAAGTACTGCAAATTCTTAAGAAGACCGAGCTGAGGGACTAGCTGACCAGATAAAGCTGCATTTCCAAGATCACTGTCAAAATGAACAAACCTCATCAATAACTCCCCACAGGATAAAGCTTTAACAATTACTCTGCAAGTATGTATGACAAAGCCATCTGAAAAGAGAAAAAAGGAAAATAGGAGAGAACTTACACTCTTATAACACTATTATCATTGTTACATGTCACATGAAACCATGTGCAAGGGTTGACAAGGGTGGGATCCCAACTTTGCAGGACATTGCTGGGATCAAGTAAGCTTGTCCTCAAGCTATGCAAAGCATCACCTGTCAATTAATGTCAGACAGTCCCATTAGCATGAAAAATGTACTTTTTTATTTCCCACGAAAGGGAATTTCGGAATTTCCTTTCCAGTTTCCAAGATCACTATAACGAAAAGTAAGCAGCTCACAGATATCCAAGGAAGAGGGCACCGTGCACTGTGAAGTGAACAGCATACCAAACCTCTCAAAGGCAATCAGATTTACTCCAGAAAACAACTTCTTCAATTACTTACACTAGTTCATGAATCATGTCAACCCGAGATCATCTAACATCTGTTTCCTTACTGGCAGTGGCTGGCCTCATTCTACTTTTCGACACAACAAGACCTCAAATTATCCCCCTAGATGCAACCGGCATTATAAAGACAAGGGATTCCGTAATAGCATCACTTCAAGTGGTCCTTCTAGACATTACCGAAAGTGCTTCATCCAAATGAGGGCAACAAAATTGCACTAAACAGAGACTATCAAGCCACCAAAAACTCGTCCAATTTCTCATTAAAGTCCACGATTAACAAGAGTCAAAAAAAGCACAAACACAGCTATTACAGTTCCGGAGCATCCTCAACAGTGACCGCACAATGGTCGGTTCACTCGTTCGCGCACCCAGAAAATCTTGGAACCGCAAGATTGAAAAAAAAAGAAAAAAGCCCACATACATTATCACAAGCGAACCCAAAAGAAGAAGAAAAAGATCAAAGTTTTCTTGAAGCGCAAAAGATCGAACTAAAACAGCGGAGAGATGCAAACCAACCTTCCATGTTGGCGTCCGCCATCCATGACGAACAAAGCACCAAGAAGAGCAAAATGCAAAACTCCCTCTCCATTTCCCAGGACTAACACCGGAGCGATCTTCCCAGATCCAAGAAACAAACCCGCGTACAGCACAACATCACCAAGAACAGCCCCGGAGGAACCTCCCACCGCCAACGCGAATCTCGCTTACCGAACCCGGCGGGGAAATCACTGAGCACGGAGCACACCCATCGTCGAAAAGCAGAGAACCCACGAAAATCCCCAGGCGGAACTTCGATCCAGAAGCATCACATTACCAGCCAAAAGCACTGCGGAGGGCCAAAAAGGGGAGGCGGGGGCTAAAGACTGAAAATTTACTGAAGAAACTTCAGAAAAATCGCGTCTTTTCCGCTTTCCATTTCGAATAAGCGCCTACCCTTTTCGATTCCTTCTCTCTCTCCCTCTCTCTCTCTCCGTGCAACTTTTTCACCAGCGCGATAAGTGTTCTTGTGGGGGAAGAGAGTCTCTCTCTCTCTCTCTCTCTCTCTCTCTCTCTCTCTACCTCTCTCCCTCCCGGTGTGCTGTGTTGTTATCTTTTGTTTAAGAACTTTTTTCTCTCCTTCTTTTTATTTTTTTGAGTGAGTGAGTGTATGTGTGTGTTGAAGGCGTGCTGGGCGAAAGAGGCTGCCCGAGCATGGGGGCGGGGAGGGGCTGCCCGCTTGCCCGAACGCAGTCAAAACACCCCTCCCGCTATATCGTGGAAAGCGACGTGACCGGGAAGATATAAACCCCGTTTTCGGTCAAGCGGTGGGGGGTTGGGTGGGGCCCACCATTGCCATGTCAGATTCGGCCCCGAAAACAAATTTATATCTCTCTCTCTCTCTCCCCCTCTCCCTTTCACTTCATATCTCCCATCTCTCTCTCTCTCTGCTTCCCCACAATAAATTCCCCCCCCTCCTCCCGAACCGGAAGTTTTTCGGCTTTTCTTAGAAGCCATGCCCACCCTTTCCCCATCCATATCACTCCCAAAGTCGATGATAGATTTTCAGCTCAAGAACTGAAAGAGGCGATGCCACTTATATAAATGAAACGGTTCGAATTGAACCGGCTCATGGGTAATGCAGAGCGTTTCATGACCATTCAACATATCGATCACTTAGTGTCGAGGCCATTTGTATAGACGAAACTTTCGAATTTGACCGGCTCATGGGTAATGCGGGGCATTTCATGACAATTCAAGTAGCCCGATCGTTGTGCTCCTCATGCCCATGGGTTGTCAATGTGAATGAACTAAATTTGTAAGAAAAGTTTGGGAAACTTAGGCCATGCTTGGTAACCGGACAATTCTTAACTATTCCCATTCTTTTGTGTAGAAATTCGTTTGGCGACGTTAGTTAATTTTTGAACTCTCGAAAATAGATTTAAAACGGAATCAAGATGCTAATTTTTGAACTGTCAAAAAAAGATTTGGAACAAAATTAAGAAAAAGATTTGGAACAAAATTAAGAAGTTAAAAAATTACTATTTTATTTTCGAGAACAATTCAAGAATCAAGCAATTTTCTTTTTCTTTTTTTCTTTTCTTCCTCCTCTAACCGATTGTTGGCCTTAACCATGGCTAGCAACTGACCAAACGAGAGTTGATGACCTTGCTGGAAGCCTCACCTAACCCCTTAAGGCCTGTGAGGTCACTAGCTCTCGTCTGGCTTGTCGCCGACTATAGTAAAGGCCGATGACTCAGTTAGAGGAAGAAGAAGAAGAGAAGGAAAAAAAAAAAAATCTCATAAAATTATCAAAATTAAAAAAAAAAAAATTGAGTCGTACCAAACCCATTTCCATTCTGGAAAGAGAAATTTTCTACAATTACTAAATGCACTTGAATATTGATAAATTTATCTAGGGAACAAAATCAGATAAAATTATTTTTGAATTGGAATTATTTTTAGGAACAAAATGGTTATCCAACGGATATTTAGGAATCATTACATTCTTTTACTTTAGTACTTGCTGTTTTGATTTAGTGCTCGTATAGCTCCGAATAAACCTGGCTGAACATCTATTTGTGTCAATTGAAGTGAGGAGTTCCCTATCTTTTCTTAATCTCAGTAACAGTGTCTGTTTTGGATGCATAAAGTGCTTTTTTTCATAATGTCCCTGCAAGTCTCTTAGATTATTCTAAGTTTAGCTTGTACATTCTAGGTTATATACAGCTGCAATTTCTCACGAAAGCATCCTGTTGTGGCATCAGATTACGAATTCAAAACCCAACATTGAAATTAGAACACATAACGAAAAATAACAAATTGAATGAAGAAAATCGGAGAAACATAGATTATAGCAAGGCACATCCGAAAAAACTTTCTTTTAAGATTGTCCTAACTTTAGAATACAACACCTCCATAAAAACGTAATGTTGGTGCACCTCAAAGTGCACCTTTTTTGGAACAAAATTATCCACATATATTCTTTGCTCCCTCTCACGCAACATAAACAGTTTTTCGCTTAACGGTCAATTAGGTTAATTTGACTAACTTATTGTTCTTTTTTCCCTTCTCCTGTGAAATCATATGTATACATAGAAACATTTCTTGAAATATAATAATCAATGATAATTCATATCATTGGTTAACATTATATATATTCACAACAATCCTCCACTTATTTACTAATAATAAGCACACTTGACATAATACATGATTTTACATACGCACTTAATAAATACAAATGAGATGGGTTCTTTGTATAATGCATGCCTAGAGGTGGACTTCGCCTTGAACCTTTAGTTTGAATATAAAACTGGAAGAATTTCATTCACCCCATGCATGGTTTCATAGTACTCTCGATGACAACACTTTTGATGAACCTTGTGCAGAGAAATTACCCACTTAATGTACGTAAGCTAATTAAGTCATAAATCTTTTAGAATTTTGATAACTTAATCATATACATTTGCTCGATATTTCAATTAAGTCATTTCGATCAATTTTTGCCGGAAATCGCTGACATAAGAGTGTGCAGTGTAGTGTGGCCGACAAGAACTGATCTGCAATGTTAGAGATTTTCGGCGAAAATTAGCTAGAAAGGCTATATTGAAATTTCGCACAATCAAGACCAAATTGGCAAAATTGAAAAAATTTATGACTTTATTAGCATCCAATACAATAAGATCCTAGTTTGAACAAGTACTCATAGGATTTATCGATGTATTCCACCGGAAGTGGCGTCTCACTTCCTTATTTGCAAAGATTGTCTCAGCAAAGAGTGTTCATTCACAATCGCCTGGTCACTCCAATTTATAACCTACGAGAATGAAAATCCAGCCTATTCTCGTTATCAATTGAAATTGCAATAACCGGACATGGGACTCCATCATTTGTGCTGATAATTTCTATTCCTCCAACGCATAAAGCACCTGAATGTAATCCACCTCCAACATTTCTCACATGGTCCACGATAGAATCAACCTTTGAACTACCAAAACGTGATCATGAAAGAAACAATGAAAGGCTTTGACCGACACCATTGTAATAGAGTGGGATTCTATACAAACCAGCTATAGCGCCCCTTATCTCCCATGACTTTTCGTGACCCATTTTCGGTGGGATCTGCAAGCACTCGATTGGTACCCTTAAGTGTAATGAGTCGCGACATCATTCTTACTCAAAGTAACGCAATGACCCTAAACGCTAGGTAGGGTTGCTTCGTTGCAATAAACACAAAGTAACCGGTCATTAGAAGAGACATCGCAATTCATGGAATACAACTTAGGAAATTCTAAGTTGACCCTATATTTTTAATCGTCAAAATAATAGGAATGAAATGGGTATGCCGTGAAAAGATGATGCAATGCCTGATCATCTCTTAAAACACCATGCGTGATAGCATCATTGAGCTTGGATAAGATACCATTAGTCGAGGAAATGGATGAATTCAGTTAGATCATCTGTACTGTCAAGGTGCTACTTGTATTCTTTGTTAACTTTCTTCTTTTTGGAAACATTCGAGATGGATCAAATTCACTATTTCCTTGGTACCACCACAAACCTCGGCCCTTTCTTGTTAGAGGGCGAAGGACGGGACAACCTCGGTCGTAAAAGGATGTTCCGCCGATTTCTTTTTCCTAATTAGAAAAAGGGCATAGAGGACGGACATCGTGCACCTTTAGATCTAGTAGAACGAGAGAGTGACGATGAGTTTTGCATTTTTGAATTCGAATTTATTCTCTTTGCTTTGGTCAAAGGTTCTTGCTTTTTGTCGGGTACGAAACGTGAACGACTTTTGTTACACAAAGGAATTCGATGTCTTGAAATCCTTTTCAAAGTTCCTGAACCTATAGAGAATCTTTCAGTCGTCCCTTTATAGGAGAAGGTATGGCTCTGCGACAGGGAATCTCGTTCTCTCCGTAGGATTAGAATTTCTTCCTGCCGCAAATCCTCATTTTTCAGTCTAAAACGAATTTTTCTTTTCAAGCTCGTATTTCTTTTCCTTGTCTTTTCCCATATCAGCAATTGTCCTCTTAAGCATTTCATGTTACATTATTGTCTATAAGTTTAGAATCTTATACCATGAAATAGGCATTTGCTTAATTTGTATCCTAAAAACTAGATTCACGTCCTGAAGCACTTCTGCATTTAGAGTTTTCTTCCTCTTCCGCAGTTCACACAAAAAGAAAATGACCAATTATTTATAATTGAGACAAAGTCAATACAATCGATTATGGAGCTTGATGGTGAGATCGATATAGCCATGAGTAACTTATGGTTATATAATGCAATTATCGACATGTGGTAAGACTAATCGATGATTATAAATAATGATTATCGATGACTATGAAATGGAACAATCAGCACAAGATGGTGAACAATGAACAAACATTTCGATTTGATGATAAAGCCAACATGGCCAATGTCATAGTGAATTTGGCTCAGTGCTAGATGCATGGAAATGAAGAAAGGAGATAAAGTGAAGATGTCGATTGAAGAAGAAAATTGATGGTTAAGTCCAATGGCACTCAAGGAGTGTAATCGCCTATTGATAAGGCCAACATATGATCATGGGGCTTAGATTTGTGGTATTGCAATTGTAACTGTACAAATAGTTCAAACTGTTTATAAGCAATTTTGTTTAGTAGATTATAAAAGGTAGTGTGTAATTATTGTAGAAGGATGCACCATAATCAAGAATAAATTCTCTATGTATTTCTGATCTTTCATTATATTTCCAATTGCCAATATTTGTGTTTCTTCTCCTTTAAAGTTATTATTCTTTATCCTTGTTATGTTATTCGATTGCTGCCCAAATCACCACTGAGCCCGTTAACAGAAAAACTTAAAATCAACCTTTGGTGAAAGATCTTTCACTATTTGGGTCAACATTCGATTTAATTAACCATTCGCGAATATTACTTTCTTCCTTTTCAACAAAGGGAATTCTGGTTTGATGTGTTCGGACCTTCTACATTTGAAGCAAATAGTTTCGCTTCCTTTGGATTCGTTCTTGCATTTGGAGTTTCTCCTAGGCTCCTTTTTTATGAATGACTTTTTTCCTTGCTAATTATTATTTTTCCTCTTGAAGTTTTTAATTTTCTTTTTTGGATAAGTATATCACAAGCTCTCAAAGTTGCCGTGAAAATGTAATTAAGTTTTAAAAATTCAAAAAATGCCATCAAATCATTTGGTTAATTCTATCCAACTTAGTTATTGATGTGACTTTGTATTTGCTATTTCTCTTTTCCATGTGGCGCTAACGTAGCTAGAACATAAAACATAATGCTAAAATGACATTTTGTTGAACTAAATTTGATATTTTAACCCAAATTTTATTTTAATTAGATTAACAACTAAGTTAAATTTTAAAAAATAAAAAAAACAAGCAAGGGCCTTGCTACCACTGAAAGCCCTTGCCAAGATCTGACCGCCCTCACTTGCGGTTGGCCAGGATCGTCGACCATTGGCTAACGCTTGATGGTGAGGGCTGCCTGGTTTTTCATTTAAAATTCAGCTTGTTTTTTAATCTAATTTAAATAAAATTTAGGTTAAAAAAAAGTCAAATTTGGACTAAAATTACGTTGTTTTAGCTTTATGTTTCATATGACGCCACGAAAATAATAAAAAAAACCACATTAGTTTTTCATTTAAACCAAATTGGACTAGAAATTGACGGAAAGACTTGACCACACCAACTTGATAAATTTTAGGATTATATTGCACTTTTTGAAAATTTTTGGATATTATTGCACATTTGTAATTAGTTTTAGGATTCCTAATACATTTATCTCATTTTTTTATGCCAATATAGGTATTTTCTCATTATGCTCTTCTTCGGATGAAGTTTTTTTCATTGTTATTCCAACAAGTTCATACAAAGTCATTATCTGAATCCTCATGGTTTATTTATTTATTCTACCATACGATGAGAGCCCATTCATAATGTTGACAAAGCGATAATGATTTATGCTTTCTCCTAATTTCATCTTGAATGATTCATGTTGCTCAACAAGACGTTTATCTTTGTTTCTCATATACAATCTCTTCCTTATACGCAATCTTGATCCCAAATCTTCTAAATTGTGACACAAGATGAGACTCTATCACACCGAGCAGGAGACAGGGCAATAAATAAATTTAATAGCTTTAGCATATAAAGCAAGTCATCTCGTCCTGTTCTTTTCATGAAATTTCTTGTTGTGATTAAAGAACCCATACAGTGATGGGAGGTTGAATTTAACACCCTGACGATATAGTGCCGTAAATATTACAGATATAATTCCCAATTCCTTAGTTGGATTTATGTCACTTTCTAGGCAAAAAGGACAAAGCCAGTATAACATCATGTCATGTTTGGAAATCGATTTAGCTTTCATCTCACATGTTCCGGTGTCATCATCAAAGCATGGTGGAATTCGTGTAATCTTTCATGTCCCTCTGCCAACTACGCGTCCCTCGCCTCCTCAATGTTTTGTCTCATTCCCCGTTTCTTTAACATGTGCTGGCCTCGGACGTGCCCCTTTTATATTGCATCGTCCAGTCAATATCTCATCAAGAGGCGCCATTTTATCCCTTGAAAATTTAGCAAAAGAGCTTTTAATGCCCTCGCCAGCCGAAGTTGTCCCTTTGCCCATTTTCCCATTCTCAGATAAAATGATTGCGGTTCCTTGATGTTGGTCCCTCCCCACTCGAGCCCTCGACCAGGATTCAAAATTGGATGACAGGATCGAGCTTAGTTACGCATCGTACGTCTTCAGGGTACTCGGTATCTTAAGCAACGCGGCAATTCACATTTACTTATTCTAGCTATATTTGTCCATGTACAATCTATACCGTGACTCGTTATGAATGCTGATCTTTGCCATAGGAATTATTTGCTACAAAGGAAGACCAGATGTTTGATCGGTGGAGTAAAGTGATTGGAAACATTCTGAATTTTCGTTGCGAAAGGTTTACCTGGGAAAGTCATAGAATCCCTTTCCTTTTCAAGGGTGGGGGCGACCATTGGCATGTCCAATTCATCACACACGTGCGTTTCCATTTGTCCCTAGGAACCAAATCCTAATAGTTAGGTATGGATAGAAAATTACGAAAAAGTCCATATTTCAATGTCAATACCAATCAAACTAATATGTTTGTTTTGCACTTCTTCTTCTTCTTTTCTCATTTGTACATATTTATACTATTTATAGTTCGGTTTATAAGAGCATTCGGAAGTAACGCACCGAGTCTTTTCCTTAGACTCCGTTTGTTTAAAAAACAATGAATGATTTGGAGAATATCTTCATAAAAAGATCATTTATATTGCTAGAAACAATTAATCAATAAAATATATTTTCATTATTATTAACAATTTATGTTAAGATATTTTCATAAACAATGAAAATATTTTTTTGTTCGTTCATTTTAAGAGAATATTTTTAAATTCATTTTTTTCCCATTTGTATATTTAATTATAGAGATAGGAGATTGCTAGGAGACAATTTAGCAGATCCTGTCCGGGTTTTGTCATCCCAAAGCCATTGGGCACTCTCTGATACTTAGGGCACTATATGAAAAGATATTTCTATTGATAAGGGGGGCTCTCGTGTCATTGCCCTAAGGAGCTCCATCTCAAACTAATTGGGAAAATTCATCATCTTCATTAAAAAAGAAAATAAAAAAAAGATATAAAAAATAAAGAAGAGGGAATAAAAACCAACGAGTCACGATCCTCATACATTGGTGGAGGGACCCAATTGAAAAGTTAATGGCCTTTTGCAATGATGGGAAGTACCAAAAATGTGGAAAGTGGCATTTCTTGGGTCAAAGGAACTTTATGCATGTGCACCAATCTTGCCGGGCTACACCGCCCGGGAACTGTGTTGACTGGAGCCCTTTTGTGCGGTGGGGAATCAAAAGTAGGTTTTGATTTTCTAGAAGAAGTATATAGTGTCTGGGTGAATTCTCACTTTCATCTCTGGTATAGATCTCTCCTTCTTTCTTTCTAGTCCCTTGCGGCGTTTTTGGTATGAGATTAGGCCCCCGACATTCCGGCGTGCTTTCATTTTGACCCCTGGCGGCAAGTGAAAACAAGGGTACAGCCCATCAAGCCCATCACTTTCTTTCTTTTTATATGCATTGATTTTTTGCCCTCCGAAGAATAGAATATTGCATTGAGAAGATCTACCCTTTACAATGCAACTGCTGTCTCTTTCCACCACGGTCCAAGAATAGTGTGAAGGGGGGGGGGGGCATGAGACAAGTTGACAAAAGCCAGTAACAGTCAGTTTGCAATAGCTATCAACCTAGTACATGATGGATGGATGACTCGGATACCCTTCACGACCTGTCCCGTCAAAAGAGTCCCACAAAAATATTGCAGCTACAGATGCCATTTTAATATCATATAACTCGAGGGAACCATGGACATACTTAGCAATTTCTCAGGGAACTATCAGCTTTGGCTTATGCAGAGTCAGCCCTTCAGATTTAACCTTGTGCTGCACAATCACACACGTGGCCGCCGACTCAAAGACGAGAAGGAAAATGATGCAGAGTCGATTTAGGTACCGAAGGTGCCCGGTTGAACCCTTCCTTAACCCTGCTCGAGCCTAGCAGACTGGAACCGTTTCCAGATATCAACGGCATGCAAAAGCATACTGAGTTGACGTCAGAGAGTCAATTTTAAAGAGGAGACACCTGTTCTAAGAGACGATCAGTGAATACTACCTATGTTATCCTCCGAGCAAGGTTTAGCAAGCCTCCTAAATTATCTCTCTTTGATCCGCCCAAATGAATACAAAGACGAAACTAGCAAGCTGTCAATGTTTGAACTTGGACTATAATGCGTTTTCCTTTTATGGTATGCTCGATATGAATGTAAACGATAAATTTAGCACTAATATTAGCAGCCCTAATCATGCTAATTTAACCCAAAAACTAAAAAGAAAACTATATAACCTCCACAAAACTGTGCCAAACAACCCATTTGAAGTTTAAGATTACCAGAGCAACCCATAAAAACATTTCATTGTCTAGGAGAATGTGGTTACTAGCCAAAGAATAGTAGACCATACTGCCAGTTATAAAAGCATTGAAAAGCAATTTTCCTGGAGCAATCTCATGCGTTTGAATGACATGAGATTGCATCATCTTACTGAAGATCATGAGTCATTAAAGAACTGGAGGAAAAGGCTCGGCATAAAACAGGACATCTTTCATTTGCTCTGTGAAGCGTCCAATGGGATCAAAGAAAACATAGCCCTATCAGATATTATCAGATGATTAACTTAACATCTATGTCATCACGTGTTCTCATCATAAGCAAAATGAGACAAGCATGCACCCAGATTGAAGCAGGAACGACCAGTTCACAACATAGACTCGTGTATAACTGTATGCAACACCGAGTATGGGAGGCAGGGAAAACAGGTGGTTTATGACAACTAGGTCATCAATTGTGCGGAAAACCAATGACCAGTTGTAAAATTAAGCACGAATGCAATGGCAACATCCAAAAAATCACCCATACTGATGGAAAAAAGGATAAAATGATGGCCAGTTATAACAAATAAGATGGTATGATCAAGGAACAGTCAAGTTACGCCATTAAAAAAAGACAATGAATAGCAGTACAAACTTATCCAGAACTGATAAAACTTATGGATCATATATTTAAAACAAATTTCCAGTCCTGATCCGACAGCATCACATGAGATAAACTAACATCACATTGGATAGGCAGCAGCAACTGCAAACCCTTTCCTTTATTGTACTTAGAAAGGAAATTACATTATCAAGTATCTACTCAACACAGTACCCTCTACTTACCCGAAAAAAGTGCACACTTCTATAGTTTTCTTCAATAAATAGAGCAACTGTTATGTGCATGTCTGGTGCTGTTGTGTTTTACTCATTTCACTATTCTGCAGCGATTTTAGTATCAATCTGCAAAACACTTTCATTAGCACCTTTCTCACCAAAGCATCCTGCTGCAAGTTCCCAGCATCCTCATGAGTAACAGCGCTTCCCTTTAAAAACTTCTTCAGCATGGGGCTATCAAATTGGCCCTTCACCATCTTACGGAGATTATGGCCTTTTCGAAAGAAACAAATGCTCTAATGTTTTATAGCTATCGATGTGGAATACACAGTTTTGGGTGAATAAGAAAATATACATACACAAGACTGCAGATGCTCATCTACCCACAGCCAGCTTTGCTGGTATAACAAGACATTTTAAAAACAAGCAGTGTACCACTCAGCTACAGATTGGATATAAATTCCTTCCAGAGCTCACGCCATCTTATAAAAATTATCACATGCAATTGATTGCTTAGCTCCCTCCATCTTATAAAAATTATCACATGCAATTGATTGCTTCACTATGAATCTGAGTTAAGAATGGATGAGGATGCCTTTTCTGTATTTCTCCCTGAAGCAATAGGCGAAACTCCAGAAGTTTGGTGAGACGAAGATGAAGGAGGAGGAGCTGAAGCTGCAAATGTCGAGAGTGCGCTGATATTACTACTGACATTGATGCTGCTTCCGCTATTGGACCCATCGACTGCTGCCTTCGGAGGAGGTGGCCTCTCAATCTCCATAATCCCTTCAAGCATCTGCACAATTTTCCCCATAGTCGGCCTATGTGATGGTTGCTCCTGGATGCACCAGAAACTAACCTGGATTACCCTCATGACTTGCTCCATGTTTATTTCTTGATCAGCGCCAAACAGCCTCTTGTCTATAATGTTCTCGGCATTGCTCTTCTCAAACTCCTCATAAGCCCACAGGGAGAATTTCTTATTGTTGGTTTCGACGGAAACATGAAAATTCCTCCTCCCACTCACTATTTCCAACAAGACCATCCCATAACTGTAGACATCTGACTTGGAAGTTATCGGGAGATTCGCAAGCCACTCAGGCGCCAAATACCCTCTTGTGCCTCTCACGCTCGTCAAGGTGCGGTACCGGTGATCCTTGGGGTTTATGAGCTTTGCGAGGCCGAAATCTGACACTTTAGCGCCGTAGTTTTCATCCAAAAGAATATTCTCAGGTTTTATGTCACAATGAACAATGCAGTCTCGACATTCTTCATGAAGATATGTGATTCCCCTTGCAGTCCCAAGGGCAATACTAAACCGTTGCTCCCAATTCAACCACTTCCCTGAATTTTCTTCACTAGTAAAGAGGAAATCATCCAGAGAACCATTTTTCATGAACTCATAGACTAAGAGCCTGTGACGTCCCTCCGAGCAAAAGCCAATCAACCGCACCAAATTCAAATGGTGCGTGCTACTTATGGTTGCCACCTCCATCCTGAATTGCTTCTCCCCTTGTTCAATCCCCTCTAGCTGCTTAACTGCAACTACTGTTCTATTAGTGAGAACTCCTCTATAAACAGCCCCAAATCCTCCTGCACCCAGTTTCTCCTTGAACCCTTTGGTTGCTCTTTGAAGCTCTTTGTATGTGAACTGCACTGGAGCCCCGGAGGCATACTCAAGGAGTGTATACTGAGATGACAATTGGCCAAACTTGGTACTATTTCTAAAACACGACCACCACAGACCACCCTCCAAGAGGATTAAACCAAGAGCTGTAGCCAAAATCACAACCACTACCAACCAAGCATGAAGTCTCCATCCCTTGTTGCCAGTTCCCTTCAGAGACGATGGGTTCGCAACTACTGGGCCGCAAACTTTGACGTATGACTTGCTCGGCAATGCCGGATTCTCATAACCACTGACAAAATCCACAGATTTCAAGTAACACAGCCCTGTCCCATCAGATAATGAAGTTGAAGCCATACAAGAACCACTCACAAGACAATTTAACCTACATGCGGATATACCCACAAAGAAAACTTGTGAGGACAGCTCAGACGAGTAGGTCAAGAACATAGCATGATCCAGTTCCAACATCGTTGCACTCCCCGGACAATCCTCTATGTTTACTTTCCTCTTGCACCCTTTTCTGATATCGTTCGGATCGACTGGCTCGAAATTCTGGCTTGGGCACCCACACACCGGGCTCGAGTCGTTGTAACTGCAGATACCCAGATTCCCACAGTACCCAAAGACCTTGCACTGATCAAGAGCTTCCCACCTCAAGGTCATAGTCCCACTATTCCTCGCCGAGCTAAAAATCTTCAAATTCCCATCAGAACCCAACCTCAGAAGCCTCAAAATATCGGTCCCTTCCGCGTAATCACTACTGTAAGCTATGATCGCATAACTACTCAAAGAAGGGTCAGATATCGCCAGAATCCCTACAGACTGCAATTCCAGGGTGGGATCAGTCAGATTCCCCTGGATCGACGAATTCACCCCTTGATTCCAATACACGATACTATTATTCCACCGAAGGGTCAGATTCCCAATGCTCGAAAGATTAAAGGAGTACAGCCCACTACGCAGGGTCTGACCGACGGTGAAATTCTGCGATGGCACGATCGTGTCGGTCGGGTGATCGAACGACGACCAGACCGAAGACGTGCCGTTCCGGAGCAACAAGTTGCCCGTATCGTCAAGATAAGCTGAGGTCACTCCCTTGCCGGCCGTGTTGGACTCCCAGACGGTGGAGCCCGACCCGTTGACGAGCCGGAGGTTGCCGTCGGAGAGGAACTGGAGGGACCCGGCGGAGTCGACGGCGGAGACGGTGGACCAGACGACGACGGCGGAGCCGCCGGCATAGGTGATGGCGGCGACGAAGGAGGAAGGGTCGGCGGCGGCGGGGACGAAGCCGAGAGAGAAGGTTTGGTTCGGAGAGGACCAGGAATGGCTGATGTTGGAGGCTTGGAGGGTCGAGCCGAGGGAGACCTGGGCAGAGACCGACGGGCAGAGACAGAGGAGAGGGAGCAGGATGAGGAGGAGGGATCGGGCCGCGACGGCGGAGGACATCGCTTGCTGCGGCGCGTTCATCGGCAGGGACGGCGGAGGAGCATGCAAGTAGCCCTTCTGGCGCGGGGCGTGTGAAGAGTGGGAATTCGTGCTGGACGGTGACGGTTGTGGCTGTGGTTGTGGTGGTGGTGGTGGGTGGTCGTCTCTGCTCTTCGTCTCCTCCTCCTTCCGTGGAAGGAAGACATTGGACGAGGTAAGACGGGCGGACAGGGGCAAGTCAGAGGTCCAACTTCGCTTGCTGGGTCTGGTCAGCCGCGGCTAACACGGCACCAGAAAATTCCTCCGGCGACTTTTCTCATCTCCATCTTTCTTTCTCTATTTTGTTTTTTTATTTATTTTTGTTCTTGCTTCTGAGATAAATTAAACTTCGCATTTCATTTATTGAACTTTGGTCTTACACTATTTATTAAATCATCGGCCAGGTACCTCGTACGTCATGTTTCTCTACGAAATTAGTAAATTTGATAACCATCTAAGGGTGGACGTTTTTTTTTAATGGTCTCTGAGGGTGGGCGCTTTGACCACTCAATCATGAATGCTTTGTGAATGGAAAAGCGAACGAGGTTTTTTGGCCAATGAAGAAAGTCATTATGATAAAAAAAAGAGGTAGTTGTGGCCACGACCTATTGATATCAACCGACTTTTGATTTTTACAGGGATTCAAGCTCGAACGAAAGGCGCTTAAAGGCTTACGGCCAGACACATGCCACCTTTTGAGCCTTTTCCTTCGTGCTATTGCTATGCTTGGGAAATGAGGGGGAAGTAGGAGCATGAAATTTGCGAAAAATTCAAATAAGGGATATAAAATAGATATTATTTTAAATAATGACTCAAAATATCTTATTTTTTAAAATAAAGAAAATAAAGATGTAAAGTGACTGTATCAATTTCAACAAAATGGCCTAAACTCACTGTGTGGTGAAGTGCAATTTCATCTTTTTAATTTTTTCTGTCTTCTTTTTAAAAAAAAACAAACTTAAAAAAAAAAAAAGACATGAAAGGGAGGGCTCTCTCTTGCATGTGGATGTGGGCATTGCCTCATTGGTGGTGGAGCGGTGGTGACGGCTAGTGAGGTTGCCGTCCTCTCCCGTTTCTAGTGTGGCCCTAATCGTGCATTTGGTCAACAAGGGTTGTCGACCTTGTCCAAGCACTGGCAAACCCACCAGCTGCTCCCTTCCTTTTGTATTTTTTTTTTAAACTTTTACTTTTAAAAAAAAAATATAATTTAATTAAAAATGTGTTTGAATGAAAATACTTCTAATCGATCGAAATATTTTATTGGTCAGTAAAATTAAATCTTTGCTTAAAATAACTATAATAACTTTTAGACTCTTATTTAAAAAAAATGATGATACTTTATATTCTTATTTGGAATTTTCTTATCAAATTTAAATGGAAAGCGAAAAAAGATTAACTTTTTTTCTTGTCAATTGGAGAGGAAGACTATATATTTTTTTGAATTTTTAGTATTTCTTTCTAATTTTCCTCCCTCCTGCACCCAAAACAAAAGCCCTTTTTTTCTTGTTCTTTAATCATGTAAATGTATTGTATATTCATTACACTTTTTACGTTTATTTTTTATATATTATTTAATTAATATTTATTTAACAGTATAATTTGGGTGAAAAGTACTAATGAGAAATAAAAAAAAAAAAAAATTTAACTACTAGTTAGATGTAACAAGGATTGCTTAATGATTATTATTAGGCATAGTTAAGCATTGCTTTTAATCAATAAATTAATTTTTTTTTAATAATTTTATTGATCATATATGAAAATAAAAGTAGACATATCAACAATGTAACTATGCGATGCCTTTATATCATGGAAAATAAATAATATGAAAAGTATTTTCTTAAAAAATACTTGTATTATTTATAAAAATGAAAAGAAAAGAAAATTTATATCATGAATGAAAATATATAGATATAAATTGTATTGATAATGAAAATATTTTTAATTAATTAATTAATTATTTAAGTGATGGAAACGATTAATTTTATAAAAATAAATTTAAATCATTCATTTTTCATGGAAATGTAGTTTACTTGTTTTCAATGAAAATCAATTTTCATTATTTGCCCATCTTAATTTTTTTTTCACCCGACACGAAACAGAAACAATCGAGGGTAAAGAAAAAAAAAAAAAAAGCCAAAATCTCGAGAATTACTTTCTTTCTCACATCTTCTTCGCGAGACTCCACCTTGCAAAATGCCGATCTTTTCCTATCCAACCGGCGCAGGAGTTCTCAGATCCAAACTCGCCTGACTCCGCCGGGGGAAGATTCGACGCCGCCTCGGAGATCGCCGTTGTCGTACGGATTCCGCCTGCTCCGGAGGGCCCGGAATCGCGCTTGAATTTCATGGTAATCTTCTCAATTTTCCGTTCTCTCGCCGGAAGAACGACGAGGCTCCGGCGACGGCCGGCCAGTCGGTCGTTCGGTTGCGATTCTCCCCGGAGTTGTGATTGACGCTTCGGCGTCGCTGTGCAGTCCTCAGGGGATTGATCGGCGAAGATGATGGCCGAAGATCTGGGCGTGGAGGCCAAGGAAGCCTCGGTCCGCGAGGTCGCCAAGCTGTTGCCGCTGCCCGAGCTGTTGCAGTCCATCGCCTCGATCAAAGCCGATTACATCGCGCGGCAACAGGTTGTACGCGAATCCGAATGTCCGAATTCGAACTGCTTGTTTTGATTTGGGCGGTGATTTTCGGTCTCTTTTGAAATACTTTTTGTTTGCTATATAATGTTGCTGTCTTCCACATTGCTAGGCGAATGATGCACAGCTCAGTACAATGGTCGCCGAGCAGGTACATTCCTCATATGCGTAATTTGCTTTCGCTTTGGTTATCTCATGCTGTTTTCTGTTGTCATTTGGGATCTTGATGTAGTCTGCGGTGTACTTGAGCATATGCTGATTATGTTCCACCCGTTGATTGCAGGTTGAGCAGGCGCAGTCTGGGCTTGAATCTCTTTCTTTTTCTCAGAAGACTATAAACCAGCTGAGGGAGAACTTCGTTTCTATTGAAGAGTATGGGGTCTCTTTTTGCCGATAGGACAGATTGTCTATTACCACATTCGGAATATAAATAGAGCAGAGATTGGCGGTTTTCCTAGGAGAATTTTCTGGCGTCTGTTAATGGCTAGTTCATACTACTATCAGTGTATCTTTAGCTCATGCCTTTGGTTGTTGGCCTCTTGTATCAGGTTATGTCAAGAATGTCAAACATTGATTGAGAATCATGATCAAATTAAGATTCTGAGCAATACCAGGAACAACTTAAATACAACCTTGAAGGTCAGTCCTTTTCTTGGCATTACAATGATCAGATTGTCAATCGTTGTCATTTGTGGACTCAGGCAGCCACCATGTGGATTCTTTTTCCCTTCCTAAACTCCTAGGTCTGATGAGAGTGAAGTCATGAAAGCCAAAAGACTTTCTTCTTCCCTTGCTTGACCTATTAAAAGACTAAGTTTAGCCTTTGTCACCACTATTAGATTGTGCCTTCATCTAACATTTTTAGCTTCTGGAGCATGTGGTAGTGGCCTCCCAAATTTTTTTAGGTATTAGAGTAAAAGTTCTTGAGTTCATCTTTCCAGGCTCTTTGTTTGCCTCCCTAATTGTATATTTCCACGCGTCAATCTCCCGCCAAATTCCAGCCTATTCATGGAGTGTTGCAACATTTAAACACTAAGTAACAAACCCATCTAGCAAGTTATGCTTTTATATTAGATGGTCATGGTTGGCAAAATTTTTTTACTACCTTATATTCTACTTGCCATCTCAATGATGGAAGGATCTGGCTACTTAATTAGTCTAAATGATCTATTTTTAGAAGGCTGTTGTCCAATAGAGTGTGTGTTTGAGCTACTCATATAGCAGCTTTACTATGGAACGCTTATTTTTTTATAAATAAATAAATATATATTGCTGCTAAATGACCTGTAGGTAAGATTGGATAGCACTGAAGGTCTTGAAATATTCATTTAGAATACAAAGATGGCTACTGTACTAGAACCAAAATGTCATCAATCTTTATCAATCTGCAATTTTTTGGTGTCTTTGGACCTTTGTCCATCCCTTCAATAGTTATTGGCAAACTGATGGATTTGTTGGTCAAATGCAGGATGTAGAGGGCATGATGTCCATTTCTGTTGAAGCAGCTGAAGCCCGGGATTCCTTGAGTGATGATAAAGAGTTGATTAACACTTATGAAGTTAGTGTTTTTCAATAAATTTCAAGTGCAATGACTTGATTTTATGTGAAAATGTACTTACATGCTCATTTCTACTTTCAAGAGGTTAACTGCTTTAGATGGCAAGCGAAGGTTCGCATTAGCTGCGGCAGCATCACATAGAGATGAGGTTGGCAGACTGAGGTTGTCTTTCATTCTCTTGTTCATCATGGATATCTAACATAAATATAGGAAATGATAGTTAAAAGCAATAACTTCAGAGGTCTTTTCTGCTCTGAATTTTTTTAATGATCATTTATATTGGGGATGAGGATCAAGTACTTCAATCTTAGTTATCATTCCATTGCAGTTTGCAAAAAAAGATAGAGGTTATAGTTGCCCATGTAGTCAGATATTGAAATAAGGAAGCTGCTTACTTTCTGTTGAATGTTGGCATAGGCATTTCAAAGCAATCAATTTATGAAGTTGATGATCTCTATAATTTGTTATTCAATACTGCCACACTTTTGATGATTGCTATTATGTTAAGGGTTCTCTATGTTATGCTGATCACAAGAAAATATCTCTAAGTTACGTTTGGTCCTTGAGATAAAGATTGACTCTCTTCCTCTTAGCTTTTGCTTGTAAGATGGGAAACCTGTAATCATAAATACTTTTGGCATGCAACTCTTTTGTTTGTCAGTTGAATGACTTTCTTATGATGCAATGATTTTTCTGATTTCCTCTTTTATTACCAGAGAATATTTTGAAGATGTAGATCGCACATGGGAGACATTTGAGAAGACATTATGGGGCCATATCTCTAACTTTTATAAACTTTCGAAAGAGAGGTAGGTATTCTTTTACTTGAAGATTAGAAAGACTTATTATGCTCTTTTTATTGTCTGTTGTCCTAGAGACTAGGGGTTATTCATGCATTTCACGCTAATGTTTGTAATTTATATAAATTGTGCTAAGCTAATTACTTAAAGTTGCACTTTGATTGTTGTGGATTGCACTTGAGATTTGTGTGTTGCTTTAATGGATTGTACTATCATTCCATTCGCCTTGCTATTTGACTCTGACCAGGAGTTCAACATGGATTAGTGTGTTGGACATTGTGTTAAATGAGACATTTAAGGGTTCTTGGTCTGCGCGGTTGGGGAGAGTTTCCTCCTAATCTTGGCTGAATGAGATAAATGATGACGTTTTTGCTTCTTCTCTTGCTTTTCCCACTTCTGCTTGATAAGCATATGTGTTCCCATTCTGGCTATGGGAGATGAACTCGATTGATGCTGAATACTAGTCATAGAAACATATAGTATGATGCAAAATACTATTAAAATTTGGCTTTCCTGTAATAACTGGGAAGATGTTTTTATTGGTAAGAAATTATGGAATAATTTTACATGACTTCCCATGTTAGTGATCATATGCCTTAAAGGATTTGAGGAACTTGTATTGTATAAAAGTAACACGTGTTAAAACCAGAACTCACTCCAAAGATACTGTTGATCTTTAGGTCAATCAAATAGCAAAATATTATTGCCAGTAATAGAAAAAGATGTCATCCCTGGAGGTTTTATAATATTGCATTTATGTAGCATTTGCATGAATTTACAATGGAGAGTATGTTTTTCCATATTTGGAAGATAGTTAGATATTAGCTACTTGATGTATTGTTAATTGCCTCAAGAGAGGAAGAAGGATAACAAAGAGGCCTTTTCGGTGATTCTATTACCTCCTTGAGGACATTTTACAGTATCTTTAGATGCGTTTGCCGACAAATTATGCACTCATGAGTTCCATGACTTCCAATTATATAGGGATTTTGTATTAAAAGTCCCATGTGCTAAAAGTAAAACTTAAAAGCTACAAGCTAAAACCTGAACTCACTCCAAATATACTGTTGATCTTTAGGTTAATCAAATGGGCAAAATTATCAAAGATATCATCCCTGGAGGCCTCACGAGATTGCATTAATGTAGCACCTCAATGAATTTATAGGCTTTATATATTTGGAAGATAGTTTGATATTATCCTTCCTTAAGAGAGAAGGAAGGATAACAAAGAGGCCTTTTCTGTGTTTACGTCCTTGATGACATTTTGCTTATGGGACATAGGAATAGATGCCTTTGCTTACAAATTACTGCTTGTACTCCTTAGTTTTCAAGAGCCAAACATATATACATTGCATCCTATACCTCTTTGATCTAGAACTGACCACGTACTTATGCATTGTCTTTTGCAGCCCACAAACTCTGGTCCGTGCTTTGAGGTATGTTCTGGGAGGGCGTGTTCTGTCAATGTTATTGATCTAAGGCTGTTGCCTCCCATTATATCACTTTTGTAATCTTTTTCTGTCATGTATTTTGGCAGCAAGACTGCTACGACTTGTTGCATATTTAAGATAATCAGTTCAACATGGATCTATGATAACCCAAGACTAATTTGTTGGGATGATGTGGTGGTGACTTATAATCGATAGCGACGTGAAACTGACCAATCTAATATGACGGCCAAGAAGAAAGCTGACCAATCTAATACAATATGTAAAAAGAAGCTGTTAATAGTAGGTGCACGTGAAGCAGGTTCTTGTTTGCAGACACAGAAGTTCTTGAGCAAGAGCAATGAGCTTGATTCTTTCTAATTTCTAATGTAATTTAACTCTACGTATGAAGCCATGATGTTCTTTCACCAAATTATGTTACATAGGGTTGTTGAAATGCAAGAGATTCTCGACCAACAACTTGCTGAGGAAGCAGCTGAGGCTGAGGGTGGTGGCGCAATGGCATCAATTGCAAATCCACGTAGAAGTGCCAAGTAACTCTTTTTAAATGATATTATCTGTTTTACTTTCAGCATTATCATTTTTGGTCTTCTTGAAAGCAGTATTGGCTCTTTGATATATCGAGTTAGATGCATTTTAACTTGATTCAACAAGAATTTGTACTGTAACAATTATGGTGATTAATAACATTTAGGTATCTGTTTCCTCATTGCTTGCAGAAAATCTACCAATTCAATGGCTTCCTCCCAAAACCTTACACAGCAGAAGTTGAAGGTTCAGGGAAAAGGGTACAAGGATAAATGCTATGAGCAGATAAGAAAAACGGTGGAAGAACGTTTCAACAAGCTTCTGACAGTGGTACTTTAAAGATGCCTGTCTTTTGTGATTAAAAAAGAAGAGATGTTCAAATATTTCAGCTGTGTGGTATCTTATTGTGTTGTCTGGTGTCCATCAGCTTGTGTTTGAGGACTTGAAAGCAGCCTTGGAAGAAGCTCGTATGGTATGCTAAACTGATCTGCTGAATCAAAGAACTGATAATTCTATTTTGATTTGTTTTATTGATAGGTTCATCTTATGATATGATCTTTAACTAAATTTTGCTTATCTCAGCATTGGAATTGCTTAATCTAATTGATCAGACTTGTTAAGGGCCTTTTTCGCCAAACTGGTGTCCTTGTTCAGTTGATTATTATTTACATCGTTGGTGATGTGTGTAGCCTTTCTTTTCTACTAGGTAATCCAATACCCTTAACCTCCTGGCTGTCTTTGCAACCCTACCTCCTTTATCAGAGCAGTCATTTAGGGGCCTTAGCTGGTGATCCAGAGTGTTTCCCTCTTGATGATCTTTGTCACCCCCCCACTTCTGCTTTTTTTTTTTTTCCCTCGAAAGAAAAAAAGAAAGGAATGTGTCCTTTTTTAGGGGTCTCAAAGGTGTGTTGGGACACATAAGAACTCTTGAATGGAAATGGAAAAGAGATGTGACTCTTATGTTAGCCGATGAATATTGTTGTTCTTGTTTCTTTTGTATCAATGTTGCCATGCTCAGATGATAAGTGTTCTTTCTGTTATTTTTCCTATTTGAGTTGGTTTGTAACTGTTAATTTGACACTTCCTTTTCATGTGGAGATTGGAGAAGAGCTGGGTGATATATATGACTATGTGGCTCCCTGTTTTCCTCCAAGGTTTGTGTTCTAACAATTTAGCTTATCTTTATCAGTATTATGGTCGATTTGATTTTGATGATCATGTTAGGACATCTTTTCAATCTTAAAGTTGGTGCATATTGGGGTATGGATTTCAGCCTGACTTGTCCATGTATCAAGATGAGGATAAGTGGTCTTTTTGTATAGATCTAGAAAACTTGAATGGCAGAACTTTATTCTTTATATGTTTTTTGGCCAGCTTTAGTTCTTTGTTTTATGAAAACACAAAGTTAGGTGCATATTCACTGACAAAACTTGCACAGTTTGACACGGACTTGCAATTGTTGAGCTTGAGATGTAGTGTCCCCATTCACACACCTGCACCATGTCATGTCCGATAGACTTGAGTACCACCTTTTAACATTAGGGTTGGAGTACCAGATCATTGTTAGTATGACTAATAGATCTGAAAACTTTACTCTTATATTGTTTCTTTGTTGAGATTACAATGGTTCTTCTTGAAGGTCACCTCATGTTTTTTTCATGGCCCATTAACAATATAAAGACTGCTATTTATAATTTTAACTTGATCCTGTTTTGACTGTTGGGGTTCGATTTTTATGTAAAATCAATAGTATAGGTCAGAAGATGCATTTGGCATACCTAACATAACTCAATTGTCATTGGCTGGATGAAGTAGACATTTACATGCAACCTGTCTCTTCACCAGTAACCTTTTAATCTCTCTGATCAGATAATATGTGCAAGATTCAACTGCTAGATTTCCATTTTGCTTTCTTTTGTATTATAAATGACTTTTGTGATCACATTGGCACCTTTTGCATGTGACCCCACACACATATGTATCATTTTATCATGTTGGTTATAGGTTTTTTTTTTCCGGTGCTATTTATATTCACTGAGCCTCAAAACCAATCTATCCATGTGAAAAACTGCCTTTTACCCCATAATTTGAAGACTTGTTCTGCATACATCTAAATTGATTCTACTTGCTCTCTGTATTGTGTTTCAACTACAAGTCTGCTGTGATTCTTTTTCCGTGATGTCCTTCTATAGAGACAAATTGTTATTATTTTTGTCTTATGGGCAGATATGAAATATTCCAGCTCATGGTGAATTTGTATACAGAGCGGTTCATTCAGATGCTTAGATTGCTCAGTGACCGGGCAAATGAATTAACAAATATAGAGATATTAAAGGTACTCTTTTCTCATGCACAGCAACATCATCCTATGCATGTTCCTTAGTTTCAATATTCAAGACAGGACACAACTATTTGCCTTAAATTGAAGTACCTTCATTCCCATGAGTCTGCCAAAAAGCTTTATTTTTCCAGTTATGCAAACAGATCAATCACATGTTTTTCTATTAGCACCAAATTATCATCTTTTGTTTTAGAAACACAGAAAATTGGCATATTCTGGAGTTCCTAGTTGTCTGCCACCTCTCTCTCTCTCTCTCTCCCCCCCCCCCCCCCAATACACGTGTGCTTTTTTGCCGTCATTTTGGAGTGATAAATGTCTTTTGATTTTTGGGTCATCCACAGCAAAGCCCCTGAAATGTGGGATTTGTAGCAGTACAGTATGCCCCTAAAGTTTGGGATGTGGCAATAGATCATTGCATTTTGCGAAAAACCTTGAACAATTGAGGCTTAACTTAATGAATTCAAGAGTTTTTACGATGCATCATCTTCAAAGAAGAGAAGAATAACTGAAATTTGATATGACTCTGTTGTCCAATTCCAATCTCGTTTATATTGCTCCAGCTACGTAGTGTCAAATTTTAAAGAAACTGGCAGAAGCTTTAGTTTTGAAAAAGGGTATCTCAATCAGCACTTAATATTATTCCTCAGTGAATATTAGTTACCACCAGACAGTTGTTTTCAGTACTTTTTGCTGCCAACACTTTTAACAGATTAAGGAATCTCCAGCAACAACTTCAGTTTGTGAATGGTGGTTGGTTAATTATGAAGTGATGCCTTTTTGGCACTCTTTTTGGGGGAAAGCAGGTGCACAATAGCGATACATCAATGTTTTAAAAAAGAGGGCAATCAATCTGTAAATACTCGTGATCTTTTCCAGCAACCTCAGTAAAATCAAAGTCCTGAAGAAGTTACTATATGTGCCCTGTCCCTGGAACCCTGAGAACACCTTAGAGGTAGATGTGATAGTCTACTTGGAAATAAATGCTAACCATTAAGTTGAAACACTAGTTTGTAATTTCATGCAAGAAATTAGCAGTATTTTTTTTTATGTGATCTTTTTTGATTGGTAAACAACAATTGATTAATACACTACATATTGAGAAGGGTAGCTCAGTGCCACATTGCAATCTTTAGGGGTCATATTATTGCGCCTTTTGTTACGTAGGAGTTCAATGCAAGTAAGATTCTTTTTGGGGGGACTATGATATGGCTTGTATGGATAAGTCACCTGTTATTATTTCATTAGTTGATTATGATGCTGATAAAGTGCTTCTAGGTAACTGGTTGGGTAGTTGAATACCAAGATAATCTGATTGGGCTTGGTGTTGATGAGTCCCTGTCACAAGTTTGTTCTGAGAGTGGTTCCATGGATCCCCTTATGAACTCATATGTTGAAAGAATGCAAGCTACTACACGGGTGAGTTTATGTCTGGCACTCCTTATTTTTGGATTATGGACTGGTCTTTTTGACTTTTAGAAGCCACTTCATCTTGGAACCATGTTTTACTTTATGTATCTTTGCAGAAATGGTATTTAAATATTCTCGAGGCTGATAAGAAGCATCCACCAAAGAAAACTGAAGATGGGAAGTTGTATACACCAGCTGCTGTTGATTTGTTCAGGATTCTAGGAGAGCAAGTTCAAATTGTCCGAGACAATAGCACTGATCTAATGCTATACAGAATTGCTTTGGCTGTTATCCAGGCGAGTTTGGCTGAAATATTTTTAAATCAGTTGCTCTAATGTCACTTCTTTGCAGTTTCTTTCTACAGCCCAAATCGGACCCAAAAAAAGATATTGGAATTGTGCAACTACATAACTGAGTGATTATCTATGTAATTGTGCAACCACAGTATGGCTTGTCTCTCTTTTTGGGTCATCATCTCAAACTGTCTCTAGTTGAGACATTCTAGTAAGGCGTGCATAACTAAGCGATTATCATTTCATATGGACCATTTAGACATGCCATTATTCTTAGGCTACTAGGAGTGTATGGTTGTGCTCTGTCTACACCTTGAGACAGACATCATTAAGTGAGGCTGTTATTCTTGCAGAACTAAAGCATTATAATTGTTGGTTCAGAGAGATAATTTGATGTCAATAAAAACTATGTGGGCCTAATAGGAGCTGGCATAGATATGCAATAATGTCTTTAGGTATCTTGACTTCCTTGCAACTAACAAGTAAGGAGATCAAATGGGAGACTGTATGTACACCCCAAAACTATGTGGGCCTAATAGGAGCTGGCATAGATAATGTCAGTTGATGCCTTAAGTGCTGTGCCTACACTCCAAAACCATGTGAACTTCCATAATATTGGACAGGAACCTGCTGTTGTTGCATATCATATTTCAGGTTCTCCCTTTTTGGTCTCAATGGTTTGTTCAACTCACCATTAGGTTTATCACCAAAATGATTGCTATCCTGCATTCAATCTTGGATGCTTTTCTGTTCTTCATGTGGTCTTATTGTATTTTGCCTTGTGATTTTGCAAATTTTACATCTTGAATGACTTATAGATTATCTTTTTCAATCTCTTCTTGCAGGTTATGATTGATTTTCAAGCAGCAGAAAGACAGAGACTTGAGGAACCAGCTTCTGAAATTGGTTTGGAATCACTATGTGCGATGGTTGGTCCCTTTAAAGAAAATGGCTTTTCTCCTCTCTCCAGATGTTGTCACATGCTTGTGTTTTAGAACTTATGTTTCCCTTTCCTCTCTAACAGATAAACAACAATTTGCGCTGCTATGACCTTGCAATGGAGCTAAGCACCAGCACTATGGAAGCGCTTCCACAAAATTATGCAGAGCAGGTTGGCCTTCATCTCCATGCTGCATGTTTTAACCCAATATTAGGGATAAGTAGGTTTTATACTTCAGTGCTGTTCCAATGGGTCATTACAACTCCGGGTTGATGTCAATTTTCTAAAAATGTTGGCATATTGGCTGCATAAACCTTTGTATCAGAAGTCGGGGGGAAAAGGTGCTTTATCTACATTGTAAGCAGATCAACTTATGCATGTAGAAAATGTAGAGCTTGATATATTGTTGCTGCTTGTAGCATATGCCTAGAAGGTTGTATTGCCAGATGCAATGTAAAAGAATTGAACACAAGATTAGCGATCAATCCTTAAGCATTTCAACTGTGATAGTCGTTACATCAGCCAGGTGACCAGCAAAATTATGAATTGTGTACATTGGTATACTCCAGTATGACAACATTGAAAGGAACTGAAGGTGTGCCAATCTTCTGAAGAATGGTAGATCCATACTAAGTATAACATGACCTGATTAATCTTGGCACTGTGGTACTGTGCACCCACAATGAAAGGCACTTGCATCCATAACAATTTGTGCATTAAAGATGTATTGTATCTGCATTAATATTTTCTCTTGTAATTGCTAACCTTTTGAATGCATTGACAGGTCAATTTTGAAGACACATGCAAAGGGTTCTTGGAGGTTGCAAAGGTATACTGATGCTCATGAATAATATTACCCTATATAATTGTGATACCTGGACACATACCCATACTGAACTGTTGTAACGAGTCCAAGAACTTGATATTAGACTGTCTGTTCTATTTGACTCGTGCTTGGCAGATTCTTTTAGATCACTCTGCATATCTTAAAATAAGTAAAGTCTATGATCAATTTCCCTGCTACTCCGGGTATAGTAGCAGTTGTGATGCATCTTTCTGGGCTTCTGAAGCTGCCAACTGAAGGCTTGTAGTTTAATGGCAGGAAGCTGTCCATCAAACTGTTAGTGTTATATTTGAAGATCCCGGAGTGCAAGAGCTGCTTATTAAGCTTTATCAGAGAGGTAAAGTGAATATACCAGCTTGATTATGTACTTTACAGATTGTTTACTCACAGCATAACTGTATTTTTGGAGTGACTTATTCTTTTAGCCTTTTGCTTAAACCTCTTATTGTAGCATTTCAGTTTGAATATTATTTATCATTGAACAGTCTAGCCCTTTGAAATTATCTTATAACTGTATATCTACTGTTTACTATTGACAGCTAGAGTTCTTTGTACTTATTTTATTTTTGAAAGAACTACTTTTGTGGATAGCTCAAAGCAACTTTTGGACGATCTAAACACACCCCAGAAATTCTCGTGGGGCTAGTTGATTTTCCTTTTTCTTTTGGGGGATGAGAGATTGCATAGGTGGATTTGTCTGCCGAGTTTTCATGTTAGGCAACATAAACTGGGGATTTCTATCAATTATCTTGAAGTTTGCTGAAAGTTTTCAATATTCTCACATCATTTAAGCTTCTTTTTTTTTTGGCGCAATCACTGGGTTGCTATATTAATCTTCTAGTGCAAAAAGTAGTCGCCACCATCATAATGAATCTATCAAATGTTACTTTTTTCAGTTAAGCACTTGGAATCTGTTTTTGCTATTTTTATTTTCACAAATCATATCATGCAACAAATTTTACTTGTCAGAGTTACTGTCTCCATTTTGAAAGTTGTAGTTTTCACTTGTTATTAGTTTCAGCAGGCCTTATTCGCACTGTGCTTGGCTATCACTGTGAATATGGGTTTCCTATCTTGACAAACGCTCTAAATGGTTTTGTGCCAAAGCAGCTTATCAATTCAATTTACTCCAACAGGGGGCTGTATCCATTTTAATAATCTTTCTCAATTTGATTCTTGTGTGTTTTTTGCCGTCTTCCTCTTGGTGCAGTTAAAACCCTTAGCTTTGTTCAGGCACTTCTTATTGTTGGTGCATTTGAGTCTCAGTTTTCGTGATCCTAATTTCTAGACTAGCTCGTGGATGCTCCGAGCCTTGTCATCATTTGTTATCTCTCAATCTTCTCTTCATGCAGCAGTTATCCATTTAAATATTCATTTCCCCTCACTCCCACTGTCAAATTTCCCATTAACTGCATGGCTGGCCAAACCGTTGCCTGTATTACTCATTGTAATTAGCTTTACT
This sequence comes from Corymbia calophylla, assembly GCA_014182845.1. Taxonomy (NCBI): domain Eukaryota; kingdom Viridiplantae; phylum Streptophyta; class Magnoliopsida; order Myrtales; family Myrtaceae; genus Corymbia; species Corymbia calophylla. The sequence continues at coordinate 34,641,515 of CM024698.1, forward strand.
ACTGTTTTGGTAATTTTGGGAGATGTGGTGCTTTATCTACTGATAATAGAGATCCTTGTTGATGTATCCTTCAAATTATTTCGCTTATGCTTTCATAGTTATGGGTACTCTCATGATTGTGTTTCAGAGTGGTATGAAGGACAGGTTACCGAGTATTTGGTGGCCACATTTGGTGATTATTTTGCAGATGTAAAGATGTAAGTTCTTTCAGTTTGAGCTTGCCTGAAATTTTTTATTTCATAGGTCATTAAAAATACTCTTATTTTACAAATATGTAATAATAAATGGACTAAATCATGGGATTAGATGGATTAGAACAACCAAAAATCATTATTCTCCATTTGTATAAAGTGGATGCTTATATGGTGGATAACCTAAAATGCACAAAAAATGCTTTGCCTAGCCCAATTTGACCCTTCTTGAGAGCCAATAGGTCAATATGATTCAGTGAGCTTATTCCAACATTGTCTAAGTGAAGTAGATCTTATCTTGTCTGGTCAGGAACAGCGACAGCAAAGCAGTGATTGTTTTCTTCTCTTCTTTGAAAAAAAAGAAGATGCAACAAGCATTATCTAAGTGAAGTGAACTACTTGAATATTTAATGCCACTGAATTCTATTGATTATCGTGTCTTTTGTGAGATCCCTGCTGATTGTGATAGTGGAGTTGTATCTATCTGGGATATAAGCAGCATCCTAGTTTGCTCTGGCTGATTTTCTCCATTTGTGATTGTGTTGTTATTTTCAAATGTTAGAGTAACCAACCCAGAAGCTTAACGCAATAGGTTGAGGGAACAACATAAATGTAAGGCCCACATAAACCACATAGACAAGTATGTGGGATACTTTAACACCCGTTCTCTCCCGCAAATCGGACTGTGAACGGCATGTTGAATGGATGAACCGGGAGCCTCACATGTGAAATAAATCAGGGGTGAAACTTGGCTCTAGTACCATGCTAGAATGTCTAAATCAAAATCTTAAGCCAATAACTGGACAGAGAAAATATGAAAATAAGGCTCATATAAACCCCAGACCAAAGATGTGGGATACTTCAATACCAAATAAGCATAAGGCTGGCTTAGTTTTCTATGTTGGAACAGACAAAGTTTGTGCCTTGAATTCATGAAAGTGACCTTTAGAAGGGATTGGATTGTTGGAACTTGTGGAGAAAGAATTATTGTATCAGATGCCAAGATTTTGAAAAATAATCTAAGAACCGCCAATTTGTAGGGTCCCATTGGTGTGCATTCAGTATTGATGCTTGACTTGACATAATGTGATGCAGTGCAGTATTAAGAGTAGTTTCTTCTCATCAAATTCTCATCCACCAGTCTCATGACTTGAGCTTGTGCTGCCATACGATGTTTCTTTTCTTTAAAGTACATAGGTTTTGCTATGCTTTAAGCATCGTTGGATGCTTTAAGCGTTAAAAGTGGATTGATGCTTATAGTAGCATGAGATCCCACACAATACTGCAGAGAAAGTTAATTTGTAGGCAATACACTTTTGAGTTACATGATTAATCAAGAACGTTTTTGAGTGTTTAAGGTGATGAAACATTGAAAGATGATGTACACATCATCCATCTCACAAAGATTTTTGAAAGGAATAGAAAATGGTATGGATTTATTCATATAGACTTTTATAAACCATATGGTATACAACCCGAGTTTGATGCAAGGAAAAAATGTCGAAGTGTGGCAGTTGATCAAATGAGTTGTTATTATGTCAACTCTATTCACTACTTTCTCTCTGGACAATAAATTGTTGTTTCTATTTTCAAGTAAAAAAATGTTTGGTTGAAATTGTGGGTTTCAAAGTTACCAGATATTTTTTGATAGATAATTAATTCAAAAAGAATATGTTACATAACAATTATCGAAGGACAAAGTGAAAAAGAAAGACAAACTAAACCAAATGACAAATATAATAAGTTATTTATTTATTTATTTATTATGAGTTCTCATATTTTATTGATCAATGACCAGAATATGATACTATAACTTTCTGTCCCGTTCATGTACTCAAGTCTTTCTTCTGATCAATTTGCTCCTCTGCTCATTTGACATCATGCTACCATTAACCACCTATCTTCCCTTCCTTCAATTGTACTCAGTTGTTCCTACTCGGAGTGCATTCTGTTAAGATCCAAGTTGCTTCAATCAGAATAACTAATTTCCTTTTGCCCATGCTTCTTTCGTGTTTCGTTTTACTTATGGAAAAAGAGACAATGGTGACATAAATATCAAGTTCTTTTCTGGTGGTGTCCAATAGCATTCTCTTTGCTTGAATGCACCAGTGAAATGTGCGGAGTGTTTTTCTTCAGTTCCTTAAGGTCACAGTCTTTGTTAAGACTGATGAATGATGATTTGATCTGATGCAAAAACATGAGATGACCCAAATCAAAGCTTCTTTTCCTTTCTGTTAAGTGAGCATAGTGCATAAACGTGCGACCAATCTCAATACGTTTGATAAATGATGAATATTTCAATGGGTTTGCTGTGTTTAATAACTTTTGATGAATTGTTTGCTCCGTTGTCAGTGTGCTGATGACTGCCTATCTTAGTCATCTTACTTTAGAAACAATTACTTGTCATCCATATCTAGAAAATCATCATGTGATGTGGCCTGAGTTCGAAGGCTGACCTTGTGCTGGTTTGTTGCTCTATTTACTCAAGGTACATTGAAGAGAGATCTTTCAGGAGGTTTGTTGAAGCTTGCTTGGAGGAAACAGTGGTGGTTTATGTTGACCGTCTTTTAACACAGGTTGGGCATTGTCTCTTTCTTATGTTAATATGCTTTTCCATGGTACTAATCAAGAAAAAAAAATCCTTTCCGATGGAGCAGTGTCCTGGAAAGGTTCATCTGGGCATTGTCCATTGCTATAGCATTTTTACATGAACATCAACAATGCTTCTGGTGTGCCTTCCTTGTGGTCTGATGAATTTGTAATGGTTGTGATTGTAGAGAAATTATATCAAGGAAGAAACCATCGAACGGATGAGGCTGGATGAAGAGGTTCTGATGGACTTCTTTAGAGAGTACATAAATGTCTCAGTAAGTGTGACTTCAATCTTGTCAAATACCTCCATAATTACTGTAGTGTAGTTGCATCTGCATTTTGTTATTTTGTTCACTAATGCTTCCATTCCTTGATGTCTTTGAAATTTGCTACAGAAAGTTGAGAACAGAGTCAGAATACTGAGTGATTTGAGAGAACTTGCATCTGCTGAAAGCCTTGATACTTTCACCCTCATCTACACCAATATTCTTGAACATCAGCCTGACTGCCCGGTATGTTGCTTTGGCATGTGTTCTATTATAACGTAGTTGGAGAACCTGGTTTGATTTGTTATTTCTTAGTTCGAAGCTTTATGAAGTGATTTAGAACAGGAACTTGCTGATTTGCTTCTAGTCTGCAATGATGTGCATTGAACTTGCTGAAGTTCTCTAATGATTTTTTATGTGTAATATTCTCATCCCTTGATGACAGCCGGAGGTGGTCGAGAAGCTTGTTGGACTCCGAGAAGGGATACCAAGAAAGGATGCTAAGGAGGTATAGCCTGATTTTCAGTTAATTTGTCTTGAGATATTGGGGGACAGCATTTGTTGATTTCTTTGTCTTGGTTGGGGTTTCAGAATAGACATCTCATGAGAATGAATTAACTACTAGACTTATACCGTTCACGGTTAACCTTCCGTGAATATTCTAATGAAGGTAGAACTAAATTATTTGCCCTCAGTTTGCACCTTCAAGTGGGCAAAATTTCTCGTATAGAATTACCTACTTTAGAAATATAGGATGGTAAAAAGATAGGAAGAGTTGCAACTTGAAAAAGAAAATTTCACATCCTTCGGAACTTATCTTCATTCATTCCTCATGCTTTTAAGTAATTTGGCCAGTTGTGCCTTAACTCTCAACTTTACGACTTCGTGAAGTGATCCCCGTACTATATTTTTGGCAGAATAGTTGCTTGTTTTACCAAAGTTGTTAAGAGAGGCTCCTCTTCTTGGTCTCTGTCCATATTTTGTCATAATCAATATCTACAACATCATCATGGCTTCTCTTGACCCAATGCAATCATCTCTAATGGTTGTTGTACAAATACATAGGAAATAGTGAAAATGCAAGTGCGAATGGTCAAAGATAACTAAGAGATATTAAGCTTTATATTAGGAACTCAAGCTTCAATTATGTCAATAAATTTAGGTCAATATAGGCGGTGTAGATCTTGAAAATATTGATTTTAAAAGAATGTGGATCTAAATTTAGCAGAGGTCTCACCAATTCTGGAAGTGAGTGGAATGAAAACAGAGTGCCACTGGTTACTTTACAAATAAGCCAAAGTACAGAGGAAGTGCTCTCAAAATAATTCTGTACGAACACGATAGAGAATAGAAAAGCAGTTAGGCAGATATTGAAAGCTATCATTTTTCTTGTATCAATGTAAAAGCGGCTGTGCTGTATTATTTTGGAAGTTTCCCTTCCAGTGATTTAATCTTCAGTAGTTGTTGCATAGTTGAATGGCACCATTAATTTAAAGATACCTAGCAGATGTCTTGGTAACAACTTTGACTTCACACTGTTGCATCAGAGGCTATTTGTTGCTTCTATGCCCAGGGGAAAAAGTTGAAACTGGTTTATTCTGGTGGAAGGGCGATTGGGACTCATTTAAGAATGGGATGTGGATTCTACTTCTATTTTCAGGAGAAGAGAAGAAAGATCAAAGAGAGAAAAGGGGGACGGATTTTGATTTTCTTTGTAGGAGACAGGAAATGGAGGAGATTAGAGAATAAAAAACAACTCTCTCATGGGGAACCTATCATCAAACCTTCCAAAGTTACCAAATAGCCTGCACTTTTTTGTTCTCTACTTTTGAAAGTTGGAGCTGAAGGTTAATATTATAGATTTACAAAAAGTATTCTTTCCATTCATTTTCCTTCTTTTCACAAAGAATCGAAAGTACAACCTCCCTTCTTTATCTTCTTTTCCTTTCTTTCCAATAGGAAGGAAGCCAAATTTCTTCACTTGCACTTTTAATCTCTTCATTCCTTCATCTATAATTTTCCCACAAACGCAGTGTGAGTTCCCATTTTACAGCTGAGTTATGAGTTGGGGCAGTATAGGGTTCTTGAATATGTTCTTTCAAATGCAATCAGTTTTTTTTCTTCAAGTCCCTACAAAGCTAATATTTGGGAGGGTTCAGGTCTTGATCTTCTACATCTAATTCGTGCAGGTGAGCTTCACCAATCACCACTATTGTGTTCCATAAAGTTTGTCCATAATGGACAAGCTGCATGATTGGTCCATGGTTGAGCGAATAACCAAAGGAAGAATGACATAGCAGTAGACATTGCATGCCTGTTTTAAAAAAATGATCAACTTGCTTGCTCAGAAAATTTGTCTTCTGTTGTCCTTTCTTTGCTTCATTGGAGGAATATTGTAGGGAGCTAGGGAAACTTTTAATATTCAATTTTTATCATATTGGGCATCTAATCGAGCTGCTTTGCAATCCTCAGATTTTATTTATTTCTGGTTTTACATGATGCTAAATTTATGCGTGAAAAATTTCCTGTAGCATGATCCAATGAGTGTTTTCCTGCTGAACAGGTTGTTCAAGAGTGTAAAGAGATCTATGAGAATTCACTCGTTGATGGGAACCCCCCGAAGGCAGGTTTTCTTTTCCCCAAGTTGAAGTCCTTATCGGCTTCTAAAGGCTCTTTGTGGAGAAAGTTGACTTAGTCCTGGTGGAATCTGCATTTTGTATCTATTGGACATAGCTCGAACTTTTTGTTACTGCTAGTGATTTAGTGCTTTGCTCTCGTCATCGATCGTAATTCTTTTGAACTATATTTTCGTAGTTTATCCTAGTTTTTCTTTTGTTTCAATTTTTTTTTTAAATTTGAAGGATATTGGATTACCATAATGTGTAAATTGTGTAACTAGTCGGCCACTAAAGTTTCTTGCGATTGTAACTTCTTGCTGCACCGGAGGAGCTCTCCTTTCCCTTTGGAATGCAGTAGTGGTTTGAATTGGGATTCGTTGCAACTTTTCTGAACTCTGGGTGGGTAACTTGGGTAGCACGCCTAACGAGCACTGTCTTTTCTATTTGGTCGAACTATGCGGGGTGGCTGAAAAAAGTGGAGCTCTTATTGGGTATTCTAACACCAGCCGTCAGATCCTGTAGGTTTTATTCGACGTCCACGCGATTTAACAGCTAATGTGAGTTGTCAGCATGAGCTAGGAGCATTACTATCTTTCCTTTTTTCTTTGCAAAAGCAGATATTTGAACCGGTGGCTACAATGATTGAGGTTTGTTTTAGTGGTCACCTTTTTCATATGAAAAGGGTGAGGTAGGGGTTCGAATCTCTACATTTTTAGGGAGGATTGGAAAGGGGACAATTGAGTTATATCTATGGATTTTGACTTCCACACCTTGCAATTGGGTAGATAAAAAGTTTGAGAGTGAGAGTTAGAGTAGGAATAGGATAAGATTGATCGAAAAAAAATATTACTTGTGATTGTTGCATGCTACAATAACTAAGGAATTGATTGAAATTTGATTCATAAAAAACACTGAAAAACATAGGAAAGTTCGAAATAAGAAATTTTAATTATGGAAAGAAAACAAAAAGGAGGAGAGAGATAGGATGGGGGTGATATGGGGCAATGGCATGGCCACAAGCGATCTCTTTTGACCATGGTGAAGGTTGAGTAGACCCTAGCTTGAATTGGGCGAGGGCCGACATGAACTCTATGAAGGCAAGAGCTGATACGAACCCTACGAACTATAACCTAAGGCACTATTGTCCTTGACTAGCTAGCGGGAGGGTAAAACATGGTTGCGTCGGACCATGTTTAACATTTTGCTACCGCCCTCGTGATGCATCTCTCATTAATTCATTTTCTTCTTCAAAATTTCTTTTTGGTTTTCTCGATATCAAAATTTACATGTGATTTTATGTTTTACCTTTTTGAAAATTATGTGGATCTAAATGCGTATTAACCTTAAATTTATGTAGTTAATTTTCATTAGAAATTGTTGATGTGGCAGTTTGGTCATTATCAATTGTTCCACACGACACATCGTACTGTTAATGATTTCCTATGAAATTTGGCAAGATAGATTACATTAGAAGTTGACACAAAGTTTTAAGACTAAAAACTTGATTAGCATCCGTACAATAGATTTAAAATTGATAATTAATCTTCTTGATTTTTTATTGTTTACTTTTCAAATGACATTGTCCTAGCATTTAGGTGCAATTCTCTTTTTCACTCTTCCACGCACAGCAACAATTAATGCGTGACAAAATCTACTACTTGTTAGTAATCTACGTGCTGCGTAGATCATATCCTTTCTTAGGATAAATAATCAGACTAAAATCCATTGAATCAATGAAACTAATTCACAGATTTCCGGACTACGAGAGGTTCTTTAGCAAGAATCTTCAATCATTACAAAAAAATTATAAAAGAAAAATATAAATTAAGGATTAGAAGTTTGTGCTGCCTGGTTATACATATTTAAAGAATAATCTACAAATAAAATTGCTGATGTAGTTGATATATATATAGAATGTATGACTAGGACGTGAATGAAGCGACCTAATTGAATATACATCCTGATTCGAAAATTTAAAAGTACCGTGACCTATATCTGATTAAAGGTGAATTTAGACGCATACATATACAGAGGCAGTTTTCCAAATCCTTCTTGTTCCTTCACACTGCTGTGGAGGTATCAAGGCTGCGATGGGAAGTAATCATGAGATCTCGGAAAAAGTAAGCCTTCCCCTCCACATATAAAAAAAGAAGTGAAGCGATGCGGAGACAAAAACCTAACAATCCCCAAACACAAAAAACAAAATTCACTACTCGCAGAAAGAGCGTGACCACTTCTAGTGTGTTGTTCGCGACAGACTAGGTCAATACCTGACCCGACGAAATGATCCTTGAGATTAGAGGATTCGGACAATGTAAGACTACTAGAAAGTTTATGAGATGATAGAGGGTTAGGATAGGACTCCATCACATTTCAAACCAGTGGAGTATCACTAGATAATGTCGGCCAATATTGACAAGAATGTCAATTAAGTGGGGAGCTTGTGACGTCCTGAAATCTCACATCTAATGAGATGAGATTTATAAATGATTCGTGACTATGAACCATCGTCAAATGGTCACCTTCAAGTGGGGAGCTTGTAAAATCCTAAAATTCCATATTAGAAGGAACAAACTTCGTGAAGTGTTCCTCGTAGTGGCTTTGCTCAAGTGAATCGAGTCGGATTGTTGCAATATCATTCTTGTTCTTGTCCTAATGAACGCAAACATTCTTGAAGTGTCTTCACTTGCAAAACTTGAAATTGACATGGGAGAAGGTTTCTGGAATAGTCATTCGCTGTGACATGAAAATGACTGTCACTTTCCACCGTCCCGAAAGGCCGTCCGCTCCAATTAGTTTAATCACTTGTGAATGGTGATACTTCACCGAATTCGCTATGACATCTCTCTCAAAAACCTAAGCGAGAGGATTCATACAAGAACCACAACCTTTTGGAGAAGACAGCTCTCTCAGAAAACCACATAAAAAAACGAAATGACTTCTCATGTTTGGCACAACAATCACATGTGTCTCATCTTGCTTAGCCTAAGGCAATCAGTGCAAAAAAGAGTCTAATCATGCCCCTAGCTTCTCTCTCACGCGATGACTCGGGAGCAAAATCCATTTTGCAGAAGACGTCTCTTCTGCGTTCTCCAAAATGAACTCAGCATTCGGTTGCGTGGCTTCATCAAAGAGGAAACAGGCCTTCACGGGCCAAACGCTGACAACAGTTTATACCAAAAAACCAGGTCATATGGTGTCCCGATCTGGCATTTAACTATGCGAAGTCGGCAAGTGCAATACTGGTGTCTTCTCGTTCAATCTGTTGTGCACGCGGCAGCTTCGATCTTTGGGGTCCCAAATGGTCTCCCAGTATTGGAGGAAGCATGTGAATTGACATCTCAGCTGTTAAAATGATATCAGTCTTGCGTAGTTTACTGTATTCAAATGGCATACGACTATTTTTTTACGTCATTAATTGGTAATCACTTCGGGTCGTCTCCTTTTGATTACTCTTGCGTTCGCAAGAGTTCCTGAAGGTACAAAAGTTTGATTCCGAGTTGTTTCTCTGCCTAACTTCGATCTGATCAAGTAACCCGCCTATCGTTTTCGGCTTCATTGTCAACCCAACAATGGAAATCAAGGGTGTATAGGATAAGGCAAAGGTTTCCATTATCAACAGCCGATGAACATGTGTAAACCACATCCGTGAGGAATTCCTTTGGAAAGTGGAACAAGTGACCATCAGAATCGAGTGAAATGCCATCGAATTCGCACAAGTCCGTGCTTGGATAAATTTCCCTCCTCATGCTATGCACTGGAGGAATTACTAATTATGGTTGTATGCGTGAATCAATGATCCGAATTAATACCAGATTAGGTTAGCCTGCTGGGGATAGCGAAACCAACTCTACTTCTCAATGACATGACGTTCATTGGGTATCATCTTACCGTCACCCACACGAAACATCAAATTATCCGAGCCATTCATGTGTCGATAACTTTTGATTGGCTTCGACCTGGCATGCATACCATCCCCTAAGTCACTTTCTAGAATTGGTTGGAATTGTTAGAAACTAAGTAAAAGTGATTTTGCTTCTTTAAAAAAAAAAAATGAAAGAGAAGAAAAGTCCAAGATGATATGTGTTGTTGACTCTTCAGCACCAAGAAAAGTGAAGAAGCGAGAAGAGTGAAGAAGCGTCAAGAAGAAAGAAGAAGAAAGAAGAAAAGTTCAACTTGACCTCTTCTTTCTTTGACTTGAAGGCAAAGTTGCGGCTGAAGAAGGCGGTGGAATGCAGGCGGTGGACCAGCCTATAAATAGAAGAGAGTGGCGTGTGAGGGAGAATAGAATAAAAAAAAGGGGTCAGAGAGAGAGAGAGTGAGTCTTAGTTGCATTAAGAGAGAAAGTGAGAATTTAGTTTAAACAGCCTGTATTAGTGGTCTGTTGATTTTTATAAAAGCCTACACAAGGCTTTTGAAAATTATTGTCTCTCTTTTATATCATTCTCTCCCCCGTCAAATTCTTCAAAATTATTTGTTGTCCTTTTGATTCCTACAGGAATCACGACATTTACATATATTTATCAGTGCGTTGTAGTGACCGGCGTACCTCATGCTATAATTCCTTTGAAGAATTGGCAAGTCCATATAGAGAAGACCACTGGCACAACCTGATGTGAACGAGCACTAATCTCACCACACAAAACCGGACAACGCATCTTTCCTCGAGAAAGCTTCTCGCGGCTTCATGCTTGAGAGGAACCTACTCAGCTACCTAGTGGGATAATGGAAAGAGAGCACGCTTAAGCTTGACAAGACCTTGCAGTCATCCTGAAAATTATTAAGACCACAATAGAATCTCTGTTGCCATTACAAGAACATTGGACAGAACATTCTCTTACGTAATGTCCACGAACATTCCCGTCACATGACATTCTTGGATTATTTCATTTGAGGTATTATTTATTTTGGCCCATCCTATTATGAGTTTCACAATTTTATCTTTTGGTGTACCGGTAGGTACTTTCTCAAAAGGTCATCCAAACTAATAGCACTCTAGCTTGAGCATGCTTATTTTGGAGTTTCAAAACAAAGTTTGATGTTGCGTCAAAAGATGCCTTTGTGAGTTGATTTCACTTTTCACACATGCACACACGTGTGCGCACACATGCATATATCCCAAAATTGCTCTTCTCTCGTTCATTATACAGCTTGGTTCATTCTTGCATCCTTTGCCACTCTAGAAGTCTGTCAGAAGCCGCTTTTTGTCCAAACCCTCTGGCCTTAGTGACCACTCTCTTCTCTCGTCGGACCGGGTTGTTCTAGGAATATTGAAAGGTAGTAAATACTTGATTTAGAATTTATGCAACAAAATGCAATTTCATTACTCAAACCATATTTAATCCATATCACTTTCAATATATAAGTTTACAAACTCAAAAAAAAGATAGCACCACTCACCCAACAACACCTCTGACCAAACTATGAAGGTTATTAGTATCGTCGAACTCACAATCCTATCAAATAAGTGTGAAATAATATCAAAATTGAGTAAAATGCTATCTTAACTATGAATCGGCTAAACCAAGATTACTTGTAACAAAATGACTCATACACGCTAATAAAACTCTATTCTCAAAACTACCCTTAACGCGAAGCTTGAGCTCTTGTGAAACTTTAGATATTGTGATGTCCCTTGATTAACTCACTAAAGGTGTTGCTCACTTTGACCGGTCTCACTCCGAGACTCATAGTTTTATCCTTCGGCCTAGGAGCTCACCCATCCTATAGTGCTATTGCCTGAGCATGTTTAATTTTGGAGTTTCAAAACAAATCTTGCTGTTGTATCAAGAGGCACCACTAGGAGTTAATTTCAGTTTTTACACATACACACACACATCCTAAAATCGTTCTCTTTCCGTTCAGTGCATAGTTCGGTTTATTCTTGTTCTTTTCGCCATCCTAGAAGTTTGCTAGGACCGCTTTTTATCCAGGTGCTTTGCCCTAGCGACCAATCCCTGCCTTTGTCGAACCTTGTCGTTACAAGAATACTAATTGGTAGTAAATACTCGATTTGGACTTTTATGCAACATGGATATAATTTCATAACTCAAACTATATTTAATCCATATCGCTTTCGAAATATGAGTTTACAACTCAAAGAAAAGATATTAACACTCACTTTGAAATGCCTAAAACCAATTGAACTCGCAATCCTACCAAGTAAGCGAGAAACGATATCAAAATTGAGTAAAATGCTACCTCAACTACAAATTGGCTAAACCAAGTTTATTCGCTAATAGAATCACTCCTACATGCTAACAAAACTCTCTTGCGTAGTAGATACTCAAAGCTATCTGCAATACAAAGCTTGAGCGTGAAATTTTAGATATTGTGATAAACTTGAATTAACTCACTTAAGGTATTGTTCACTTTGACTTATCCCATTTTGAGCCTTATGATTTTATTTTTTAGCATATAGGCAGGCACTTTTCGATGGGGTCACCGTCCTAGTAGTGCTTTAGCCTAAGCGTGCTTAACGTTAGAGTTTCAAAGCAAAGCTTATCATTACGTCAAAATGTATCTCCATGAGTTAATTCTAGTTTTCACACACACACACACACACACACACACACACACACACACACACACACACACACACACATTCTAGAACCGCTTTCCTCCTGCTTAGTGCATAATCCTATCCCCTTCACCATCCTAAAAGCTTGCCATGAGCTACTTATTGTCTAGACCCTTTCATATCAGCTACCACTTCCCAATCTCGTTGGATTGGGTCATTACAGGTTCACCAGCTCCTGCATAAATTGTCCTCGAACAATAAACCAACTAAGGGGGTATTGCTCTAATACCATATTGTGACATCCCCTATTAACTCACTTGAGGTACCGTTCACTTTGGCCCGTCCCATTCTAAGCATCACGATTTTGTCTTTTCGTGTACATATAGATACCTTTCTAGGAGGTCACTTATTCTAGTAGTGCTCTAGTCTAAGTACTCTTAACTTTAATGTTCCAAAGCAAAATTTGCAGTATCAAAATTAATTTATATATATATTTCATAATCGCTTTCTAACCATTCGGTACACAATTCAGTTCATTCCCACCTCATTCGCCATTCTAGAAGCTTGTTAGGAGCTTCCCCTTGTCCAGGCCTTCCGGTCCTCATGATCACCACCCGCCCCTATCGGATTAGGTTGATACGAATCAATTTTTGGAAAAGCTTATGCTTGCTTCCATCCTTAGCTCCAACAGCTCAGGGATGTGAAGCTTACAAAATCAAAGATATTTACGTTAGTCTGCACATCATCTGGCAACACACTACAGATTGATCATTATTCTATCCGTTTGCTCTGGTCAGGCCTGGCTCTCGGATAGGTTCCGTTGGCTACTGTTATGCAAAGATATCAAGGCCAGGACACAAGGGTGGTGTTGGTACGAGAATTACAAGGTTTCGCGTGTGATATTTGTTCATGTATATCAAATTCGATTTGTAACTAATCAATCAGGATTATGGCACAATCAATGCTGCCACATGGAAGCAGACTTGAGTGGAACTTGCACCAAGTAAAGAGGAGAGAGAATAATTCTACCTATCCGGAATCTTTGTCGATTCAAAAGGGGGTTAATGGGTCCCGCAAGCTGAACATAGCTGCACTCATCTTCTTCCACATTTTTCTGGTAAAAAGATTGCTTTGAAATAGAGACGAGAGCACTATAAATACACAATGACATGAATGGTTTCCACCTCGAAGTCGAGAGAGAGAGTGGACCTCCACTACACTTGAGTTGAGAAGGATAAGAAAGAAACCTGAAATGGGGTGGCAGGACAGCATTATGATGTTACTTTGCTTGATTCTTGTAAGTAGAGAGCTCCTTTGCATTGCTCAAGGCAAGGTCCACTATTATGATTTCGTAGTAAGACTCTATCTCCCGCCTTTCTTTTAGTTTTTTTTTTTTAAATGTGATCTTTGTGGAGATGGTGCGTCTAGACTGTTGTAATCTACTTCCAAACGCTCGAAGTACATATGCCATATTCAAACAGGATAATGTTGAAAGTAAAATGATTGATTCATGAAGTTGATTCAGAAAAAAATTTGACATGTTTTCGTTATGTATTTGGATGCTATTTGTTGGCTTAAATACCCATTTCGAGTTTGTCACATTGCTTTTCAAATGAATTTTGTATTTTCATGTTTATATCCGAGGATGAATTCGTCCATTACAAGGTTTCGGTTTTCGATTGTCTCAAATATTCATCTAGAGCAGCTATTATGCCAAGATTTCCAGAAATTTTGCACCCATATTGAAGACTCTTTAATTGGCACGCCTAGGGTTACCAACATGTGGTTGGGGTAAAATAAAAACAATCTATTCAATACTATACTGACCTATATTATCTATAAACTTAGTAATAATACAATTATGGGAATAAGCCAAAACCCAACTTGGAATTCAAATGGACACTTTTTCTTCCATAGTGCCTTTCAATCTCAAATAGTCAATTTATATGAAAACCCATGTTGTTAAAAAAGAGAAATGAATAATTTCGTAAAAAAGGAGAACCGCCACTTTCTGTCCGATTTGTCGTTCTAAATTTGGTTCCTGATAAAACTGAAAACATATTTTTATTGGACTAATGAAAATAGCAGAGAAAGAGATTCGAACCTGGAGTAGTTTGGATTCATTTGCAGACGTATAATTCGATATCTGCGATGTCTTTAAAACCTATTCGGTTGCTCTGTGGGATGAAAACATGTAGCTGAAGGAGGCCAACTTCACGAGGCTGTGTAGCACGAAGAGCATGTTGACAGTCAATAGCAGCTTTCCTGGGCCGGAGATTCGAGTTCACAAGGGAGACACTGCCTTCGTCAATGTTCACAATCATGGCCAATACGGCGTCACCATTCATTGGTATGCGAAAATCGACTCAGTTGATTATACCAATCTAGGAATCAATCGCGCACACAACCATTCATGGCATTTCTCTCTAGAATAGTCAAACCAATTGATCATGGATGGCATAATCACTTTCTTTTTACCTGTTTCTTCTCTGTCCTCTTGGTTCAGATCCCGCGACCAGACTTTAGTACTTCGAGCTTGATTTTAGCATTAGCCCATGAAGCAATTGCTCGTCTCTCGTCATTTTTTCTCGTCTCCAATTTTCACAGTTGCTTCGCTGCATAGAAAGACCTAGCGCGTGCTCATCCTATGCCAAAACTTGATTGGAGGGTTCCGCCATAATGAGCATACATGCATCTAGTGCACTCAGTAGTATTTTGATTGACCATCAGAAAAGACGATATCGTGTATTCTCGAGACGGAGTTTTGATGTCCAGCTAAATTGGCTCGATCAATGGTTTTGTATGGATCATTCACCGAGACTCCCCCTGAGGAAAACCAAACAGATCAAACAACCAACATATAATTGTTGAATCGAACCTGGTTAACTGTGATTGCAAATGGGTGAACTTATTTACCAGTGTGAAAGGTTGCTTCTCTCTGACTTTGATATCCAGGCATGGAGTTAGGGAACCGAGAAATCCGTGGTCAGATGGACCAGAAAACATAACGCAGTGCCCTATCCCACCTGGAACTAGCTTTCTGCAGGAAATCAATTTCATGACCGAAGAAGGAACGTTGTGGTGGCATGCTCACAGTGACTGGACACGAGCCACCGTCCATGGTGCCATCATCATTTTGCCAGCTATCGGTACCTATTACCCGTATCCCTTTCCTCATGCTGAAGCCACCATAGTTCTTGGTATACCCCTTTTACCTTATTCTCTCTTTCATAACTTTGTCTACCTCTACCATAGAAGTTAACACTCATATCCAGGTTTAAGCCACGAGCAGATAGTCACAGTACTTTGGGACACACTTTCATTTGGCCCCCCTGAACTTCAACCTTTTGTCCTCTAATCAATTCTCGAGTGAATTATTGATAGAAAGTTTAGTGTATTCGTCGATAGGAACTGAAGTTCAGTGATCCTAAAATACATGGACGGCCCGCAAGCAAGTCGCCTCATTCGAGTTTCACTTTCTTTATTAAGATTTTCTTCGATGCAATGGTGAAAACATAACGCCTTTGCAATCAATAAATGTTGGCAGCATCATGGTTCAAAGGCGATGTCATGGCTATAATCGAGGAGGCCATCGCAACTGGTGGGGATCCTAATACATCGGATGCTTTCACAATCAATGGCCAACCTGGAGATCTCTATAATTGTTCTAGGAGTAAGAAATCATTGTCAACTGATTTCTCCAAGAATACCAAAAGTGGTTCCTTATTTCATAGTAACTGCAAATGATTTTACTCAGCTAGTCCTTGTCTTAATTTGTAGATAGCACGTATCGTCTAATGGTCGATTACGGCAAGACATATCTCCTTCGAATAGTTAATGCCGTGATGAACGAAGAGATGTTTTTTGGGATCGCGAACCACACTCTTACGGTTGTTGGGATGGATGCCGCATACTTGAAGCCCATAAAGACTAGCTACGTTATGATCACTCCAGGCCAGACAATGGACGTCCTGGTGATGGCGGACCAGGAGCTGAGCCACTATTACATGGCCGGAAGCCCGTTCGCCGATACCATGGCCTCATTTGACAACACCACGACCACGGCGATTCTTCAATACAGAGGCAACTACACACCCCCGTCGTTGCCTTTCTTTCCGACACTACCCGCCTACAACGACAAGTATGCCGCCATGAATTTCTCAGTCCGGCTTCAGAGCCTGGCAAGCCGAGCTCATCCGGTCAACGTCCCAAAGAAGATCGACAAGAGGATTTTCATTACCGTCTCTGCGAATCAGATATATTGCCCTAATGCATCGTGTGCAGGACCAAATGGGAACAGACTAGCTGCAAGCTTGAATAACATAAGTTTCCAGACACCAAAGATTGACATACTTGAAGCCTACTACTGGTATTGGCTAACTTGATTTGGCCTAATTGTCCTTGTCTTTTGAGAACAACTACATAACCATTTTTCGTGTAATTAGTTGATAATCATGGTATTGAATTATTGAGCAGGAGCTTGCCTGGAGTTTACAATGCAACCTTCCCGGACCGACCACCATACTTCTTCAATTTCACCGGAGATGTCTCGAACATCTCGCTGTACCCATGTCTGGATACGGCGGTGAAGATGATAAATTACGGTGCTACCGTCGAAATCATATTCCAAGGGACCAACCTCGGTAACCCCGAGAACCATCCGATGCATCAGCACGGCTATAGCTTCTACGTGGTCGGGATGGGATGGGGGAATTTCAACAACGACACCGATCCAAAGACGTATAACCTAGTCGACCCGCCCCAGGTGAACACGTTTGGAGTTCCGAAAAATGGATGGCTCACGATTAGATTCATCGCAGACAATCCCGGTAAGCTCACGATCCTTTCGATAATACTATTCATGAAATCTCCGTCTGCTATTTTCATGCTTTGACATAGTCTGTTCGTACCGATTGGTGGGGGGCTATAACGCGAGGAATTGAATTCGCAGGTGTATGGTTCCAACACTGTCATTTGGAAAGGCATACGACCTGGGGGATGGACACCGTGCTCATCGTGAAGAACGGCCACACCGCGGCGACCAGCATGCGGCCGCCGCCTCCTTACATGCCTCCTTGTCACTAGTCCCCACTTAAGGAAATATTGTCACTTTGTACCTCCATAGTAGTTCGCATATTTTCCTAGTTTAGAACTTCATGTTTTGGCAATTATGTACTGATTTAGGAATAGTTTTTTTTTGTCTATCCTATTAAAATTTTCATCTCACTCAAACTTTTGCTTTGCCTTTCTTAGTTTAATTTAGGTGCATCATATAAATGAAAGGTATAAAAAGATTGAATCGCATTTAATTCAAGATTGCATTTAGTATTATATTGCATTCACACATGTTTCTTAATTTGAAATTGCATTTAGTATTATATCCCAAACTAAAGGTACATTAAGACTCATTTAGTGATTTAGGAAAGCATAACCATCATTTGGTGCATATTAGGAATTACTAAATATTATTTCCTAAATGGTTAAAGTCATTTTAGGCAGTTTCCTATTCTAGATCATAAAGAAAAACCCGAAAAGGAATAATTGATATATCATTTTAGCAATAATGTTTAGGTTATGCATATTGTTTATTTTTTTAGCTAACATTAATGGAGCTTTTTTGCTCAGCATTATTTATTTGACATTTTGATTTGTCAAATATTAAGTTGTTAGTTGTGCACTCGAATGATCACCTTTCACATGTTAGTGGCTTAAGATTAAAATTAACCAAGACTACTCACGCAACATTTTTGAATCAAAGAGAAAATGCACCAAAAAGCTGTTAGTTTATTCTAGCGTAATCAAGTTCCCATATTCACGGATTTCTAGTTTGAAGAAGTAAAATATTCTCTTGCATTTTACTTGGATTTCTAATCGACTCATAATAAATTATTGGCGAATAATAAATGAGTTAAATTGCATAAGATTATTTGATTAAAACTTCAAAGTTGTGATATGCATTTGCTTGGGATGCTAAATGATGGCACATATTTTTTGATGAGTTATCATTTATGCCTGCTTAATAATCTATTAGCTTTCCCCTGGTGATTCACCATGATTGACATCATCATGGTGTTGCAACTCTGGT
The DNA here is from genome assembly GCA_014182845.1 of Corymbia calophylla. NCBI lineage: Eukaryota > Viridiplantae > Streptophyta > Magnoliopsida > Myrtales > Myrtaceae > Corymbia > Corymbia calophylla. Next base: position 34,659,787 of record CM024698.1, read on the forward strand.
GTTGCAACTCTTGCTTCGTCCACTATCATATTTTCAGCCTAAGCCCTTAGGTTGGCGCAGTGGGTGGCCGATCCTCCATTCCTGATAATGAACTCCACCGCTCTTTAATCGTTGAATTGTCCACTTTGAAAGGGCCAAGTTAAAAAGATTGCAGTTTACCCTCTCAATGAATAAGACCTTAATCTAAGTTGGTCCTATGAACAACAGTGATATTCGATGTTATTCTATTTAAAGGACCGTTTTTTACTATGGGGTGTGCTCTTCTAGCTAGATCTAACAGTAGCCCTAGTAGCTCGTCTAACCCGTCACAACCAATATAGCCTGAAGCATAAGTTGGGCCAATTCACGCGAGCATTTTCCTTCTTGGTCTTGGAATAATTCATATAGACTTGCTTGGCCCATCCAAGAACGATCGTTCATGAATATATATATTTCAAATCATGGGGCAGCCCGAGATGAGGTGCCTTTAGGCCCAACTTTAAATTTAGCTTGTCCATGCCCCCACCCATCCATAAGGTTTACTCTCAACTATTGTGTCTTGTTTCTCAACGTAATTGCTAATTTACAGATCTCAAATAAATAAACTCATAAATGTCCCTCTTGTCACTTTTTTTTTGTCAGTCTGACTCTACTTTCTAGTTTAACTCTCACTTTCAGATATTTGCTCTGTCTCAAGGGGCGGCTTGAGATGAGGTGCCTTTAGGCCCAACTTTAAATTTAGCTTGTCCATGCCCTCGCCCATTGATAAGGTCTACTCTCGGCTATTGTGTCTTGTTTCTTAATGTAATTGCTAATTTATAGATCTCAAATCAATAAACTCATAAATGTCCCTCTTATCACTTTTTTTTTTTTGTCGGTTTTACTTTACTTCATAGTCTAATTCTCATTTTTAGACAGTTGTTTTGACTCTTTGAAGAGCGCGAGAGTTTAAACCTACGTATGAAACTAAATGTTTTATCTCAGCCTCCCTAAGAAAGTGGGATTTCGAATCCCCCATCTCCCTCTTCCCATGTAGGAAGACTGTGACAAACTCCAGTGGTTGTCCCTCTTGTCATGTGATTGGTGGTAAAGATGTCAGGAAAAGGTCTAGATCAAAGGGCACATCCTTAAATTCTAAACCCCCTAACATCACTGCTCTTTTGCTGTGCGTGACTACCTACGTAAGATGGCAAATTACCTAGGGATGAATTCTTGCGAGTTCTATTGATTCTACAGATGGGGACTGGCCTTCGATCGGGCTATTTTTTCCATTTGATTTTCAAGTAAAAGTCATTTTTCGCATTACAATTTCAGCGCACGTGCGAATACCAACGGAGACGTTGGACTTCGTCCGTTCTCCCGGCGGTGTTCCTTAGGTCGAAGAAAAGGAAGTAGCCCATCCACTATCGTCATCTGTCAGTCAAGCAATTCTTTCAGAAGTTCGCTCCATGAGAAAGAACGGTCCAACAAAGTTACTGCGAGGAAGAGAAGAAACTTCAGTAAAGCATACAAACCTTAGGTGGAGACATTTCTTATTTTATGGTTTCCAAGGAGGTGCTGAAATTTGAAAATAATATCTCCACAACGTGATTTATTGCCCTTTTTCACGAGAATGGAAATGTTTTTATTTTATTTTTATTTTTTTATAAATTAATGAAAAACCACGATGATCTTTTGTTTAGGTTAAGAACAATATTCTGACTGAATCCACAACATTTATAGTTTGATAATTGCTTATCTAACAAGGAGTTAGTTACTGTGTACTTGAAAGCACACATGATTATGCAAAAATAGGAAGAGCCCATGCTGTCAATGGATTTTTTTTATAAGTATAAATATGGTTATAGGTAGTACTTTAAATTATTAGAGTAAAATCGACACCAAACTATTTTCTTTTTTAGATATCCTCTGATAACTAATGGCATTTCTATTTAAGTGATTCTTTTTGTCGATAAATGTTTTATTTAGGTGACTCGCTCCTTTAACTTTATAAGAGACTGTTTGATAAGTCGATGCTTCTCAGATGCTGTTCATTGGATTAAGGGTTTCTTCTTTTGTATGACTTGAGAAATTTACCTTAAATGATAAATGAAATGTGAATGGCACAACGTTTCTTCATAGTTATAATAATGTTTCGTTTATGATATACTTCATATTCTTTCATCCTCGAGATTTCCTAATTTCGTCTAATTTTGGCAATAAACTTTTGATAATTTTGTTGTTGTTGTTTTCCTATTGTTAATGGTCACCCATATGTTATTTAGTTAATTTTTTTCCTCTCCCTGCTTGGCAAGGTACCACATCCCATTATTTGCAAAATTATTATATGAGTTCGGTGCATAAATTAAATCGAATACGGATCACTGAAGATGGATCTATGTGAAATCACATGAAATCTGCCATTTTTTTCCAGATACAATTTAATACATATGTTTCTCCAGTGAAAGTAGCGACCGCTTCATTATTTTGTTTACCATTTGTTTTTTCCCTTTTTTATGATGTTTTTCTTTTTTTTTCTTAAACTATTTTTAAAATAAATTGTTTGCAAGTACCTCACACCAACTTGGAAAGTAATTTAATTACAAATACTTCCATAATCGGGTCCTCTGCTGTATGCGGATTGGGCAATCGAGTTTTTCAATTTTCAATTCTAGTAATTAAGTCCTTTTAGTTTGTATGATTTGTACAATCGAATCCTCTTGGTCCTTAATCAAATCGATAAACTGATGTCGCACTTTGCATTTGTTTTGTTATTTCCAAAATAGCATATTTGAAAATGCAAGGGACATGTTTTTTTTTTTCTCCATGTGTGTGCATGCATGAGCGGCAAGTGCACCCTCTACGTGTTCAGGGTTCTCCCATCAATTGATATCAGGTCACATGGTCAGGTCATATGGCACACATTGAATAATGGGTAAAGTTGGAATAGAAGATGGGGCTAATTTTAATAAGGAAAATATGAAAAAGCGTCCCAAAATACTTGCTAAGGATAATTAATTGCACTTTGCAATTATCAACATTTCCATACGGAGTATGCTGCTCTTTTGAAATACGTTCTTTCTTAATCCTCTAAATGCATCAGTATTATGCATTCTTACTATTTTTAATAATGTTATCTAGCGTTGCCGGGGGAATTTTTGTGAATATGATCCTTAAGTGAACTTGAGGACAAGGATTGCTCAGACATACAAATAGTTTTCTAATTGTATCACGTGCAATTAGTACCAAACTTTTAGAACGATGAACTTCCCACCCTTGAAAATGTGGCACAGAATTGGAACGATTAACATAAAAAACAGGGGTCACCAAGAGTTCAACATTCCTCCCTCACTTTCTTCGAAGCCGAAGCATGAAGTTGTACCTAAAGGTCTTGAGCCCCGTAACCGTACCTCGCGTGGCACTAGAGACGACCACATGAGCTCACTTGCGGTTATCTAACACGAGCTGGTTTTATAACCATACTTCAAAACCCCCTCGTAACGGAAGAATCTGCACCAGTAGGGAGAGAGACCCAGAGAGAGGAATTCGAGTTATAAAGGAACGAGCGGCTTCTCTCCCCCTGGCATTATTCGAAACCAGTTCAAAGAAGAGCAGCCACCGAAACCCGGGTGGTGAAAATGGGTTCTTCTCCGTGCGAGCTCCGATGGCTTCTTGCTCTACTGGGTGGGCTACTGTTACTAGTCCCTCTGGCTCAAGGCGAGGACCATTACTACACTTTCGTCGTAAGTTTCGAGCATTTCTCGCTTGATTTTTCCTCGTCCCTTTTTGGCTCGTTCTCGATGCCATCGTTGCCATTCGCTCTGTTAGTGTCTTTCGGGGTTGTTTAATGGATGTTTACGATCGTCCGTTCGTGCGTGCGTGCAGCTGCGAGACACCAACTTCACGAGGCTGTGCACAACGAAGAGCATGTTCACTGTGAACGAGAGCTTCCCGGGGCCGGTGCTGAACGTCCGTAAGGGAGATACGGCCTACATCAATGTCTTCAACGAAGGGCACTACGGAGTCACCATTCACTGGTAAGTCATCGGGGGCATTGTTCTGCTTTTTACAAGTCAAAATGCAAATGTGTTTGAAAGTTGGGTGGCCGAGACTCTTTTTCGCTGCTGGTCTAGCGAGCCGCCTGATTAATTAGACGCCAAACAAAATGTGATCGCAGCTTTACGCTTTGTTTGTTTCCTTTGGAGCAATGTTAGATATGTGTTGTAGGCATGATTTGCAAATTCTGTTTTGCGAAATAACGCGGATGACATTCTAATATGAGCAAGGAGTAGATGAACGATCGCACTCGAAAAATCATCTGATCATTTTTCGTGTTATCTTTCTTGTACTTCTAGTATTGTTATTTTGGGTTAATGCCACAAAAAAAACTTAAACTACATATACCATGATACTATTATCCCAGACATTGTTCTATGTCATGAAAACTCATATGCGAGGCCCGCTATACCATCAACCCACCTAACCTTTTTTGTGTCAGAAAAACCCAAAACTTGTATTAGTGTGCTGAAAATACCCTCTATCTACCATCAAAAACTAAATTCCCATTTGATTCTAAAAGTTCGCGATATTTGTACCATAGCAGACAAAGTATAGGGATTTTGGTTGTTTTTGAAGGAGGGTAATTTTCCTATTCTTCGTATAAGTTTGGACTATCAAAAGTATAAAATAAAAGTTTGAGATATCAGTGTCACAATCGATAAAATTTAAGGTTTCTGGTAATAGACGCACGATGTTTTTGTTAAGTCGATATAAACTTGGAAGCTTTGGCAAAACCCAAAACGAAATTTTTATTTATAGATAGCAGTGATACCGTGGGTATAGTTATTTTTCTTATTATATTAAGTTGGGAGGCACAGGGCTTTTGGGTTTTGGTGGGGGGGAAGAGGTTTTATGAAGAGCAGTTCAGAAAAGTTAGGTAGGATTTTTCTGATGGCCACATAGGACCCCCATAAAGAAAAATTGTAGTCGAATTTTGGGCACTAAAAAGCAAACGTGAAATAGACACCCGTGGTCCAACCGATTTTTAGAACATCCTTTCATGTCAACTAACTGTCCAACCTTTTGGCCTTAGTATTCTCGTTCTCTTGCATAGTCTTGCACGCATTATGATATTAATTCGAAAATAATTAACATCTCTAGAATTAGTCAACGCCTTTGCTTTTGCTATTAAGGTCGAGCTTAACATGTAATATTGAACTGCCAACAAGCGATGGTCACATTTGCGAAATTTCTTCATATAGCTTTTTTTTTTTTTATGCTCATAGGCATGGTATTAAGCAGCCGAGGAACCCATGGTTCGACGGCCCTGAATATATCACGCAATGTCCGATCCCTCCGGGGACCAACTTCACTTACCAAGTCCTGTTCACCTCGGAGGAGGGAACCCTCTGGTGGCACGCGCATAGTGATTGGACCCGCGCCACTGTCCACGGTGCGATCGCCATAAGGCCTGCCCTTGGCACGACTTATCCCTTCCCGGAGCCAGACGAAGAAAAAGTCCTTGTCTTTGGTAATGTCCTTGTTTATTACAATGAATAAGGAAATCATGTGCATTTGCGATCGCTTAGCATTGTAAAATTCTGCTTGCAGCATCCTGGTACGACGAGGACGTGATGGAGTTGATGGAAGAGGCCCTTTCTGAAGGTGGATTGACGACATTATCAGATGCTTACTGCATCAATGGCCAGCCTGGTGATTTTTATAATTGTTCCAGAGGTAAAAAATTATTCAAATACATATGTATGTTAATACATTCTTATTTGTATATATACCATCATGCCTAGCCATTGATGTGGTCTTTCAAGGGGAAATTTTCCATGTGTAAATCGATCCTAGAATTAGACTGCTGTCATCATATCTAAGTCTCAAATCGATTCTAATTTTGTTGCAGAAAATACGACTAGAATATCCGTCGATTATGGCAAGACCTATCTTCTCCGCCTAGTAAACTCGGTGCAGAACACTGACATGTACTTCGCCATTGCGAACCACACCCTGACGGTGGTGGGATGGGACGGAGCCTACATCAAGCCCGTAGTCACAAGTTACATCATGATAACCCCGGGTCAGGCGATGGACATTTTGGTCACGGCTGACCAGCCGCTCGGCGAGTACTACATCCTCCTCTCGCCTTTCTTCGATGGTCAGGCGGACGATTTCGACCACAGCATTGCCAGTGCGATCTTCCAGTACAACGGCAACTACACCCACACCGGGTTGCCGGCGTATCCGAGCGATTTCCCTGGATGGGAGGATATGGCGCCTGCGATTGACTTTGTCAAGCAACTGAAAAGCTTGAACTCGCCGGAGCACAGCATCGACGTCCCCCAGGACGACGAGATCACAACCAGGATGTTCATCACCGTCTCGATCAGCATGATGAAATGTCCGAACGCCTCATGTGAAGGACCGGACGGAAATCGCCTCGCCTCTGCGCTGAACAACATTTCTTTTGCGAACCCTGATTTGGATGTGCTCCAAGCATACTACAGGTACGAGTTGAGAATTCAGCTATTGCTCCTCTTCCCCTGCTTTTTGCAACAATGAATTTGCTGCTCTCTTCAGAATGTTTATGCTAGCTTTGGGGTTATCCTAGGTCCTGTCTAAAGTGAGCAACATTTGTACCATGGATCTTAGTGTATCAAGATAATATATAATTGACCGTCTTTAATTCCTTATCTTCGATTTCTCGCAGCAATATCACCGGGTATTACACGCCGGATTTCCCTGATCTGCCGCCTACGTTGTTCAACTTCACGTCTGAGGACCTATTGACGGACAATGAGACGCTGTCGGACCAAGGAACGAAAGTGAAGGTACTAAACTTCAACGAGTCTGTCGAGATAATCTTCCAGGGGACCAACGTGATGAACTCGGGGGAGACTCACCCGATGCACCTGCACGGGTTCCGGTTCTACGTGGTTGGACTGGGCCCGGGCAACTTCGACAACAAGACCGATCCGGAAACCTACAACCTGTACGACCCACCCGAAGCGAACACGGTCCCAGTGCCTAAGGACGGGTGGGCCGTCGTCAGATTCAGGGCAGACAATCCCGGTAAGTTCACTGGTCGACGCGAATGCTATGTGGTGCATGAATTTGATCGGACAAACTTCAAAATGGAGAGAAGAAAAATCAATTGTTCCTAACTCGAATCTGTTTTTGGCAGGCGTATGGTACATGCACTGTCATTTCGATCGGCACATGGCATGGGGCATGGACATGGCATTCATAGTCAAGGACGGGCCCACGGCTGAGACGAGCATCCGGAAGCCTCCAGCATACATGCCTCCTTGCGAGACGGACTCGTCGCTGCTGAGCGCCTTTCATTCTTACTTACGGCAGCAGGCTTAAGTGATTTTCTCTACATGATGTAGTCGTCCTGGGAAGTTTTCATTCGGAAACAGAGAGACTACATTTTAGTCCAGGGTACCTGTCGATTCTTTTTGCCCTTTTTGAGGAAAGAAAATGATGTTTTTTTGCAGGAAGAAAATTATGGCCCAGACTCAGCTTATGTTGCTGAATAAAAAGTGCCTTTACAGTGTTAGGCGATGGGTTTTCTCAGTTTCATTGATCTCCAGACCGAGTGAAATTAACCTTGTTGTTAATCAAATAATGTTGAGTAAAAATGCGAGACTGACATTTTGGCGCGAGCATTACACCAATGGTCCAATGGTAAGACGCATGCAGGGTCTGCAGAATCATTTATATGAAAGCAATAATGAACGGGGTTATGAAAAAACGTTCTAACCAGTTGTATCAATCAATGGTACAGGAAAGTTTAAGCAGTTGAGCTCCCTCAAGAGCTTTACAAACATTATAAATTCTAAAAACTAGTAGATATTGCAGGTGTCTGAGATAGTCACCATCATATTCGCAGTCAACTTTGATCAATCTTTAGGTGAAAAATTAGGTATCTACAATGGGCTCATGGGTTCCTCTTGCCTAAGATTGAGCTGTTGCTGCTGAATGTTTAGCCAAAAAGAAGTTTATTGTCAAGCAATGGGATCCTACTGTGAATGCTGATGTCCTTGTTGGTAGAGCTGAGACTACCAAGCGAAATCCAATTTTCATACATCTTGCCATTGCTGGAAATCTTAGTAATAGAAGTGTTAGCAAAAATGTTATTATGGATAATAAGTTCTTCCTCTTATGGAGGAGGAGGATGATTTGGATAATACGCCTGCTCTCATTAATTGGACTCTTGGAAAGTGGGGTTTAGGAATTGAAGGCTCGGTCTATTGCTGATAGATGCTTCGTATTCTGGTCATCAGCCTGGTAGGATTTGGTTGTTGTATGAGGACTACAATCATATCCCAAGTTATTCATTGCTCTATAACCAAGGGTGACATTTGTTTCTATGATACATTTTTATATGCATCTAATGCTGTTCTTGAAAGGAAGTCTTTACGGGAGTCTCTCTAGTCTTGCTGCTGCTCCCACTTCTCCTTGGGTTATTATGGGGGTTATCAAATACCCATCAGATGTTTTCTTTCTGAAGCAAGCAATTTTGATGATGCTTATGTACCTGATATGGTTGACTTCGATGCTACATTGGTTCAATCCAGTTTGTTCGACTTAAATTAGATTGGTTGCTCTTTTACTTGGATCAATTGTAGGCTTGATGCCCTGTTGCTGGGAAGATAGATAGAGTTCTGGGAAGTGCCTGGCTTAATGTTCATTTGCACCCTTATGCAGAGTTTGCGCCGTCTGGTATATCTGATCAATGTATGGCCCTTGTATGGTTTATGCCATATCTGAAACCTTCCAAATTCTTCTAGTTTTAGAGTAATCGTTTCTGTTCTGAAGAAGGCTTGGCATTGTGGTGAACCGAGAGTGACTATGTATGTCTTTTGACTCCAAACCTGCTTAGGTGAAGTTTGTTTTAAAGAAGTTTAACAGGGAACATTCTAATTGGATTTCTCAACAAGCCCAGAAGTGTAAGGGTGAGCTTTCTTCTTTGCAGCAGAGTACTCTTTCTAGATCCTCCCCAGATCAGGAAGCTGAGTTTCTTCTCAAAGCTAAACGCTGGAAACTACAGGAGGTTGAGGACTCTTTCCTCAGGGAAAAATCCACAGTTATATTGATACAACTAGGGGATCAAGACAAAAAATAAATTTATAAGTCCTCAAACTAAGAAACTCTAAGCAGTCTTTAAAAGTCAAATATTCGGAGGATGGTTCTAAAATTGAGGGTCATAAGAATATTGCAGCTGAGGCCATTTCATATTAAGAGGATCTTCTTGATTCCCCTGATGCTGGCTATAATGGTATTGATTTGATTTCCCTGAGGAACATTGCAGTTGCAACTTTTCATTGATATGCACGCTCTTCTTACAAAGCCAGTCACCTATGGTGAGACTTGAGGTTGTTGTCATTGAATAGGGATAATGCCCCAGGGTCATATGACTTATCGGCCTTTTCCTCACTTCTGCATTTTGGGGAAGATAATTCATTTTAGTTTGTCTGGCCGGTGCATAGACACATCATTATTCTTGTCCTAACAAATATGCACGCAATACATATACATGTAAACTCTGTATTTCGACTGAATCAGGATTTTACTGAGTCCAGCGCACGAAGAAGTGATGACAATTCTCCAAAAACTTCAATCCATCTAAGATCAATATCTTCCCCAAAACTTAACAAACTAATACCAAAACAACCTCAACAGCAAGCAGCAATAGGCGACGATATTCTAGCAATATCAACCCCAGCTAGTAAATATAGTGTCGAAAATTAAAGAAAAAGCAGAAAACCAACACCCACAATTTTTACGTGGAAAATCAGATGCTAATAAAATCACGAGGCCGATCAAACTATCTACTAATCACCACGATAGCTCATTTTTTGTCACACAGATAGAAACTCAACACATCAACGGTATAGCAATATCTCAGTCAGTGGATTAACTTAAAGAAACAAGAAAGATATAGCCACGAGAAATCTCACGCTCAACATACTAAACTTACTACTGTTTCCGACAAAGTTTCACCGACAATGTTTTTTTTTGGGGGTGGAATCACAACAAATTTGGCCCAGAAGAAATCTGTCACTGCTCTGAACGGACGGTCTCCCTCCCTTTTCTAACCGTGGTTTTCCTTTATGTTCTGCGATCGCTACTCTCTCTTTGCTGTCAAGAACGCTTTTTTTTTCTGTCAATAACAGTCAAGCTTCTCTTTCTCTCTCTTCGTTTAAGATGGTGAGCTGAGCCCCGTGAGGAGGACCCAGCTCATCAGAGGATACAGGCAAAAATTTTCCGGCCATGCGATAATACGTGACCTGACCGACCCTTGCACGTTGCGCGCGCTGGCCATTGAATTCACTGCAACCCATCAAATCAAAGGTGTCTCTCTTTCTTGGAAAGCATGTTAAACACGTCGAGGCATGGCTGGTACTCGACATTAAGAATATCTAATTGACCAAAAAGAAAATACACAGATTTGAAATTTGGTTTGTTTTATAGCCGAATATGTAAGTGACGAGCTTCCTTATTCCTTGGAGCTTCCTACTATGACAGGATTTAGGCCCTAAACATATAGAAAGATTTGTGCCAACGACAATTAAAGAAACATAATGACAGGGGCTAGTCGTCTTCTCTCGGATCCAGAAAACTATCAAAAAAGTTATAAATCTATTATAATTATGTCAATTTAATCAAGAATTTTTTTTATATTAATTCAATTATAAACGTTTTGCGGTTTTTAATTCACCCATCTAACCAACGCTTTGGTAACAATATTTTAGATATTTTTTTCACATTATTTTTTTATTTCTTTTTCCTTTTCTTCCATATTTTCTTCTTCATTTTCCCACAAGTGCCTGATGAGACTTTGGAGAGGGTCACGACCCTCGTCCAGATGTGGGCGAGGCTCGCCTTGTTGAATGCGATTGAAGTCGGCCTCGCCCATGGCTTGCAAGGCCATGGCAAGTCTTCCCTCACCCGCGGTTGTGCCTTAGGATGGAAGGCAGAGCCATGTATGAACCAAACATTGCCTTGATTCTTCAAGTTGCTCAACGAAATGCCTGACCCATTCCACCCACTTTGGCAATTCTTTGCACACAAAGAGAGGGAGAGAGAGAAGAGCGAGGGCCCCTTGGACAGGAGATTTGCAAGCCATGTAAGTTCACAGTTGATCATCGCCTCATCGGCTGTGGGCGAAGGCGGCCATGGCCTCTCTAGCTATGAGCAAGGTCGATTCGCCTGTGGCCCCCAAGACTCGTGGCCCTTGCCTAGTGGCTGGTGAGCCTCGCTGGAGCCTTGTTGGCTACTATAAGAAAAAGAAAAAGAAAAAGAAAAATTTTAAAATATATATTAAAAAAATTGCCACATTAGCACTAACTAGCCAAAATTGGTCGAATGAATTGAATTGGCATAAAAAAATTTAGAACTAAATTAATATAATTACAATATATTTATGTCTTTTTTTTGTAATTTTCATGGCGAAAAATGTTACACAACAAATTTGAGCTTTAGGTAACTCAGGGCCCTATCTGTATTATATATCTTGATGATATATCTTGTGTATTTCATTGTGCTTTATACTATTATTTTGCCTAAGGAAAATTCCATAAAACGACCCAAAGTACTATCATTTTGTTAAACAAAGGTTTGTAGTGGTTATAATTGTTTCAAATAAGGGTTTGAAGTGGCTATCGTTGTTTTAAATAGGGGTCCAACATTGCGAGTCACCGACAAGCTAAATTTTCCGATTGGTCAAGGGTATTTTTACCCAAATGTTTTTTTATTTTTGTCTTTTCTTCTTCTTTTTTTCCTTGTGTCAATTGACGACCACTAGCAAAGGTCAATGAGCACTAAGTGACCCTCGTTGGCCGTTGAGAAGGGCCAGCAAGGGCTGACCTTGCAGATGATTGCGAGGGGCGGCCTCCCCCACGGCGAGGGTCACCTTCCTGTGGTCGGCAAGGTGAAGAAGAAGAATAAGAACCAAAAAAAAAGGAAAGAAAAAAAAAAAAAAAAGGGAAGAAACAAAGAAAAAAAGATAAATGATGAAAATGCCATTGATCGACGGAAAGTCAGGCCATTATTTAAAACAAACATGGATACTTCAAGCCCTTATTTGAAATAAACATAACCACTTCAAGCCTTTATTTGAAATAAGATTCACTTCATACCCTTATTTGACAAAGTGATGACACTCCAAGCTCTTATTTGAGAAAACGAGGACATTTTAGATCTTTTTTTGGAATTTTCCTTTTGCCTATTCCGTTCATAAAAATTTGGAAAAATTGCCAAAATAATTTTAAACCTATCCAATTGTGTCAATTTTGTTGTAAATATTTTTTTTAGCCAATTGAGTCCTAAATCTTTTGTATTTGTACCAATTAAGTCCGTTCGGCAAATGGGTTTGTCAACACTGACATGGACGTTAGAGTTGATCGGTTTTAGGGTTGGTAGGTTCCAGAATTGGAACATACCCTGTTATAACTGGTTTCCAATTTTTGGACCCTGGAATCTAATCTATTTCCCTAGAACCGATTCTAGACCCTACCATGTTTTTTCGGTCCGGTTTTAGGGTCAATTCAAGAACTTGTTTTATTTTTCATTTTTTATAGTAAAATCATATGAGATTATGAGCAACAAAACCATTCAAAGTAAAAAAAATAAACAATGGAAATCCCTATATGCCAAAAATAACAATCCAAAAAATAAATACGTAGTAATGCATAATTATAAATGATAAAAAATTCAAACACGTAGCAAAAAAAAAACATAAATTGCAAAACTCTATTCCCTATTCATCCATTAAAATTTAGGGAAGAGGAAAGGTTGGTGAAGAGTTTCGAGGAAAGACAAAGGATAAATGAGTGCTAAGGTTAGAATATAGGGATATTGCTTTTTAGCTTATAAAATTGGATCCCAAACTAGTTCCAAAACAGGGTGATCCAGTTCGATTTTTAGGTGGGTATTCACTTGAAACCTATTCCCAGATTGACTGTAACCAGTTCCAAAAATTTGGAATTCAATCTTGGACTCAATTTTTGGGTGGTTTGATTTGGTTTTCGAGTAGAACTAGTTTGGTTGCACACTATTAATGGACATCGACTGTCTTACGTGATGCGGCCGATGCTAACATGTATAATTTTTAATATATTTAATTTTTTCGAATTATTTATTTATCATTTTCACTTTCCCTTTTTTTATTTATTTCTCTTTCATTTTTTTTCTTCCCTTCATCTTCTTCCTCTAGTTGATGACTAGCCACAGGCGCCTTGCCTGTCCTTGGCAAGGCTCAACCTTGCAGTCGCTAGTGAGGCTCTTTGCTAGAGGTTGGGCAAGTTCGAGTTCGCCTAGCAATGGCGATGTCGAGCCTCGCTAGGGGTTGGCAAGGTGAGGACTGAACTTGGCAACCGGCTAGAGAAAGACGATGAAGGGGAGAAAAAAAAAGAAAGAGAAAGAATAAATAAATAAATAATTCAAAAATATTATAATATATTAAAAATTTGTTTACATGTTATAAGGATGGTTGGTGTTACCACACTATGTAGGATGGCTGGCATTATGTTAGCACCGATTGAGCATTAAATCAACACGATTTTAATAGGTTTAAGACTTTTTCGGGAATACTTCTCAAAAAATCCTTGTGCCATTTTCAGTTGTACACTTCTGTGATGCTAGTTGAAGTATTCTTGCCAAGACTATTTGAATTAACAAACGATACGAGACTAAACATGTTACCCGAAATATTAAGTTATTAGTATGTGGCGAGCACCCTCGCTTGTGTCGATTTTTTCGGGATCAAACGCGTCTTCTATCGGAGGGGCATGTACTGAAGAATACGCTCCCGGTACCCATGTGTGGGGGACCTTGAGCGGTAGTGGGGTCGGTCCGCACAGAACAAAACAATTCTTAGTAGGGCATCAAAACGTGCCGTCGTTTCGGTCAACGTTGACTGATAAGTCGACGTCCGTCGTCATTTTGACTTACAAGTACGGCACCAATTGAAATAAAAGGCTGACAAAGAGAGTCCCCCTTTGTCATGAACCCTCATCATGTCTCTTTTGCCCTTTAGCATACGCCAACATTAGATTAAAAAATTGAGATATGCAAGACTCAGATGTAAAGTTCTTTTTGCTATGTTAAATAAATGGGATTTCGATGGGGGTAAATTCATCACTTGAAATAAAGAGGTGTCTCGCCCGACAACAGTGGCCGACGTTCATTGTGTGAGCACATGCACGCAAGTAAACACGTGTATGTAACTGTGCCGGCCAAGTACAAAATAAGAATGAAAAGACACAGCCATTTGTTACCGTGACAAATTTAAAGCAACTTTTCAAAGTACGTACCAAAAAGTTGCATGATGTTGGGCCCTTGTGACAAAAGTAACATCTATCGTAGATGTGTCAAAATATGTCATAAATTCATATTATGATTCACCTTTAATTAAATGAATTATATATGGGTTAAGTGAAAGTTAAATATGGGTCAAATATGAGTCAAGTAAAAATTAAATATGGGTCAAGTGAAAGTTAAATATAGGTTGAGTGAGTTATTAGGTAGACCCATCATCTCTCTCATTCCATCCCTTCTTCTATGGGTTCTCGACATCCGTTGCCGATCCCGCCATCAGGCCGCCGTCACCATCGATTTTTTTTTTAAAAATTATTTTCCAAAAACTATTTCAATTTTGAGGTATCCACATTTTTTTTTTATTTACTATTTTTTTATTATTTAATTTACTTTATAAATTTGATGTGAAATTTTTATTTAAATAATTTATATGTGAAAAGTTTAAAGTGGACTAAATAAGTGGGAGTAGATTTTCTTAAATTAAGTTAAATATTAATATGTGTTGGTAATAGGATCGGGTATGGGTCAGGTCGGGTATGGGTCATCAAATTTATATTGCATGAAAATGGGTCAAAACGGGTTAAATGGATCGATATGAGTAGGACTATTTTCGACCCGACCCAAACCTGACTTGACCCACCCATTTGACACCCCTAATCCGTCAGTACGGGTCTATGATCGAAAGCTCCGAGCCTTCAACCGGAAGGCCCTAATTTGGAAAATAGTTAGCCATCAATGTAGCACAAGCTAGACAGATTGGCATGTGGATAAAATGATGGTGAGAATAAATGGAATATTAATATATGTTATTTTAAAATTTGAGTAGGTCCTTAAAGGCTCGAGGGAAATAAATAGGTGGGAGATTTGTCATGAGGTGAGAGATTCCGCTATATCACATTCCGTATCCTCTAGTTGGTTGGAAAGAAAAATATCTACTCACTAATAAATGGTGTAAGGCGTACGGGTATTGAGTACATTAAAATAAAAAACGCAACCTAACATAATGCCTCACTAGGGGACTATTGTAGGCGGCCCTCGCAAGTGAGCAACCATCGGATCTAGGAGGAACTTTGGCAGGGAAACATGAACTTGACCCTTCCAAGCTAATGAATTTTAGGCACGCCCCAATTTGTAATGGTGAGAATAAATGGAATATTGATATATGTTGGTTGAAATTTAAGATCAACCACCGGGACTATCGGCAATCCCAGATTTTAATATCAAAATCACTTTAGACATCATCTCTTTACCAAAATGCCCATCACTTGTGCCATTTCCCAATACGTTGATTGACAGGATTTGAGATCGTTTTGATCTTTGCTCATCCTCGCAACAGATTCGAAGAGGGCTCGTTTGAATTATGAGGTGGAATGCTCACCGAAGTTCAATTCTATGGTGGCAATATCACTCTTTACAATGCATTGAACCGTTTTTCCTTAACATAACTTGAATTAGAGGAACCGCACCAACAAATTTACAAGAAGGAAAAACAAATATGTCTAACCAAATGGGGATTGTGATTCATGAGATAGACATACGTAGAAATTTGCACCGGTTAAAGGTCGAGACTTAAAAAAGACACCTTTTAGGAAAAGCAAAATCATGTAATGGTCGCAAAATATTAGGGCGTGCCTACCCGAAACTTAACAAACTAATACCAAAATAACCTCAGCAGCAAGCAACAATTGGTGATGATATTCTATCAATATCAACCCTGACTAGTAAATATAGTGTTGAAAATTAAAGACAAAGCAGAAAACCAACACCCACAATTTTTATATGGAAAATCAGATGCTAGTATCAAATTATCTACTAATCACCACAATAGCTCATCTCTAATCACGCAGAAACTCAACACATCAACGGTATAGCAAGATCTCAGTTGGTGGACCAACTTAAAGAAACAAGAAATATATAACCACGAGAAACAACTTCGAGGGTCTCACAAACAATATGCCAAACTTACTACTGTTTCTGACAAAGTTTCACCGACAATATGCCCTTTTCAACATGTGGTTTTCCTTTCTGTTCTGCGATCGCTACTCTCTCTCTTCGCTGTCAAGAACGCTTTATTTGCTGTCAAGAACGTTCAAGCCTCTCGTTTTCTTTCTCTTCGTTTAAGATGGTGAGCTGAGCCCCGTGAGGCGGACCCAGCCCATCAGGATCCAGGCAAAAATTTTCCTGTGCACTGCCATGCAATAATACGTCACCTGACTGACGCTGCGCTCTGGCCGTTGAATTCACTGTAACCCATCAAATCAAAGTTGTCTCTCTTTTCTGTAAAGCATATTAAAGAAGTTGAGGCATGACTGGCACTCGAGGTTAAAAATGTCTAACTGACCAAAAAGAAAAATGCTCAGACTTATAATTTGGTAATGTTTTATAGCCGAATATATAAATCACGAGTTTCCTTACGCATCAAGCTTTCTACCTGAAAGAAGGCTAGTGCTAGTGACAATTAAAGAAAAACAATGATGTGGGCTAGTGATTTTCTAAGTTTCAGGTTTCGTACAAATTTTAGACTATCGCTAGAACATATTTTTTATTTTTTAGAAATTAAAACTTGAAACCTCCCTTATCACAAGTTTTAAAGTCAATTTTAAGTTCTACATATGTTATTAATTAAATAATTACATTGAATTATCACATTTAATGACATCACTTGCTGCTACAATCCAATGACCATAACTTATATTTAGACATATGAAAAATATGAAATATTAGGAAAGTAAAAGTCTTAATCATAAAATAGAAGCTCAGATTGTATAATTGTGCAAAGACATGGATTAAAAAAAAAATACAAAAATTTAGAACCTGCAACTATCCATCAAAACAAGATCTCTAATTTTTGAAATCTAAAACCTATCCTGCATATCTTGACATCTAGAATCGAGTAAGTTCTCATCGGTCCGGTTTTTGGGTTCCAAGTTTTATCCTAAAACCATGCTCATCCCTACTTCCCTCGAGTCTAGCAAAAATGGGTACACAATAGATTTGAGCTTTGGATAACTCAAGGACGCTATTCGTATCATATATCTTGATGTAGGAATTTAATCGTTGAACCTCATATATTTTGTGTGTTACATTGTGCTTTCTACTAATCTTTTGCCTATTCCTTTCATAAAAATTTGGAAAAATTAGCAAAATAGACTTAAACCTATTACAATTTACCAATTCAGTTTTAATTTTTTGAGTTTAAAATCTTTTACGTTTATCCCAATTAAGTCCATCTAGCAAATTTTGGCGGGTCGACGTTGACATGGATCCTGATTGTCTTATGTAGCAGCCCTGACAATAATGATATATACAATTTTAATATTTTTTTTATTTTTTTCCAAATTATTTATTTATTATTTTCTCTTTCCCTTTATTTTTTATTTATTTCTCTTTATTTTTTTCTTCCCTTTATCTTCTTCCATTGGTGAGCTCCTCCCCAGAGACTATGCAAGTTTGAGCTCGCCCAACAATGGTGATGTTGAGTCTTGCCAAGGGCAGGAGAGGTGAGCTTACCAACCGGTCAGAGGAAGAGGATGAAGGGGAGACAAAAAGAAAGAGAACGAAAAAGGGAAAAAGAAAAGAAATAATAAAGAAATAATTTTAAAAATATTTATTAAAAATTATTTATATCAGTACTGGCCACGCCATTTAGAATAGTCGATGTTCATGTCAAAGTTGGTTGGTCAAAATTTGTTAAAAGAATAGAATTTGCATAAGTCCAAAATATTTATGATTCAATTGGTAAAAAAAAAAAGGATTTAATTGACATGATTCTAATAAGTTTAAGATATTTTTGGTAATTCTCCCTAAAAAAATCTTCAAGCCGTTATTGGTTGTACACTTCCATGATCCTAATTGAAGCATGCTAGCCAGGAGTGTTTAAATTGACAAACAATACGGTGCCAAGCACGTTACACGAAATGTTAGGTTATTAGTATGTGGCGAGCACCCTCGGTCGCGTCGATTTTTTCCGGATCAAACGTAACAGTCTTCTTTTGGAAGGGCATGTACTTAAGGATAAGGTCCTAGTACCCATTAGAGGTGTCAAAACGGGTCATAAACCCATATTATGACTCACTTTTAGTTAAATGGGTCAAATATAGGTCAAGTGAAAGTTAAATATGGGTCAAATATGGGTCAAGTAAAAGTTAAATATGGGTTAAATATGGGTCAAGTGAAAGTTAAATATTGGTCAAATATGGGTTAAGTAAAAGTTAAATATGTGTCAAATATGGGTTGAATGAGTCATTTAACCTGTAGAGAAACAGAGTGAGTTTGGGTTTTACTGATAATAATGGCTTGAAGATAAGAGTCGGGTCGGGTATGGGTTGGATGTGGATCAGGTCGGGTATGGGTCACTAGATTTACATTATATGAATTTGGGTCAAAATGGGTTAAATGGGTCAATATGGATTGGACCATTTTCGATCCGACCCAAACCAAACCCGACCCACCCATTTGACGGGTCTAGTACCCATGTGTGGGGTGCCAAAAGCTGGAAGCGGAGTCGGTCCGCACAAAACAATGGAATTCCTAGTCAGACATCAAAACGTGCCGCCGTTTCGGTCAACGTTGACTGATAGGTCGACGTCCATTCTCATTTGGACTTACAAGTACAGGACCAATTGAAATAAAAGGCTGATAAACAGAGTCCCCTTTTATCATGGACCCTCACCATGTCTCTTTTGTCCTTTAGCATACACCATCATCATGTTAAAAAAGTAAAATATGCAAGACTTAGATGTGAAGTTCTTCTTGGTATGCAAATAAATGGGATTTCGATGGGGGTAAATTCGTCACTTGAAATAAATAGGGGCCTCGCCCGACGATAGTGGCCGATCTTCGATGCGTGAGCTTATGCATGCAAGCAAACACGTGCATGCAACCGTGCCAGCCAAGCACAAAAGAAGAGAGAAGAAAAAAAGGCACAGCCTTTTGTTACCATGACAAATTTAAAGTGACTTTTCAAAGTACCCAAAAGGTACGTGATGTTGCGCTCCTGTGACAGAAGTAGCACCCATTACTGCCACGTCCATGGTTAATTTGGAAAATAGTTAAGCCATCAATGTAGCACAAGCCAGTCACATTGGCAGGTGGATAAAATAATGGTGAGAATAAATGGAATTTTAATATATGTTATTTTAGGATTTGAGTAAATTCTTAAAGATATAGGGGAAAAGAAATAAGTAGGAGATTTGTCTTGAGATGAGAGATTTCGCTTGGAAAAGAAAAATATCTACTTACCTATAAGGGGTACGACCGATTCATCAAAATAAGGAATGTAACTTGGTAGGATGCCCCATTAGAGGACTACCACAAACAACTCTCATATATGAATAATCACCCAATCTAGGAGGAGGTTCGGAAGGGAAACATGAACTTGACCCTTCCAAACTGATGAATTCTTGGGACGCCCCCGAGTTGTAATAGTGAGAATAAATGGTATATTAATATATGCTATTTCAACCATAGTTGTAAAATGTTATACACTTTTTGGTACCTTGATGGGTTTGGGTTACATTGGTAAAGGATCATGCTTTTTTATTTTATATTGTCCTATCTTTGTTAACTGCCTTCTTCACATAATTCAAAACAGTAACCGGACAAAAGAAATAATACTACTATGGTGAAATAAAGTTAAAATTCTAAGAGTAACACAAAACCAAAGTTACTCTACTCCACGGCAGGGACCTTCAAATTATACTGACTGGACGGAAGAAATATCACAAGGAGTGCTGACTTTCATTACGAGAAAGTATCAGGCGCATTAAATATACCGTGTTTGTATTAAATCATATATAAATTGACACGTGGCAAATCGAGTCCACTTGTCAAAAGATTTGTCTCTGTCGCCTCTCTCATGCGCTCTGCCCTCCATCTCTGCGACTCCACACCCAACCGCTCCTCTCTCTAAAACTTTCACTCAGGCCCGACTCACAGCTAGTTTTGCTCTCTCTAGTCTAACGAACTATGCCACCGTCATCGCCTCCAATTCATCTCCGGCCACAACTTCCCGAGGTATTCAACCTCCGAGGACACCGGAATCGTGGTTAGCACACCAGACTTGTCACCCCCTTTAAATGCTTAAATGCACACGTAATGGTTTAATACAAATCATACGTGATATTTTTTAATGCAGCTAATATTTTCTCTCAGTTTACGTGCCAACCTTTAAATGCTTCAATCTACACGTACGATCAATCAAGTATACTGTGCGATCTCTCTTTCTTCTGCCAACAATGTGATGGTGCAATTTTGTAATGGGCTTGGAGTTATCTTAAGAAGCCTTTCATCTATGTTGGTTGAAATTCAAAATCAATGACCGGGACCGTTGGCAATCCCGGATTTTAATATCGGAATCACTTCAGAGTTACGGGAGAATTGCCAAAAAAGTCCTAAACCTATTGAGGTTGTGCCAATTCAGTCCTAAACCTTTTTTTTTGGCCGATTCGGTCCTAAACCTTTTGTGATTGTGCCAATTGAGTCCATCCGGCCAAATTTGGCCGGCCGGAGCTGACGTGGACGCCGCCGGCGCCGGCGGCAATTTTTTATTAATTTTTTAATAATTTTTGATTTTTTAATAATTTTTTTGATTTTTTTATTGTTTTTTTAATTTTTTGTTTCTTTTCTTTTCTTTTTTTTTTTTCTCCCCTCCTCCTCCCCCCCCCCCGCGTGGCAGTGGGTCGGTGGCGCCGACGAGGCTGCCGGCCACCGCGCGAGGGCCGCGAAGCCCTCGCCCGGACACTGGGGCGCCGGCGAGGGTCGCGGCCCGGCCGCCCGGATCCGGGCGAGGCGGCCGCGGCGAGGCGGCTCGCCCGGATCGGGCGAGGCCGGCCTCGGCGAGGCCGCTCCGCCGGATCGGGCGGCGCCGGCGGGGCGAAGGCGGCCTCGCCCCGTGGCGGCGAGGCCATGGCGGGCTCGGGCGAAGGTCGCCATGGCCTCGCCGGCCGCGGCGAGGCCGCCTCGGGCGGCCGGCCTCGGCGAGGCCGCTTCGCCCGGATCCGGGCGGCGCCGCCTCGGCGAGGCCGCTTCGCCAAATCCGGGCGGCGGGCGGCGCGCCATGGCTTGGCCGCGGGCGGCGGCCTCGCCGCGGCCGAGGCCAGGCCATGGCGGGCTCCGGGCGAAGGTCGCCATGGCCTCGCCGGCGGGCGAGGCCGCTTCGCCGCGGCCGGAGGCCATGGCGAGCCGCCTCGCCGCGGCCCCGAGGCCTCACCCCAGTGCAGGCGAGGCCGCCGGCGAGGGTGGCTTGGTCGACGGGGCCGCGACCCTCGGCGGCCCGCGGCGAGGGCCGCGGCCCTCGTGCGGTGGCCGGCGGCCTCGTCGGAGCGGCCGGCCACCGGCCGGCGGTGGGGGGGGGAGGGAGAGAGAAAAAAAAAAAAAAAAAAAAGAAAAAGAAAAAAATAAAATAAAATTTCGGAAAAAAAAAAAAAAATTCGGAAAATAATAAAAAATTGTCGCCGCGCCGGCCGGCGGCCCCACGCCGGCTCCGGCCGGCCAAATTTGGCCGGATGGACTCAATTGGCACAAACACAAAAGGTTTAGGACCGAATCGGTCAAAAAAGGTTTAGGATCGAATTAAGACAACCCCAATAGGTTTAGGACTTTTTTGGCAATTCACCCGACATTGTCTCTTTACCACAGTGCCCATCACTTGCGCCCTTTCTCAATAATTGATTGACAGTATTTGAGATCATTTCAATCTTTATTCATCTTCGCGACAGATTCAAAGAGGGCTTGTTTGAATCCCGAGGTGGAATGCTTACCGAAGTTCAATTCTATCGTGGCAATATCACTCTTCACAATGCATTGAACCATTTTTCCTTAACACAACTTGAATTAGAGGACCCACCAACGAAATTTCAAGGAGGAAAAAAAGAAACAATTGTTTAATCAAACGGGAATTGAGATTCATGAGGCAGACATACGCATAAATTCATACCGGTTAAATATCGAGACTTAAAAAAGACACTTTTTTAGGAAAAGCGAGATCATGTAATGATCGCAAAATATTAGGACTGCCCACCTACCAAATTTGGTTGTCCTTTAATTCTATCGACAATCTTTGGGACAGCATCTACACAGGCTTTTCTTTCTTTTTTCGTTTGTCCTTGGAGAGCATTTCGGCAAGTGGCTAATGGAGTGCGTGAGTCGACGAGACTGCTACAATGAAAATGGGACCCTTTCAACTTTAGTGCCTCCGAGCAGTGAGTTTTCAATGTCTCCGAGCGACCATTATGGTCCGGCAGAAATGGGGGTCTGCACGAACTAAGGGTATCACCTTATGGCTCTGTGGCGTCAATTCTGGCATGTACACCATGATGGGAGAACGATAACAATTCGAACAATATCGAATTAACGCAGCGGAATAAAATAATCTCCCCTCTTATGTAAATCTAATAGAAACCGATATAGTAGAGCAAAATAAATACCAAGCATGCAAACACGACGATTTTTACGTGGAAAACCCCCTCGATGTGAGGAGATCAAAAACCACGGGACCGGAGTCCACCCGAAAATCTTCACTATCAACAAAATTGGGTGAACAATGTTCTTCTCTAGTAAATACTAGAGGTACATAGCAGCAAAGATCTCAAGAACATAATTCTTGACAATACACATAAACTTCACAAGAGATCAAGGATAAATCTGACCAAAAACGCAGGTTTTGATCAATCCACAAAAAACTTGATGTAGGGAGCTTCAAACGAAAATCAAACCGTTCAGATTCGAGGAGATTGCGCCATGAACACGCTGACAAAATTTCAGCTCAATCGGACCTCGAATCGACCTCCGATGCCAGCTTGATGTAAATCAGACTTTGCTCTAAACCCCAGGTTTTCTACTTTCTCTTTTTCTCTTGTTACTACGTCTTTTGCGGCTACCACTTCTACAATAGTGAGAAACCCTATTTCTCCATATAACTTATTATATGGGCTCAAGCTCTTTTGGGCTTACAACTCATTGGGCTTCCTCCACATAGGAGTGAACCCAGCTAATAAATCTTCCCCTCACGATAATGTGGAGGGATTCACCATCCCTGTTATCGACCGGCAATGTTTAAGCTTCTCTCTTGGTAGAGTCTTCGTCATCATATCAGAGCCATTATGGTCCGTATGGATTTTCTCAAGTTCCAACAACTTTTCATCTAGAACATCTTTTATCCAATGATATCTAATATCAATATGTTTCGATCTAGAATGAAAAGATGAATTCTTACCAAGATGAATTGCGCTTTGATTATCACAAAATAGCACGCACCTCTTTTGCTTGAACCCAAGTTCTTCCAAGAACTTCTTCATCCATAGCATCTCTTTATTAGCTTCAGTCGCTGTAATAAATTCAGCTTCGGTTGTAGAAAGTGCAACACACTTCTGCAATCTTGACTTCCATGACATAGCTCCACCCGTAAAGGAAATCAAATAACCAGAAGTAGATCTTCGAGTATCAATATCTCCTGCCAAGTCGGAATCTGTGTATCCAACTAACTCAAGTTTCCGGTTCGAAACCGAGTTTCAAATTTGAAGTTCCCGAAGATACCTTATAATCCACTTCACTGCATTCCAGTGCTCTCTGCTTGGATTTGACAAATATCGACTAACAACGCCAACTGCATGTGCCAAGTCTGGGCGTGTACATACCATCGCATACATTAAACTTCCCACAGCTAAGGCATATGGAACACTTTCCATATCTTTCTTCTCTTTATCAATCGTAGGACTTTGCTTCATATTTAACTTAAAGTAAGCAGCAAGAGGAGTACTAACCACTTTAGGCTTGTCCATATAAAATTTCTGAAGGATTTTCTCGATATATTTCTCTTGCGACAAAAACAACTTCTTAGCATCTCTGTCTCGGGTAATTCTAATGCCAAGAATCTGCTTCGCCGAGCCCAAGTCTTTCATGGCAAAAGACTTGCTCAATTGTTTCTTCAATAACTTAATTCGTGAAGCATTCTTGCCAACAATCAACATATCATCAACATAAAGCAAGAGAATAATAAAGTCATCATCAGAAAATTTTTGGACAAACACACAGTTATCCGAGGAAGTCTTCTTATAGCCCCATTTCGTCATAAGCGACGCAAACTTTTGTACCACTGTCTCGGTGCTTGCTTTAGGCCACGAGACTGTTCTTCAGTTTGCACACATAATCCTCTTTCCCTTTCACTTTAAAACCTTCAAGTTGTTTCATGTATATTTTTTCCTCCAAGTCACCATGTAGGAAGGCTGTTTTGACATCCATTTGCTCAATCTCCGAATCTAGGGTAGCTGCCAACCCTAGTACCACAGGGATAGAAGACATTTTCACTATCGGAGAAAATCTATCATCAAAATCAATACCCTTTCTCTAATTGAAACCCTTAACAACCAATCTAGCTTTGTATTGTGGTTGTGAAGTATGTTCATCTTGCTTCAACCTGTATACCCACTTGTTCTTAAAGCTCTTTTACCTTTAGGTAACTTCACCAGCTCAAAAGTATGATTATCATAAAATGACTGCATCTCATCTCGCATAGCATCAAACCAATTGCTTTTGTACTCATCTTCAATTGCTTCTGCAAAACACTCTGGTTCACCTGTGGTGCAGAAATCGTCTCCGCTTTCTCAATATCCTCTATTGTTTGATCTTCCATAAACACAACATCTCTGCTTCTTACAATTTTCTTTTCAACCGGATCATAAAATTTGTAACCAAGCATATCCCTTTCAACCGGTGTTCTATTCATTCTCTCAGTTAAG
Source organism: Corymbia calophylla (assembly GCA_014182845.1). NCBI lineage: Eukaryota > Viridiplantae > Streptophyta > Magnoliopsida > Myrtales > Myrtaceae > Corymbia > Corymbia calophylla. The sequence goes on from CM024698.1 coordinate 34,684,812, forward strand.
CCATTTAACTGAGGCGCCTTGGGAGGTGTCTTTTGATGTCGAATATCCTGTTGTCTACAATATTCATCAAAAGGTCCAATATACTCTCCCCCATTATCAGTTCTGATGCATTTCAATTTCTTTCCAGTCTGTCTCTTAACTGAAGCCTGAAACTGCTTAAAAGCATCTAATACTTGATTTTTAGCTTTCAATGTATAAATCCAAATTTTCCTTAAAAAATCATCTATGAAGGTAACAAAATAAAGAGAGCCACCAAGTGATTTTGTTTTCATAAGATTGCAAACATCAGAATGCACAAATCAAATATACCTGACTTTCTTGAAGGAGGGGAGCTTTTAAATGTAACTCTGTTCTGTTTTCCTGCTAGACAATGAGCACACTTCTTTAGCGCCGAACTTTTCAATCCTGAAAGGAGCTTCTTCTTGGCCAATATTGACAAACCCTTCTCACTGATGTGACTGAGCCTCTTATGCCATAACTCCCTGCATCTTTACTTGTCTTGCATTAATTTTTTCGTGGACAACTTTGCCGCATAAGGTACAACGAAGAATATTTTTCACCTCTAGCGATAACAAGAGAACCTTTGGTGAGCTTCCATTGACCATTACCGAAGGTTCGCAATACCCCTCATCATCCAACTTGCTCGTGGAAATCAAATTCAAGCGGATATCAGGTATATGTTTAACATTATTCAATACTAACCTCGTGCCATTGTTGGTTTCTAGGCACACATCACCGATGCCTACAACTTGAGCCAGCCCATTGTTTCCCATCTTCACAGATCCAAAGTCGCCGGACCTGTATGATGTAAAGAAATCCCTACGAGATGTAGCATGAATAGATGCACCACTATTAATTACCCAACTGGTCTCATGAGATACAAAATTCACTGCATCACCATAAAAAATAATGAGAAAGTCTTCTTTAAGTGCAGCAACACGATTGTCATCATTGTCACTATCACTTTTCTTCTCTTTACCTTTCTCCTTTTGTTTCTCCCTTTAATTGACGACAAAACCTCTAAATATGTCCCTTCTGATGACAATAATGGCATTCAACATTAGCAAATTTATTATACTTACCTCTGCTTTTATCTCTACTCTTGTCTCCGTTTCTCAGACCTCGAGACTCACTTCTTCCCATTTTCTCAACAACCAAGGCATCAGAATGTGAAAATAACGATCCTTGTGTCTTCCTTCTCATCTCTTCATTCAAAATACTACTCTTGGCCAAATTCATGGTAATCGTACCATCCGGGGCAGAATTAGACAAAAACGTTCGAAGCGTCTCCCATGAGTCCGGCAAAGTACCAAGCAACCATAGTGCTTGTATCTCATCATCAAACTTGATTCCCATCACAGCCAACTGATTTATAATTCCTTGAAAAGAATTTAAATGATCAGTCAAACGAGTACCATCTTGATATCTCAGAGCCATCATCTGTTTTATCAGAAATAACTTATTATTCCCAGTCTTTCGAGCATATAACTGTTCGAGCTTATTCCATAAACCGCGTGCATGTGTTTCCTCAATAATATGGTTCAAAACATTATCATCTACCCACTGCCTAATATAACCACACACTTGACGATGAAATATAGACCATTCAGCATCAATTTTATTTTTCGGTTTCTCCTCGGCAAATACGGGCAAATAAAAATCTTTCATATATAAAAGATCTTTCATCTTCCCTTTCCAAATATGATAATTCGAACCATTCAGTGTAACCATTCTACTCGTATTCGTTTCCATTGTTTAACACAAGGCAGAAAAATCAAGCAATAACCAGAAGCTCTGATACCACTCTGATGGGAGAATGATAACAATTCGAACAATATCGAATTAACGCAGCGGAATAAAATAATCTCCCCTTTTGTGTAAACCTAATAGGAACCGATATAGTAGAGTAAAATAAATACCAAGCATGCAAACACAAGACGATTTTTACGTGCAAAACCCCCTCGATGTGAGGAGATCAAAAACCACGGGACCGGAGTCCACCTGAAAATCTTCACTACCAACAAAATTGGGTGAACAATGTTCTTCTCTAGTAAATACTAAAGGTACATAGCAGCAAAGATCTCAAGAATATAATTCTTGGCAATACACATAAACTTCACAAGAGATCAAGGATAAATTTGACCAAAAACGTAGGTTTTGATCAATTCACGAAAAACCTGATGTAGGGAGCTTCAAACGAAAATCAAACCGTTCAGATTCGAAGAGATTGCGCCACGAACACGCTGACAAAATTTCAGCTCAATCGGACCTCGAATCGACCTCCGATGCCAGCTTGATGTAAATCAGATTTTGCCCCAAACCCCAGGTTTTCTACTTTCTCTTTTTCTCTTGTTACTACGTCTTTTGCGGCTACCACTTCTACGATGGTGAGAAACCCTATTTTTCCATATAACTTATTGTATGGGCTCAAGCCCTTTTAGGCTTACAACTCATTGGGCTTCCTCCACATAGGAGTGAACTCAGCTAACACGCCAAGAAGGCAATGAGTTTTAGTTCGGTACCAAAACCGGCACCTGTTAAAGTACTGCTGATTTTTCTGTCAACATGTTGACACGATATCTTACGTACAATATACACTTACAGAACATTATTAACGTATGTATTGTGAGGATTGAGAAGGTATTGTTTCATCAAACCACTCAAATGATTGATCTTGACTTTTTCCTCTTGGGGAATAAAAAATTAACGTTCCTTACGCTTCCGATTTTCGGCGCTTTTCCAAAGATCAAAGATAATCGAGTTTATAGTTGGAACAATCGAAGCAATGGTAAAACTAGGGTTTCATGTAGCTTTCGTTGCATTCGATTTAGTTCTTTATTGAAGTTGGTCAAGGCTAAACTGAGGTTCTTCACCTTTCATGTTGCGATTTCCTTTCTTTTGTGCATTCTTTTGGTTGCATTTGTTTCATTTGTTGTTCTTATCTGCACAAACAATTGGTCAGGTTGTCAATATAGATAAGCATGTGACTAGAATGTGGAGTATTAAGCACATGACCCATTGTCGACAACCACGAGTATTCTTAATCGAAATTAATGCACATCAATGACCATTATTGATCAGTTGTCAATTGATGACGAATGGTTAAAGATAATCGACAAATGTATTGCTTAATAAGGTCAATAAAGTTTAATTCATAAAAGGCATCAAGATGCAGCTACACGTTTAAAGTCATAAGAGAATATAGTGATCGAGGTCGTGGAGCAACTAGAACATGATTTTTAAACAACAGCTACTCAAAGACAAGATCATAGCATCATGTGACAATGGTGCAAGACTTTCGAAGATGAGGGAACATGATTATAACAGCAGGAGAACTACTAAGAGACAGTTATGGCACAACCACTAAAAAACCATTGTTCGTCTATGGAAACTCCCAACACAAACAAACAAACAAACAAATTTACTATCTTTCAGTTATCTTTACATTTGCACTATACTTTTAGTTTTCAGAATTGTGTCGTTGATTAAATTTCAATGTGTTCCTTAGCTATAGTTTTCAAATTTGTGCTGTTGATTAGATTTCGACATACATCTCTTTCATGGGTGTTGTTTCATTGATTACATTTCGGCATAGCATCTATCATTTGGACGAATATCACGGCATTTCAAAGAGTAATGTTGTTATCTTGGGGCGCACCACTACGCCAGCCAGCCTGTTCCAACCTCTTAAAATAGCTCATCAGCCTCTTCCTCATTGGAGTTGACATGGCGGACACTGGCGATTGGAAGCTGCCGAGCGAAGAGAATCGGTACAGGGACAAAGAGATTCTACAAATGCTTGGTCAAGAGAGAAGGATCGAAGGAAGTTTTACTTGGTTTGTTCTTAAGATTGCAGGAAAAAAAAAACATTTGAAGAAGATAAAAAATAGGATCAAATGTTAGAGGAGTACAAGCATTGTCCTGAAGGATAATCCTGCCTCTTAAAAGATAAAACTCGGTACGATAGACTTTAGCGGCTATCCTTTGGGATACAACAAACATTCCTCTTTACACCGCACTGAATTATAGAAGGAATAGGAACAAAAAAATCATATGGAAAACCCAACAAAGAAAGCAAAGAAAAAGAAAGGAGAGAAGAATTTTCTTGTTGAGGTGTGTGGCATCAGATTATGTTAGGAGTAGCAATTTGTATGTAAATAAAAGAGAGAATCTTTTTTCCTTCATCAATTCTTGCATCAAATCAAAAACAGATTAAAAGACATTATAAATTGATGGCAACCAAAACCGTTAACGTATGTACCGTGAGAATATTTAAATAATAAGCCATACTTTTATCTAATAGTTTAAGCTTTTAGAATAATTGACAGTGGTTCCACAAAATCTTATATGATATCAAGTTGGAGGTTTTGAATTCAAATCTTTTCAGGCCTCATTTACTTTCTCAATTAAGTTTCCACGCTTAGTACTAGGCAAAAGACCAGACTAAGCGTAAGGATGAGTATTAGAATATTCAAATAATAAACCACGCCTTTATCTAACAGTTTAAACTTTTAGAATAGTTGGCAGTGGTTTCATAAAATCCCACATCTCTAATGTTAACTTGCGCAGTTTGCGGCTACAAATGTCAAGTAAAACCAGATAAACAGGTTCGATATTCAGATTGCGGAATGAACAGGAGGGAAGGCGACAGTATCTTTGCCTACCTTAGGCTTCCGGGACACGTTGCTCCTTTGGTGCGAACAGAACCGTGATTCGGTCCGAGAAGTTGACCGGAAGATCGCAGCTTTCAGCTTTTCCGGGACGACCGTTTGGTTCATTACGATGGGATGGGGCTATAAATAATAAACACGATGGTGCAGAATCTCTCCATGCAGCAAAACAAGAAAAGAGCCCATCTCTTCGTCGTCGTTGCGCACACCCAAAGATGGTTTTGCTAAGCACTCAAAAGGCATGGCCCTTCTTACTTTCCGCTTTCCTCATTCCCCAGTTGCTTTGTGTGGCTCGAGCCGACGTCCATTTCTACGACTTCGTCGTGAGTTTCTTAATCCCTATTGCTCCGATTGTCGCCACGGTTTCATGCGCGGGAATGTGCTCCGGACAAAGTCATTTAACCCCTTCTCTTTCGGTTTTCTTTTCGCCTTTTTTTTCCTCTTCTGGTGGCGTGCAGTTGAAGGAGACGAACGTGACGAAGCTGTGCGAGACAAAAAGCATCATGACGGTGAATGACAGTTTCCCGGGGCCGACGATCAAAGTGCACAAAGGGGACACGTTGTACGTGAACGTTCATAACGACGGCGATTACGGGGTCACGCTCCACTGGTAAGCAATCCTTCCTTTGCCTTCCTTCTTTTATAATGCACTATTTTGGTGTTTGTTTCATATTGATTAGCTTTCTTCCCTTTTGATTTTCTCTTGATGGAAGTTTAAGTATGGTTGTATCATGTCTGCACTTGTTAGTCCGCTAGAATGCATTATTTTCGGGTCCCCATTCAGGACACTTTATAGCGGAAATCTATCGGGACTAGCGAGAGTTAGTTGAGTTTTAGTCAATGAAAAATTTCTCATTTCCTGTCCTTTTCGAGCTTTATTTTTTGGGAAAATGGCACAAATAATCTCTAAACTTTGGCTCATTGTGCAATTTGATTCCTGAACTTTTAATTTATTCGATTTGGTCCTTAAACTTTAACCCAATATGTAATGTGGTTCTTAAGCTTTTAATTTGTTTAATATAGTCTATAAAATTTTGGTACATGTTTAATATAGTCTCTGAACTGTATGAAAATATTCAATGTAGTCCCTTTCCATTAATTCAAGACCAGGTACTAAATTGAGCAATGTATTGTTCGCCATTTGGTCCTTCGAAAGTTGTGCAGTTATGCTGAATGAATCGCTAAAAGAAGCCTATTTGACAGGCTGATGGAGTATTATTTCAGTCGAAATGGTCCTCGGACGACACAATGCAATGTGTATTTGAATATATAATTGAGCCTTATTAAGTAGTTCTTCCATACAATGAGAAATCGCCTTATTTTAATTGATGACTATATTTAATGCAGGCACGGAGTGAAGCAGCCGAGGAACCCGTGGTCAGATGGACCGGAGTTCATCACCCAATGTGCGATAAGGCCAGGAACAAACTTCACATATGAAGTAATATTCTCCGATGAGGAAGGAACTCTTTGGTGGCATGCTCATAGCGATTGGACACGAGCTACAGTTCATGGTGCTATCGTTATCTCTCCGGAACCGGGAAAATCATATCCCTTCTCAAAGCCTGACGACAATAAAATTATCATAATTGGTATGTGAAGCGATCTCCTACGCTCTACATGGTCTAGTGCTATAGTTATCGAAAGACAATAGAATAACTATGACATGCATAAAATCGGCTTTATAGTGGGTGAAGCAATCCCATGCAACTTTATATTAAAAGAACATTCCAGAGATAATTTTGGGAGGAAAATAAGGGTTTGGATAGTATTTAAATTTAGGACTTCCTACTTTAATACCATTGTGGAAATTTATGATAGATAAATGTGTGATTTAATATTTAATTATTCTATCAGTTCAAATATAGACCATAGCTATCTTAAAAAGTACTATTTCTCCTCTGGCTAATATATGGCTGGCGGGTCACCGTTTTTTAGTTTGCTCAATTTAATTTAATAGCTTTGTTTTTTAATACCGCTATCCTTTTGGCCAAATGAATAGCTGCTTGGTACACGGGGGACTTGAAGGAGTTGGTGGACGAGGGACTGATGAGTGGAAGCGATTTGCCTCATTCAGATGGTTACACCATAAATGGTGAGCTTGGGGATTTCTGCAATTGCTCCCAAGGTACTTCCACCAAATTTAACGAGTTTTCATTTAGATTACCCGTTAATATATATTTACGAAGAAAGTATTCCGAATTTCAAATGATTGAAAATGTTAATAATGTCTTTTGAGTTAATCTTAGTTATAGTGCATTTCAAGTTGAGATTTGTTTGGGTTGCCTATGGTGAAAAATAAAAATGTGACATTTCTAGTTAGTTTGATACAAGATCGTTAGGAAGCAAAAACCTTCTACACCTAGGTGAGATATGAAGCCAATCAAACAGGCCAACGTTGAACAACCATAATAACACAAAGGAAGCCACAAAAGAGGATTCAAAGAACATGGCAATACTGAAGTTTACGTGGAAAGCCTTTCTATGTGAGAATGGAAAAAAACTTGGGGCGACGGAATCCATTAACCGACTTCAATCAAGAGCATAAAGGGTTCTAATCACACCGAGTACTTCAAGAACACAAGCTTCCCCTTCTCCAAGAATTACACCCTAAACTCCAAATTACAAAGCATGTGCTGTCACTCCCTAAGAGCAAGCAGAATGTACCTAAAGCTTGATACAACCTTATAAAAGAGCAATGAGTACAACAAACTCTTTTGTCTTCAATTTCAATGCAATGCAACCGTGGATGTATTAAAAACCCTAGCCCCTCTTCATCCTCTCTCTCTCTCTCTCTCTCTCTCTCTCTCTCTCTCTCTCTCTCTCTCTCTCTCTCTCTATTCTTCGTGAGACCGCATTTTAAGACAAGCCAGTAGCTTATCTTAAAAATAGACGCACTACAACACCATGGGCTTAAGCTACAATTCATGGGTCTAAGCCAATTTAGCAAGCACATACACTTTCTTAGCGCAACACACGAGCTATTAGGAAAAAATTAACTTGAGAGATGAAATTAACTTTAAAATGGATAGTAAAATTGAATCTCAAGTACTCGATAAGAATGTGTTAAGTGATAAATCACTTATGTAGACTCGCTTTTGCTAATTAAGTAACCCGTCTTTTCTCTGTGAGTGAATAAGTCTCATGCAATAAATAGAAATTAGGGTTAATGTTGTTCTTCCATCGTCATGTGTGCACAATAGACATATAACCTTGTTTTTGACATAGGGTTGACAAAGCAAATTTACTTTTGGCATAATAAGGAATAATGCATGGACATTATTTTCATTACGGCTCATCGAAATTTCCGTTGCAGAAACAACACATCACTGGTATGTTGATTATGGGAAGACGTATCTCATTCGAATAATCAATGCAATCATGAATGCTGAGCTCTTCTTCGCCATCGCCGACCACAACTTGACAGTTGTTGGGATGGATGGAGGATACATAAAGCCGATTGTCTCGACTTACATCATGATTAGCCCAGGACAAACCATGGATGTGCTGCTCACGGCTAACCAATCTCTCGGAAGGTACTACATTGCCATGAGGCAATACTCTAGCTATTACCCCGAGGACACCGGATTCGACCATAGCGTTGGATCGGCCATCTTGCAGTATAGAGGGAACTATAGCTTGTCATCATCGCCGGTCTTTCCGAACGCTACACTCCCACTCTATTTGGACTATGGAGCGGCATTGAGATTTACGAATCAGTTGAGAAGCTTGGCAAGTGAGGATCATCCAGTTGATGTTCCACAAGATGTAAGTACAAGGATGTTCATAACGGTGTCCATGGGTGAGCTTCTTTGTCCCAATAGCTCTTGCACTTCGGTGAGTGGCAACAAACTTGGCTCAAGCATGAACAACATAAGTTGGGTCAACCCATCCCTGGACGTGCTATCGGCCTACTATAGGTAACACATCCACCCCCCATCCAAATCCTCTTTCTCTCTCTCGAGCAAACCCTCGATACTATGGTACATGTCACAACACCTGCCCTACCAAGATCCGTAGTTAGGCCGACTGCTTAGGGTCGGGCAAATCTATGTATCAATGTTTGCATATACTAAGTGAATGTGCATGGAATTCTCATCAATGGGTTCCGTTTTCTTGTGCAGAAATCTTAGTGGGACTTATACAACGGATTTCCCGGATTTGCCTCCTTCAATGTACAATTTCACGGGAGATGATTTGCCGGATAGTGTTGATATGACGTACCAAGGGACCAAAGTGAAAGTGCTGAACTACAATGAGACGGTGGAAATCGTTTTCCAAGGTACAGACGTGTTGAAAGGCTCCGTAAACCATCCCCTGCACATGCACGGTCACAGCTTCTACGTCGTCGGGATTGGCCACGGGAACTTCGACAATGAGACGGATCCCGAGACGTACAACTTGGTCGACCCGCCCCATGTGAACACGTTCGGGGTTCCTAAAAACGGTTGGCTAGCGATAAGATTTACTGCTAATAATCCCGGTGCGTACCTCCTTTTAAGTTACACTTATGCATCACCATCTGTTAGAATCATTGGTTTGACGCCCGCATCAGTTAAATCGTTAATCCTATGGTTGGATCTGACAGGCGTGTGGTTCTGGCACTGCCATCTGGCCCGACACATGAGCTGGGGCATGGACACGGTCTTCATAGTGAAGGATGGAGGGACTGCAGAGACGAGCATCCGTCCACCGCCTGCTCACATGCCGCCATGCATGCACATGGGATCTTCTGACATATCAATGCAGACATCAAGCATTGATCATGTGGAAATGCAGCAGCTATGATGTTGTTTTGAGTTTTCTTCTGGGCCAGAGGCCGAATCACGTATCTTTTATTTGATTTCAAGTTGCATATGCCGCCTACCCTTAATTTGCAAATTGTCACTTTCTTTGCCAAATTGTCCCCGTCCAAAAATGAAAAAATCAAACCTTTATCTTTGTCCAACTATATTCAGTGGAGTTAATAAGCTAGGATCAGTTTTTTTGAAACTGATTGCAAAAGAGTGGAAATCAGCCATGCTTTCATACATGTGGATCTTGACAAAGGAAAACAAGTCGATGTCTCTTTGCCAGGCCATCCACCTAAACCAGAGGCATTTATAAATGTTACAACAAATCTTCATAAGAAAATAGTTAGAAAAATCTATGAAGATCGAGTTGATTCTCAAAAAGAAAATGGGTGTTCTACTACCCATCACTAATTTCATGTCGGATGTAGTATTGATTTAATTTGATGTAAAGTGAAGAATCTTATACGAGGGTTTTACATCCTGCGAATCCTCTTGAAAGAGAGGAGTGTCTTTGGGAAAGCGGACGCTAGTGGTACATGATTATTGTCAGCAATCATTTGAATTTTAGAATAAAAAAGTGTACTCGCTGTTTTCTTCTCCTTTGAGCTTGACCATCATCCTCTCTCTCTTAACATCCACCTGACAAGCTTGCACCGATGAGCCCAACAGCGCCTCTCCACTAGGCATGTTGCCTACGCTCCTCCAAAGGCCGTCGCGACCTTCGCCAACCTAACATCTGAGGTCGGTGACAGATTGCAGCAGGCCACCATGGGTGAGCTCGGCAATTGGCAATGGTTGTTTTGCCGGTTCAAGGCCTATTAACACTTAAATTTTGACTATTTTATTTGTTCATCACACACACATATTAAGCATTTCATAACATTACATTTAGATTGTCTTTTTTATAAAAAAAAGAAAATGAAAAAAGAATAAAAATATCAGAATTAGAGAATAATCCAATTGTGGAAGGAGATTTAAAAGATTTTAAATTTTGAATGATGGAGCCATTTATTTTGATTGGACATATTTTAAAATTTTGAATGATGGAGTCATTTTTAAGTTGAGTCGATTTTGAAAAGGATTTTAAATTTTGGAGCTATTTTTTGGTTGAGTGGTTTCCCTCTATGTGGAAGATCATCATTTGTTAAGTAAATATGTGCTACAATCGGGGAAATCTTTGCTGAATAACAAATCATTTTTTCCTCTATAAAAATAGGGGCCAAGAGGAGCACTCAAAAAAGGGAGGAGGAACTCATGAAATGTGAGAAAAAGTTGAGGGAGGGGGGGGAAGGACTCGTGCAAGTGAGAGAGAGGAGGCCGAAGGTGAAAAAAACCAGAGAGAGGGAAACACGATTTGAGAGTTCGGCCACATTGAGTGAAGGAAATCGTCTTCATTGCAGGTGGAGAGAGTTTGCAAAAAGAGTGATACCCGGAGAGAATTTGTGAAGGAGAGAGCTGGGCACAATGCACAAGGGGAGATGGCCATACATTGAGAGAGAGAGAGGAATATTGTAAACACCTTGAGGGAAAGAGACATGAAAACCTGATCCTTCTCACTTGCTTGCAGAGTATTCGTATTTGCCATAGCCATGCGATTTCATCGCGCTGAGACTGTGCCTCCTTGTTTCTGTGTTCACACCTAGTGAGCCCCGTACGAAGACGTACTTGTTTGCTGCTCGTTGTTGCTGCGTCACGGTCATTCGTCGTTGTCCATCGCTGCTCACTGTTGCTGTGTTGCTGTTGTTCTTTGCCATTCACTGCCACTACTGCTCGTGTTTGTTTGCTGTACAGTTTTGCCGTTGTTTGCTCATAATCATTCTTGTCCGACGATCGTTCATTCATGCTCACTGCACAGGGGTTACCGTCCAATTTAGGGTCAACTCAGTGGTTTTGATGACCAGTTTTTACCACTTTTGCTGCTGGACAGAACATTGTTGTTGTGAGTTTGACGTGGCCGCTCCATACCAGATCTTTGCTGTCATTCACACTCGGCCAGACTACATCTCTCGTCGGGACGTGTAATCTCTCTCGTGGTTGTTTTTTAATTTCTCTTTGTGCAGGTGTTGTCATTAGCAATAGAAAGCTATTGACGAGTGCCCAACTGAAAAAGACCATCAAGGTAATTTCCCAATCCTTTTATTTGTATGAATATTAAATTACTCAATTTGTAATGCATTTACTGCTAATGTGATTTCCTTGAAATATTAGGCATATTCTAATTAGGTGAAGTTTTTGTGTTGTGATAAAAAACATCTTAATAATCAAAAATATTGAACCACGAAACATCATATCAAGTTTTTGATTGTTTTGATTTTCTTTCTTGGGTTGGGGAAAATTGTATGCTTCATATGATTGGTTACATTCTATGTGTTGATTTTTAGTAAACTTACAAAAAATGCATAAAAAAAAAATCCGTTGCATAATAGGGTAGATTACCGCATTTCATGTCAGACTAGTCTTATAGTTTGCATTGCATATGACGTAGAAGCTTAAGAAATTTCATTAATTAAAATAGATTTTTGATTATTCTCTATTCTATATTAAATCATGGTAAATAAAAAGCAATTTCTTATTCTAATAAAAAGGTCATAAAAAATTAAAAAACATAAAAAAGAACATGCATATGCATATAGCATTAATATGTCATTCATCCCACATCACGTAACACATCCATATTTAGGATCATGTAAATTATATTGCGTACATGTTACAATAGTTTTCAATTAACATATGTCATTAGAGTTAGGCCATTTGAATTGCATGTCATATGTCATTAGTATAAAAAAAAATCATGCATATTAAATCTATATCAAAGTTATGCATAATTAATTTTATAAAAAAATTCAAAAAAATTAGATGTTATCCTATTTAGAGATTATGTTTAGGGCATGAATTTTTAGTTATAGCTTGTTTTGCTTCAAGGTTGATCATGACTCTTACATTTACCTTTTAGATTTATTAAATGTTATTGATTGTGATCCGCAAGACCACTCATTTCCATGTTAGTGGCTTAGGTTAAAATCAATCAAGACTACTTGCAAAAATGTTTTTTGAAACTTAAAAAGAAATGATACCGAAAGGACACTAGTTTAACTTAGCGTAACTATATCCCCGAACCTATTGAATCTTTGGTTTGCAGAAGTAAAGTATTCTCCCATATTTTACTTGGGTTTCTAATCAACCCTAATTGATTAGTGGTAGCTTTTAATTGAATAAAATCACATATTTAAATAGGTTAAATTTTAACTACCAAGTTACGGTTGATAGGGCTTGAGAGAGTCCGCACTAAGTCTTCAAACTTAGTAATCAATTAGTCTTCCCTTGGTGATTCACCTTTGAGAAGGTCTTGACAAGGCCAAATTGAGGTTGGGCTACCATGGCCGAGCTTTGTTGCAAAGGCTCACATAGGTGGCGAGGCCAAGGGCATGGGTGGCGGGATTTGGCATTTGACAACGTGTCTCTTTATTATTGGGATGGCTAGGTCAATATGCTATTGTGTTGTATGAGGAGAGAGAAAGGATCAGGGTTGAGAGATTTATGCTACATTTGGTTTGACTTTCCTAAGGAGTTTTGAAGAAATGTAAAGCAGTTTAGTCTATAGGGCTTTAGAGAAATGCAAAGACTATTTGGTTAACCGTGATTTAAGAAACAACTTTAAGAGAAATGCATTTTGACAAAAACCACATTTGTTGAGCCTATTTGAGTGATTAATTTAAACTTTTTAATTTTTATTTGTTTAAAATTGAAAAAAAAATTCCAACTTTTTAAATTTAATTTTGACAACATTGTTAAAGATATCTTATAAACCAAGTTATTAAAAATATAAAATTTCTTTTTTTGCTAAAAAAATTCAAATGAAAAAAATTCACATCAAAGTGGCCCCTTTCTCAATTACAAAAAGAATATTTTCATTACAAAAATGCGATAACATAAGCCCCGAAGAAAGAAATGAATTCTCCTAAAACATTACAATCATCCTCAAATATTTCTTAAACTTATAGATATTTGATCATGTAATGTGCCATATCAGATATTGCATCATCATTTGAAACACTACTCCCCTTATTTACATCATCGAAATCCACTATATATAAATGAGGATCCAAATCTACTCTTGCAAAATGTGCATCATTTATAGCATAGCTTCATATATAATTATGCAAACTCATTGCTGCTATCGTATCACTTGCTTTTTATATGGATAATTTGGCATATTCTTAAGAATCTTCCACTTCTTTTTCAATATGCCAAAGGTTCGCTCAATTTTCTATTGTAGTGAAAAGTAAGTACGGTTGAACACTTCTTTATACATTGCAGGTTCGAGAACAGATGATATCTAACTTCTTTGTATGTTCTAAATAACTCGTGAGATTTGGGTATATAGCATCTACTAAATAGCATTTACTTACACAAAATATTGTAAATTAATCAACATATACTACGTACATATATTAATGATTGATAATTGGTACTTAACAAACCTTTTGGAGGATGAAGAAATTGTGAATCACATCTCCTAATGGCATAGAAGATACGAGCATCATGAGCCATTCCCTCCTAACCGGCCCAAACATAAATAAATTCTATGTTAAAATTACACACGGCTAATACATTTTGCATTGGTTTTCCTTTTCAACTAATAAAACGAAGTTTGTTGCTTGTAGGTACCACCGCTAGGATATGCGTATCATCTATAACTCCTGTGCAATCCTAAAACAACAATGGAAATATTACTTGATTCATATTTAGTTTATCTTTTCTATTGTATAATCACAATTTACCTTAAAAAGTGGATAAATTTTTTGATTATTCTTGATTTTCATTGAAACTTTCCTAAATTGTCAATAAGATGATTAGATCAAATGTGCTCGCATTTCACATATTTTATCTAGAACCACTAGCTTGTATGGCCCGTGGATGGTTTATGGAGCCTGAATTGTCATAACTGAACCCTTCCAAATTCTTCTAGTTTTGGGGTAATCGTTTCTGTTCTGAAGAAGGCTTGGCAATGTGGTGAAAAGAGAGTGCCTATGTATGTCTTTCACTCCAAACTGGCTCAGGAGAAGGTTGCTTTAAAGAAGTTTAACAGGGAACATTCTAATTGGATTTCTCAAAAAGCCCAGAAGTGTAAGGGTGAGCTTTCTTCTTTGCAGCAGAGTACTCTTTCTAGATCTTCTCCAGATCTGGAAGCTGAGTTTCTTCTTAAAGCTAAACGCTGGAAACTACAGGAGGTTGAGGAATCTTTCCTCAGGGAAGAATCCACAGTTATATGGATACAGCTAGGGGATCAAGACAAAAAAACAAAAACTTATAAGTCTCTCAAACTTAGAAACTCTAAGCAGACTTTAAAAGTCAAATATTCAGAGGATGGTTCTAAAATTGAGGGTCATAAGAACATTGCAGCTGAGGCTACTTCAGATTAAGAGGATCTTCTTGATTCCCCTGATGCTGGCTATGATGATTTCGATTTGAATTCCCCAAGGAACATTGCAGTTGCAACCTTTCATTGATACTAGACCCATCAAATGGGTGGGTGGGTCGGGTCGGGTCGGGTTTGGGTCAAATCGAAAATGGTATGATCCATATTAATTCATTTAACCTATTTTGACCCATATTCATGTAATGTAAATTTAGTGATTCATATCCGACCCGACTTGTATTGCTAAAACCTTTTCTTTTGTTATTGTCGGAACTAAAACTCATTAATATTCTAGGAAAACCCACACCAACTTTAATCTCTATGCTAATCGGATAAAAATTTCAAATCAAATTAAATAAGCAAATTAAACATTTAAAAATGGTAAATAAAATAAAAAATGTAAAAACCTATAAATTGAAATAGTTATAAAGAATCTGGCCAATTAAATATATATTTATGAAACCTACTTAGATTTTGCCTCGCATCTTACTTGATTCAATTTAGTGAGGTAGGGTTTACTTGCCCAAGGAAGGTTGCCTCATTCCCACATGAAAGTATAACCAATATCTCCTCAGATGCTATGTTAAGAAAATATAGAGTTCTTGATTTTATAATAGTTTATAAGGGCAAATTTCTCGACTCATCCCAAACACTATTCAGATTCCCTACTTAACCACAATGGTATAAGAAGAAAACAAGACAAAAAAAGGTTACATAGACAATCCAACCAAAAAAGAATAGAACTCAAGGTGTAGTTTTGCCAACTGAGTATGCTATCTGTAAAAATGATCTGCCCCTTTTGTCCGATTCTAATATGGCCAATTTGAAGAAATGAGTTGGATTGCGCTTCTCATCATTCTCCGGTGAAGCAGCTTCGAGAGTGGGAGTATGCAGAACGCTGCTTCTCTGGCGTCGACGAGAGCGAGGGAGGGATCGCGAAAGGGGAAGCTCTGGAGTTGAGAGAGAGGTCTGTTAAGTGGGCCACTTAGAGTGCATTTAGTAATCATTGTATTCTTTTCAGAGATGATTATTTTTAATTATGTTCATAGAATTAATTTCTAAGCATTTGAAAACGTTTACTAATCGTCCAAAATTTTTATTTTCGAAATCGAAATGCGTTTGGCAAGATTCTTAGACCGCGTTTGGTCGTTCGAATTTCCAAACAAGATAAGACTAGATAGAATATGATAAAAAATCCCTTGATTTTGGTGAACCGCAGATTTAAAATCGGATATATTCACATTATATCATATATATTATTTGGTATACTAGCATATTAGTGTAAATAAACGTAAAGTTCACAAGTGAAGATAGTAAATATCTTTTGCGACACTTACGCCTACTTTGTTTTTATTTGCCTTTTTTTTCCTCTCTTTCTTCAATCATGTTCTTTTTTATTTCTTTCTTCCCCTTCCATCTTTATTTATTAAATAATAAACTATAGTAATATACCTAAAATACCTAAAATATGTAATAAATATATATATATATATTTCTATTTATATATTGAAAATATTTTATAAGACATAATTAAATTGGGATATATAAATAAAATTAGGTCAAAAACAAAAAAATTAGTATTTTTTGTTATTGGGAATTTCTTATACTGGAATTCCAATTTTTATATTGAGTTATAATTTTAATTTTATTAATTTAGGAAGCTTGTTGTTTGAGAAAATTAACTTTCCTATTAAAAATAGTAGAAATCATTTTCACCTTTATCCCACCTCCCTATGGGATAATTTTATTGAGATTATATCTCTTTTATATCCGACTTTATTCTGTCTTGAGCAAGTATTAAACACGGGATAGGATAAATTTTATTTTATCCTAAATTTTACCATGACCATCAAATGCAATCTTTAATTTTTTGTTTCTTTTAATTTTTAATACTTTTATTTTTCTTATTTTTCTTTTTCCTTTTCTCTTCTTCTTCCTCCATGAGGTCCGATGAGCTTGCCAAAGGCTCGCCTGGCCACCGTGAGACTTGATCTCGCTAGATCTGGGCGAGGTTGAGCCTCGTTGGCTGCCTGGAACCTCACCCAGACGGTGTGAGGTCAGCCCTGTCCATCTGTGAGTCCTTAGGCGCTCTCAGAATTGACACCCGCGACCTTAGAGGGGTTGAAAAATCGAGAGAGAAGGAGAAGAAGCAAGGAGGTTGCTTGGGATAATCCTGATCCTCACCCTCCATGCCCTCAGCGAGTGCTATCAGCTCAAGCGGAAGCCACCTGTCACCGTCGACCTCCTTGGTGCGAGGTCGACCTCACCTTGGCCTAGTGAGGCCGACCTCATGTTGCCTAGGCGAGGTCAAGCCTCATTGAGCTGGGCAAGGTCGAGCCTCATCGATGACCAGGCGAGCCTCCGGCAATAGTAGCAGTGGCCAGCGATCGGCTGGGAGGAAGAAGAAGAGAGAAGGAGAAAAGAAGAAAAGAAAAGAGAAAAGAGAAAATATATATTGGGTTTGATTCTAAAATTATTCTTGAGAACAAAGAAGTAACTTTTGTTGATTTTTTTATTTTGCTCCAAATCTATTTCCGAAAAGATAAAATTTACCAAATGGGTTTCTGTTTTCTTTTGCTCCCGAGAACAAATGAATAGAATCTATCATTGTTGGGCAAGTTAACAAATAGAGCATTAATATTTTAAATGGGCCAAAAATGGTTAGACGTTTCTGAGTCATGTAATTCAGCTCAAACCTTTTTTTGACCCATTTTAGCTTAGTCTTTATATAATCCATTAATATAAAATATAGGTCAAAAAATGGGTCATTGACCCATTTTGACACCCTACTAGATGTGCATGCTCTTCTTACAAAATCAGTCACCTATGATGATGAGACTGAGGCTGTGGTCATTGAAATACTGAATAGGGATAATGCCCACGGTCATTTGACTTATCAGCCTTTTCCTTACTTCCACATTTTGGGAAAGATATTGATTTTAATTCGCCTGGCCAGCGCATGGATGTGTCATTGCTCTTCTTGTCCTGACATATGTGTAGGCGAAACATATACATGCGAACTGTCCATCTCGCTTGAAATAGAGTTTCACTGGAAAGAAGCAACGACAATTTACCAAAAACTTCAATCCATCAAATATTAATATCTTCCCCAAAACTTAACAAACTAATACCGAAACAACCTTAGCAGCAATCCTCGAGAAACAATTTCCGGAGTCTCGTGGCCGACATATTAAACTTACTACCGTTTCCGACAAAGTTTCAGGGCGAATCACCACAAATTTCGGCCGGACGAAACCGGTCACTTCGCCTCAGAACGGAAGGTCTCCCTCCCTTTTCTACATTTTCTCTTCCCTTTTGTTCTACGATCGCTACTTTTTTTCTATGATGCCAATGCGTGACCTGACCGACCCTTGCACGATGCGTGCGCTGGCCATTGAATTCACTGCAACCCATCAAATCAAAGTTGTCTCTCTTTTTTGTTAAGCATGTTAAAGAAGTTGAGGCTTGACTGGTACTCGACGTTGAAAATGTCTAACTGACCAAAAAGAAAATACATAGATTTGAAATTTGGTAATGTTTTATAGCGGAATATATAAATTATGAGCTTCCTTATTGCTTTGAGCTTCCTACTATGACAGGATTTTATAGAAGATCTGTGCTAACGACAATTAAAGAAACATAATGATGCGGGCTAGTGGCGAAAATGGGGAAAATTATCAAAAAAATTATAAACCTATTGCAATTGTGCCAATTAAAACATATTTTTTTTGTACTAATTTAGTCCTAAACTTTATGCAGTTATGTCAATTCAGTCTACTAGGCTAACACTTTGATGGCAATTTCAAATATTTTTCTGAATTATTTATTATTTATTATTTTCCTTTACACCCATCTTCTTCTTCTTCTTTTCATTTTCCCATAAGTGATTGACAAGACAATAATGAGGGTCACAACCCTCATTTGGATTTGGGTAAGGCTAGCCTCATTGACTGCGGTTGAAGTTGGTCTCATCCACTGCGAACAAGGCCATGGCAAGGCTTCCCTCACCCGTAGCTGCATGTCAAGATGGAAGGTGGAGCCACGTCTGAACCCAACGTTGCGTTAATCCTTCCAGTTGCTCAACGAATTGCCTTACCCATTCCACTCACTTTGGCGAATCCCTGCACACAGAGAGGGAGAGGCCGGGGGGGGGGAGAGGCCTTGGACAGGAGATATTTAAGCCATGTAGGTTCGTAGTTGGTTGCCGCCTCACCAGTTGTAGGCGAAGGTGACCGAAGGTGACCATGGCCTCACTAGCCCCAAATGAGGTCGATTTCGCCCGTGGCCCCCATGCCTCGTAAGTCTCATCCAATGGTCAACGAGCTTTGCCAAAGCCTTGTTGACCACAATGAGAAAGAGAAAAAGAAAAAGAAAAAGAAAAAGAAAAAATTTCAAAAAAATAAAAATGTAGGATGGCTAGCGTCATGTCAGCACCGATTGGCCAAATTTTGTCGAATAAACTGAATTGGCATAAGTGCAAAATATTTAAGACTTAATTGCCAAAAATAAGAAATTTAAGATTGAATTTGCACAATTCTTATAGATTTAAGACTTTTTTGGTAATTTTCCCTAAAAAATTCTCAAGCTGTTATCAATTGTACACTTCTGTGATCCTAATTAAAGTATGCTAGCTAGGAGTGTTTAAATTGACAAACCATACGGCGTCAATTATGTAACACGAAATATTAAGTTATTAGTATGTGGCGAGCACCCTAGCTCTTGTCGATTTTTTCCGGATCAAACTTAAGAGTCTTCTTTCGGCAGGGCGTGTACCAAAGGATATGTTCCTGGTCCCATGTGTGGGGGACCAAAAGCTGAAGTGGAATTCTTAGTCGAGCATCAAAACGTGCCGTCGTTTCGTCAACGTTGACTGATAAGTCGACGTCCATCCTCATTTGGACTTACAAGTACGGGACCAATTGAAATAAAAGGCTGATCAACAGAGTCTCCTTTATCATGGACCCTCATCATGTCTCTTTTGCCCTTTAGCAAACACCAACATTATGTTAAAAAGTGAGATATGCAATACTTAGATGTAAAGTTCTTTTTGCTATGTAAATAAATGGGATTTCGATGGGGCAAATTCGTCACTTGAAAAAAAGAGGTGTCTCGGCCGACGAAATTGGCCGATCTTTGATGCGTGAGCTCATGCATGCTAGCAAGCACGTGTGTGTAACCGTGCCGGCCAAGTACAAAAGAAGAAACAAAAGGCACAGCCTTTTTTTTTCCGTGACAAATTTAAGGCGACTTTTCAAAGTTCCCAAAAGGTACGTGATGTTGTGCCCTTGTGATTTTTTTTGTTGGTGTTAGAAAGCGATTTTCATTACTAACTCAAAGTTTGATTATATCTGGGTCTGACCTTGTAACATAAAATAGACGAAAGAAATTGCGGGGATGAGAGACTCAGTTCGAAGCGAGAGTGCCAGCTAAGTGGGCCTTGGCAACCCAATTTACAGCTTGGTTCGTGACTCTAGGCTCATGCAACAAACGGACTCCTTCTAACTGGCCCAGCAGAACTTGACAATCCAGAACAATCGACCGCGAAGCCCATGTTGGTTCCTCAAGGCCCAGGATGAAATTCACAGCTGATAAGTTATCAGTTGCTAAGTCCATGTGTAGATCAGAAGCAAATACACCAGTTGAACTTGCTTTGCGTTTCTCCTTAACCCACGATAGAGCATCTCTGATGGTTATGGTTTCGGCTACAAGGGCGAATGGGGGCGTTGATTGATCGTGTGAACCCATCAACGAGGTTTCCTTCTTCGTTTCGACAAATCCCAGCTATAAATCCCTCCATCGATGAGCTCCTCCATGCTGCATTAACATTAAGTTTAAGGGATCCAGAGCACGGCGGTTCCCAAATTTCCGTCAGAAGTATGTTGCTTTGGCAAGCATTTCGGTTCCATTTCTCAAATAACAGATTTGAGAGTTTAGCTTCGTCCACTATACAATTTGGTTATGGTTTCTTGCCTTCGAAAGTAGACTTATTTCTGGTCTTCCATATAAACCACGGGATGCTTGCAAACAAAGCTTTAATTTGAGGAGAGCTATCCGAGGTGAGAATTTCGCATACCTTTTTGTCCATTCAAGAAATACTGGTTGGGGAAGTGTTGATTTTTAATCTTGATTCTGCCCATACATTCCTGCTCCATAGGAGGAAAATGTGTTCTGTAGATTTCGGGGCTATTTCGCACAGTGGGCACAGCGGCTCAGGTACCAATTTCCTTCTATGGAGATTTTCTTTCGTAGGAAGGGCGTTGTTGCAAATGCTCTATAGAAAAAATCTGATTTTAGGATAGGTATGTAGTTTCCAAATTTCAATACAGCCTTTGGGCTTCTGATATGATGTTCATGCTAGAAGTGTTGAATGTGTATTTCCCTGAGAACGCAATTTGTTGTAGCCACTTTTTACCTGATACGATCCCGACTTTTTTGCAATTCATAATAGTTTATTAGGTCCAAGGTTTAGACTTAGGAGCGTAGCTAAAATTTCTTGTACAATGTTTTCTCCGAAGGTCTCCTCCAACAGCTTGAAATTCCACTCCCCTATTTCTTGGTTAGTTA
Organism: Corymbia calophylla; assembly: GCA_014182845.1. Classification (NCBI taxonomy): domain Eukaryota; kingdom Viridiplantae; phylum Streptophyta; class Magnoliopsida; order Myrtales; family Myrtaceae; genus Corymbia; species Corymbia calophylla. The sequence continues at coordinate 34,706,258 of CM024698.1, forward strand.
AGTCAGCCACAAACAACGGTTCGTTTAGGTTTGTAGGGCCTCCGATTTTCCCCGAAACCAACCATCTATCATCTCTAATTTTTATGCTTTTACCATTCCCCAGTTCCCATTTTATCTCCGATTCAATAGCATCCCTACCCATTATGATACTTTGCCAACCCCAAGATGGTCTAGGTCCTCTATTCGCACTCCACAAGTTTCCTCTAGGGAAGTAAAGACCTTTGAATATTCTGCTCCATAGTGCCTCCGGTGATTGACTAAGTCTTCAGGCTTGTTTCCCCAACAAAGCTCTATTAAAGTCAACCAAATCTCTGAAGCCTAGTCCACCTTGATCTTTCCTCGCCTTCATCAAATCCCAATTCTTTCAATGGACACCTTTTCGATTCATATTTTGTTTCCACCAGAAGGTTGAGATTTTCTTTTCAACTGCTCTACAAATGGAAATAGGGATTTAGACATTGGCATAGCATATTGTGATAGTGCTTGAACGACTGTTTTGATTAAAACCTCCTTGCCTGCTTTCAATATTAATTGTTCTTTCCAGCCTCTAATTTCCTATCCACCTTTGCTAACACCCATGAAAACATTTGTTTTTTTATTTGACCCCAATCTGAAGGTATCCCCAAGTATTTCCCTGTGTTCTCCATAATAGGCACGCGCAATTCAGTTGCAAGATCAATTCTTAACTCTTGTGGACAGCTTTTTCCAAAAATACTCCCGACTTATTGAGGTTAATGGCATGACCATACACAAAGCAATACTAGTTGAGAATATTCGCGAGATTTTGTGCCTCCCTAATAGTGCCATCTAGGAAGAAAATAGCGTCGTCCATGAACAAAAGATGTGAGAGAGTAGGGTAATGAGAATTTAGCTTGATTCATTTGATAGTTCCATCTAGCACTACTTTGGACATGAGGGTAGATAATGCGTTAGCTATTATGATAAAAAGGTATGGGGATAAAGGATCACCTTGTTTAATACCACGAGATGGCTGAAATGCTTCAGTATAATCTCCATTTACTTTAATTCTGAAAGATGCCGAAGAGATGCACCACTTGATTAGGGAAACCTATTTGTCACAGAAACCTATTTTCAGTATATAATCACATAAAAAATCCCATTCCACCCTGTCATAAGCTTTTTGCATATCTAGTTTCAGCACTGTCTGGAACTTCCTTTTTCTCTTTCTGACTCTTAATTGGTGTAGAAGCTCTTGTACGATGAAAATATTGTCTAGATTTGTCTACCTCATATAAAGGAACTTTGTTCTAGGAGAATAATACGTGGGAGCTAGGGTTTCAATCTATTTGCCATAACCTTAGTGATGATCTTGTAGTTAAAGTTGTAAAGACTGATAGATCTATATTGGGACAAATTATCTGGATTTGTGACTTTAGGGAGTGTTATTCATTTCAGAGTTAAAAGTACCTTGCTCAAAGAAGGAAACCATCATTCTGAATATATCCTCCTGAATTATAGGCCAATTACTATGGTAAAACAAACCATTTAAGCCATCCGGCCAGGTGCCTTAGTAGGTCCCATTTGAAAAACTGTTGTTCGCACTTCTTCCCTAGTTATTGGCCTCACTAGGGCTTCATTAATATCCCTTATAACAACCTGAGGGCATTGCTCCAATATTGGACAATAGTTTCTAGACCCGATCGACGAATACAAAGACTTGTAAAACTCAAAAATATGGTGCTTTAGTTCAGTAGGATCCTGATTCCAAGTATGATCATCTATCCTTAGCATAGAGATTTTGTTTCGTTGCCTTCATTGTATGGTGGTAACATGGAAATATTTAATACCCTTGTGATGAGTAGCATGTTTTAGTACCACATCCATGATTGCAAGCTCCCAACCCCCAATTGGAAGGCCCTAATTTGGAAAATAGTTAGGCATCAATGTAGCATGAGCCAATCGGATTGGCAGGTGGATAAAATAATGGTGAGAATAAATGGAATATTAATATATACTATTTTAAGATCTGAGCATATTCTTAAAATGCTAAAAAAGAAGAAGAAACAAGCGAGATTCGTCTTGGGGTGAGAGACCTTGCTATATCACCTCTTGTATTTTCTAGTTGATAGAAAAGAAAAGTAACTACCTACCAACAAGAGGCGCAAGATGTGCACACATTGGCATGTTAAAATAAAGAACATAGCTTGGCGGGGTGTTCCGCTAAAAAAAACTATTGTAGGCCGTCCTCAAAGGTGGTGAACCGCCTGTGTCTAGGAGGAGGTTTGGAAGAGAAACGTGAACTTTGACCCTCCTAAGCTGATGAATTCTATGCATGCCCCAAGCTGTAATGGTGAGAGTAAATGGATTATTATTATATGCTATTTTAACCACAGTTGTAAAATGCTACACATTTTTTGGTACCTTTGATGGGTTGGGTTAAATTGGTAAAGGGTCATGCATTTTTTATTCTATATCGTCCTATCTTTGTTAAACTTCCTTCTTCATATAATTCAAAACAGTAATCGGACAGAAGAACTAATACTACTAGGTTGAAATAGAGTTAAAATTCTAAGAGTAACACAAAAGCAAAGTTACCCCACTCCAGGGTAAGGACATTCAAGTTTTACCGATTGGACCGACGCAAAAAAAAAATTTATACCAATTTGACGGAAGAAATATCACAAGGGGTGCTGAATTGTTGTTACAAGAAAATATTAGGTCCGTTAAATATAGCGCGTTTGTATTAAATCATACAAAAATTTACACATGGCAAATTGAGCCCACTTGTGAGAAAAATTGTCTTTGTCGCTTCTCTCACGCGCTCCGCTCTCCATCTCTGCAACCCGACACCCAACCTCCCCTCTCTCTCTAAAACCTTCGCTGAAGCCCGACTCACGACTAGTTTTGCTCTCTCTAGTCTGGCGAACCGTGCCACCGTCATCGCCTCCGATCCATCTCCGGCGGCAACTTCCCGAGTTATTCAACTCCTGGGGACTCCGGAATCGTGGTTAGCGCACCGGACTTGTCACCCACTTTAAATGCTTAAATGCACACCTAACGGTTTAATACAAATCATATGTGGTATATTTAATACACCTAATATTTTCTCTTAGTTTACGTATCTTTGCGATCTCTCTTTCTTCTACCAACAATGTGATAGTGTAATTTTGCAATGGGCTTGGAGTTATCTTAAGAATCCTTTCGTCTATGTTGATTCAAAATCAACGACCAAGATTGTCGACAATCCCATATTTTAACACCAGAATCATTCAAGACATCGTCTCTTTACCACAGTGCCCATCACTTGCGCCCTTTCCCAACATGTCGATTGGCAGGATTTGAGATTGTTTCGATCTTTGTTCATCCTTGTGACAGATTCGAAGAGGGCTCGTTTGGATCCCGAGATGGAATGCTCACCGAAGTTCAATTCTATCGTGGCAATATCACTCTTCACAATGCATTGAACCGTTTTTCCTCAACACAACTTGAATTAGAGGACCCGCACCAACGAAACTTCAAGAAGGAAAAAAAGAAACAGTTGTTTAACCAAACGGGGATTGTGATTCATGAGGCAAACAAACGTATAAATTCGTGCCAGTCAAAAGTCGAGACCTAAAAAAGACACCTTTTAAGAAAAGCAAGATCATATAATGGTCGCAAAATATTAGGGCGTGCCCGCCCTTGGTTGGCCTTTAATTCTATCGACGATCTTTTGGACGGCATCTACACAGGCTTTTCTTTCCCTTTTCATTTGTCCTTGTAGAGCATTTCCGCACGTGGCTAATGGAGTGCGCGAGTCGACGTGAATGGTACAATGAAAATGGGACCCTTTCAACTTTAAGGTCTCCGAGTCCGAGCGAGAATGTGGCTGGTCCGGCAGAAATGGGGGTCCGCACGAACAAAAGGTAACTTCGCCTTATGGCTCTGTGGCGTCAATTCTGATATGTGCGCCAAGAAGGCAATGAGTTTTAGATGAGGACCAAAACCGGCACACGTGAAATTACGGCTTATTTTTGCCGTTAACATGCAGACACGACATCTTACGTACGATGTACACTTACAGAACATTATTGACGTCTGTACCGCGAGGTTTGAGAAGATATTGTTTCATCAAGCCACTCTTATGATTGAGCTTGAATTTTTCCTCTTGGGGGAAAAAAATTAAGATTCCTTTCGCTTCCGATGTTCATCCCTCTTCCAAAGATAAAAGATAATGGAGTTTGTAATTGGGACAATTGAGGCAATGGTAAAACTAGGGTTTCATGTAGCTTTTGTTGTATTCGATTTAGATCTTTATTAAAGTTGGCCAAGGCTAAACTGAGGTTCTTTAATTTTCATGTTGCGATTTCCTTTCTTTTGTGTATTCTCTCGGTTGCATTTGTTTTATTTGTTGTTCTCATTTGCACGTACAATTGGTCAGGCCGTTGATATAGATAAGCATGTGACTAGAATGTGGAGTATTAACCACAAGACCATTGTTGATCAGTTGTCGATAGACGACGAATGGTTGACGATAGTTGACAAATGTATCACTTAATAAGGTCAACAGAGTTTAGTTCATAAAAGGCATCAAGATGCAAGTGCAAGTTTAAAGTCACTAGAGAATATAGTGATCGAGGTTGTTGAGCAACTATAACATGATTTTTAAACAACAACTGCTTGAAGACAAGATCATAGCATTGTGTGAGTATGGTGCAAGACTTTCGAAGATGAGGGAACATGACTATAACCGCAGGAAAACTACTAAGAGACGATTATGGCACAACCACTAAAACAACCATCGTTTGTCTATGGAAACTCCCCCACACAAACAAACAAATAAATAAATTTACTATTTTTCAGTTGTCTTTATTTTTGCACCGTACTTTTGTTGGGTGGAACGCGAATATGCGAAGAATAAAAGCAGGGAAGAAAAAGAGAGCAAGCAGGAATTTTTACGTGGAAAACCCTTCCAAAACCAGGCAGGGAAAAACCACGGTGCGCACTAAGGCAATCTCTTCACTATCGCATCGGTGTTACAAGCTCGGGGTTACAAAGCTTCGGCGTTCCAACTATAAAAGAAATCGCCCTATTTATAACAGTGAGTCTAGGGCATACATATTAAAGGAAATTACATATATGCTATTAGCGAGTAATATAAACTCTATTTCCTTTAATATCTCAGGATGGGTGACCTACTGGGAAGTGTCTACCCACAATAATATCTTTCTCCATCAGACTCCACAATTCCATCAACTTTTAGTTTCTAGACTCATATCGTTGATTAAATTTCAATATGTTCCTTAGCTATAGTTTTCAAATCCACGCTATCATTTAGATTCCAGCATATGTCTCTCTCATGGGTGTTGTGTCATCGATTATATTTCAGCATAGCATCTCTGCATTCTCAAATTTTTTCGTCGATTTAATTCTAGCATAATTTGGATAAAACAAACAATACAAAATGCACTCCGCTCGTGGGGTATCATTTGGACGAATATCACGGCATTTCAAAGAGTAATGTTGTTATCTTGGGGTGCACGACTAATGCCAGCCGCCCTGTTCCAACCTCTTAAAATACCTCATCAGCCTCTTCCTCATTGGAGTTGACATGGCGGTCACTAGTGATTGGAAGCTGCCGAGCGAAGAGAATCGGTACAGCGACAAAGAGATTCTACAAACGCTTGGTCCAGAGAGAGGGATCGAAGGAAGTTTTTCTTGGCTTGTTCTTAAGATTGCTGGAAAAAAAACATTTGGAGAAGATAAAAATAGGGTCAAATGGCGTGCAAGAATTATTTTTAAAGATAATTCTGCCTCTCAAAATATAAAACTCAGTACCTAGACTCTAACGGCTATCCTTTAGGATACCACAAAGATTCCTCTTTACACCGCACTGAATTATAGAAGGAATTAAAACAACAAAATCATATGGAAAACCCAACAAAGAAATGAAAGAAAGTGGAAGGATAGAAAAAAAATTCTCGTTGAGGTGTGTGGCATCAAATTATGTTAGGAGTAGCAATTTGTGCGCAAATAAAAGAGAGAATCGTTTTTCCTTCATCAATTCTTGCATCAAATCAAAAGTCATTTAAAAGACGTTATAAATTGATGGCGGCCAAAATCATTACGAAAATTGTTACAAATTGACGGGGCCATAGCTTCCCTCAATAACGTTACAAAACTGTTGAAATAACCAACTATTGCATCACTGCTGCAGTTGCTTCTATATCAAAGGCAAGTGATTCTACATCAATTTTTGTTATTTCAAATGTAGCTGATGAACCACTGGAATTTACTCCAATTGCTACTCTTTTCACATAGGAAGGGAAAGGTAGGGGTTCAAATTCCCACATTTTCAAAAAAGGTTGGGGTATGGATGATTTAACTTAAAATGTGGGTTTTGACTTCCACCTTCTGAATTGAGTTAGGACAAAAGTTTGAGATTGAAAGTTAGAATATGAAAAGTAGAGCTAACAAAAAAAAAATAAATAAGCAAATGATGTTGACAGCTGTTGCAAAGGGCATGGCACGGCATGCAGAACTAGGATTGGGCAAAGGGCGTGGCACGGCATGCACGGCCTGCGGTTCCTCAATCAATGGGGTCTTTTCCTCTTCTTGTGACTTCTTGGACACTAAGAAACCTTCAAACCCATGAGCAAATGGAAAATAAATTCATGGACAAATAAATCAACCGTCTTTGTTAGGGGTGATTTGTTTTTGAGTTGGGCTGATTCCACCCTAAAATCAAGAATTGGACCAATTGGTTCAGTCTATTCCCAATTTGGTCCGATCTAGTTCAAGGTTTTTGTGACTTTCTTTTCTTTACATTTTAAACGAAAAGGTAAAAAAAAAAAAAAACATTTTAGTTTGATTAGGTCCAGGTGGTTCGGTTCCGCACTTGGATACGAGAATCCTAAGTTTTCGTGGAAATTGTCCCAAACCAACTGGTTTGGTTTGATTTATGGGTTGGTTCGGTTCCTATGCACATAATAAATCACTTTAAAATTCTCTTTTTTAGTATTTTTTTCAAGATGACCCTCATATTTCTGAATAGTATCTATTGTTGGTCATTCATCTAAAACGTTTAGCTGATCTCCTGAATAAAATGTTGGAATACCTATTGCATACTACGATCTGCTCAAACTTCTTAGGTGGATTCAAGTGGTCTTCACATCTTATATATAAAAAATTGAGAAGAGAGAGATGTTGGTGGGGTTGGCGCATGGCAGACACCTTTAAGATAGGCCACCACCTCGCGGTGTTCACCTCCTAACCATCGTTAAGGCATTTATTGTTCTAAGGGAAGTCCTGAAGTAGTAGCTACATACGATCCAAGGTGGGGTCGCACGGATTGCTGTGCAGAAAATATCAATATGGAATGGCTATAACACATGGTGGCTGAGGAGTCGGTATAAAGATAAGGAAGCCAAGTTGTGTGGACGATGGTAATTTGGAGGTTGTGCGCTAGTTGGACGCAATCGACTTCTGCCATAAAAAAAGAAATCGGAGATCCGCGTAGCTATGCTTCAGAAGCTTAGGGAATAGGCAAGCAAACGCTGCCTGGCTTTTGCTAATGACTACTTGCATATGTAAAAGTTCAATAACGTTTGAATAAGTGTGTCAGTTTCGTGGAGTTGCAACTCTTCAAACATAGCTTCAGGTGTTGCATCTTTCCAAAAGTTCACAAGTAGAATCTCTTCGTCGCATTGTTGTCTTTTATTACAAAGTTACTCTAGATTGCACCTTTTGGTCCAAAACCATTCTCATTTCTCCTTTTTACCCTGTCATGCAACCAAACATCATTTCAATTTAATGGTCATCTGGGTTAACTTAAACTGACATGCGGTCTCTTCTTCTCTTTTATTTCTTATCCTCCAAAATCAAATGTAAACATATGTACATTTTATGAAACATAACAATCGATAGCGCGATAAATATATGAATATAGGTATGTGGACAACGCGCCATTCTCGGAATGGAGTCATCCTAAGAAGCTTAAGCGAGGTTCGCGGAGTAGTACTTGATCGCATATACTAAATTCCAACTCCAATATAGACAACTCTTCCCTCGTTTGCGTTCATACTAAAGCGGGAAAGTACGAGCGTGCAAAATAAAATATGCCGACAGTAACCAGTAGCCTTTTTTTTTAATAAAAAGTTGAGCCATCACGTTCTCTTCTCGTGAATCCGTCTTAAAATTTTTATATTTGTCTGCTTGTCCAATTCGAAAAAATTAAGAAAGAATGCCGACCCATTTCCAAATATCAGCAACGCACGCCCATTGGATACAAGTGACCCTGGAAAAGACGCAGCGCACATTGACCTAATACGATGCACATGGGCTCACTTTCTAATTGCGGACTTCAGATTCTTGAAGAATTGAAGAAGTCAGAGATGTTTTCTTTACGCTTCTGGAGTGATCTCAGGGTCCGGACAACCCGGTTCTATATAATGTCAAGTAGCACGGTTTGCAGTGACAGATTTCAAGCGAAACCAGATAAACAGGTTCCATATTCGGATTGCAAGATGACCAAGAAGGTGACAGTATCTTTCCGTACCTCAGGTTTCGACCCTCCCTCCCTCGTTACTCTTCTTTTTTCGTACTTTTATGCGTGATGAAAGAGCGTACTCGTTGCTCCTTTTACTGTTCGCTTGAAGTTGACCGGAAGATGCAAGACATGTGATGCCAGCTTTCAGCTTTTCCGGGACGACCGTTTGGTTCATTACGGTAGGGAGGGGCTATAAATAATATGCGCGATGGTCCGAAATCCATCTCCATGTGGAAAGACAAGAAAAGAGCCCATCTCTTCGTTGTCGTTGCGCACACCCATAGATGGTTCTGATGAGCACTCAAAAGGCATGGCCCTTCTTACTTTCAGCTTTCCTCATTCCCCAGTTGCTTTGCGTGGCTCGAGCTGACGTCCATTTCTACGACTTCGTCGTGAGTTTCTTAATCCCTATTGCTCCGATTGCCGCCGCCATTTCATGTGCGGGAATGTGCTTCCAACCGAGTAGTTTAACCCCTTTCTCATTCGGTTTTCTTTTCGCCTTTTTTTTTCCTCTGTTCTGGTGGCGTGCAGTTGAAGGAGACGAACGTGACCAAGCTGTGCGAGACGAAGAGCATCATGACGGTGAACGACAGTTTCCCGGGGCCGACGATCGAAGTGCACAAAGGGGACACGGTGTACGTGAACGTTCATAACCACGGCGATTACGGGGTCACGCTCCACTGGTCAGCGATCCTTCCTTTGCCTTCCTTCTTTTATTATCCAGCACTTTGGTGATTGTTTCATATTGATTAGCTTTCTTCCCTTTTAATTTTTCTCTTCATGGAAGTCCATGTATAGTTGGGTCATGTCTGCACTTATTAGTCCGCTAGACTGCACTATTTTCGGATCACCGTTCGGGACACTTCACGGCGGAAATCCATCGGGACTAGCTTGAGTTAGTTGAGTTTTAGTCAATGAAAAACATATCATTTATTGTCCTTTTCAAGCTTTATTTTATCCTTAGCTGTACCATAGGCTCCCTATGCTCCTTCTCCTCCTCTTGGAATAGTCTCTATAGATTTATTATCTCCTAAACCAGTGTAATATCAGTTAGCTCTCCATGCAACAAGGTTTTTTTGAAAAAAATTGATAACTTTATTATAATATTCAAATAATAAATCACGTCTTTTAATATAATTTGTAATGAATCCATAAAATTATTTAAAATCTTAACAAATTTAATTCCTCGAAAAATGTAATTGGCTATAATCACAACATCGACGAGAATATTTCGTCATTGTTGTCGATGGTGAACTTGTTTTTTTAACCACTTCCAACGTAAAGAGCCAAACACGCTCCTACCTCTTTTCCCGTTCGTTTGATTTGTCTTTTCTATAAAGAATATTCCCTTTAATTCGTCGGTAACGGCTCTTTGTGTGCTTTCTTTATGAGAAAGGAAAGTCAACTGAAGCACAATAAATGCAACCTACCTTGTGAAGGTGCTTAGTGTTTTACGACGTTTTGTGGCGATCAAGATGCCAAAGTCTTTGGTTCCGACATAGAAAAACCTACCAAAGAAACTACGTCCACAAATTTCTGTGATTATTTCATTGCACATCTGAGTCCCTTTTTCCGTGGATGTCGCACGTATGTATTCTACCTGTTGAACCAATCCCGCCATATGCATACACCAACCCACTAGGTTAGGGATGACTCCACGCAAATCCACAAAAAACGGAAGGCTCAAATACACTCAGAGACTTCATACTTAGTGCAGTTTCTTGGATCCATCCTTGGTCAGATCAGATCGATAGGTGGGCGAAAACAGCCTTGAACCCTAAGGATGTGCGCAGCTGGAATGCATTCTTATGCCATGATGAGCGCCAGACCTTGACAAAGAATTTGCGCTCCTTTGCACTTCATTGTCAAATTGTTCGGTTGGCGCAGTCACATTCTTTTGACTAGAATATTGGAAAAAGAGGCGGGCGGGCATGATTCATTCGATCTGCGAGATGGGTTTACCATGTGGGTGGAAGACAAAAAGTCTTCCACCTACAGTAGATGCAAAAGCTAAGGAATGAATTAATTAGATTTTAGATATAAATATTTTGTCAATAAAAAATTAGGGGCAAGATCCAAGAATAATAACACCTTTCCCCCCAATTTATGGTCAACTTAATAGGGGATGGGTTGCACGATAGACTTCACCTGTATGGTGGAGTTATGCCTTTGAAAGGACCCACGTTGTTCCAAAATCCAAGCTAGCCAACTCGTTAGGCATCTTTGGACTTGGACATATATATATGTATGTATGTATTTAGAGTCTTAAGTAATTTATTGGAGTTCAGAGATTAAAGCTTCTAATCTCTTCCTCGAGGAGCATGCATATAAGCAGAAGAGAACTCGGGGAGTTCATGTAAGAAAATTTTGAAAATCTAAAAAGGAAAAGAACAAATGAAGCTTGGTAATTGACCCGCGCCCATTAATTTTAAGATTTTGACTGAAATTAGGTCTAACGAGACATCTTTTAACCAACATAAATTTAGAGTTACCCTTTCGGACTTCCAGTATGAGGTATCGGACTTCCACCGTTGCTCTCGTCATTCTATGCTTTAAGTACGTGTAGAGCATCCCGTGATTTCTGCTCGACGGTCAAGACAATACCAACCAACAAAATCTCATGTCGTTCGCCATTTGGTCTGTCGAAAGTTGTGCGATTATGCTGAAAAGAAGCCTATTTGACCGGCTGATGGAGTATCGATTCAGTGGAATGGTCCCCGGACTACACAATGCAATGTGTATTTGAGTATATAATTGAGCCTTATTAAGTAGTTCTTCCATACAATGACACGTCGCCTTATTTTAATTGATGGCTATATTTAATGCAGGCATGGGGTGAAGCAGCCAAGGAACCCATGGTCGGATGGACCGGAGTTCATCACCCAATGTGCGATAGGACCGGGAACAAACTTCACATATGAAGTAATATTCTCCGATGAGGAAGGAACTCTCTGGTGGCACGCTCACAGTGATTGGACACGAGCTACGGTTCATGGTGCTATTGTTATCTCCCCGGAGCCGGGAAAATCGTATCCCTTCTCAAAGCCCGACAACGACAAAATTATCGTGATCGGTACGTGAAGTGATCTCTTATACCCTATATGCTCTAGTGCTATATTTATCGAAAGACAATAGAATAACTATGACATGCATAAAATCGGCTTTATAGTGGTTTAAGTATTACCATGTAACTTTATATCACAAAAAAATTCCGAAGATAATTTTGGGAGGAAAATAAGGGTTTGGAAATATATTTAAATTTAGGACTTTCTGCTCTAATATCATTGTGAAATGTTATAATAGATAAATGTGTCCTTTAATATTTAATTATTCTATTAGTCCAAATATAGACTATAGCTATGTTAAAAAGTTCTATTTCTCCTCTGGTTAACATATGTCTGGCCTTTTTTTCCACATCAATGAATATTTGGGTCACCATTGTTTTAGTGTGCTCCATTTAATCTAATAGCTTTGTTTTTGAATATCGCTATCCTTTTGGCCAAATGAATAGCTGCTTGGTACACGGGGGACTTGAAGGAGTTGGTGGACGAGGCAATGATCGATGGAAGCGATTTGCCCCATTCAGACGGTTACACCATAAATGGTGAGCTTGGGGATTTGTCCAATTGCTCACAAGGTACTTCCACCAAACTTAACAAGTTTTCTTTTAGATTACCCGTTACATTTATATTTACCAAGAAAGTATTTCGAATTTCAAATAATTGAAAATGTTAATAATGTCTTTTGAGTTAATCTTAGTTATAGTGCATTTCGAGTTGAGTTTTGTTTGGGTTGCTTACGGTGAAAAAGGAGAATGTGACAATTCTAGTTAGTTCGATAAAAGATTGTTAGGAAGCAAGAACCTTCTACACCTAGGTGGGATATGAAGCCAATCAACCAAGCCAGAATTGAACAACCATAATAACACAACGGGAGCGATGAAAGAGGATTCCAATAACATGGCAATACCGAGGTTTACGTGGAAAGCCTTTTTATGTGAGGATGGAAAAAAGTACGGGACGACGGAATCCACTGACCCACTTCAATCAAGAGTATAAAAGGTCTTATCACACAAGAACTTAATACACAAGCTTCCCCTTCTACAAGAACTCCAACCTGAACTCCAAATTACTTAGCATGAGCTATCACTCTGTAGGAGCAAACTGATACAATCTTATAGAAGAACAGTGAATACAACCAACTCTTTTGTCTTCAATTTGAATGCTAACTTCGATGTATAAAAAACCGTAACCCCTCCTTGTTCTTTTCTCTCTTGTGTGCCCTCTCTCTTACCTCTCCTCTAATTTTTGCAAGACCCCATTCGAAGACAAGCAAGAAGCTATATGAGAATTAGACAGACTACAACACCATGGGCTTGAGTTACAACTCGTGGGTCTAGCCCCTTTAACACGCTCACACCCTCTCTTAGCCTTAACACTTGCTATTAGAAAAAGAGTAACTTGAGAGATATTAATTGTTAGAATTTAAATAATAAACCACATCTTCATTCAATAGCTTTTACTTTAAGAACAGTTAGCCGTAAGCTCACACAAAATCTCACATCAATTTCAATTTATGAAATATAACTTAAAAATGGATAGCCAAATTGAATATCAAGCACTTGATAAGAATGTGTCATATGATAAATTAATTATGTAGACTCGCTTTTGCTCATTAAGTAACCCGTCTTTTCTCTGTGAGTTACAAAGTAACCTGTGAAGTCTTTTGCTCATTAAGTAACCCGTCTTTTCTCTGTGAGTGTACAAATCTCATGCGATTGATAAAATTACATGATAAATCAACTGTGAAGACTAGCTTTTGCTAATCAAGTAACCCGTCTTTTCTCTATGAGTGTAGAAGTCTCATGCGATTGATAAAATTAGGGTTAGTGTTGTTCTCCCATCGTTGTTGTTAACAATGAATAATGCATGGACACTATTTTCAAAACTGTTCATTGAAATTCTTGGTGCAGAAACTACGCATCATTGGTACGTTGATTACGGGAAGACGTATCTCCTTCGAATAATCAATGCAGTCATGAATGCTGAGCTCTTCTTCGCCATCGCGGACCACAACTTGACAGTTGTCGGGATGGACGGAGGATATATAAAACCGATTGTCACGACTTACATCATGATTAGCCCGGGACAGACCATGGATGTGCTACTCACGGCTAACCAATCTCTTGGAAGGTACTACATCGCCACAAGGCAATTTTCTAGCGAATATGCCGAGGTCACTGGATTCGACCATAGCGTCGGATCGGCCATCTTGCAGTATAGAGGGAACTATAGCTTGTCATCATCGCCTGTCTTTCCGAACGCTACACTCCCACTCTATTTGGACTTCGGAGCGGCATTGAGATTTACGAATCAGCTGAGAAGCTTGGCAAGTGAGGATCATCCGGTTGATGTTCCACAAGATGTAAGTACGAGGATGTATATAACAGTGTCCATGGGTGAGATTCTTTGTCCCAATAGCTCTTGCACTTCGGTGAGTGGCAACAAACTTGGCTCAAGCATGAACAACATTAGTTGGGTCAACCCATCCCTGGACGTGCTATCGACCTACTATAGGTAACATCATCTCCCCCCGTTCTCTCTCTCTCTCTCTCTCTAGATCAAACCCTCGATACTACGGTACATGTCGCAACACCCACCCTACCATGATCCCTAGTTAGGCCGATCGCTTAGGGTCGGGCAAATCTATGTATCAATGTTTGCATATAATGACTAATAAGTGAATGTGCATGGAATTCTCATCAATGGGTTTCGTTTTCTAGTGCAGAAATCTTAGTGGGACTTATACAACGGATTTCCCGGATTGGCCTCCTTCTATGTACAATTTCACGGGAGACGATTTGCCAGATAGCGTCGATATGACGTACCAAGGGACCAAAGTGAAAGTGCTGAACTACAATGAGACGGTGGAAATCGTTTTCCAAGGTACAGACGTGTTGAAGGGCTCCGTAAACCATCCCATGCACATGCACGGCCACAGCTTCTACATCGTCGGGATTGGCCACGGGAACTTCGACAACGAGACGGATCCCAAGACGTACAACTTGGTCGACCCGCCCCATGTGAATACGTTTGCGGTACCTAAAAATGGTTGGCTAGCGATAAGATTTACTGCTAACAATCCCGGTGCGTACCTCCTTTTAAATTACACTTATGCATCACCATCTTTTAGAAACATTGGTTTGACAAAACCCGCATCAGTTAACGTTAATCCCATGGTTGGATCGGACAGGCGTGTGGTTCTGGCACTGTCATCTGGACCGACACATGAGCTGGGGCATGGACACGGCCTTCATAGTGAAGGATGGAGGGACTGCAGAGACGAGCATCCGTCCACCGCCTGCTTACATGCCGCCATGCATGGACATGGGATCTTCTGACATATCAATGCAGACATCAAGCATTGATCAGGTGGAAATGCAGCAGCTATGATATTGTTTCGTTGCATTGCACATGTTCACAGGGAGTACCTAGGATCACATCTTGAGGGCTTCACCAATTGATGATCAAATTTTGAGAAGGATGGAATATGCTCCAATTTTTAGCATTTTCCTCCTACATTTTACTTACAAAATAACATTCACATCATTGCCCTTTTAATTAACAATCCTCGACTCTGAGAATTATTCTGGGCATTTGAATCTTAGAATAAAAAAATGTGTACTCGCTTTTTTCTCTCTTTCGAGCTTGACCATCATCCTCTCTCTCTTAACATCCACCCGACAAGCTCGCACCCCTGAGCCCAACAACGCCTTTCCACTACGCATGTTGCCTACGCTCCTCCAAAGGCCGTCGCGACCGTCGCCAACCTAACATCTAAGGTCGGTGACAGATTGCAGCGGGCCACCATGGGTGAGCTCAGCAATTGGCAATGGTTGTTTTGCCATCTCAAGGCCAAATCGAGGTTGGGCTACCATGGCCGAGCTTTGTTGCAAAGGCTCACATAGGTGGCGAGGCCAAGGGCTTGGGTGGCGGGATTTGGCATCTGACAACGTGGCTTGTTATTATTGGGATGGCTGGGTCAATATGCTGTTCTATTGTATAAGAAGAGAGAAAGGATCGGGTTAGAGGGACTTAGGCTGCGTTTGGTTCAACTTTCCTGAGGAGTTTTAAAGAAATGTAAAATAGTTTAGTCTATAGGGCTTTAAAAAATGTAAAGACTGTTTGATAAACCATGCTTTGAGTTTAAGAGAAATGCCTTTTTCGCGGAAAACACATTTGTCAAGCTTATTTGGGTGATTAATTTAAAATTTTTAATTAAAATTGAAAAAAATAAAGTTTTTTAATTTAATTTTGACAACATTGTTGAAGATATCGCGTAAACAATTTTACTAAAAATGTAAAATTTCATTTTTTTGATAAAAAAATTCAAATGGAAAAAATTCACATCAAAGTGGCCTCTTTCTAAATTAAAAAAAGTATATTTTCATCATAATAAACGTGATAACATATGCTCCAAAGAAAGAAATGCATTCTCCTAAAAAATTACAATCATCCTTAAATATTTCTTAAACTTATAGATATGTTGCATTATCACTTGAAATACTATTCTCATCATTTACATAATCGGAATCCACTATATATAAATTAAGATCCAAATCTACTTTTGTAAAATGTACATCATTCATAGCATTTCTTCATATATAATTGTGTAAACTCATTGCCACAATCATAATTTTCACTTGCTTTTTGTATGGATAACTTGGTATACTTTTAAGAATCTTCCGCTTATTTTCAATATGCCAAAGGTTCGCTCAATTTCTAATTGTAGTGAGGAGTGTGTACAGTTGAACATTTTTTTATAAATTGTAGGTTCGGGACCTCGTTGAAACGTAGACAAATGATATCTAACTTCTTTGTATGTTCTAAATAACTCGTGAGATTTAGATATCCAACATCTACTAAATAGTATTTACTTATACAAAAATATTGTAAATTAATCAACACATACTGCATATATTAATGAATAATAACTAGTACTTAATGAACCTTTTGGAGGATGAAGAAATTTTAAATCACATCTCCCAATGGCATAGAAGATATAAGCATCATGAGCCATTGTCTCCTGACTGGCTCAAACATAAATAAATTCTATGTTAAAATTGCACACGGCCAATACATTTTGCATCAGTGTTCCTTTTCGATTGATAAAACAAAGTTTGTTGCTTCTAGGAACCACTACTAGGATATATGCATCATATATAGCTCCAGTGCAATCCTAAAAGAACAATGGAAATATTACTTGATTCATATTTAGTTTATCTTTTTTATTGTATAATCGCAATTTACCTTAAAATGTTGATAAAATCTTTGATTATTCTTGATTTTCATTGGAACTTTCCTAAATTGTCAATGAGATGATTAGATCAAATGTGCTTGTATTTCACATATTTTATCCAAAACTAAGCTTAATAGCCTACATATGATTTCCCAAAAATGTTAACATGCTACCTATATCATGTCTTAAAATATAAAGAAACATTCTCGAGATTTCTACAACATTAATATTTCTAAATCATTGGAGAACATATCGTGTCACTAAATCATGCCTTAAATTAATAAATACAGTTCTATCTATTCTAAAGATTCAAAAACACCATATCGGATTAACATCAATGCCCATCAACTCTCTTAACCATGCATTTCTATATATTATGAGGTCATGCATGGTTTTTTTATAATCGTATGTTGTTTGATAAATAGTTATAGCATGCCTAGCCACACATAGTTGCCAATATTCCTCTTCATCTTTCTCATGGTTTTCCCTTTTAGGAGAATCATCCATAACTAGTTAAAATAACAAAATAGAATTATAACAAATTATCTAGATCATCCATCAATTGAACACTTATCGACCATCATATATATGCAAACTCCACTCCATAAAGAGAACAACAATTAAAAATAGGTCCCACAATAAAACATAAATATGTTTAATCAACTAGTATAAATAAGTAGTGCAAATAGATCTTACATTACACTCACGTAGAATATGAAAGAATTCAAATATAGTTAACGTTTTTGTGATAACCACAATGTGCAAACTTATACTTCATCCATGCGATTATGTTAGTTATGTACTTGGTAGGGTTTTTGAGGGAATGAGCAGTAGAGGAAGATTGCAATAGAGAGTAGAGGTGTTGGGTAACCTAAGGGGCTAGCATAAGACAATGAGGCTTGCCCTCACCCAAAAATTTCTATTCTTGGAATAGGTGAGGCGGTTTTCATTTTCCCAAGGTGGTGGTGAGTAGCCTCCTTCAAGTGAGAAATAAAAAATAGAGAAATAATTTTGAGCTGATTTTTGAACGAAAGGGAAAAGTAAGAAGATTAAGAAAAGAAGAGAGAAGGCAAAAAAAAAAAAGAAAAGGAAAAGAGCATAAAAGAAGATTAAAAAAGAAAATTGAAAGAAAATTAAAAAAAAAGAAAAAAAATCAAAAAAATTAAAATATTATTAAAAATTACTCACATCGTGCCTATCGTGTAATTTAGAATAGCCAGTATCTAATTAAAAAAATTTCAGTCAAAATTAGCCAAAGGGACTCAATTGGCAAAATTTAAAGAGGTTTAGGAAAAATTCCAAATAAGGATCTAAAATGTCTTTACTTTTTCAAATAAAGGCATGAAGTATATGTTATTTCAAATAAGGGGGGTTGGCTATAAATGTAGCAAGCTCAAGAGACTTTGGTGTTTTTGGCTCAGAGATTAAAGTGTTTTCTCATTTTCAAATAAGGGTATGAAGCTACCAAATAATCTCAAATAAGAACTTTTGGTTGATCGGTGACTATTCGACTATTAGAGAATCGGTATTTTAGTAAAAAAAATTTCTTAGTATATATTTTTTTCCTTTTTATTTATTTTATTTTATTTTTTCCTCTTCCTTCCCCCAACTATCGACAATTGCACTTCGTTAATGGCCAATGGAGTTTGTCGCCCTCACCCAGTCTCACCAGTTCAAGTGAGGGCGACCCTTGCTAGATCCAACGAAGGCAACCCTCGTCCTCACCTAGGCGAGCAAGGGTTGCCCTCCTTGATTTGGTGAGCATAACCCTCGCCCTCACCTAATTCTGGCAACCTTCGCCATGGCTGACGATGGGAAGAGGGGAAAAAAGAAGAAATAAAAAAAGAAAAGGGAAAAAAATTTTAAAAAGAAAAGGATGGAAATTCTCTTTAACCAGCGAAGTTAAGTCCTTATTGAGATTGATATGACTATTTCAAATTCTTATTTTAAATAAGCTTAACTTCGTATTCTTATTTAAGAAAATGAAGACACTTTAGACTTTTATCTTTATTTGAAAGAAATGAGAGTACTTTTAGATTATTATTTGAAATTTTTTTAAAGATTTATGAGTGAAATAATAAAAGTGTAATAAATTTAAGAATTTTTAGATAATTTTGAAAGATGTCTTGTGAAGGGTTCGGTGAAGGTTGGCAAGTTTTGTCCTTGTACATCGACAAAACATGGATTTGTTGTAATCATTTGTAAGAAGGGGACAAGCAACGATGGCACGACACGTTATTATTGAACAATGTCACATCGTTAGCCCCCTAGAGCTTTACATGATTGGTGACTCGACCTTAAGTCACTTCAATGCTTTTCGTGAATTTATTGAGCAAGCTGGCGGCAAATTAAGATGAGAGTTAGATTGGTCTTAAAACGGTATTAATTGAGTCTTGATGCCGTTAACTAGGCACAATCACCAAACAGTGACCTATACTGGATTTCCCAGATTATTATTCAGCACATTAAGGAAATTATTCAGTATTCCCTTTAAGAAATTTTTGTTCGTTTCAATTTGTCCATAGGCAAATACGAATGTGGCGATTGGGTTGCTAGCCAAGCACAAAAGGCGACGTTCCATCCTCCTTGCCTTCATTTTGTGCTTTAAGATTTTAAGTCTAATCCTCCTTGAATTTGATACATTGAAAAACTTTTTGTTTTGTGAGATAAGTAATGTTTTCATGAACTGCAAAGAAGAAGTTACATACTTGTCAGGGTTTTATGAGGGATTGAGCAGGAGGAGGAGGAAGATTGGAGCAGAGAGCGGAAGGCGTTGGGTGACTCGAGGGGCCAACAGAAGGCAACGAGGCTTGCCCTTGCCCGCTTAGGCATGGGCAGCCCACACTTGCCCAAGTGACGATGGCCCTCGCTTGAGGTCAACAGAGGCTGCTAGCTATTTACGAGGTTTGGCATGAAAAAAAGAGAAAAGGAAAAAAAAAGGGAAAGGGAGTAAAAGAAAATGGAAATTATTTAAAATTGACTACGTTAACACTAATCATGTTATGTAAAATAGTTAATATCTAAATCATTAATTTTTTATCAAAATTGGTTGAATGAACTTTACTGATAAAATATAAAAAGAATAAAATTTAAAAAATTTGGGACAATTTTTCAATAATTGAGAGGGTATTGACAAGTCATGATTTATGTACTTGTACAATGACAAGACATGAACTGATAATTATTTGTACGAAGGGGACAAGCGACGATGGGACGACATTAATTATTGAACAATGTCCCGTTTTTCATTAGCTCCCCAGAGTTCCACATGATTTGGTGACTCGACCTTAAATCACTTCGAGGCTTTTCGTGAATTTATTGAGCAACCTGGGGGCAAACTGAGATGATAGGTAGATTGCTCTTATACGCTATTAATTCAATCTTGACGCCGTTAACTAGGCACAATCACCAAACAGTGACCTTATACTGGAGTTCCCAGCTTATTATTCAAGACGTTAAGGAAATTATTCGGTATTCCCTTTAAGAATTTTCTGCTCGTTTTGATTCGCCGAAAGGCAAATACGAATGTGGCGATTGGGTCGCTAGCCAAGCACGAAAGGCGACGTCCGTCCTCTTTGCCTTCGTTTTTGCTTTGAGATTTTATGCCTAATCCTCCTTGAGTTGTATACATTGTAAAGCTTTGTTTCGTGAGATTAGTAAAATTTCCATGGTACGCCAAACTATCTAGATCTTTGGTAGATTAACCATCATTCATAAAGAAGCGTAACAGGCGACAACTTATAAGGACAGTCAGCGAAACCTGTCGTTAATTCTTAGGGTTCTAGTTTCGCATTGTGTCAAGTTGTTTGAGTCTGTGAAGGATGTGGTCAGGCATTTGTGTTTTCACGCTAGAATGAGAAAACAACTATTTTCACTAGAAAGCGAAAATTATCATGATTTTTGGTCCTACATTAATCTGCAGTTACTGTGATCCGTGTTCTTGTAAATGAGTAATCTATGGATTGAAAGTGCTTCCAACGGCTGCAGCCCTGGAGTCGAAATGCTCCGACGGACGCCTCACGTGTTCAGATTTGCACTTATGCACTCGAGATTGGTAAGTAACAAGTGACATCCCAGGTCTTACATTCTCCAAACCGCGGGCTAAGTCGATCGTGATTCTCTCTTCCGCTAAGGAGTAGATGGACGGTGAGATATGCTCGATTCAAACAGGCAACGATATTCCGACACCGCTAGCCACAAAACGTTTCGTCCGCTGAATGCTTTGACTGGTCGAATTGACCGGAGGATAGCGAATGCTTAGGAATCTACATTAGGTTTCCGACACGCGACCGTTAGGTTCGATGGGGCAAACAAGATGTGGCTACGCAAAAAGGCCAAAAGATGTGCCAGGGCTAGTAGTGGCTGACCGGGCCTCTCGCACCGCCGGAAGTGCACGGACAAGTGTCGACCACATGATTTGCAGCGGTTGGCCTACTCCCTACTTCTGGAATCGTCCTCCTGGTCAATTTCCTTATCTAGGCTGGGGCAACTTGCCCATCATCTCCAACTTCATCGGAAGTACGCGTTTGCTCTTTGCTCTAGCCCAATTCCCGTCCGCAGAAGATCGTGCTGGGGCGAAAATGGAGAAGGACAGCTTGGGAAATAACAGAGAAAGGGCAAAGAAAGAACTGAAGAGGGTACGAGCGAGAAGGGGGGGGGGGGGGAATCAATCTGGACCGTCGGAATATTGTTGTGCTGACATATCGATCTTTCGGGGTTTAGCTTTTATGATGTAAAATTACCCCCTAGAGAATCCCAATCTTGATTTACAATAGCCACTGTGTTCCTTTGTATTGCTTCTCATTTTCTTTCAATAAGGCTAGCTCTTTTTAAGAGAAAAATGCAAGGATGGTTCATGGTCACCATAAGGACCTAAGTTAACAAACATGCTTCTAGCGAGATGAAAAAGGGTGAAGATGCATGACCACAAAATTTCCTGCACGACGGTGGTGCTGAATCATGATAAAATATGTGGCTTAGCGCTTTAAAAAAAAAAAAAAAAATCAAGATGTGAAGTTCGAAACTAGCGAAATTAAGTTGATGGGAAGTGAGAAAGACGGCTTTCTTTGGCAGTTGTCAATGTGTGTTGGTTGCTGAGACAGCAATTGGAGGTGGTGGAGCGACGATCGACTATTTGGTCGTGGTCGATGGTGACCAATGATGGGAAGGGTTTGAATTAGACATTCGGAGTGCAATTTTTCTGGTTTTCCTTTGGTCGGAACAACTCTTCTGCTTGAGTTATGGATTTTCTGACTGAAAGTTAAAACCATGAAGAATGAATTTTATTCATTTGGACAAAAAGTTCACACAAAGTAAAATTATAATTATGCTTTTCTTTTCTAGGAAAGTTAGTTCATCATATGCCAAGAGATCATGTGCGCCAGTGTTTGGTTACCTATTTTACAGATGAGGCATTTCAACCTCGGATCCAAGGTTGGAAAGAAGTATTCTTATTTTTAGCATGAGGAATTCCCAAATAATTATATTGATCTCTGTGGGATAAATTGTAAATGTATAGTAGTAATAACACAATCGGCTTGCATTTACAAAGTGTGCATCTTCATAGATATGAGTGAAAATTACAAAAGAAATAAAATATAAAATCGTACTGATGTCAATTTAGTTTTAAACTTTTTTATTTAACTAATTTAGTTATAAATTTTTTAATAATTTGTCAATGCAATCCTCCTGACCAATTTTGATAGCAAATCGCTAACATGGATGCCATCATCCTCGTGACATGATGGAGCTGAAGTGAAAAAAATTTGTATAAATTCAAAAAACAAAAACAAAATGGAAAAAAGAAAAATAAATCAGAATTTTTTTCTAAAAAGTTGGAAATATCGTCTACGTTGATGCTGGTCATGCCACATCGGATGGCCATTGTCTATGCCAGTGATTTTTGGACAAAATTGACCGGAATGATTATATTGATAAATTGTTATAATATTTTAAATTAAATTGATCAAATTAAAAAATTCGGAATAGAATTGATATGTTTATAATAAATTGAGGAAATGATGATCACGTGGAACAAAATTATGATGTGACATTTCTCAATGATTCTCGCAACAACGATCTCTCTCTTTGTGCGCACTCTGCTCTCCTGCACCGTCGGCAATGTTGGTGGATCTTGAACCTATGGAAGCTAGGATCTGAGGCTTGTGCTCCATCTATGCTTTGAAGGTCTCAATGGTGTACGGAGAGAGAGAGGGGAGCGTGGCGACGGTAGCATCTACGGCGGAATGCACGCGACGACGATGAAGGTGACTGTGTGATGCAGTGTAGTACGAAGACGGCTTCGCGTGCACATTAGGAATTTTTTTTTTTTTTTTTTTTTGGGGGGGCCAATCGGCGGACATATGGCATCAATCTTGAGGAGGGTGACAGTACATACAAACGAGGCCTGAGAACACTACCCTTCCTTCCCTAAGTTGGGATAGGATGTTTGATATTTGCAAAATCACTGTTGCTGGGGTATTATTATCAAATCCGAAGTACAAAGGATCACTAATCTAGATGCCTTATAGCACTAAGGCATGTGTGGAGAATTGTTCATTAATTCAGGGGCAATGAAACGTAGTGAGTCAGCTACTTGGAGAGGAGTTAACACAATAATCCACCAACATGGCCCTTACTTAAATTTGAGTTCCCTAAGATAGGAACCGAACCCACAACCACAGCCATCGGTTTCTAAATTGAAAATATGGGAATGTCCTCATCACTAGGGCGATTTGAAAACAGTTCATGTGCAGAGGACTTGATATCTCTCATACAAAGTTCATCGAGAGCTTAGAATTTCCCCATAGAAAAAAAAATATATTGAAAGTACTTTACCTATTAGAAATGGGTGATTACTACAAGTATCTCACTTGTGAGATTATGTATGGACACGGACTCAAGAAAAACCTCACCCAATTGCTTACTACGCTATTCTAGATCCATCCCTGCACCAGAAAACCTCTACCGAACACTGTTATTAAACCGGAGAACTCGTCTGGAATTCAATCAACTAGCTATTAGCTGATGACTTTAAAACGCTCAACAGGCATATCTAGAATGCTTCGTCCGTTCGGAGTCACTTCTTCTACTTTGACTTCCGATATTTTCCAAGTCCCGCAGCAGGTGGGCTTCGATTTTTCTTAACGTAATATGCGTGCAAGCAATAAAACGGCCTGACAACGATGCGCAGATCGATATAACATCTGCTATTCTTGGTCGAAATTTTGGTGAATAATCTATAAGTTCCGATGAGAAAGTTGAGAAAGATGAATCTGACTTTTTTCAGAAGTTAGGAACGAAAAAGCCTCCGCATCGGCACCTCACCAAACTTTCTTGCAAGAGAAAAGGCATTAACACCAAACAATTCACGCGAGCACGACTGATTTTAACCCAAGATTCACGTGCGGCGGTGCTGCTCCTTCAATAGAAAATACTAGGGATCTGCTGGCTCGAGGACTGTACCGGAAACGAGGACCGATTTACTGTCGTCAGCGGTGTCCGCTCGTCCGGACACCTAACTTCGCGGTGGCGCTGCTGCTGTCAGCCTTCGTGATATTTTTCTCGTTCGCGATCCACTTTGAGGAACGACGCCTCCGACTCGAAGCGGGACGCACGATGAACGCCTGGGAATCTTTCCAAAATCGGCACATCTACCTTCGGAGCACTATCCATATCTCTATTCCTCAATTAGTGTGCACGCACGATTCAAGAAAATATCGCCACTAACTAAAATTCTTTTGTTTTTTTTTTCCAATAATTAAAAGGGTGGGGGAAAAGAGGATCCATTCCAGACGTTATTATAAAAAAGGAAAACATCACAAAAAAAAAACCTCAATATTGTCCACTAAGACACGTTTATCTTCATTGCTTCTAATACCAAAAACAGCAAATTATCCTAGACTTTTTCCTACGATATAAAAAAAAAAACTCAAAACTTATACTTATGTAATATATTTATCATCCGTACAAATTTTATGAGATGATTTTTCAACCAAAACAATATTGGTTTTATTTCACTTAAATCATGTGAATGCTATGTCAATACCATTTACTTTCTAGCATTTATGTAGATAGATTTTTAACGATAATCGGGTAAATATATCACATAAGTATAAGTTTAGGATTATTAGTGTCATGGAAAAAAATTTAGGGTGAATGTCACAGTAAACACAATTTAAGATCTTCAATGGCTTTTGCCATTATAAGAATTATGTATGTGCATTAACATGTCTATTTTGGGTCATGATTATTGTTGTTTTGGAGCTATAGTCCATTACTACTGTCCCACCACAGTTCTAGCGGGAGTAGATTCGAGTTATCTTACGCCACAAGATGGTCCAAATTACATCGCGGATAAACCAAGGCTTTCTAAGGTTGATAAAAGACTAAGAGGTATTGGACCAGTGACCGAAGAACCCAAATCATTTGAAAGTTAGTTCTACACCATTAGGCCGATTATCACTGTTGTCCAATCACAATTATCTTGTGGATTTTATTAACAAGTGGCCTTAAACACCAACTCAAAGAACCATCAGTCTTATTTATGTAGCACTTTCCTCGTGTTACTTGCAATTGTTGGGAAGAAATGGGTAACAATTCATCAAAAAAAACCCAATTCAGGATCAATATCTTCCCAAAAACCTACACCGACTGAAATCGACTTAACTCCAGTAACAACAAGCAATATATTCTAGTAATACAACCTCACAATATGTAAATATAATGCTGAAATAATGAGGAGATAAAGTCAACAACAACACCAAGATTTCATGTGGAAAATCAATGCGGGAAAAAATCACATACCATCTAAAAACTTCTACTAATTATTAAGAATGATAGAATACGCTCTAGTCATATATTAGAGATTCAACATCAACAATACAACATAAAGATAAAT
Organism: Corymbia calophylla; assembly: GCA_014182845.1. Classification (NCBI taxonomy): domain Eukaryota; kingdom Viridiplantae; phylum Streptophyta; class Magnoliopsida; order Myrtales; family Myrtaceae; genus Corymbia; species Corymbia calophylla. The sequence goes on from CM024698.1 coordinate 34,731,943, forward strand.
TGTCATAAGTGTAACGAGAAAAATCAAATTATTTTTGGAGAATTCGAAGAAGAATCTCAATGAACAAAATTGATCAACTCGTAACTATCAACCTCATGAACAACGTGTTGAAACTCCAATCAATTCCGTCGATGTTTGGCCATCGTATCAAAACCGGAAGAGCCGGCCCCATCCAATCATATAATCAATGCATTGCAAATCAAACACATTATTTTACTCGAGTTTTGTTGACGTGGGCGCCCCACGGGGGCCACGGTCAAGCTAGCTAGCATTTAGAATGCACAGATTTCAAGAGAGGCGCTTCGAGATTTGAAGGGATCACACGAATTTTCAAGGACCATACTTCCGTCAAATGACAATTAAGTGTCTTGATTTAGCGAGATGGCCACGTGATGCACAGGAGAAAGCATTAAAAAACTCGTTTCTGTCTCTCTCAATCACTGAAGATTTGACGGGGACGAATGACCGACCCGGAGCCCTTCGCATTTCCGCGATCCCCAACCGTATCGATATTATTCCCTCTCCTCAGCTAACTTCCCTAACCAGAAGTCATCCTCCACTCGCGAGTCACGCCGCGAGCAGCAGGAAAGGAGGAAGCAGCCTCTCCTGGCTTTGAAATGGAGATCGCGGCACTGCCTCCTCCTCCACCTCCCCTGTATTTACATCAACCTCGGCCCCGGTACCAAACCAGACAAACGTCTGATCCGCCTTGAAGGCCTCGTCTTCGTCGACACTGTCATCGCCCCCCAATACTCCCCCCCTTCCCTTCCCTGGTGCCCGCAGCCAAGAATAGGAGAGAGACAGAGAGGAAGACAGAGAGAGTATCTGATGAAGATGGAGAGTGGCGGCGCTCCTGCCACCTCGGCCCTGCTCTCTCTCCTCGTTGCCGCTGCCTTTTTCCTCCGCGCCGCCCATGCCAAAGTCCACTACTACGATTTCGTCGTAAGTGACAGTCCCAGATACGGCATGCATGTCCATCGCTCCATTGGTTGTCTGTTGTCATGTGTTCCGAAACTGAGCATTGCTCGCTCTGTTTTCTTCCTCCGTTTTCTGTGCTCTACTCCTTTTCAACTCAAGTTTCACGTCGAAAGACGTCCTGACCGTTTATCTTCTGCCCGTGGTGGGGACGTAGCTGAGAGAGAAAAACTACACGAGGCTGTGCAGCACGAAGAGCATGCTGGTGGTGAACGACAGCTTCCCGGGGCCAGTGATTCGAGTCCAGAAAGGCGACACGGTGTTCGTGAACGTGCACAACCAGGGAGATTACGGCCTCACCATCCACTGGTACGTACCTCCGCCTGATCTCGATTCGTAATCCACACATGTTCTGTCGTTCGGGGGTCTGTCTTGGCAATCCTTCCGGAAATGGCATGTGCGGCCGTCAAGAACTGAATCGAGTTAGATGCACTGTCGTCTCGGGTCCTTTACCTGCTTCTTCCTCATTGGTCCTAGCTATGGTGTGAAAATCTGCTGTCCTGCATGCCTTACTTATCTGGTATCGCTGTTTTGGGACGGACCACATGGAAGCCTAGCCTAGACATGTTTGAAACACGAGTAGCGCCAAGAAACGTTGGCGGTCAATCGATTCGGACATCGAATTTGCATTTAACTGAAGTCTTCACCGGTTTCGTAGTATATTTATAGAATTGAAGAGGAAATTATCAAACAATCATGAATTCTAATTATTGATTTGGTGCGATCTTGATGCTTGTTCCAAAGAAATCATAAGATCATCAGAACAAGCTGCTGCTGATAGGTCCTTTTTTTTTTTTAAATATGGTTTGTGAATTCAACCGTATGACGATGAGCCGGGATATCCAGTAATATTATCTATTTGCAAAACGTTACTACCCAAAAGAATTCCTCGTAGATAATCACTCTTGAGATTGAATATCATTATTTGACAATTGAATATTAAAGATTTTAGAGTTCAGTTGCCGTCTCGACCAGAACACTCATCTAACATCATCGATTAACTTGTATCTGGTTGTTCGGGACTTGGATCGATCCATTTTATAGACCATTTAGGGCTTAATTCCAGTGGTAGGACGTGGATCCAAACCTTGGAATAACCCTGGCTTGATTTCCATGAGCTGACCTCATTTCCATCCGATTCGGCATATTAGGGTCTTGTCCATTTTTCTAATTATTGCCATTGACTTCATGGTCACTATTGACCCGCGTGGCACAAAACTAAGCAATTTATTTTTCATCATTTATTTCGATGATGTTTGTCGGATCCATCTGTGCCCATGAAATTCCCCTCATTTGCCAACATTTCCATCCAAAAAAAAAAAAAAAAATTCATATGGCAACTACTTTGTATAAAATGTAAATTTTCGTTAGTTTATAAAATATTACTAGAAAATCTAGGAATGTATTTAAATGGCCCGACCAACAGCTACCTAGTTCGACTAAAAAGGTTTTTTTATTGACTTTTCCACCATAGTAAAATATATGTTAACAGGACAAGCATGTGTGTCTGTGTGTTCAGAATGAAGTACAAGTACAATATCAATAATTGAATTTAAATTTAGGTATCAACGGTAAAATTAAGATGGAGGCGTCCAACCGTCGGTCAGACCAAATTAAGATTGTTGACCAGCAAGTAGACACTTCATAACATTATGTCGGTGACGACTGGCTGATTTCAATTTACACGAGGGCGACTGGGAACCCTAATTTCCACGAACCCTACGAGAGTGAACAGACCTATGTTGACTAAAAGTAATAACCCCTCCTTCTTTTCAATGATAATTTAACCTCTATTTTTTTTCCAACGCCAATTGCCCTAATTTTCATTTTTATCGAAATATTTTCAGGCACGGCGTGAAGCAGCCGAGAAATCCGTGGTCGGATGGCCCGGAATACATCACCCAGTGTCCGATCCAGCCCGGGACTAACTTCACATATGAGCTCATATTCTCGAAGGAAGAAGGGACCCTTTGGTGGCATGCACACAGCGATTGGACCCGGTCGAGCGTTCATGGAGCCATAGCGATCTATCCAGGTGAAGGAACCTCCTATCCTTATCCCACGCCCGATGACGAAGAGATCCTAGTTCTAGGTAAGTCGACTCAAGTTATCGAAAAGTCTTAATTAAGAATCTTTCTTGCATTCTCAATCTAAAATTGCGAATCCTCTTCCGCCCTTATCCATAATTTCACATATCTCTCAGGATCATGGTACACGGCCGATGTTAACCAAGAAGTCGACGAGGACCTGGCAACCGGGGCAGACACTCCTCGTTCAAATTCTTACGTGATCAATGGCCAACCCGGCGATTTTGCCAATTGTTCAAGAAGTAAGCTAGGAAATCAAATTTAGAATGTCCTAATAGCTACTAGGGGCATTCAATTGGAAACCAAACTAAGCTAACAATCGGCTTTTTTTTTTTTTTTTTATTGCCGGGTCGCAGATTCGACATACCGCAGGGTGGTCGATTACGGCAAGACCTACCTCGTCCGCATTGTGAATGCGGACATGAATGCGGAACTCTTCGTCGCGATCGCGGGGCACAACATGACCGTTGTCGGAATGGACGGTAACTATGTCAAGCCTGTGATGGTGGACTTCGTCATGATAAGCCCCGGGCAGACCATGGACGTGCTGGTCACGATGAACCAGACCCCGGGCCACTATTACGTCGCCATCAGACAGTACGACTCGGCCCGGCCGGACGTCACGGACTATGACAAAACCAACGCCACCGCCATCTTCATGTACAGTGGCAACTATACTGCGCCGGCCAGTCCCCTCTTCCCTCATAGCTTGCCAACATACGAGGATTTCATTCGGCGGACATGTTTTTGGCGAAGCTAAGGAGCCTGGCCAGCGCCGAGCACCCGGTCGATGTGCCGATGAACGTAACCAAGAAAATGTACATCTCGGTCGAGATGAACCAGATCCTCTGCCCGAACGAATCGTGCGAAGGGATTAACGGGAATCGGCTCTCGTCCAGCTTGAACAACATAAGTTTTGTGAACCCCTCGACTGATGTCCTTCTTGCCTACTACAGGTATAGATACACTGCTGCTATAACTTTTAACACTTCTATTTCCTTCCAACTCCTTGTACGGTGGATTCTACAAGCCTATGAATCATTGATACAATGAATCAGGAACTTGACCGGATACTACACCCCGGATTTCCCCAACTGGCCGCCGACGATGTTCAACTTCACGCAGTCGGATCTGCCCTTCAACGTGACGGTTGCCGATACAGGCGACGAAGGTGATGGTGGTGGAGTACAACGAGGAAGTGGAGATAACGTTCCAAGGGACGGAGGTGCTGAACGCGTCGGAGAACCACCCGATGCACGTCCACGGGTACAGCTTCTACGTCATGGGGTCGGGCTACGGGAACTTTGACAACGTGACCGACCCGTTGACGTATAACTACGTCGACCCGTTGGAAGTGAACACGATCGGAGTACCCAAGAACGGATGGGTAACCATCCGGTTCAAAGCGAGCAACCCAGGTGAGTTTTCCATCTCGTGACATTTCTTGGCAAAAGAAAATCAAGTGTCGAATCGAAACACTCATCTTTTTCCTTGACGAAATGCGACAGGAGTATGGTTTTGGCATTGCCATTTGGACCGGCACCTGAGTTGGGGCATGAGCACGGCGATGATAGTGAAGAACGGCGGGACACCGGAGACTAGCATCAAGGACCCTCCGCCTTATATGCCGCCTTGCCAAGCCTCGTTCGTGTCGTATATAGAGCCATTCGACGAAACAGATCAAATCAAACTCCTCTCAGTTGAATTTTGTACACCTCTCCCACCGCCACGTGATGTAGTTGCTTAGGAGATAATATCCATAAGTCAGTAGTAATTCTACCAAAATCTATCTATAGCCTATGTACATTAGGTTGTCCATTGGTATATGATAGCCGATGACCGGGAACGTACTGTTTGCTGTAATAAGAATGAGGTTGCGATTATCACTAGTTCTTAAGGATTGTGTTTGCCCAAATGGTGTTGTCCTTATGATTATTGAATTGTGATGGTATCGCGTCAGGTGCAGAGTGTCTTTCGTACCTCTAGCGTGTAATTTGATCGACAAGATTATGTACTTTAAAGTGAAATTTATGTCGACAACGATGTTTGAACTAATTACACTAAAATAGTCCGAGCACATGTCCAATGTACAAAAGCATCTTGCTAGTACAGTCACAGAAAGTGGTAGTACCAGAGCTTGAAAAGATGAAAGTACAAAACCGTCGAATAAATAAAATTACAGATCGTTGAATCTTCTTCGATAACTTGAAACTGGGATTACTCTGATGCCATTGAAGGGAGTAATTTACACCCTTGGCTAAATCTCTCATGACCGGTATAAGAACGAGTTCAGATTCCGACATTACTATGAATGCTTCAACCCCAATTTGACCATGTTGTCCAAGATCCGTCTCGTGACCTGCAATTGGATTTCGTGATAAAACATGGCAATAATCATTAAAAAAGAAAAAGAAAAAAAAAAAAAACAAGGCGTCACGAATCTTGTGATCTCGGTTTGGACGCCTTACTTCTGATCTCGGCTTAATCGCTTGAGGACAGATCGACTGGGTTAGATCAAAATCAAGCAAAAAAACAGGAGAACAGAAGGGACCTTCTATACCCACCACGGCGAACCCAGGATGCTAAACTCCAGAAGAGTAAAGATGGCAAGTTTGTGCAAGGCTCAAGGCAACGTCCATTGCACAAGCATGCCTCACTTCACGAAGAAGAGACGGCTCGCGTAATGGACATTCCTCTGAGCCTTGTGCAGACCCTGCCAACGCAAGAACGACCCCCCAACGAGAGAGAGAGAGAGAGAGCTCGGACTTTCGGGGAAGACTGGAGAACTCTTTCCAGCTTTATTCGAAGGCAGTGGAGATGGGTCTACAGGATCTGACCGGGAAGAAAGGTTGCGGAGTTCACTTATAAGGGTCGGGCCATTGTACTACCGCTTCGACGTCCGGTACTATCAATGGGAGGGGACCGTGTACTACGGTCGCGTCTTGACCTGGATCCGAAGCATCGGGATTCCACCCCCACAAGGGCGTCGGTGGAGATAGTATGAGTATGAGTACTTCACGTTGCGGTACAGATCTACTGCATTTCCCAGTCCCCCTCGCGGGCACGAGCGGGCCACGGTGTTTCCCACTCTCCCTCGATCCAGATCGAATTGGTCGTCTTCCATACAAGTCAAAGAATCTGGGTCCTCACATGGGTCCCACGTTCGAACTGCGTTCGTACTCGTTTAAGATATATTTTAGGCAACCTGTGCAAATCACGTTGAGGACCGTTTGGTTCAGTTTTAAGGAAATGACTTTGAAAAAATTGCAAATATCTTTAGAGTAAATGAGTTTTTCATAATGCTATAGCATTTGGTAAATTGTAACTTTAAATAGTATTGAGAAATAATTTTGACTTAAATGCCATTTGATAAAATCCATATTTATAAAGGGTTTTTGCTTTTCTTTTCTTTTTTATGCTGAAAATTAAATTTGGTGTCGGACAATAGCTGGTAATGGCTAGATCTAACCATTGGCCCACCGCTGGCAGCCATATCAAGCCACCGAAGCCTTGCCAGAGGCCGCTCGATTTTAGGTGAGGTGGCCGGCGACCATATCAAGTTGCTGGACCACCGCCAACGGCTAGATCAAGCCACCGGAACCTCGCTTAAGGTCGCACAACCTAAGCAAGGTGGCCAAAGGTCGCACAACCTAGGCGACATCGCCTGGGTTGTGCGACCCAAGCAGCGTCGCTTGAGGTCGCACACAACCCAGGGGGCATCGCTTGGGTCGCGCAACCTCAGGCGACGACACCGCTAGGTCATGGGTGACTTGAAGTAACGCTGCCTAAGGTTGCGCACTCAGGCGGTGTCGCCTGAGCTATGGGTCGTGCTACCCCAGGTGGTGGTCGCCGAGGAGGCACAACCCCCAGGTGACGGTGATGGTCATTGGAGAAGACCCACTCTTAGGCGATAGATCGAGGAAGACATTGAGTGAGGAAGAAGATGAACAGTGGACTTCGCATTTCCAAAATGCTGAAAGTCCAAAGTAGGTCTCTACCTATATTGAGCTTTCAACATTTGGAATGCTAGCATTTGGCTAAAGGAGTATCAAAAATGTTTGCCAAATGCTTTCAGCATTTGGAATGTTAGCATTTGGCTAAAGGAGTGTCAAAAATATTTTTGAGAATATAGTAAGTTATCTGAAGAATTTTCTATTTTGAGACTCCATTCTTTATTGGGTAATAGGTTTGAGTATGTAGATAATCACCTAGTGGTAAATAGTGGATACGGGTGTTTTTTGTAGCGGCAATGTAATAATAGGACAAGGCTGGCCAAATCTTTTATACCTATCATGCGTTTGAGCACCAAATTTGGCGAAAGTTTACCAAGTATGATATTCGAAAATATGAACAAAGCAACTAAGAAGGATAAGGCTAAGCAAATTAGACAACTCATTATCCAAGTACCAAAAAATCGACAAGCAACAAAATTAGAATGTACAATATGTCAGTTGTTCGATTATGAATTTTTGACAAAAAAAATTGCATATTGATTTTCAATTAGGTGTGATAGCATGCACAAAGCACCCTAATGGCAGGACCATTTGATGCATAGATGTAAATCCACATCAGTCGTGTCTATCATGAACCCCATATATGAATCCTGCGTGATTAATAGCCTAGGTTCAAGTAAGAGTATCTCCAAGGATAGAGGAACCATAAGAAGTTGGTGGCACTCAATTTGAAAAAAGGGTAGGGAAAGACTTAATTTCCGCATAGATCTATTTAACATTTGAATATATTAAAAGTGTATGTTTTATCGTAAATGGTTAAATTTATTCAATCATGTTATGATACTTTTGAAATAATGTTAGAAAGGCCACTTGATGGAGTATTAGGTGACAAGTTAAATTCCATGTCATTATTTACTTTTATGATGAATGGTTTATAAAGTATGACCTCATAGAATATTTTTTTTAGAGTTCAATGAAATTGAAACTTAGGGGGGTAGAGATTTATTGTTTTCCTTCTAATATTTACTCGTGACTTTTCCTTCATTCAAAATTTAAAAAGGTATAGTAGTCATTTTCAATTTCAAAAGAAAAAAATTATGTCTAAATATTTTGAAAAGTCTCAAGTGTTATGTGTTAAATAAAAATTAAAGTCCAAGATACGTAAAAGTTACAAGTCAAATGATATATAATAGAAGCATGAAGTCATTTCAAACAAGGTTGAGTGTGCTGAGGAGATTCGATGGGAAGATCAAGAAGAGAACGCAATGGGAAGATCAAGAGAACTTGCTTCCATTGTTAATAAGTTCATAACTATTTGCACTGCGTTACTACTATTCTATTCATATGCAAGATCAATAAAAAGTGTCGGTGCAACTTTACATATGAATTAGAATTAGAAGTCAATTTCCCCAGTTACATGACAGTCATCATCCTGAATAGAGTTCAACCCAATCAGTTCGTTACTGCAAAATGTAGACATAAATAGAAAACAAGGTAGATAACTGTTTTATAACACTGTGAGAGTCTCTGATAGTCGCTAGCCAATCATAAACATAAACATATTGACCAGACGAAAATGTAATGAAAATATACTCGAAAAGTAGCAATCATAAACATAAACATAGCTGAACGAGGCCACGAATCTTTCCAGCTTTATTCTAAGGCTGTGTAGATCGGTCAACATGATCTGACCTGAGACAAAGACTGCAGGGTTCACTTATAGGGTTGGTCATTGTACTGCCGCTGCGAGGTTCGGTACTATCGTTTTGGAGGACCGTGTACTACGCTCGACTCTTGACTAGATCTGAACCATCGGGATTCCAAGGCACAAGGGTGGAGCGTAGATATAGCATGAGTACTCCCTTTTGACTTCACGATGTGGTGCAGATCTACTGCAGTTCTAATCCCCTCGCGCACGAGCAGGTCACGGTGCGTCCTCGCTCCCTTGATCCAGATCGAATCGCTTTTCTATACATTAAAGAAATTGGGTCCGCAAACTGGTCCCACGTTACGTGAACTGCATTAGGATTCATTTGAGGTTTTTTTGGTCTGAAGTAGATACGATGGCAACCGAAATTGGTGGACTAAGCCCAGGAAAGGAAAGTGAAGACACTACACCGAGTCCTTTACACGTGGCAGTGATGGGCTGATGCCACGTTTCTCTCGGGTGTCTATGTGGCCCGTGGAATGATGAGCATAGGAACAAGACAAGCTGTTCTTCTCCCTGTAATAATCCAGTCAGGGAGCGAAAGATTTCGAGTGCGCAAAATAGGAAGAGAAAGAGGAGGTGAATCATCAATCATCATCCATGGATATACTCTCTCTCTCTCTCTCTCTCTCTCTCTCTCTCTCTCTCTCTCTCTGTGGGTTAGACGATTTCTTGCTCATATTTTTGTTGTTGTAATTGATAAGTCATCGTGATTTTGAATGATTCCTTCAACTACATACGTTCCTCATGTTCGCATGAGGTTGTTCCAATCTCAATGGTGTCTTTATACAGGTTTCCATGTCTACAATACCTACCCTAAACAAGGGAAAAGGGAATTGACGGATTGATGAAAGAAAGAGGGGCAAGTGCGATCGGGTGTCTGGTGGGGCTGTGCTCGCTGGTGTTCCCGTCATGCAATTTCGCAAGATCGGTGTTGGCCAAGATCCATGGATCGTCATGGCGGAACAACAACAACAACCAACACCACAGCGAGAGCGAAGAAAGAGGAGGAGAACGACAACAATACTCCTAATATTGAACGGCGAATCACCCTTCCTTTTATAGGTTTCAAGTGTTCTCAATGATCGTAGCTCTGCTCCGGCAAGCTGCGATAAAAGATAGAAGAACAGCAAGTGTGTTCTACCTGATCAATCACGGGGTTTTGAACTTGTGACTTTTTCGAAGCAGAAGCTGCAAGCGGAGCGATCTTAGAAGATCATCAAAAAGATAGTCGAACAAATCGGCTCGCCAGTGTCCTTGTCATTCCTTATAGTTCGGCAGCTCATGTTCGACGCTGCTCATGGATTGGCATCGGGGCGAGTCCATGCCCTTATTCAGGTCTTTTACCGACTTCTTCCCCTATCCCTCTTCCTGCAGCCGAATATATTATATGTATTCCCATCATATTTATGTGCAACATTCAAATATTTCAAGTCTAATTGGCTTCGAGTACATCGTATGTTCTTTCAGAGAACGTAATTGTACATGCTTGCATTGAATTTAGGAATTATAGAAAAGCAACCACAATGCATTGTGTGGCGGTGCAAAGGATGGCAAGAAGCAGCGGTTGACATCTCATTTGCATTGGGGGCCTAATCTAGCCACATATGACTTTGAATTACAATATGATGAGATCTAGGGGTGAGCAATCAGATCGATTTACCCTGAAAACCAAACTGAACCAGTTAGGCCAGTTCACACAGGTGCTAAGCTTGATTCCCGGGGAACCAACCTTGATCTCATTCAATTATCGAGTAGAACCCATTTGAACCGGTTTCCAGGCCGGTTAGGCGGAGGATTGCTGCCGGCACAATGGCCTAGGGATTGCCCGCAACCTCGCTTGAGATTGGCGTGGGCTTGCCACAAGCCTAACCGCCTCTCTCTCTCTCTTTCTCGATTTTGTGAGTTATTTTCTTTTCCTTTTACGATTTTCAATGTCACATTAGCCGATTGCTTCGATCGATGCTGACGATGTGGAAAATCAATGTCAATAAAAGGACGAATATGAAGGATGTAATCGAAAGAAAAAATGATAAAAAATTTGATTCAACCTTCATAGAAGTTTATTTATCTTTACACAAACAATCACATGCACAAGGAAAAACTATTTCACTTGAGTTAATTCTAAACTTTTTAATTATATTAATTGAGTTTTAAATTTTTTGACTATTTACCAATATAATCCATCTTACCGAAATCATTGACATGGACAATAGCTTTTGAGCATGGCACCACCGCCATTGACGCACATAAAATTTATAAAAATCTATTATTATTTTCTTTTCTTTCTTTGTTCTTTTTTTTTTACAATTCTTGGCGAGTGAGGTCATTGAACAACCATTGGCATCCACAAGAAAGGGCTAGCGACTGTCATGACCCTTGTCGGGCACGAGTGAGAGCCTTTGTGCCTTTGTCTAGATCCAAGCAAGAGTCAACACCCTCACTCGTCGGCCAATGAGGGCCATGACGCCCTCACTAGCCATGAGTTAGGGCCTTCGTAGCCTCACCCAAATTTAAGTGAGGGGTTCGCGGCTCTCACTTGTGGCGGGCGAGGGCATCATAACCCTCGCTCAAACATTCAAACGCGTTCAGCTCTCACTAGGCAACGAGCGGGGGGCACGACCCTCTCCTAGATTTGGGCGAAGGCATCATCCTCACCTATGGTTGATGAGGGCATGAACCTGGCTAACAAGGGCTGGAGGCCCTTGCCTAAACCTCGTTAGGCCACAATTAGGGAAAAAGAAAGAAAAATGAAAAGAAAGAAAAAAAAAAGAAAAAATCAAAAAGATTTAAAATATTATTCATATCAGCTTTAATCATATCACGTATGATGATTTATATATACGTCAATGATTTCTGATTAAATTAACCGGATAGACTATATCGATATATTTTCAAAATGCTCAGTATTCAATTGCATCGTCGTCGTCATGTGAAAGTAATAAAGCAATAATAACTGTTGCCAACAGTGTTTAAATTGAAAAGGGAAAGAACAAAAAGAAAAGGTCAACCCCGCACTTCCCTTCCTCCTTCCTACATATATGATCGGCCTGCAAAACCAAACGAAGAAAGAAAATCGACGATGGAGGAGGAGTCCGATGTCCCCAAGGTCACCGGAGAGATCGAGACCGAGGCCGCATCGTCCCCGAGCCCGACGGCCGCGAACAGGAGCGTCCGGACGAAGGTGCCGGAGGTCGAGATCCACCTGCACCGTCAGGGCAAAGGCCCCGTCGACGTCTTCAAGGCCAGCCTCGGCGGGTGGGACCAGGATCAGCTCGAGGTCCGCGACATCCTCGACAAGTACGGCCTCAAGTCCATCTTCGCCTTCAATCCCGGGTCGGGTCGCGGCGCCCCCATCCGGTTCAACCACAGGAACGGCCGCTCCATGCTGCCCTACAAGGACGGCGCCGTCATCTACGTCGACGGGGAGCCCCAGGTGAGGTCCAACTCGCGTTTCTTGATTTGCTGTCGTGTTCTTTGCGTGTCTCTGTTTCGGCGGAATCTTGGGTGGGTGTTGCTCGTTCTTGTTGAATTGGCTTTTGATTGCGGGTCGGCTTGGAGGGATTTGAATTGCGCGATGGGAATGTGGATGCTGTAATTACGCGGTTTTGTCGTTTGAATTATGATGTCTGTACTGGGTATTGTTTGAAGAAAGGAAAATAAGGAACTATGCAGTGATTTCATCAGACTTTCTTCGGTAAATTTGGGGACTTTGTTCTGATAGCTTCACTGTCTTGCTTATGCCAATTGCAAGAGCATTGTTGATGGTTGTCTCGAGCTATAAGTGGATGTCTCTCTGTTTCTGTTTAAGCAGACAGCTTGTCTCAGTTGGTGGAATTGAAAACATAGAGCAGAATGCTATCGAAATTCGGCTTAATGATTGTTTTGTCCAGGTGGCTGAGGCCCCGGGGTGAACATTGAAGTTTTGATTAATCTGCGGAGGGATTGATATCTTATGCTTTCTGGGTTTAAATAGTCCCATTCCGTGCACCGTACGCTATCAGAATAGGATATGTCCTTTGTCATTCGCTGTCCATCTTCCAAACAGAGCTAGGATGTGATCAGTCTAGCTGTTTTCTTATCCTATCCTAACATGAATTGAGATTCCAGCTACCGAATGCAGCCCTAGAATCTCACCTGACATCATTGGAAAGTTTTCCAAAAAGATTGGAGTCATATGCATGTCATGAACTAATTGATGATTGAAGTTTGGATAACTGATCCCTTGCAGCTATCCAGATGATACTATAACAATGATTGGGAAACTTCCTTTTCTCAATCTTAATATCTAGTGACAGGAATGATGGTTTAGCTAGAAATTGAAAAGGAGGAGCTTCATGCGTTTACACCTGCACACCATGTGCACATTTTCAGTTGAAAGTACTGTTTCCGTGGCATATATGCAGTGTGGAATTTAAAATGACTGACTAGTTTTCGTGTCTTATTGTCCTTTAGTTATTTATGCATGTCATTTCTGCCTCCAAAAGTGTGGCATGCTGAAGTTACTTATGATGCTAGATCACTATATCTAGTTTCCCTGCAAGTGAATGATCCTCCTTGTAGTTTGTACAAGTTGTTTCCCATATATTCGGTTGATTGCTACATGCACTTACATAAGATTTTGTTGCATAACAATACTACTTGTGCTCCAATTGTAGGACTCTTTGGTCAAGCCCATTACCAAGATCTTGGTTGGCATAGCAGTCACAGCTCTGTTGATAGCATTAGTTTCCAAAGAAAATCCAGAGTGGCTCCACAAGTTGAACATCTTTGGTGGTAACTTCCCTCCATGGATCCTAGCATGTGTAGTCATTGTTTTCACTCGCATGAGGAAGCGAACTAAGGACTTCCTGAAAAAGTATGGTTGGTGAAGCAAGGCAAACTTCAGCATTCAAATGCTGGTTTGATTTTTGCCAATGTCCTCGAGTCTCATCTGAAAGATATGCTAGTGACTGATTTATTTTGAAATTTGTTCCTGTAGTGAAGTGAGCAATAACGGGTTGTTAACAAATCCTTTTTGGAAGTGAAGCAAATTTTTGCAGGCAAAAGATGTGCCACAAGTACACAGTTCAGATGGACGATGTAATACTTCTTTTAAGTACACTCGTGTACAATATCCCTATTTTTTCTACAACTGTTTTACACATGGTCACAACGATCGGTCGTAATGTCCTCTAAATCATATTTAGGACATGTCACATTGTTTTTGTACTTAGTTAGAACTACACGTCATTATGTTGTAGCCTACACACGAGGTTCCGTAGAAATGCATGATCATGACGTTATCCCGTCCCTCCTTCGTCAGAACAATTTTGGACTCGTAAGTTGTGAATGCAGATAGCTCCGAACAACTGACCGCTCTTGATATGATTTTGTGCTTCCTTGTTTCATATCTCCACAGATCCAAAGTATTCTATGGAACGCTACTATAATATGGTTGTTTTGGATAAATCAAAAACAGACGATGCGTGCGAGTTTGAGTGCTTCCCGACCACCCTCGGTAAGAATTGTTAGGTGTTTAGGCAGTATGTTCCCTTGAACTTACGAGATGACACCGTATATACGGGAGGTACAACTGAGCGAGGGAATGAAACAGGAGCATGCTGTATCTCAAGCACGATGGATGATTTTTCTGGTTCGGTGGCAATCATTCGGAGGAGAGAACGACTCACGAATCGCAAAACCCGTCTGTGATCCAAGTCCTTCCCCCAGCTCTCTAAGCAAGAACATGTCCATTATTGTTTTTATGAATCGTCTTGTATCGCGAATGTCCATGCAGCACTACTGTCTTTACTTGGCAATGGAGTGGCTCATGAGCGACCGTGAGTCTCGTTACTTGTAAAGCTATTACTACTAAGCCCGCCTGGTGTAGGCTTCCCCTCAGTTCGAAAATGACAGATGTATGTGAAGTTCATACAGTTTTGCATAAAATAAAACCGAAACGGTAAGTTCCACAAGATTTGCAACGAGAAATTAAATGAACTAGTTTTTTTTTCCCCAGTTTTCCAGTATCTTTCTGTGCAACATCTGCAGCCAGCATCAAACGATCCCTTGCTGCTTATACCTGACGAGTGGGCATGACCAATAATCTCATCACATCAGCATAGAATAAAATTGAATAATGACTCATCATTGAATCAAAAGGCATCTCGATGGCAAAAAGGGTCAAACCAGAACACCAAATTCAAACACACTGTTTTGGATTACAACCAAAAAGAACAAGCAGCCAAGATTCTGCATTTTGGGGATCAAAAGATAGGGAGACTAATGCAGGATATCGTGGTTGAGAAAATTAGTTGCTGAGGTCGTGGAATGGCAAGGAGGTATCAACAGAATCCTGAAAAATGAATGAATTCTGCTACCATAGACATTTTATGATATTCTTGTCAAGTCGTTCTTGATCAGCATGCACATCTGCCTCTTTGCTCTGAGTCTGCAACAGCATCAGGGATGCCCTGGAAATATCTGCAAGCCATTTTGAAAGATCACCACAAAGGAAAGAGATTTGCTTATACAATGTGCCAGAGATAAGCCTTGTCAAAACAATATTAAATTCTCATAGAAATCAACTGACATTTAATAACAGGCGCAAGTATAATGCATCCCATGTAAGGGCAAATCATAAATATAATAGTCCCATTAAAGACTGTTGGTTTCAGCACTTCAAGCAATTTGTTCAACAAATTAAGAAAAGTTATGAACGGATAATTCCAATTGCGCAAATTTACATGCATGTCATGCTACGCTTTCCATCACATCCTTTAAAAAATCGATCTCCTTTCATCGTCATGACGGCACCTACATGATGCAGCTGCATGCATGTCTAATTGCATTCATAAACAATATGATGACATCTTTTATCACATGTATCATTTCATCTTGTGTCCTAGACCTCAACAATTGCTCATATTTCAGGTTACACCTCAAAAAGAAATTCATTTTGATTAATTGATTACACTCAAATTGACCTTGTAAAAACAATTACACCAGCATAGTGCCATCAACAATGCTTCCATTTATTTTAAAAACCAGATTATGTTTGTAGACCAAAGAAAATCTTCAACATTTGCAGAGTCAAGAAGAAAGGAATCCAGGAAAAGGACCGTGAATCATAGAGTCTAACTAAATACATGGTACAGAGGAAGAATACAACATAAGTACCCAGTAACCCAAAAAATTAGAAAAAGAGCAGAGAAATATGAATTCAAGTAAAATGATAAAGACTTGAAGATTGACAAACACTCCAAAATATTTTCATTAATAACAATCACAATGTTTCAACTCTTTCAGATAAATCATCTGTAGTCCAAGTTGAACTCTGTTTTTATATCATTAATGGAAGGAAAATCATTCAGTGAGTTGTCAACACCATAGATTCCTGCATCTACAAGTCATATGATTCCAATTCCATTGAGAAGGCTAAGAAAAAAAGGTAATTTACCTTTCTAGAGAAATCTGCATTCAGATTACTTTAAAAATTCCAAAGCCTAACATATTTCTGACAAGATCTACTGAATGTAATATATTTCACCTACGTAATTCTATTAGTCAAACAAAAGTGGCTCAAGATGCTGTAGACCCCTTTCAGCAATTAGAAGATTTAAATCATAAAAGTACCTCAAAATTAGATCTGTTTTATCATTCAAGATTGTACGTGTTTCGGTAAAATTGACAAAGCTAACAGTGCATCTTTGGTTGTCCTTATTTACCAGGTCACAAACTCCCATATTGATTAGCTTACCTACATCCTCTCCTCCCCAAAGAATTTGAAAGAAAAGTTCTGAATTTCCTATCTGAAGTTTTCTCCTTTCCACAATTCCATATTAATTAGAACATCACAAGATTTCCTACTTATTGGTGCTCAAAAAAATCAAATGGTGATCTCCTGACTCTAGAGTTAATCTTCTCCAATGTAATTATATCACATTGAATTAATCTTACGTGACAGATAACCACAGGAAATGGAATGAATCAATTACATGTAAGTAAACAAGTTACACTTACATGTCGTGTTCATGATCATTAGCAAGAGCAGCTTTAGCAATACACAAAAATGAGGCATCAACATTGTAGTCCTCCTTAGCAGATGTCTCAAAGTAAGGAATGTTCCCTTTCGAGGCACACCATTCCCTAGCTTTCTTCTCGGAAACCTACAGAAGCTATCTTTGAGTAAAGGAGCAGGAAGTAAATGAATTCGGCCAGGAGTGCAACTACAAGAGCTTACCACTCGACTATTGCCACCATCTATGTCAATCTTATTTCCAAGTAATATGAAAGGAAAAGTCCTTGGGTCTGCTGGGTTGGCCTGTCATGATAATAGTAATATAAACCATGTTATGTTCACTGTGTAATCAATATAATCAATGTGTGTGTGTGTGTGTGAGAGAGAGAGAGAGAGAGAGAGAGGAGCTTGTATATAGTATGATTATTCAAACAGAAAGTCATATGGTTGAGTTCTTCGGGAGAAGGTAAACAGCATACAGGGGGAACAAAAGAACATGGTCTAAACTTTTATTGCTTGAAATGGGACAAATGGCCTTATCCAAGAGGGCAAAATAGAAAACCTTACTACGAACCTGCTTCAAAAACTCATCATGCCAGTTATCAAGAGTGTCAAACGATTTCAACACATTCACATCATATACTAAGACACAGCAGTCCGCCCCTCTGTAAAATGCAACCCCGAGGCTCTGAAATCTTTCCTGTCCGGCAGTGTCCCATATCTACAATTGCAAAACGACCCCATGTATGTTAAACATATGCATCAGCTGTGATTAATTCGTCAGTGACAAAACAACCATCTTAACTTTAAACTCACTTGCAGAGTGACCAGCTTATCATCAATTTGGAGTTCTTTGGTAACGAAATCAGCACCTATCGTAGCTTTATACTGCTGACTAAATTTCTTGTGCACATATCTGTGCAAAGGGTCAAAGAATAATGTGCAGGCAAAATCGAAACCACTGTAACAGAGCATGTTGTTCCCATTAGGGACCAAGGGAAAGCAATGCACTAAAAGTTTAAAGAAAAAAGTCAATGTCCCCGTCCATCACTCCTCGACTGGGGAAAAAAAAAACCAAGACTTTATAATTTAAAAAAAGATGGCAAAGCCAAAACCAAAAGCGAAAGCTAGATGGGTAGCTTCACAATGTCCAGAGGAATTCAAACACGCCAACACAAAAGCACCGATTGGCGGATCAAAAAGACCAACCCACAACACAGCTGCAAGGGGGAAAAGCACGAGCAACCCACGACGCACGGACTTCACGGGCTTCCAAAGCAGCCGAATCTCGCAGCCCCCACGAGGGTAAAAAAGAAAACACAGAGAAACTCGACAAAATCACCATTCACCATTCACCAACCAACCCGCCGACGCGCCGGGGGACCGACCAAAAGGATACTGGTTCATCAACGACGTCTTGCCAACCCTAGACACACCAAGAGCAAAAACCGAACGCATCAAGCACGAACCCAGCCAACCCAACACGGGAAAACCAAAGAAAAGCGCACGAAAAGAAAAGAGGGGAAACGGAGAGATGAGAGGGAAGAAAAGGGGGGCGGGGGGCAACCCTAGAAGCGCACCCGCTGTCGCCGAGGACGATGACCTTGAGCAAGGTCCGCCTGCGCACTGACATCGGGGAGAGATTCCGATCGAAGGGCCGGCCGGCGTCCGTGGGGATGGAGCAACAATCAACCGGAACCGGAAAAAAAGAAAAAAAGCTTCCTTTTTTTCTCCTCCCGAAATCCAAATCTGGAAGCGGGAGACGGAGGAGAGATCGCGACAGGGGAGCACAGCGCAGCAGGGAGTCGGTTGAGGACGAGAGGGCTACAAAGAAGCGCCAATTTCTCTCTCTCTCTCTCTCTCTCTCTTCTTTCTCTCTCTTCTCTGCGAACTGTACACTGTGACGTTGCAGTGCAGTGAGGGGAGGGTCGATCCTCTCCCCTATTTAATTGAAAGCCGGCAAAAATTAAGGACGACGACGACGATGGATGGGATGGGGGAGAAGAAAGAAGTGAAGCGGCGTTCGTTTGCGTCGACGTGCCGACGTGGAGCTCTCGAGTGGATTTTTTTATTGAAAATTGCTAATTGAAAAACGAATATTTCAATTTTTTTTTCCTTTCTCGTGATATACATACGGCTCCTAATTTTCCTTTTGATATGCTACCAAAAATATAAGATTGTCTTGGACCTATTACACTCGTATTAATTCAATTTTTAAATCTTTTGATTTCAGTCGTTAACTTTTTGACAAATTTATTAATTAAGCTCATTTGGCTATTTCGTGATAAAAATTGCCAAATACCGATAATCCTAATTGTTAGTAAAATAAACAATTTTTTAAAATTTTTTGAATTTTTTTTCTTCATGCCTAGGAGGGTCTAAAACCCTTGCTTATTATCGATGAGACTATCCCAACCTTGTCAACCTTGGATAAGGGCCTACGTGGCTGGTGTGGCCTCGAAGGCCTTGGGCAAGGCCAACATCCCTCGCTTGCATGATGAAAAGAAGTGCAAAGAAAAAAAAATTTTAATTTAAAAAAAAATCACAAAATTCATTAATATCAATTGCAAAAATCATTAATATCGACGTTAATAGTATCATGTAGGATAGTCGGCATTTATGTTGGCAATTTCCAATCAAAATTGCCAAAAGTGACTCAACTCGTAATTTATCAAAAAGTTTAAAACTAAATTAGTCAGTTTGAAATGTTAAGGACTAAATTGATGTAAATGCAATAAATTATAAATTTTTTGATAATTTCTTTGACGTTCTTGTGTGATGAAATTATATGAAAATATCAAAAACATACTTCAGTTTTTCAGTCGGTTTTCACTTTCATACTTCAATTTTTTCAATTAGAAATTTGATATTTAGCAACTACCTTTATTGACCACGTTGTACCACTACACTATTTATACTTGCCGACTTATTTAGAAAAATATCATTTCTTTTTTCGAAAATCCCTCGCCCAAATAATGAATTTCCTACACCTGTCTAAACCTCCAAACCAAAGCACGGCCGCCACCGCTGTCGGCTTCCGCTACCGACACCTCCTAACTTTATTTTTGGCTCAATTCTCTCAGGCGATAAGCTTCAATATGCTAGTAGGACACCTCGATATGCAATTATTCAGTCCCCGTTACACGACTCCGAATCCTGATTATGCTTCTTATGTTACTAATAATCCTCCATCCGTCCTTTAACAATTTGATAACTCTCGTGCTTGGTTCTGCGATTTTCGACTTGTACCTACGGTGGTGCGTGTAAATCGCCGTATGATCCTCCGTTGTGGTAGAATGTGTCCCTATGTAATTCTTGACCATTATTTTATGTAATGTCTCCTCTTTTAGAAAGGAAGTTGCGATTTATTTTTGATAAACATTTATAATTTCCTTCGTCATTTCGCCGGTGACGTTAAGGAATCGACATGAATATATTATGAAAAACGCCTAACAAAATTATTTGGAACTTGTTCACCAAAAAAATTTTGTTAGAATATTTAAGTAATAAATCATACGTACATCTAATAATTTAAACCTTTAAGACAGTTGATAATAATCTCATAAGATTTGGCATGATTTTATTTTAAATTGCATAAAAGGGACATAAAGCCTCAAAGGAACATGAACACATTGTAGCTTAAGTACGAAAATTCAACGATAATTAATAACACCGAACGTTTTAAATAGCCTATACGAGTTTTATTCCAGCACCAACCACAATTACGTAATTGCCAAAACGACTCGGAATCCCGATTACCCTCATTATGCTTTGTCGATCCTCCATTCACTCGGTGAATTGATAATTCTCGTACCTCATTCTGCAATCTACGAGCTGGACCTGTGCCCCAGTATTGGACGGGCACCCATTTATTAAGTCATCCCTCGCATTTTGCAAGCACAGATCGCAATCTGAATGCGAAAGGAGCCCGTCACAAGTCGCATGGCCATAACAAGTTTGGTCCGAGCCAATAGCTTGAACGTAAAGGTCGTAGTCACGGGTCGATGTTGCCGCTACCAGCTCATCCAGGACAGTATTCATTTCTTGGGGGAAAGAACTCCCATAGGAGAACTTGATGCCGTTGCAGATTTTGTAAATTACCCTCGTGTCGGGCAAACAGTATACGCTGAAACGGATGCAAAGGAACCAAATTCCTATCGCTAGGATCCCCCGGAGAGCAGCCATTTCGAGCCCGTGTATGATCCCCTAGTTTCGCTCTAAGCTTGCTGTGTGTAAAGAGGCGGCTGATGAAAATCGTAGTGATTTGCGTCTCTTCTCCAGTGCTATATGAAGAGGCCGGTCGTGAAGATCATCATAGTTCCCGACGCACGTCGGATGTTACAGCTTACGATGTCTTTCTCATGCTTTCTAGCGTATTTCTCCGATAAGTTGTCACTGAAACCAAGATGATATGTCCATGTTTTGGTTATGAGCATTCAAGAGGAATCTTCCATCCACGTTTTTCTCATTTTTGGCTTTGGAATTCTTGGTATTGGAGATCTGTCTCTGTTTGCTTTCTGATCACGTTGTCTCATATGATTTGTATCGTTCAGGATCCTCCTTTGCACGTACCCTTGCGCAATATAATTATTTTCGATTTCTGGAAACACATCTTATAAATTCAAAATTCAAAAACGATATTACAAATTAAATTAAGATTTAGAGACTACATTGAATATATTCAAATTTTTAAAACGACATTGCATATTGCGTCGAAATCCATGGATCATTTGTGTTATCTTTCTTGTTGTTTCGGTATCGGTGTAATGGAGTCGATTTTCTTATTTAATATAAAGCTAGCCCAATTAACGAAAATGGATTTTTTTGTTAATTATTCATCAAGCATTTTGACCAATATATTTTTTTGGGAGTAACTATTTTAACTTATGAGAGTGTATACATCCCGTAATTTTTAAATTTCTATAAGTAGATACTAAAACGAAATCTTTGATAGTGAGGTACAGTGACAGCTACGGTTAATTTATCAAAAACAAGGAAAAAACTTTGCGTGGGAAATGCAGCATTTACAAAAATGTCGAATATAATTTCATACGTACATATTTTGGCAATAACAACACTATATGCTATCTTGTTTGCGAACGAGGACTAGTAATCCTGTTTTTTTTTTTTTTTGTCAACTTACTAATTGGTAATATTTTCTAAAACAAATATCGTCCATTCTTATCACAATAACTCATTTCATTTTTGAGATAGTTGGAGGGCTAGGCAAGGCTCGCACAAGGCCGGCGAGGTCGACCTCACTAACCCTTGCCTTTGGCTGGTTGCCAACCGGCTAGAGGAAGAAGAATAAGTAAGGGGAAAAGAAAAGAAAAAGAAAAGAAAAGAAAAAAAGATAACTATATAAATAAATAATTTCAAAATATTAAAATACTATTAAAAATTATCTGCATAAGTGCTGATCAGCCAAAATTTGCCGGATAGACTGAATTGACACAAATGTAACAAAAAATTAAGACTCAATTGATAAAAAAATATTTAAAATCAAATTGATAGGGTTATGACTTTTTTTAGTGATTTTCCCTCCATTTTGCCATACGAATTAGATGGTCATGTGGTCAAATAAAATGGGAATGATTTAACCCATGTACTGACGCATTATTTGACTGATTTTTATTTTCTAGCATTTTAATGTGCCGTGCTGTGAGTCGATTCTCTATTGTTTAATTGAAAGCCGGCCAAAATTTATCAAGACGACGATGGGGCAAAAGAAGTACGGCGGCGTTCATGTTTATTAACGTGCCGACGTGGAATTGTGGATCCATTTATTAAAATTACTAGTTAAAAACGAATATTTCATTTTCTAATTGCGTTTCTTTTCTCGTGATATAGGTATAATAATTTTCCTTGATATAATACCAAAAATAAGAATGTCCTAAACTTATTGCGTTTGTACCATTTAATCCTAAACCTTTCGATTTGATCAATTTAATCTTCAACATTTTGACAATATGTCAATCAAGTTCTTCCGGCTAATTTTGGCTGGAAATTACTAACGTGGATGCTCGACCATCCTATATAACACGACCACCATTGATATGGATAATTTTTTTTGTAATTTGTTAAAAAATTTAAATTTAAAAATTTTATTTTTCATTTTTCATTTTTCATTAAGTTTGTGAGGATCACTGGCAAGGCATCACCTAGATTTGGTGAGGGCCTTCACACCCTCATTTGCGATCGACAGGGCTATGAAGTCCCTAAGCGAGGCCATCCCAACCTCGCTACTCTTGGGCAAGGGCCTTTGCAACCCTGTTGGTTGTGGGCGACGCAACTCTCACCTACGACCAACGTGGCCTCGAAGGCCTTGGGTGAGGCCAATGTCAACCTTTGTTGGCACAATAGGAAAAAAATACAAAAAGAAAAAGAAAAGAACAAGAAAAAATTCCAATTTTTTTAAATTATCAAAATTGTTGATATAAGTACTGACACATGACGGTCGGCTTGTGCTATGGACGCCTTCTAGCTATATTTGGGCTCAATTCTCTTGAGCAATGAGCTTCAATATTCTCATAGGACACCTCACCGTGATACTCAATTACCGTTAGACGGCTCCGAATCCTGATTATGCTCTTTATGTAACTAATGATACTCTGTCTGCCTATTTAAATGAATTTGATAATTCTCATGCCTAGTTCTGCGATTCTTGAACTGTATTTGCCTCCCGATATTGTCTTAACAAATGCCCACCATTTCGTAATTAGCATTTATCAAGAACCAAAAGTAATCACATTGCAAAAGGTGTCCGTCACAAGCCCCAACCTTGGCCCTACTCTCTAGATAGAGTGTAATAGTTGCAGGAGTTACATCGGATCTCATATACCAAGTCATCGATAACATATCGCACCTCGCCATCCTAAGTCGCGTGCAAGTCGTACCAGACACCCCCTGCATGTCTCGGACATCAGCGTCACGTCTGGCCGAGCTTTTATGCCGATGCAGATGCAAAAGAAATCGAACTCCGTTGGCTGCAATTCTCCGAAAAACTAACACTGTATGTCTCTCTTGAGTCCCTTTTTTCTGGCCAGAACTGAAGAGAGGTTGTCCGCGAACGTCATCAACAATGGAGTCGCCCTCTGTAGTCCCAGTTGTGCCGAGCAACTTAAACAGCCCGTTAACCCAGCTACATAAACGGTGGATCGTGCAAATCGCCGCATGATCCTCCGTCGTGGTAGAATGTGTTACTGTGTAATTCTTGACCAATATTTTATGTACGGTCTCCTCTTTTAGAAAGGAAGCTGTGATTTTATTTTCGATGATTAATTTTCTCTATCATATGAAAATCTCCTAACATAATCTTTCGGAACTTGCTCACCTGGAAAGATATGTTAGAATATTTAAATAGTAAATCATGCATTAATATAATAGTTTAGGCTTGTAAGAGAGTTAGTAGTAATTTTATATAACCTCACAAGATTGAATACGATTTTATTTCAAATTGCATGAAAGGTGCATAAAGCCTCAAAGAAACATGGACACATTGTAGCTTAAGTACGGGAATTCAATAGTAATTAATAACACTGAACAATCTCAATAACACTGTACTAGTTTTATTGCAATGCCTACCGCAATTATGTAATTGCCAAAACAACTAAGAATCCCAGTCCCGCTCTTTATGCCATGTTGATCCTCCAGTCACTCGGTGAATTGATAATTCTCATACCTTATTCTGCAATCTACGAGAGGTACTTGTGCCCCAGTACTTGATGGGCACCCATTTATTAAGTCACCCCTTGCATTTTGCAAACATAGATCACAATCAGAATGCGAAAGGCTCCCGTCACAAGCCACGTGGCCATAGCAACCTTGGTCCGAGTCCGTAGATTGAGCATAAAGGTTGTAGCCATTGATTGATGTTTCCTCTACCAGCTCATTAAGGACACTATTCATTTCTTGGGGAAAAGAAGTCCTATAGGAGAACTCGATCCCATTGCAAATTGTGTACACTACAGTCGTGTCGGGCAAACAGTATACGCTAAAGTGTATGCAAAGGAACCAAATTCTTATTGCTAGGATCCCTTGGAAAGCAGCCATTTCGAGCCTGTGTATAATCCCTTAATTTCGCTCTAAGCTTGCTATATAAAGAGATGGCTGATGAAATAGCGTCTCTTCTCTACTGCTGTATCTAGAGGCCTTTTGTGAAGATCATCGCAATTCTCAATGCGCGTAGATTGTTACAGCTTACAATATCTTTCTCATGCTTTTAGTGTGCTTATCCTTTTAGTTATCACTGAAACCAAGATTATATGTCACTGTTTTGGTGATGAGCATTCAAGAGGAATCATCCAGCCGCGTATTTTTCATTTTTGGCTTTGGAATTCTTGGTATTAGAGATCTGTCTCTGTTTGCTTTCTGATCACATCGTCGTGTCTGATTTGTCTCGTTCAAAATCCTTCTCCCTATGTACCCATGCGTAATATAATTATTTTTTATTTCAAAAAACACAACATACAAATTCAAAATTCAAAAATAATATTATAAATTAAACTAAGATAGAGACCACATTGAACAAATTAAAAGTTCTGAGACGATATTGCACATTGCGTCAAAATTCATAAATCACTGGTGTTATTTTTCTTGCGGTTTCAATGTAGGTGTAATGGAGTCGATTTTCTTATTTAATATAAAGAATGGTTTTCTTGTTAATTATTCATTGAGCATTTTGAGCCTTACATATTATTCGGGAGTAATTATTTTAATTTATGAGAGTGTATACATCTCATAATTTTTAAATTTTGACAAACAAATATTGAAACGAATTCTTCCACCGTGAGGTATAGTCAAATTTACTGTTTATTTATCAAAATCAAGGAAAAAAATTTGCATGGGAAATGCAGCATTTACAAAAATGTCAAATATAATTTCCTACATACATATTTTGGCAATAATAACACTATATGCTATCTTAATTGCGAACAAAGACTAGCAATCCTTTTTTTTTTTGTCAACTTACTAACTGGTAATATTCTTTTAAACAAATATCATACATTCTCATCATATTGACCCATTTCCTTTTTGAGGTAGCTAGAGGGCTAGGTGAGGCTTGCCCAAGGTTGGCGAGGTCAAGCTTGCTGACCCTCGTCTCTAGCCGATCGCCAAGGTTCAGCAGCTAGAGGAAAAAGAAGAAGGGAAGGAAAAAAAAAAAAGGAAAGAGAAAGAAAAAAAAAGAATAAAGAATAAATAAATATTATTAAAAATGATCTACATTAGCGTCGGCTAGCCAAAATCTACCAGTTGGATTGAGTTGGCACAAATGCAAAATAATATAACTCAATTGTAAAAAAAAAAGGAGGAAATTTCCAAATAAGAGCTCAAAGTGCCTTCATTTTCTTAAATAGGAGTGTGGGGTTAACCTTGTTTCAAACAAGGATCCAAAGTGCCTCATTTTCTTAAAAAATGGCCTAAAGTGGATTTTGTTTCAAATAAAGGTCTAAAGTGGCTATATCTATTTGAAAAAAGGGCTTGAATTTTTTTTCTTGTTTCTTTCTTCTTCTTTTTTTCCTTTTTTCTTTCTATTTTTCTTTCTTCTAGTTTTTCTTCCTTCTTAGCTAGTGGCCGGTCGGCCATAGATCAGCCAAGGTTGGCTCTTGCCTAGGCCTCATTAGCTTGTGTGAGGATCGGCCTCGTTGGATTTGGCAATGGGAGCTTTCGCCTAGGTGAGGGGAGGCCTTGCCTAGGTCAGATTTGGCGAGGCAAGGATCTAGCGAGGTCGACCCTCGCTAGGGCTCGGCCATGGCTAGTGGCTAGCCAACCACCGCGTAAAAGAAGAAGAAAGGAAGGAGAGAAAAAAAGAAGAAAAAATAATAACAAATTGAAAAATTATTTCCAAAATTTTAAAAAGTATTCATGTTAACGCTGGCAATGCCATGTAAACTGGCTGGTATCTATGTTAGCAAAATCTAGCTAAAATTATTCGGAAGTATTGAATTGGCACAAAGTCAAAAATATTTAGGATTAAATTATTACTAGTTCAAAATGGTTATAATTAAATTGGCATCATTAAAAGGTTTATGATTGAAATAGTACTAAGTCAAAAGGTTTATCACTAAATTGACACCATTAAAATGTTTAAAACTAAATTGCACTAATGCAATAGGTTTAGAATTTTTCTAACCATTTTCCCCTAATTACATTACCTCTCATTTTTTTCATGCTATGCCTGCAAAGAGTCAAAAATGGGGCCTATTTGGGATTTTTTTTATTTGTTTCTTCTTTTTCTTCCACTTCTCTTTTCCATTTTGGTGGTTTTGTTGATTTGGGACTCCTAAATTTGACGATGTTGCTATCTCCCATAACGAATCCCTTGAAGAGAGTATCAAGCTTTTTATCTCCACGGATGGCCAGTTGTAGATGCATGAGAGTTATCTTCTTAATGTTTGGATCTTTCCTCACATTGCCTGTGGGCTCAAGTGCCTTGATCATTTTGTTCCAATTCTCAGAAATCATCATAAGAATTAAAGGGTTGCCATAGAGAATTACATCTCAAGGAAGCTTGTGTTCGCATAGTGGTGGCCTTGCTAGAGATGCCAAGGGTTTTGTGACAGCTGATGCTGAGGTAAAGAGGAAGCTCGTGAGGCTTTGTGAGACCACCCAATTGTTGGTGTGCATGGAGGTGTCGGAGGAGGAAGATGAAGAAGTGTTAGTAATACGCTTCAACACAAGGGATAACAAGAAGGAAGGTGGAAGAGAAAGAAGAAAAAAATTCAAAAGAGGACCCCACATTTGATATGTAAAGTACAACATTTAAAGAAAGATAAAGCGATGGGTAATATGATCAATACATTATAAAATGGAGTGTTTGAGCCAAATGAGGGGAAAAAAGTGCGACCCTTTGATCGAAAATCGCTAACATGGATAATTTTTTTGTAATTTTTTGAAACTTTATTGAATTTTTCTTTTTCTTTTTTTTTATTATGCTTGTGAGGATCACTGGCTAGGCATCATGGCCTTCACTTATATTTGGTGAGGGCCTTCGCACCCTCACTTGAGATCAAGGGGCTGATAAGTCCTTAAGCGAGGCCATCCTAGCCTCATTGCCCTTGAGCAAGGGCCTTCATGGCCGGTATGGCCTCGAAAGCCCTCGGCAAGGCCAAAGTGACCCTAGTCAACACGATGGAAAAAAAAATGCAAAGAAAAAGAAGAAAAAGGAAAATTTCAATTTTTAGAAAAAAATGCTAAAAATTGTCAATATCAACGCAGACACATAATAGTCATCATCCAGTTAACAATTTCTAGTCAAAATTGGCTAGAGTGACTAAATTGGTAAATTATCAAAATGTTTAGAATTAAATTGGTCAAATTAATTAGAACGAAATTGATACAAATGCAACAAATTTATTAGTTTTTTATAATTTGTGAAAAATACCAAAAACATACTTTAGTTTTCACTTTCATACTTCTATTTTTTTAATTAGAAATTTACTATTTAGTTTTCAGCTTTATTGACCACTTTGCACCCTCACGCTAGTTATACTTGTGAACTTATTTAGAAAAATATCAGTTTTTTTTTCCATAAAAAGCCCCGCCCAAATAACGAATTTCCTACACCTATTTAAACTTCCAAACCAGAGCACGACCGCTACCGTGCCGTCGGCCTCCGCTACATACTCCTCCTAGCTTTATTTTTGGCTCAATTCTTAACTAGAAATATCAAAGAGAAGAAAGATCGTAGCCTAGTTCGAATGAAAGGTAGGGCACAAGGCAATGAGTTTCAATATTCTCGTAGGACGCCTCAGCACAATTACTCAATCATCGTTAGACAGCTCCAAATCTTGATCATGCTCTTTATGCTACTAATAATCCTCCATCTGTCTATTCAACGAATTGATAATTCTCGTGCCTAATTCTGCAATTCCCGAGCTGTACCTATCCTCCGACATTATCCGGACAAACGTTCACCATTTTGTGATTAGCGTCTATCAAGAGCAGGAAGTCCTCATACTGCGAAAGATGCCCGTGGCATGCCGCATGGCGGTAGCAGCCTTGGCCCGATTCTCTAGATTCAGTGTAATAGTTGTAGGAGTTATATCGGTTTTCATATACCAAGTCATCGACAACATATCACGTCCGGTCAAGCTTTTACGCCAATGCAGATGCCAAAGAAATCGAACTTCGATGCATGTCCCGATTGAGTTCATTTTTTTTCTGGCCAGAACTAAAGAGAGGTTGTTCATGGACGTCATCGACAATTGAATCTCCCTCTCTAGATTTTTTGTGCCGAGCAACTTAAACTGCCAGTTAGCCCCGCTGTACAAACGGTGGCTCGTGTAAATCGCGGTACGGTCCTCCGTCGTGGTAGAATGTGTCACTACGTAATTCGTGACCATTATTTTATGTACTGTTTCCTATTTTAGATAGGAAGCTGCTATTTTATTTTTGATGATTAATTTTCCCTGTGTTGTTGTGAGTGGCGTTAAGAAATCGATACAAATACATCATGAAAAACTCCTATCATAATTTTTCAAAACTCGGTCATGTGGAAATATTTGCTAGAATATTTAAATAGTGAATCTACATTCATCTAATAATTTGAACTTTTAAGACGATTGGTATTTATCTCATGTAACCTCACAAGATTGGGCATGATTTTATTTCAAATTGCGTGAAAGGGACACAAAGCCTCAAAGAAACATGGACATATTGTAGCTTAAGTACGATAATTCAATAGTAATTAATAACACTGAACGATATCAGTAACACTATATTAGTTATATTTGAACACCACCCACAATTATGGAATTGCCAAAAAAACTTAGAATCCCAGATGCTCTTTCTGCTCCGTTGATCCTTTATTCCCTAGGTGAATTGGTAATCCTCATATCTTATTCTGCAATCTACTAACTGCACTTGCACCCCAGTATTTGATAGGCACCCATTTATTAAGTCGGCCCTTGCATTCCACAAGCATAGATCACAATCTGAACGCGAAAAGGAGCCGCACAAGTCGCATGGCCATAGCAACCTTGGTCCGAGTCCATAGATTGAATGTAAAGGTTGTAGCCACTAGTTGATGTTGCCACTACCAGCTCATCAAGGGCACTATCCACCTCTTGGGAGAAAGGAGTCCCATAGGAGAACTTGATCCCGTTGTAAAATATTTACACTATGAAAGTGTCGGGCAAACAATATACGCTGAACTGGATGTAAAGGAACCAAATTCCGATTGCTAGGATTCCTCGGAAAGCAGCCATTTCGAGCCTGTATCTAATACCTTAATTTCGCTCTAAGCTTGCCATGTAAAGAGGCCGCCGATGGATATCACAGTGAATTGTGTTTTTTTTTTCTAGGGCTATATAAAGAGGCCTTTCGCGAAGATCTTCATAGTCCCCGATGCGCATGGGCTGTTACAGCTTACAATGTCTTCATCCTGCTTTTAGTGTGTTTGTTCCTCCCAGTAGTCATCACTGAAACCAATATGACATGTCACTGTTTTGGTTATAAGCATTCAAGAGGAATCTTTCATCCACGTGTGTTTCGTTTTTGGCTTTGGAATTCTTGGTTTTAGAGATCTGTCTCTATTTGCTTTCTGATCACATTGTCTGATTTGATTTGTATCGTTCAGAATCCTTCTCCCTTATGTACCCATGCGTAATGTAATTATTTTTTATTTCAAGAAACACATAGTTTAAATTAAAATTTAAGACTGATATTGCAGATTGAACTAAAATAGGAATTACATAAAACAAATAAAAAATTTCTGAGATGATATTGCAGATTATGTCAAAATTCATAGATCATTTGTGTTATTTTTCTTGCGGTTTCAGTGTTAGTACAATGGAGTCGATTTTCTTATTTAATATAAAGCTAGTCCAATTAACGAAAACGGTTTTTTAGTTAATTATTAATTGAGCATTTTAAGCCTTATATCTTTTTCAGGAGTAATTATATTAACTTACAAGAGTGTATACATCCCGTAATATTTAAATTTCGATAAACAAATACCGAAATGAACTCTTTGATTGTGAGGTAGAGTCAAAGCTACCGTTAATTTATCAAAAACAAGGAAAAAACTTTGCGTGGGAAATGCATTATTTACAAAAATGTCGAATATAATTTCCTACATACATATTTTTGCAATAATAACACTATATGCTATCTTAATTGAGGACTAGTAATCCTCTTTTTTTTTTGTCAATTTACTAATCGGTAATATTCTTTTAAACAAATATTGTCCATTCTCATCATGATGACCCATTTCCCTTTTGGGGTAGCTGGAGGGCTAGGCAAGGCTTGCTCAAGACTAGTGAGGTCTACCTTGCCAAACATTACCTTTTTTGGCTAGAGGAAGAAGAAGAAAGGAAATAAATAAAATAAATAAATAATTTATAAAATATTAAAATATTATTAAAAATTGTCTACATTATCGTTGGTTGACCAAAATTGACCGAATGGACTGAACTGTCACAAATATAAAAGATTCAGGACTCAATTGATAAAAAAAAAAAAGCTATAAAATTGAATTGACAAAATTATAATAAATTTAAGACCTTTTTAATGATTTTCCCTCCAATATGCCATATGACTAGATGATAGACCAGTTAAACGGGTAGATCAAGTTGGATTTGGGTTGGATCAAAAGTGATCCAACCTAAATTGACTCATTTAACTTGTTTAAAGCTATTTTCATATAATGAAAATCTATGACCCATACTTATACTCGACTCAATCTATATTACTAGAATAAAACTCAATCTAGGAAAGCTAATATCCAAACAAAGGTAAGGGCAAGGCATGAGTGAGCACGAGATCACATAAGGGCAAGAGAGTAGGTGCATTCAGTCAAAGTAAGTTGTACAGCCATTTAATAATCATATTGTTTCTTGTTTTACCATTTGGAACTCATTTATGCCTAAGTTACTGAATATCTGTCCCATATAATAACCAGTCTACTAAATATGGATTAATAAATTAGTTTATAATCTATTTCAACAAATCTAATAGATGGTCATATGGTCAAATATAATGAGACTGATTTAACCCATATACCGACAAATTATATGGTCGATTTTTTTAGCATATTAAATTTGCTGTGCAGTGAGTCGACTCTCTCTTATTTAATTGAAAGCCAGCCAAAATTAATAACGACAACGATGGGAAAAAGAAGTATGGCGGCTTTCATGATCATCAATGTGCCGACGTGAAACTATCGAATGGATTTTATTAAATTAGTAATTAAAAAAAGGATATTTTATTATTCCAACGTGTTTCTTTCTTGTGATATACTAATTTCTTGGTACATTACCAAAACGAAGAATTTCCCAGAATTCCATTTAAGACCTCCATTAACGTGGTTCTTACCGAACGCATGTTCTTGCACAACGGGATAAATGGAAAAGCCAGAGCGGGAAAATACCAAAATCATACTTCAGTTTTCTCTCGGTCATCACTTTCGTAATTTTACATTCTGAATTAGAAATTTGCTAACTTGGTTTTTACCTTCATCGACCGCTTTGCACTCTTGCATCAATTATATTTGTGAACTTATTTACGAAAACATCATTTTTTTTCTTTGAAAAACCTCATGCCCAAGTAGTGAATTTTCCTACACCTACCTAGATCCCCAAACCAGAGCACGACCGCCGCCACCATTGGCCTCTGCCCCCGACACACCGACACCTCTTAGCATTTGTTTTTGCTCAAATTCTCTCAAGCAATGAGCTTCGATATGCTCATAGGGCACCTTGATGCAATTATTCAATCGCCGTTAGACGGCTCTGAATCTTGATTGTGCTTCTTATGCAGCTAATAATCCTCCGACCGTTTGTTCAATGAATTGATAATCCTCATACCTGATTCTGCAATTCTTGAGCTGTGCACATGCCCCAATATTGCCTGGACAAACGTTCACTATTTCGTTATGAGCGTTCATCAAGCACATAATGCAATCACGTCGTGAAAAGACGCTCGTTACAAGCCGCATGGCAGTAGTGACTACTGTGGCCCGACTCTCTATTCTCAGAGTAATAGTTGCAAGTTCTCATCCACCCAGTCATCGATGTCATCTCGCACCTATTGTAAGTCACGTGCAAGTCGCACTGACCTTGGGCTAAGCTTTTACGCCGATGTAGATGCAAAAGAAATCGAACTCCCATGTCCGTAATTCTCTGGAAAAATGCCATTGTAAATCCCTCTTGAGTTCCTTTCTGGCCAGAATTAAAGAGAGGTTGTCCATGAACATCAACAATTGAGTCTCTTTCCCTAGTCCCTTCTTGCCGAGCAACTTAAATTGCCACTTAGCCAAAACGGGTGGCAAATCGCCATATGATCCTATGTCAGGGTAGAATGTTGCTATGTAAGTCGGGACCATTATTTTCTTCACTGTTACCTCGTCTAGAAAAGGAAGCTGTGATTTATTTTCAATAATTAAATCTCTTTGTTACATCAGAGGCTATGTTAAGAAAATGACACGAATATATCACTGGAGGTTGCCTCAGTGATTACCCTTCTCACTTGAGAAGGGGGGGTGAGAAGTTTGATTCCTCACATTCTCGGGGGCTAAAATGGAGATGCATGAATGAGGAAATAGGGTTTCGCAATTTGTGCATGACACATGGCACATACAGTGACTTGTAAAATAGATTTAGAATAAAACTAGACAAGAAAAGAAAGATCGGGCATGATTTATTTTCAAATTGTATGAAAGTGACATAAAGCCTTGAAGAAAGCATGGACACATTGTAGCTTAAGTATGAGAATTCAATGGTAATTACTAACACTAAACGATCTTAATAACACTATATGAGTTTTATTGCAGCATCGCTCGCAATTATGTAATTGCTAAACAACTCAAACTCTCGATCACGCTCTTTATGCTCGTCGATCCTCCAATCACTCGGTGAATTGATAATTCTCCCACCTCATTCTGCAATCTACGAGTTGCACCTGTGCCCCGGTATTTGACGGGCACCCATTCATTAAGTGGACCCTTGCCCTTTGCAAGCAAAAATCACATTCGGACTGCAAAAGGCTCTTGTCACAAACTGCGTGGCCATAGCAACCTTGGCCCAAGTCCGTAGATTGAGCGTAAAGGTTGTAGCCATTGATCGATGTATCCTGTATCAGATCATTAAGGACAGTATCCATTTCTTGGGGGAAAGCAGTCCTATACGAGAACTTGATCCCATTGCAGATTTTGCATAGTTCCGTTGTGTCAGCCCAACCATATACGCCAAGGCGGATGCAAAACAACCAGATTCCGATCACTAGGATTCCTCGGGGAACAGCCATTTCGTGCCTGTATATGGCCCCTTAATTTGCTCTAAGCTTGCTATGTAAAGAGGTGGCTGATGAAAATCACCGTGAGTTGCGTCTCTTTCTAGTGCTATATAAAGGTGTGGTTCATGCATATCAACATAGTTCCCGACGGACATAGGACGTTACAGCTTACAATGTCATCCTCGATTGTTATGTTTGTCGTAGTGTTTCTCCTAGTTGTTATCGTTAAAACCAATATCATATGTCACTGCTTCGGTTATGAGCATTATATGCTGAGCATTCACTTCCATTTCTGGCATGGGGAATCTTTAACCCACATGTTTTTCATTTTTGGCTTTGGAATTCTTGGTATTAAAGATCAGTCCGTGTTCACTCTCTGATATTGTCTTATATAATTTGTATAGTTTAGAATCTGCCTCTCTCCACATGTACTTACACACTTGTAATATAATTATTATCGATTTTAGACAAATTAAAAGTATAGAGACGATATTATATATTTAATTAAGATTTGAGGATTATATCGAATAGATTAAAAATTCTCAAATTGATAATTATGCTTCTTATGCTACTAATAATCCTTCGTCTGTCAACTCAATGCACTGATGAATCTCGCACCTGATTTTGCAATCCTTGAGCCGTACCTGAGCCCCAATATTGTTCGGACAATTTTCTACTTTGTACCTAGCATTTCCCAAGCCCTAAAAGCAATCGTTGTGTGAAAGACATCTGTCGCAAGCCGCGTGGCCATAGCAACCTTAACCCAACCTTAATCAATCGATATATGACTGTAATAGCCAAAGTAGTTGGATTCGCTCCCATGTACCAAGTCATCGATGACAACATCCACCTCGCGATTGTAAGTCCTGTGAGTCCCGTGGAGTTCGTCCTCGACCCGCCTTACATATTTGGAACATCGGGGTAATGTCGGGCCAAGCTTTCACGCCGATGCAAACGCAAAAGAACCAAACTCCAGTGGCCACGGTTCTCCGTAAAACCGCCGTTGTGTGTCCCTCTCGAGCTCCTTTTCTAGGCCGGAATCAGAAGGAGGTTCATGAACATCAACAATTGAATCTGGTTCTCTAGTTCCTTTTCGGCAAGCTAATTAATCGGTAATTCGCCGGCTATAAAAACAGGGTGGTCCGTGCAAATTGCCATATAATCCTCCGCCACGGGAGAATGTTACTATGTAATTCTTCACCATTATTCACTCTAGGGTGTTTGGCTCCTAGTACTTATCACATAAACCAAAGATCAAAGGACAGAAGCATTATTTTTTTATGAATTTTTTATTTATATAAGTTGAGGGTTCTTGAGGAATCTGCCATATAAATATATTATTTATGCTAAGATGAATTCTTGGTATTTAAGATCAGACTATGTTGCGTTATCACCACACATATATTATATATATTCATAGGAATGAGCATTTTATATACTCTGCTCTTAAAATAATATTGCAAAACTCGCTCACCATGAAAGATTCGACATGATTTTTTCAAATTGCAATTAAGAGGCATAAGGCATCGAAGAAAGCATGGACAACCATTGACAAAAGGCAAAAAAAAAAATGGTCGATGTATGGCAAAGAGACGTGTGAGATTAGTAAAGCTGATGCTATAACCCCACCATGAAGTACTGGCAAATCCATCGGTTACGATGTTGCAACCGTTCCCAATTTTGCCAAAAAAGAAGCTTCCTAGACAAATCAAGCCCCAAGATGCCCCAACACAACTTTTAACATATTTTGAACTTCCACAAAAAAATAAAAATAAAATAAAAGCTTCTTGAGCCAATGCAAGTCCCAAAGCCCATGTCTTCCGATGACATTCGCTAGAGTTTTCTCATATTTAACCACGTAAATTTCCTTCTATTCTTCCAATTTGAGACTCTATCCAGGCACATATATTACAAACTCTCTAATGTATTAGATGTCTGAACCTTTTGATAGGCTAATTCCCAAGGATCAATGCAAAATGTTTGTTCATGTGTATTGAGCAAAGCTCCATCCCATAGGATCGTTGGTAAGGCCCCAAACATTAAATTGCACATATCATA
This sequence comes from Corymbia calophylla, assembly GCA_014182845.1. Classification (NCBI taxonomy): domain Eukaryota; kingdom Viridiplantae; phylum Streptophyta; class Magnoliopsida; order Myrtales; family Myrtaceae; genus Corymbia; species Corymbia calophylla. Next base: position 34,767,958 of record CM024698.1, read on the forward strand.
GCTTAGATATGAAAATTCAAAATTTATTGATAAACACTACAAGATTTTTATTGCAACACCAACCATGCCAAACAATTTAGAATCCTGGTCACACTCTTTATTCTACATTGATTTGCCATTCACTCAACCAATTGATAATTTCATACCTAATTCTAAATATTTGAGCTGCACCTGTGGCTCGGTATTTTACGGGCACTGAACTATGACCTCATACCTAGCATTTATCAAGCATAGATTGCAATCAAAATGTGAAAGTCACCTATCACAAGCCGCATGGCCATAGCAACTTTGTCGTGAGTCCATAGCTTGAGTGTAATAGTCTTAGGCATTATTTGACGTTTTGACAACTAGATCATTAACGACACGATAACTTCATGATTGTAACTACTCATGTAGGAGAACTTGTTCCTGTTACATGTTCTGTACGCTATGGTTGGATCGAGCAAACAGTACACGTAGATTTGGATGAAGAAAAACCAGACTCTGATGGGGGAGAATTGCCGAAAAAGTCCTAAACCTATTGCAGTTGTGCCAGTTGAGTCCTAAACCTTTTTTTTTGACCGAAAAAGTCCTAAACCTATTGCGATTGTGCCAGTTGAGTCCATCCGGCCAAATTTGGCCGGCCGGGCTGGACGTGGACGCCGGCCGGCGCCGGCGACAATTTTTTAATAATTTTTTTATTATTTTTTGATTTTTTTCGAATTTTTTATTATTTTTTTTTAATTTTTCTTTTTTTCTCCCCTCCCCTCCCCCCGCCGGCGGCAGTGGCGGCCAGCGCCGACGAGGCTACCGGCCACCGCGCGAGGGCCGCGGAGCCCTCGCCGGCGACCTCGCCCGCACTCGCCTGACACTGGGGCCGCCGGCGGGTCGCGGGCCGCCCGGCGGGCGAGGCCGGCGGCGAGGCGGCTTCGCCCGGATCCGGGCGGCCGCGCGCGCCGGCGGCGAGGCGGCTTCGCCGAATCCGGGCGCCGCCGGCGGCGGAGGCGCGCTTCGCCCAGATCTGGGCCAGCGCGCCCGGCAGCGGCGAGGCGCGCCGCCTGATCGGGGCGGGCCGGCAGCGGCGAGCGCGCTCGCCGGGATCTGGCGGCCGGCGCGCCGGCGGCGAGGGCTTCGCCCAGATCGGGCGAGGCCGGCTCGCCATGGCCGGCCGCGCGGCGGCGGCGGCTCGCCGCGGCCGGGCGAGGCCATGGCGAGGCCGCCTCGCCCGGCCCCCGCCTCGCCTCGCCCGGTGCAGGCGAGGCCGCCGGCGAGGGTGGCCGGCCCGACGGGGCCGCGACCCTCGGGCGCGCCGACGAGGGCCTCGCGGCCCTCGCGCGGTGGCCGGCGGCCTCGTCGGAGCTGGCCGGCCCCGCCGCCGGCGTGGGGGAGGGGGAGAAAAAAAGAAAAGAAAAAAAAAACATAAAAATTAAAAAAAACAATAAAAAATTCGGAAAAAAATCAAAAAAATCAAAAAATAATAAAAAATTATTAAAAAATTGTCGCCGGCGCGGCCGCGCCCACGCCCACGTCGGCTCCGGCCGGCCAAATTTGGCCGGATGGACTCAACGGCACATCGCAAAAGGTTTAGGACTCGAATCGGTCAAAAAAAGGTTTAGGACTCAACTGGCACAACTGCAATAGGTTTAGGACTTTTTTGGCAATTCTCCCCTCTGATGGCTAGGATTCTCTGAAAAACGGTCACCGTGCGTCTATCTGTATTTCCTTAATTTGCTCTAAGCTGGCTATGAAAACAGGTGGCTCATTAAATCCACTTTTAATTGCGTATCTTTCTAGTGCTTTATAAAGAGATGGTTCATGCAGATCATCGTGGTTCCCAATGTTTTTTATTTTTTATTTTTGGAGTTGAAATAATTGGTACTTGAGACCAGTCTATGTTCGCCTTCTAATTTTATTTTATTTTTTATTTTTTTTGGTCAGAAAGGAAACTTTTTCATTACTAACTCAAAGATCGATTACAAGAAGAGCAAAACTCTAAGCATAAGGTAGATAAAAGAGGTTGCGGGGGGTGGGTTACCCAGGAGGATGGGAGAGTATTTGCTAGGTGGGCCTTGGCGACCCAATCAGCAGCCTTGTTCGCGGTTCTTGGTTCATGTATGAGCTGGGTTCGTTGTAGTTGGCCCAATAGCCTTTTGTAGTCCAGGACAACTGAGCGCAGGGCCCACGGAGGTTCTTCACGGCCCACTATGGTTTGAACAGCAGTTAAGTTGTCTGAGCTTATCTGCACGTGTTGAAGAGGAAGACTTCCAGTTTGACTAGCAGTTCGTGTGTCTTCCAGCCACAGTAGACACGTTCTTATCGCTAGGGCTTTAGCGACTAGGGCGGATGGGGCTCAAATCGAGCGGGTGAAGCCAGAAAGGAGGACACCATGTTCGTTTCTGCACAAACCAGCAACCGATCCTTCAGTTGAGCTGCTGTTCCAGGCTGCATCAACATTAATCTTCACAGTCCCCTGTTCCGGCGGCTTCCAGATCTCCAATTGAGGTAAGGGTTTGGCTCTGCTATTCGGTAGCCATTTCACCTGTAATACGGTTTGGGTTTGAGCCTCCATTGCTGTTTTTTGTGGGTTAGGCGGTAGCTGATCGAAGACTGTTCTGTTGCGGGATTTCCAGACGAACCAGAGGACATTGGCGAAGAGGGCTTTCGTCTTCGGTGAGCTGGTTGAGGTAACGAAGTTGCTGATTGTTCTGTCCATTCTGGAAACTAGTGTCGGAGAGGTATCTAATGGGATTTCAGTGGCTGTCCAGACTCGCTTTGTCCATGAACAGAGGAGAAAGAGATGTTCAGGGGTTTCCGGGGCGAGGTTGCATATGGGGCATCGCGAATCAGGTAATAGTTTCCTTCTGTGGAGGTTTTCTTTGGTAGGCAAAGCATCTTGGCATATACTCCATGTGAAGAATCTGACTTTAGGAGGTGTTGGTAGTTTCCAGATTTGTAGCCATAGTGTTCTTGGGGTCTGATAAGATGAAGACACCGTGGGGGCGGAGAGGGTTCTGTTTTTAGCTCGGAGGGTGTTGTATCCACTTTTTACCTGATATGTGCCTGATTTATTCGCAGTCCAGATGAGTTTATCAGGTTCCGGAATCCTGCTTAGAGGTATAGCAAGGATTTCCTAGATAAAAGGATCTCCAATAGTCTCCTCTAGTAGATCTACCCTCCATTCCCCTGTTTCCTTATTAATGAGGTCCGCTACGACCTGTGGGTCGTTAAGGTTGGCCGGACCGCCAATTTTTCCTGTCACCAGCCACCTATCTTCTCTAATTCGTATGCTTTCGCCATTCCCCACGTCCCATTTTAGCTCCGACTCTATGGCATCTCTTCCCAATAAGATACTCTGCCACCCCCAAGAGGGTCTAAGGCCTCTTTTTGCGTTCCAAAATGGACCTCTCGGGAAGTAGAGACCTTGGAATAGTTTGGCCCATAGTGCATCTCTTGCTTGGCTGAGTCTCCATACTTGTTTCCCTAGGAGGGCTTTGTTAAAGTCAAGTAGGTCCCTAAACCCCAATCCCCCTAGGTCTTTTCTCTCTTTGAGCAGGTTCCAATTCTTCCAATGGATCCCTCTCCTGGCTGTAGTTTGCTTCCACCAAAAGGTTGCTATTTTTTTCTCAACAGCTTTACAAATGGAAATAGGGACTTTGAACATTGACATTGCGTATTGTGGCAATGCTTGGATGACTGCCTTAAGAAGGACCTCTTTGCCAGCTCTTGAAATTAAGTGTTCTTTCCAGCCTTCAAGTTTCCTGTCCACCTTTGCAAGTACCCATGAAAACATGTCTTTTTTCGTGTTACTCCAATCTGAAGGAATTCCCAGATACTTGCCTGTTTTATCTAGTACAGGTACCCTCAACTCTGCTGCCAAATTTTCTCTTAATCCCTGTGGACAGCCTGTCCCAAAGAACACACCAAATTTGTTGAGATTTATGGCCTGATCTGAGGCATAGCAATACTGATTGAGAATATTAGACAGGTTCTGAGATTCTTTGATGTTGCCTTCTAGAAAAAATATGGCATCGTCCGCAAATAGGAGGTGAGACAAGGTTGGGCATTGAGGGTTGAGCTTAATCCCTTTGATTGTTCCATCCAACACTGCTTTAGATATAAGGTGCGATAGTGCATTAGCCATGAGGATGAACAAATAGGGTGAAAGAGGGTCACCTTGTCTAATACCTCGAGAAGGCTGAAAAGTTTCTGTAGACTCCCCATTTACTTTTATACAGAATGATGTAGAGGAGATGCACCATTTAATGAGGGAAACCCATTTCTCACAGAACCCAATCCTCAGCAAATAGTCACATAGGAAATCCCATTCCACTCTATCGTAGGCTTTTTGCATGTCTAGCTTCAGCACCGCATGGAATCTTCGTTTCCTTTTCCTAATCCGGAGCTGGTGTAGGACCTCCTGCACTATGAAGATATTATCTTGGATTTGCCTACCTTCAATGAAGGCGCTCTGTTCAGGGAGAATGATCTTCGGGAGCCATGGTTTCAGTCTATTCGCTAAAACTTTGGCTATAATTTTGTAGTTAAAGTTGCACAAGCTGATAGGCCTATATTGGGAGATTTTCTCAGGGTTAGAGACTTTTGGGACAAGGGTCAGCTGGGTACTGTTTAATGAGGGGTTGAAGGTGCCTGTTTCAAAGAAGGATTCCACTGTCTTGAAGATGTCATCCTCAAGTATAGGCCAATTACTATGGTAAAATAGCCCATTTAGCCCATCCGGTCTCGGTGCCTTGGTATGACCCATTTGAAAAGTGGCATGGCGTACTTCATCCTTGGTGATAGGGCTCATGAGGGCTGTATTGATTTCCCTTGTGATCAGCTGAGAACACTGCTCCAAAACAGGTAAATAGTCTCTATTTCCCACTGTCGAGTATAAAGTCTTGTAAAAATCTGAGATGTGTTGTTTTAGAGTAGTGGGGTCGTGGCTCCAGTTGTGATCATCTATTCTCAGAAAAGAAATTCTGTTCCGTTGCCTCCGTTGAATGGTGGTTGCATGGAAAAATTTAGTGTTCCTATCGCCCCACTTCAACCAATTTACTCTAGAACGCATACTCCAGAACATTTCCTCTTGTCTCCATAAATCTTCAATTTGTCGTACAATCTGTCCGTAATCCTCATTCTGCGATACCCCTTCAGCAGCATTGATTATAGCTGTTAGTTTCCTTTTAAGAGGCTCTATTTGGTGTAGAGCATTCTTAAAAGTCTTCCTATTCCAGGATGTCAGAGCTTGGATCACCGTTTCTGTTTTCCTAACAATATCTCCCGAGTTGCCAGCTACTCCTTTCCATGCTTGTCGAACTATTTCTTGGCATTCTGGTTTTTCTAACCAAAAGGCTTCAAATTTAAACTGCTTTTGCAATCTGGAAGTTGGTGGGTGTAGTGACAAGAGGAGGGGGCTGTGATCTGACCCGATCGGGGGTAGTGCATATGCCTCAACATTTGGAAAAGAAGTTCGCCAATCTAGGGTACATAGAGCTCTGTCTAATCTCTTTTTTACTTGCTGGTCGCCTGCCCTTTTGTTGGACCATGTGTACGCACAACTCTTACTTTCCATGTCAAGTAGTGCACAGGAGTCTACAAACTCCCTGAAGGCCACCATTCGATATCGGTCTGGCTCTCTCCTCCCTATTTTTTCCCAGTGATACAGAACTTCATTAAAATCACCGATGCACAACCACGGGGATGAGTTGGGGCAATTAAATGTCCTTAGCGTTTGCCACAGCGTAAGTCTATCCTGAAAAGCCGTAGGGGCGTGTAAAAATGAAATTCTCATACCAACACCGCTGTTTGGGTCTTTGCAAAAAACCCCCAACCACATATCTGAGTGGAACTCCACTTCAACCTGTACTTCATTGGTCCATAGAAGGGCTAGCCCACCTGCAATCCCTACTGGGTCAACAGTTTTGAGGTGGTTGAATTTAAGACGCTGAGCAAGGTGTTTGAGAATCGGCTCTTTATTCTTGGTTTCCATAAGGAAGACCATAGTGGACCTTTCTTGAGCCACTAGGGCTCTAAGTTGCTGGACTGTCAAGGGGTTACCCAGCCCCTGACAGTTCCAACTGATAAGTTTCATATATCCCAGGGTGGCTTATTAGGGCTAGCCACCAAAGCTCGGGTTTGCTCATCTTCCCAAGTCTGGATTGGGGTGTCTAAGAGATTCCCCTCATCAAACGGAAGTCCTGTATTTCCCGTAGGACCATAGGGATTAAACCTTTTCTGCTCTTTTACCACTTGGGATTTTAAAACTGATTTACCTTTCTTTTTTGATCCAGAACACTACTGCTGGTCAAGATCAAAAGGGGGAGTTGCCTGAGTAATTTGGAGCCGTTTACCTTCCGCACGAGTCACATGAGAGCCTTCTGATGTGTTTGTAGTGACTGATGGCTGGTATAGTACCAGTGCTTTTTCGCTTGGCGACACCATGATTGTGTTAGTAATTCCTGCAGCCCGATGAACAGGGGTCTCAGGAACCATCTCATCTTCCTCATCGACAGGTTCAATGTCCCCAAAGAAGGTCTTCCAGCATGGGCTCGGTTCTTTGACTTCAGCTTTGAGCCATGGCCCATATCGTCTAGGTTTGTTCTAAGGTAATCCCGATTCCTCATAGGGAATGTGTGGGCAAGAAGTAGCTTAATGTCCCATGCACCCACACGAGTAACAATAATGCGGTAGTCTTTCAAACTTAAAATCGATCCACCACTTCATGCCTCCCAAGTCAATAATCGTACCAGTTTTGAGGGGATTATTCAGGTTTAACAGCATCTTAGCTCTGCCCATTCGACTATAGCTGTTATTTTTTGCATCTATCTTCACCTTTTCGACCTTGCCAAGTTTCCCGGTTATCTTCCTAATCGATTCTTCTGTAATCGCAGCTCTAGGTAAGCCCACTAGATGCACCCAGAAAGGATAATGGGAGAAATCATAACAGTGTTCAGGTATATGCGGGTCTCCTTCTTTCAGGATTAGGAGATTGCTCGCAAAATACCATGGTCCCGATTCAAGCACTCTTTCTTTCTCTTCAACCGACGGAAAGGTAAATACAAAGAAACCTTGGTCTATCATCTCGCAGTTCACCGACTCATTCTTCCAGGCTCTCTTCATAGTGTTCACAAAGGCTGGAAAGTTGACATTTGGTTTAGATAATAACTTACCATGGAGCATAATTTTGCTTTCCTGATGTACATATTCAGGGAGTGCAGGGAGTTCCGTAAGGTCATCTGCAGCCCATAAGTCCCCCATACGCTTGCATAAGGTCGCCATTCTCAACTGGGTTTCCTGCTCGCCTTCCATTTCTGACTGGATAGATGTCGATGTTGAGGATGGGGGGGGTTTCTTTGTAGGAGGAGAAATGTTAGATGGTTAGGGTTTGGGAGTGAAGGGAGCTCGTGAGCTGGGTTTGGTGGAGTAGGGATTTAGACGGGTACCGTCAGAATGCAGGTGGATGATGTCCGAGGAAGCTGGGAGAAGACCGTCAGAAGCCCAGGTAGTGGGTATGTGAGGGAGCTGGAAGAGGTGAGGCTAATCTGGTGGGTAATGGGGATGGGGCAACATGGTTCAGCAACTAGGAAGAGGTCTCGGATGAAAACGGAGAAGAAGGTCTAGATCGGGCTGTTGTGGAGCTACACCAGATCCTACAATGGTGTTGCCATGGGATATTGTAATGGGGAAGAAAGGAAGATTAGGGTTTCCAGGAAAACTATCGCCATGGGATAGGGAGGAACCTCACTTAGAGTGAGAGGAACATTATTTTTGAGTAGTTGAGATTCCGCCTCATCTCCACATGTGCGTGCGGTGTAATGTAATTGTCATCAATTCCAAATCTCTTAATTTATAAATACGATTTCATTTTCGATATTAGTTTTCTCTAATTAATGAGAGCTAGAGAGCAGCACCAATTTCGATCTCTGTTGGTGTAATCGTAAACTGTGTCGTTTCGGTGTACGTGTCAATTTTCTTACTCAATTAAAGCCAGCCGACCAAACTAATGACCACCACGAGTCTCCGATAAAGAAAAAACAATGCATTCATCAACGTGCCGACCCAAAATTGTGAAATGGATTCTGCTAATTATCAATTGAAAAGAATATTCTAATTTTTTATGTACTTTTTTCTTGTGATATACTAGTTTTATTGAGTTAAATGTATGAATTATGTTAGAGTAAGTCTCATATCGGATTATTAATTTGATGTGGAGTAATTAACATATTATAGTTGGCTTATAATTCATTAACTTAAACGCTGAATATGTTAATAGGCTGGACTTGAGATTTCTATTAGCGGTCTCTCTCAATGAAATTATTGAGCTTTTAGTGCGCGTTATGAACAAAGGGTATTAGAGCCAATGGTCAATGAGTGGCTCATTGCTAATGTGTTTTGGCATTTGCTGCATATCTTAGGAAAGGAATCTCGTTACCAATGTGGTTACCGGTAACCTTCGTGGTTTAGCCAGGTAAAAGAGACGTGGGGTGAATGTGGGTGTTAATATATGGCAAGGTGGTATGACGGAAACCTTCTTGATTCTCTTTGGAGAAAGGGATGATGGATGTGTTCATATCCTCGCTGGATAATGAAGTAGAGATTCAAATCAAGTTATGTTGATGCATTAATATATCCAAATTAATGGGTAGCAAACCTATTCAAGATGAGACGATTTAATGCCAAATTCTCTTGAAATTAAATGGCAATAGACCAACACTGAGCTCATAAGTAAGGAAAAGATTATTGAGACGCACGTGTGGGTTTTGTTAGAAAAAGTCTCATATTGGAGAATTAATAAGGTGTAAAGCAATTAGTATATTTTAATTGGGCTATAATTCATTGATTTAAGTTTTGAGTGAAAGTGGATCTTACTATATATATTGACAATCTTGAACTAAAGCTTTCTCATGGATTTTTTGTACATGTGGAACTACTACAGCCACACTATAACGATAACATTTGATTATGTATATCTTGATATGTAACCTTATATAGTCATTTCATAAATCTATAAATAGGCTTATATATTCTCTGTTTCACAATTCAGTCTTCTGCATTATTTCTTATCTATTCCAAGAATATAAAAATGATACTCGTACAAATTCCATGCCCATGAGTTCATGCTAAGTCGAGAGAGAGCACACACAAGGGAGAGAAGGTCATCGGTGACAAACTTAGCCTGTGAGAGCACCAAACATCGGCTGTGGCACCCGGTGGGGGGTCAGTCTAATTGAAGATGAAAATGGGTTGAGGATGTTTTCTTTGATAAAATATCTTTTCTCTTGATTTGAATATCATTAATTTAATTCGAATGAGCATTTTGCACTCTCCTTTTCGTTTAGAAAGTAAGCGGCAATTTATTCTAAATGATTAATTTTCTCTGCTGATAATGAGGGAGAATCGGTTGTATCGTGGATATACTTGCTGAGTAAGAGACGTGAAAGGCCTGAAAGAAACCATGGACAACCATCTACGAGGCAAAGAAGACAGAACTGATGTCTGGCAAAGATTTCAATAGTAATTAATTCCCTAAACTATCTTCACAACACTGTCAGATTATTATTGCAGCACTAACCACAATTACTCAATTGCCAAACAACTCAGAATCCTGATCACGCTCTCTATACTACATTGATCTTCCATTCACTCGACAAATGGATAATTCTCGTACCTCATTCTACAGTCTTTGAGCTGCTCTTGCGCCCCGGTATTGTTCGGGCACCCATTTATGAGGTCGTACCTAGCATTTACCAAGCACAGATTGCAATCGAAATGCGAAAGGTGCCCCGCGCAAGCTGCATGGCCATAGCAACCTTGGCCTGAGTCCGTAGATTCGGTGTAGTAGTCGTAGCCATTATCTGACGTTTCGTCAACCAGATCATTAACAACACGATCCACTTCATTGTCGTAAGCACTCCTGTCGGGGTACTTGATCCCATTGCATATTTTGTACACTACAGTATTGTCGGGCAAACAGTATACGTTGATGCAGATGAAGAAGAACCAAATTCCGATGGCTAGGATTCTCCGGAAAACAACCATTGTGTGCCTGTCTGTACTTCCTTAATTTGCTCTTAGGCTGTTAGGTAAAGAGTTGGCTCCATGAAATTGCGTCTCTTTCTAGTGCTATATAAAGAGGCGGTTCATAGAAATCATCATAGCTGCCGATGGACGTAGAATATTATGTCTTACGCTGTCATTATCAATTAATATATTTTTCACTGTGTTTCTCCTAGTAATTATCACTGCAACGAAGATCCATGTCGCTGCTTTTATGTTGAGGATTCCCTTCCATCTCCGGCAGGAGGAATCTTCCATCTACATCTTTTTTAATGTTTTTTGGCCGTCAAATTCTTGGTATCTACGACCTATCTATGTTTGCCCTCTAATCAGATATTTTCTAATCTAAGTTGAATAGTTTGGATTCCATCTCACATTCCTATATGTGTGAGCACACAACTGTGATAAGATCATTATCAATTTCAAATTTCGCAATTTATAAATTTCAATCTATTTCTTTAAAACAAGATGTGGCGATTTCATTTTCAATATTAATTGTCTCGAACGATAATAAAGAGTTTGAAATGGGCAACATCAAAATTCCAACATAATAATCTCGCAAACCTGCTCCCAAAGCCTTTCACTTCAAAATCTAACTGGGTTGGCTGAAGAAGAAACACCTATTAACATTCTCATTAATCATCTGAAAGATTAAAAAAAAATTACTCCTTAAAAATCAAATCGCCCTAAAACTCTAAAGTGATTTTTTTTTTAACTTTCTATTTTTTTATACATTTTTTTTACGTTTTCATTTTTATCATTTTATCTAAGGAAAAACTATCTAAAAAATCAAACCACCCACCTTGGTGGCGTTGCTGGTTCGCGCTCTCTTCCTCTCGCAAAAGGTCGAGAGTTCGAATCCCAGCTTTGTCATAAGGTGACTTATCCGGTTGCATGTGTGTGGTGACTAGCACGTACGACCCCCAGGGTTTACTCCCTAGCTGTCGGCGGGGTGCGGGGTTCCCTGGGTCATCAAAAAAAAAAAAAAAAAAAACTATCTAAAAAATCAAATTGCCAAAATGAAATTTGCTTTAACTCCATGAACATTATCTAAAAGCAATTCGACTAAATCTATCCATAAAACCTAACCACCTAATTAAGGACCTCTACAATTTTTTTACTTACTTACTTATTTATAATATTTTTTGTTATTTTTTGAATTCTTGGTTCTCCCTCTTTTCTAATTCGTTTCTTCATCTACTCCTGCAAACACGAACTCCGATGAACCATCTTCCTTCGTCCTTTTCCCATCAACCGCCACAGGAACACAAGATATATCGGAAGTCATGCTGGATAGGTAATGGAAATCATTGACATCATGTGTATCACGTTCAGATGGGCCGATCTCCCTTTATTTATTAGTTCAACTGTTTATCATCATCGTCATTGTTGTTGTTGTTCTTTTATTCTCGCAAAAAAATGTCAACTTGATATGTCTGTAAAAATTCAGGTGCAACAATCATGACTTGAATACGAGATTTCAATGGCATTTGATAACACTTAACGATAATAACAACACTACTATAAGATATATATTACAACACCAGCCACAACTATTCAATCCTCAAACAAGAGATAACCCTGGCCACGCTCTTTAAGCATTATTGATCCTCCTCAATTCACTCCGTGAATTGATAATTCCCGTGCCTCATTCTACAATCTTTAAGCTGCTCTTGCACTTCAGTATAATCCGGGCAGCCATTGGTGAGGTTGTACGCGGCATTTATCAAGCACATATTGCAATCAAAACGGGAAAGTGCCCAGCACAAGCCGCATGGCCAAAGCAAACTTGACCTGATGCCATAGCTTGAGTGTAATAGTCATAGCCATTACTGGGCGTTTTCTCTGCTAGATCATGAATGACTTGATCCACATTACGGCTACAAGCACTCCAATGGGAATCTTGATCCCATTGCAAATTTTGTATATCACGGTCGTGTTAGGCAAACAGTATACGTTAAGGCAGATGCAAAAGAACCAGATTTTAATGGTTAGGATTATCCATAAAAGTACCATAATTTGCCTATGTATAGTTCCTTAATTTGCTCTAAACTTTCTATTTAAGGAGGTGGTCCATGCAGATCGTCATAGTTCCCGATGGACGTAGGATGTTATAATTTACAATGTCGTTCGTGATTATCATGTTTTCCGAGGTGTCACTCCGAGAAAAGCTATCACTTCAATAACTATTAGATGCCCCTACTTAGTTTATGAGCATTATATTTTGGGCATTCACTTCCATCTTCGGCAAGAGGAATGTTCCATCTCCTACTTATTATTCTTGGTATGTAAAAACCACTTATTTTTACCAAAAAATTAACCGAGTCTTCTCTAACCGCATGACACTAATTTGAGTAGGTGTAAGCTCGGTGACGTCATTAATGATGGAAACACTTGTCGATGACCATAAGCAGTGATTATCCATAACCGTGATATAGTGCCATCGATGTATGAGAGTGATTGGTCGACGATTATCATTTGCCGCATTTGCCTAAGTGTTGGACACACAGAAAAGAAGAGAGGAGGCAAAGTGAAGATACCAGTCGAAGGCGAGGATATTGAGCGATGTCAACATTGTAGCATCTCCATATTTGTAATACCTTATGTATAAGTTCCGACTTGTGGAGAGGACGCTAAAAGTCTCGGGAATGCATTTACACTGCATTCAAGACAATTAACTGCTAATAGACGACTATGATTATTGAAGTATAATGGGCGGCATGTAATTATTGTAAAGGATCCAATTAGAATCCATCATCATGAATATTTATCTTTCAATTTTTTTTATCAGTTTTAATGTCAATTCAATATCCTGCATTTACTTTCTCTTTTAGCCTTTAGATTTGCTCTTCATCTTCTTGAGTAAACCGACTGCCACCGAAGTATTATCGCAGAAAACCGAATATCAAATTTTCGGTGAAGAATTGTCCGCTCTCTGGTTCAATAACCCATTTTTGGCGAAGCACCAGACTATATTTGCCTTCTAATCACATATTATCTAATCTAATTTGAATCTTTTAGATTCCGCTCCTCACCCGATCAAAAAAACGAAAAACAAAAAAATTCCGCCTCCTCTCCATGTGTGTACACACACGCATGCATAATATAATTATTGTCATTTTCAAATTTCACAATTTATAAATATACAACAATTTCATTTTCTCAATGTTTTCTCTTATGAAACTTAATGGGGAAATCAGTTTTTACGGTGCAGTATTAAGAGATTGAGATGAGCTAACATCAAAATCCGACAGTATAATCTCCCAAAACTGCTCTCAAGGCCTTCATCTTCTTCATTATCTTCTCCACGTTCTGCAACACAACATAAATAACGGATAGTTGCTGCATCAAGCTTGTGAAGATGCGCAAGCTCTGCAACATCGGGATGTCTTACGCACTCCCCAAATTCAAGAAGTTCCAGCCCTGGAGAGGCCACATCTACGATAAGACCCACGAGGCTTTCGACCAATGCGCAAAAAGAAATGGAGCTCCCGTGTTTCCCTAAATTAGAGCGTCTCTTGTTTGGATTAGTGTACTGCTCCTGTTAACTTACAGTAATTTTTCTGGTATAGATCACCAGAAGATGTACGTTACTATATCAGTTTTAGTCAAAACCTCTTCTAGCAATCATATAATGGAATCCTTTTTCAATTTTTTTATTTGATTAGTCATAAATTCGAGTCCATGGCACTTCAGTTCTTCAATTTCATGCATTGAAAATCAAATGCACGATCTCATCAACGAGAATGGTGAAGAATATCAAGAGTCTTTTACCGAACATATAAACAAAGTTATTTTGCCGACAATGCGACCATGAGAAACAGATCAGAGGGGGCATGCAGTAGAATCATTAGCTGGAATCTCCTGGCTTTATAGATGAGTAGATGGGGTATATTCAAAAGGGTGATGTGACCTAGATGACGCACTTGCTCAGACATGTTCAATGGTTTATATACTCGAGTAGAACTCAAATTGAATTCCTAGACAAGAATTGCACTTTGCATACTTACCTGAAAATGAGATTGATCAGTTGCAGCAAGCCAATTGTTTTAATTTCTAAGAGTTGTGGGTAAAACACCTCGTAAACCTTTAATACTGGTGGAAGTACGAATAAAGTAAGCAGATTATTGACCGGTGATTTTCTAGCTAGAGTTCATAGCCAACAAACAAAATGGTTTTCCTTTTGTAAACTCGAAAAAATCAATGGAGAGTTTGGAAGCAGAACTTCCATTGGGTGATCAAGAATCTTGAAGGAAAGCTATCGATTTTAGTCCTGGAGCTGGATTCCGAAACTTAGATACTAATCGTGTATGACTGACTAGTGAGATATGTGAATTTGCTTAGTTCATTACGACACAAATCACTGACCACAGAAATGCATATCGGATATCACTATACATCTTACTGTACTAAAATCTCCAAATAGATAATAGCAGTCTGTGTTTTCCATGCAAACGAGGCAGGCATGACATATAGTGGAAGCAACCAGGACAGAGTGCATGTAAAATTTCATCTATTTTCCTTCTCAATAACTCATACGAAAGAGAACAAAATGAATCGTCCCATCTTCGGGAAACAGGTTCAACAATCATATTTAAACAGCACAGTGCATATAAGTCTATACAAATATCACAGGCAAAAACTCCATTATTGAAAATGTTGTCTATAACCGCCATAAGGAATAGTAACCTTGAAGAGGAAAAAAAGACATTGTCTTTTAACATTTGATTCTCAGTCCACAGCTAGGGGTTGGGTTCATCATTGAAATGACTCATGGTTCATCAAGCAAGGCCAGATAGAGACCGTAGTTTACCAATTATCAAGTCGATATGAGTACGAGAGCCTCCAGTAGCTGCAAACATAAGACGTTTCAGCGCCTGTGCTCTATCAAAATAGAATGCATCAGAGACCAATTTGTCTATCAGCTGTAAATCCAACCAAACAATTTCGTTGGCACCTTCCTCTTTAGTTCTGAGCTTTCCAGAAAGCCTTATCAAACAATAAGAAAGATAAATAATCCGAGTAAAAAATAAAGCCAAGTAAATAGGAGGTAGTGAACTAAGAAAGAAACCGCAAATAAAAAGATAGCCATACAATTTAGAGAAACCAGGCAAGCTCTTGGCAACACCCAGCGTCTCAGCCCAACCAGGGTGCATCAAGTAGAAGCCGATCCCTCTCTCCTTGCGTACCTCTGCCCACTTTTCTGTTAGCGCTACCCAATAGAACAGAAAAGAGTTAAAAATGACTACAAACAGCATCTTCATCTCGATAACACTTCATACGGGAAGCGCAACCTTTTTCAAATATGGCATTTCACAACCACGTCTTTCTTCCAAAACATCAGATTATCCACTGATGTATGTTCCAAAGTTATGATCACATGTAAGAATTTGTTTCGTACAATCTGTTGAAACTTGTCAGCTCAAATTCTTTATTAAGATCACTACCGTCTGAGTCAAATGGAACTCTAGTGAAGGCTTAGCAACCAAATTAATTCCTAGAATGTGCCTTTACCCTGAAGAACAGGGCCATAGCAGATAGGCAAAACTCTTCAAGTATGGGGATTTGTTTCTGGAATAAGGCAGTTCAAAGGGAAGTACCAGAAGCATTAAATATCACATTTTCCTTCGAAGGAAGGACGCGTCTGTATAGAGCATATTACAGATCTGAACAAAGTAACATCTACGATACAGTTATTATGTCCTTTCATTGGTACTTTCACAAAGGAAAATTATTGCTTTTCATCCACTTTCAGGCTTTTTCTAATCATGTACCTATACCTTTTATTTGTCTAATCTAATCTGCTCTGATTTTACAAAGTATCACCGACATCAAATCCAACCAGATTTAGCGGATGAGGCCATCAGACAAAGCCAAAGTATGATGCGAATAAATATGCAATGCCCAAATGGACATGTATGGAGAAATTTACAGAATGTAAACAACATCAGAGTATGGTGTCAATAAAGTTTAGCTAATGTAGACCCCCACTTAATCATCCATATTGAAAATATTTTATCCACGTCACATCACGACATCATCTAACGGCCAGGTTAACTAGAATAGGTTGGATTTGGTGTCAGAGGTGCTTGATAGAAAATTTGTGAAAGTAGGATTTGATTAGATAAATTAAAATAAAAGTACAAGGAATTGATAAGAAAAGGTGCAAAAGTATAGGAACAAAAATAATTTTTTTTCTCTCACAAACTAAGCAGATTATATGGTACTTCTATCAAGCGAAAAATAAGCCAAATGTCCTTGGCTATGGCAAAAAAACATAGGACGAAACTTGCCTTGGTTTGTTTGATTAAAAGAAGTACAGTTCTCATACAGGCCCCCTTCACAATCATATCTCTGCGGCTTTGACACCCCTTATTATATTTTGCAAGAAGTATTTTAACACTCCTTTTAGTAAGTTTCTGAAATAAAGATAGTAAATATGAGAGTAGTTTTTGAATATACAGAGGAGCGGTTTGAGTAGCTTATGCAAATACAGGGGGCATCCAAATAACTTGAGCAACACTGGAGGGCATCGGAGTAATATATGAAAATAAAGGTCTCCAAGTAACTTGATCAAAACTAAAAGGATGTCAACACAATTTGCCCGTAGAAATAACACAGAATCTCATAAAACAATGAGGATCCATTGCAAACCCCTAATAAGGGATTTTCACAAACAAAACCGGTATGTATCATGGAGGGCTGCTCCCATGCACCTTGAGGCATGCCCAATCCTCAACCTCAACTCTTTCGGGTATAGTCTCAAATTGGGTGCAACTCATCAAAGAATCCAAGCCACAATGAAAACATCCCAACGTTTTGAAGCCAATAAGTTCATATTAGGCCATTCAATTAGAAAATGATTAGACAATAGAATGTTGGTTCACAAGAGAGAGTAGGTAAATCATCACTAGAAGATTTTGTACGAAGAGAAGATTTTGACATGCTGATGAGAAAACAGAATGGGACAGTATTGCACAAATAGCCCACTAAATTGGTAAGAGTAATGCCCAAAAAGCAATTTAGTGACATTGCTAACCTGAACTCTCTTGTTTCGAGCACATTGCTCCACCCCATTAAAGTTGACGTCACTGTAATGCAGGAAAAAACACTTGAAATTCAGGACAACAAATAGGAAATTTAAATAATATTCCAAGTGCTCAAAAGATGTTGAGTAGCTGACCTCTAGATCAGTAGTCAAGGGACTTGTATACATTCCAACAGAAGAAATAGTGATGACTCAAGCATCACGTGCCGTTTTTTCAAGTAAAGGCAACATCAAATTCTGTCATTGCACCACCCACCTGGGTGGCGTTGCTGGTTTGCGCTCTCTTCCTTTCGTAAAAGGTCGAGAGTTCGAATCCCAGCTTCGTCATAGGGTGACTTACCTGGTTACACGTGTATGGTGGCTAGTATGTGCGGCCCCCAGGGTTTACTCCCCCGGCTGTCGGCGGGGTGTAGAGTTCCCTGGGTCATCAAAAAAAAAAAAAAAAAAAAAAATTCTGTCATTGCAAAAGTTCCTAATACACTCACCACAAAGTTCAACTCCAACCTGAAATTCCCAAAAATGTAGGAAAAAGAATAAGTCGATGCTTTTAAAGAAGACCTTAACACAAATTCATCAACTCTGACAAAGAGAAAGCTTGGCAATGCACCCTTCTGGCATGGTGATCCACTTATACTCAAGCAAGCCAGCATTGTTGACCTGATCATGACATTAGACGTATCAGAATTTATCGGCAATATTGAGGATGATATAGCTATGACAACTTGCAAAGTATTTAGCATGGATTGGGATCACCACACTTACGCATTCTCATGGGGCTACCCCCATGAGCACAGACCTATATATCTCGGTTATTACCCGGTATGTGTGAAACGGGAGGACAACTATGCGAGGTGGGGACTATTGAATGCTCAAAGAGTCCTGGACGAAATGAAAAAATAAAAGAACTTGCCAAATAATTCACATAGTGTTGTCTTATTGCATATTAACTAGGCCAGTTGAAAAGAATGAACAAGGGGAAAAATCACACCGATTGAGAAATCCTAAATAATCAATCACTAAGGGGCCAGTGTGCAGGCAGACACAAATATCAATACATATTGTTAACAACTACACATGTATATAAACACACATATGCAAACCCAAAAACATTAGAGTGGGAGATTGAAAACCAAACGGAGACTTACCAAGACATGAAGAGGCAAATCCTTCGAAGAAAATCTGGATGCGAATGACTTGATCTCGTTGGCAGAGGAAAGATCACATACCTGCACGCTAGATTAGCTAGGCATCAACTCCCATGTAATCAAATATCTATGTAACTGGTGATCTACTCGATCCATCCAGAAGTAGGACTTCGAAAGACCTAAACAGGCAAACACCAAAAATCCCTCCTTAAGAATATCTCAAGACAAATAGAAAAAATAAAAGGAAACTAGTGCATACTTCCAAATGCACATTCGGGTTTCCCCTAGTAAATTTTATCGAAGAGAGGGTAGCTTGTCCCCTCTCCTTGTTGCGGCAAATCATATAAACATTAGCCCCACTGAAAGAAAAATTGAACTCAAGGTTATTTTCTATTTTAAGATTAAAATGAGAAGTTCCCTTAGAGAGTGTTAAACAAGCATTCACACATGACCTTACCAAAAAAAAACAAGCATTCACACATGAGAAAGCAAAGTAAGCACTTGAGTAACATAGTTGAAAACAAAATACTGTGAAGCAAGACCCTCTGCAGTTGCATAACCAAGTCCAGAATTAGCTCCTCTAATTATGCAATTCTTACCTTCTATTCGAACATCCATCTCTTCTGACTTGAATTTCTTTGCATGTTCGCCACGAGCACACTAATCAATGAGATAAGAGATCTCACAAAAAAGGCGTAAATCAAATGACAATGTCCATATGGAGACTCAACTACAGAAGAACTGCACACATTCTAGCTGTGTGGGCTTGTGCACATTTTTTCATGTGCTTATGCCTGTGCATGTTCACACTCTTGCGCGTGCGCAGATGCGTTAACTTGTACGAGTAAGCACACACAAGCACCCCCTGCAAATGCACGGAAGACCTGGCCGCCCAGAGCTCAAGCCCCGATTTCGAGTTGCCAATCGCCATCTTCAGTGCCAGGGACACACAATGGAACCATGACTCGAAAACAACTACGACATCTAGGCACAGGGGTGGACTCACGAGTATGTCGGGAGCACATTGCGTTTGCTGAGTTCTATATTCCGCGACAGTTCCCATAAAATTTCTCTATCTCGCCCCAGAACAAAGCTTTAACAAACGAAATTGCATAACCTCTCTCACTCCCACATCTCCCAAAACGATGATACGGATAAAGCCCAGAAGACCAAAGCAAAGCAAGAAATCGGGGTGATCCTACTCACACGAAGCCAGGCTTGGGGAAATTGAGGTGCCCATATACCCCAAAGCCATCGATCTCCATGCCTGCCCGTGCAAAAGACAACCATAAAGAACAAGAAAAGTTCGCGTCTTTGAAAAATGCACGGACCCATCAGTTTCGAGAGAAGAAAGAAGAGGGTGGTGACGGAAGTACCTTGCGAAGGAACATGGCAAGAGAAGCGAGAGAGACGTGGAGTCGAATTTGCAGTGTTCCCATGAATTAGCAACATTGCCGCCGCGCCGGCGGCGGAAGTTCAGTTCGACTGAAGCGTCGCGCCGTACGCCACGCAGGAGACAATCTCACCGCTGCTTTTGCCTTTGAGGAGTCATCTCTAATTTTATTTTTCTGGAATTTATTATTTTATGCGAATTTATTTTTTTCCCCAATTTGTGTTCGAAGTTCCTGTTTCTATTCGGATTTAAATTAGTCGTAATTCAGAAGGAACAACCGCAAAATTGGGGACTATTCAAGGGACACACAATTTAGATCGAGCAACTTCCACGATTTATCATGTTCATTTGAAAAAGAGCAATGTTTTCGATACACGAAATCAAATTATGATCAATACAACTCATCTATATAGTCTGGATTTTAGAACTTTATCATATTCAATCATCTATTTTTATATACGCACATCCTCAGTAGATATGATATTTACCCACAAGAGTAGTGCTTAGAGACGATATATCTTTTTTAAAGTCATTTTGCAATGGGAGAAGAACCAAGGTTAATTAAGCTTCTTAGCAAAAGTCTATGCGAGCGCCATAATATCAATTGGGGAATTCCTATCACCGTATTTATTATTTGTGATAGGACACACACTCTTATTTTAAAGGGAATATCATATATTAAACATTCACATAAAGCGACATACTAATTTGGATAGATATAATTTAATGGTCCAGCTACTTTAACTATACTTTTTAAAACATTGATTCAAGTTTGTAATGCAAGTTCTGTGCTCGCTACCAGGTTCAAACTTTATCCGAGCAGAAATTACAAGAAAACATTAATTTGTATTCAAGTAAGATTAAGAAATGGGAATTTCCGGTCTAGCTTTATGTATATGTAGGTAATTCTCCATCTTTGTGATTGTAAAGTTCCATGGAACCCTTTTGAGTTTGATTGTGTGTTCGTGAGGAGGTAAATTTATTTGGTTTGTGGTTGTAAACAATTAATGTTTGCAGATTTATCCTCGTGTTGATCATAAATTTTTGGGAAGATAATAAAAATATACTTTGATATTCACCGGAAGCAGGTAGCAACACCGGTCATGCTCTGACTTGGGCAGGTTAAAGTTTGGGGGGATTTAGGGGTTTGGATAAGTATGAGAAATTCACGACCCGAGCAAGTTTATTTTGGGGAAAGATATGCCATTTCGCAAATTAGTCCGCAAGTATAAGTGATGCGAGGGTGCAGAGTGGCCACTGTAGGAAAAACTTGATGGCGAACTTATAATTCAAAAACTCGACTTCCCTTGCCTCACTCAACAAGGGAGTATCGCCCAACAGCTCCTTCAGGACTATTCTGATTTTTTATAATATCGGGACACTTGGGAAGTTGCTAATGAAAAGATCAAATGTATTAACGTGAAATTATTGACATATTGCCATCCCTAACAAAAAATACAGCGGATCTTTAGCATAATAATAATAATAATAATAATAATAATAATAATAATAATAATACGGATCATGGATGGAAGAAAAAATCACAAATCCCATCTATGGATTTGCGTAATTCTTTCGAGGACAAGCAATGATTCCCCATTGGATAAACAAGTGATTTTGATATTTCCATGGAGACCATGGAAAAACAATTTCCCTATCATGTTTTAGGGGAAAAAAAGTTAATTTGTAAAAAAGTTGGTAAATGTGAAAAAATTACTAGTGAAAAACAAAGTTACCACTCACTTGATTTTAGTAATTTCTTGATAAATTACCGACAATTTTATAAAGTCATTTCGAGTTACTTATCAACATTCCTTTTTTTTCCACTTTCAAATTATCATTTTTTTCTTATCCTTAACCAACTCCCATTTGTGCTACTTCTCAACGTTTATTTGATATTTACTTTTTAAATTATCAACTTTGTTATTGATTAACAACTTATATTTGTCTTTCTCGGAGCTATAAATTTATAAACTCTTAAATAAATACCAAACCTTACTCATGTGGCTTACTAGTTTTTATTTCTCATTAGGTTACCGATTTGTTTCGGTTTACCAAATCTCATTTGGGTTGCTCACCAAGGATTATTTATGTATTTTTCACTTCATCATAAAATAAAAGGCTTGAAAAAGAAAACGTGCAAATGGTTTCCAGCCGACAAATAAAGGATGGTTTCACCAAGATTCTTAAATTTACGTGGAAAGGCCCTGTCTGATTTTGAAGCCCGCGGCCAATGATGTTACTATAAAAATTCAATAAGCAGGTAAGCCTAATGAAAATGGCTTTAGGACGACACAAATGGATGAATGAATCATACCAAACTATTTAAGAGAGTCCCCAATCAGTCTGAGTCACGGGGATGTTAGATAAATAAGACTTTAATAATGTTACACAACATACTTGGTCGGATAAATAAGGAGCAGGGGTTCGTGCTTAGCTGAATGAACCTACATTTGGCTAAGAGAGTTCACGTGCTTAGACACCCACACACACACACAGCAAGCCAGGAAGAAGTATTTACCGATTTGGTGAACTACGGGCCACAACTTGGAGAATTTCCATCTCCGACTCTCCACTCACTTGATGAGGCCGAGTGCAATTCCAGTGACGAGTGTCCTCGCCCGCCTATAGGGGGATACCTAACGCATCGTAGTCCTTATCTTTCTCGAACTGGGCGGTGAAATTGGCCCGGGCGGCATCGTCTTCCCATTCCAACTTGGCCCACCAGCCGGCATCTGCTAAGACGTGTTCCAAGCTTCCCCGTGCGCTGTTGAAGTTCACCGGCAACTTTCTGAGACGAGGGCACTCATTTATGGCTAGTGAAATCAGCTGAGGAAAGGGTAGAGTCTGATCATAAATGCTCGTTAGGCTTGGAAGATTCATGATCATTAGGTCTTCAAGACATGAGAATAGTCCTGAAGCAGCTAATTCCTCCACTGCAAATCCATCGCCGATGATCTTCTCCATCGAATTGCAGTCCACGACCAACAGATGCCGAAGTTTCGGAGCGTGCACGAGCCAAGACAAGTCTGAAAGCCCGCACCTTCCAACATAAACTGCAATGAGATTGGGGAAGCAAGAGCAGTTGGGCACTTGTCCTATTCCATAAGTAATCTCCATCTCCCTAAACACGGGGCAATTCTGTATATAAAGCTCCTTCAAATGCGGGAAAACACCGTTGCATGTTGGTGAGTAACTCATTACAATCCGTGTCAAGTCCTCTTGGCAATCGATGATTCTCGCTCTCTTTATGCATTTCTGTAAATTTGGTGATTGAAATATTTTTAAGACAGAGGAAGACTTCCACATGTTGATAGATAAGTCGGTCAGATTTTGCATGCACTCTAATTCCTGTATGTTCTCTTTTTCGTTCACTAGACCCAATGGAGAAGGTTTGATCTCACAATTCATTCTTGGCCTTATATTTACCATAATTTCAATCAACTTCCACTGGCTGAACCCATTCAACGGCAAGCTTGCAATTGCCTCAGTTGGAATTAGGATGTGCTCGGTCATATTGTTTAGTAGCAACCACCGTAAATGAGTCAAGTTCTTGATTTCCTTAGGCAACTTACAAATACGGGTGCCCGACAAGTTCAAGTATTGTAGACTAATCAAATTGCAAATCTCTTCCGGGAATAACTCAATATTTCTGTTGTCGGATAGGTCCAAGACTGTCAAACGAGCCGCCATCGAGTCGAAAAATCCTCTTGGCATGAGCCTTACATTGGTTTCCCTTACAATCAAACTTTCGAGCGTGGAACACCTAGGTGGTGTTTGGTCAATATTCCGAATCCATTTTCCCCATAAGGATACTTTCTTTGCTTCCCCCCATTTGGAGATCGTCTTCGCAGACATGTCATCTTCTTTCTCTATCACTAACAACTTGTTCTCCCTTTGCCCGTGGTCACGAGCAATCCAAGTCGCCATGTCGCGAATGACGTCATGCATCTTTACACAATTTATCCTAGGAAAACGACGCCCACTTTCCAATAGACAAGCCCTCTTTAAATCTCCCAAGATAGACTCTCCCTTGTCTCGCATATGGTATACATCATCCGTGTCTTCTAACAAGCCCTCTCCAATCCAGAGTTCAATAAGCTCGTCTATACTTATGAGGTAATCCTCAGGGAAGAGACAACAGTAAAGGAAACAAGCTTGGAGGGTAGGGTCATTTAAGCTATTATAACTGATTTCTAGTATGTGGTACACTTCCTCCACCATACCTGATAGCTTGTACGGATTGTTCCTCAACGTTGTTAGTGCATGCCTCCACTCACTAGGATTGGCTTTTCTGGCCATGGATCGCCCGACAGTCTTAAGCGCTAGGGGCAACCCTTTGCACTCATCAACAATGTCCTTTGCGAGGTCTCGGATTTCTTGAGGACAATCTACAAGCGATTTGCCAAACTTCTCCTCAAATAATTCCAAAGCTTTTTCAGCCGTCAAGCACTGTACTTCCAAGGTTTCGTTGGCTCCCATTTGATCGCATACATGCTTCAACCGAGTTGTGAACACTATTTTGGATCCGTTCTCGAGACTAGGATGAGGAACCCCGATATTTGAAAGGTCCAACCAGCGCCATACATCATCAATCAACAATACAAACTTCTTTCGGGTCAAAACACGGCACAAATGATGGACCCTCTCATCTCGATCCCATTGATCCCATCTCTGCTCTTGAATGTGTAGCCTTTTCCTTATGGTGTCTTGGATGCTATCTTCATTCACTTGCCTGGACACCACCACCCAGATAACAACATCAAATCCATTATTTGCATGCGAAAGCTCCTCCTTGATCCTTCTCATGAGGGTGGTCTTTCCCACACCGCCTGTTCCGTACAACCCAATCACTCCTACTTGTTTTTCTTCCACAAGCCATTTCCACACTTCAGAAAAGGAATTGGCAAGCCCCACAGTCTTGTCCATAGGCATCTCGAGCACCGAACAAGGAGGCAACGACGATGTCAGAACGCCAAATTCTCCTTCTTTAGGTAGGAGCTCCCTTGCTTTTTTGAGCGTTTCATCGACTCTTTTCCCCAATTTATAACTCGACCAGCAATTCCATGGAAGACAACGATTGAGACATTTGATTCGGTCACGTTCCTCAGCTTCTCGAAGAACTTGATCTCCTCCACCTACAAACTCATGCACCTTGGCTAACCAGTTCGCCACTTCTCTCGTGCGCTGCACACCTCCTACTTCTTCTTCTTCTTCACGTTCCACCCTTGCCAGCACATCTTCGCTCTTGGCCTTCAGGTTGTCATTTGCGTTCCGCAACGAGTTGACATTATCTTTCAGATTACAAGCGTAGCCCAAAGGTATGCTGGCCAAGCCCCATAAATTGTTAACGAGTTGTAGAAGAGAATTTGCGCAATCCATTGATTCTTTCCGAGATAAGAGATCGAAAAAATGGACTACTTAGATGGTTGGAAAGCGGGCGAAGGGAGGGACTTCGACGGTAGAGAGCATCTTGTCCGGTAAGATGCCTATCCAGACTCAATAATAGAGGCCGGAAGTAATGGCCAACAAAGAATCCAATGATACAAGCCAAAGTCACAACCACAAATTTTTTTTTTTTTTGGTCGGAATAGTCACAATCATAAGTTAAAGCAAGCGGAAAGTAGCAAATAGTAGAAAACGCGACTTAGTGGGCTGAATTATTGCGCATGCCGACAAAAATAGTATTTTTTTAACAAAAATAATATTTCATACAAGCCTAACTGCAGTCAATGGTCCCCCCATCTAAATCATTTCCCGTAGCAACGTCGTCAAAACGACAAAATACCAAACGCGGTCCAACGTATAGGAGAAAGACTTTTCAAATTTTTGTCCTGGACCTTACGGTGGGGTCACCGGTCGGTGATATGGATTGATTTCTCTTCTTCCCAATCAAAATCAACAATATAGTGAGGCTACATCCCAAATCAAAATGAAGCTAAATTATTTAATTTGATGACCATTGAACAAATTATATTGAAAGCTTAACTCCCATCAGTGGTCGCACCCACTTACATTACTTCCGATAGCATCGTCATCAAAACGACAAAATACCAAACGCCGTCGAACATATAAAAAGAAAGACCTTTCAAGTTTTTGTCTTGGGCCTTTGGGGTTGGTCTCTGGTTAGTGATCTGGATTGATTTTTCTTCTTCCCAATCAAAATCAACAATCTAGTGAGACTACTTTCCAAATCTAAATGAAGCTAAATTATTTAATTTGATTATCATTGAATAAATGATCATGTGAACACTTGACTTTGGATGCCTAGACACTTTCAATCCATTCAATTCAGACTAGAACTCTATCTGTATATTCATTTTCAATCATGTCAATAATTTCAATGTTATCAATTTTTTATAGCTAGAAAGTAGATTAGAGATTGTCTATCTTCTTCAATCTATTTGTGCTATCCTTCCAAGGGGACATCTCTCTTTCGATCTCGATTATTTGCATGAAACGTTAAATATTTTCCTTGTCAATAATTTTTTCAAAGGCTGAAATCTTAAAATGTCAACTAGACGAAACCATCAACTATATTTTTTTTTGGCTTGATCTCAAAACAAAGCTACTTATTACTCATTTCATTTGGAAAATGCATCTGACGTGCGTAACTCTTTTTTGTTCTAGTTTGAACCTTTTTTTTGTTTGTTGAATTGTTCTAGTTTAAACTTAAAGGGGGGAAGAAAATGAACAAACGAAGCGAAAAATTAGGATTCCCCTTCTCAATCCCCCCTCAAAAGCATTGAGGTGGTTGAATGGGTAAAAGATAAATTTTATCTGTTAATTTATAAACATTTTATTTCATGCTCTTCCACAAGAGTCTTTATGTTATTATCACGTGTGTTTAAAACTTAAAAAAAATACAAAAAAAAGTATCAAATCTATCGGTATCAATTGAGTCAAAATATTTTGAAATTTGCAAATATAGTTCATTAAATCAATTTTGACTGGAAATCGCCAACATAAATACCGTCATCTCACGTGACATAACCGATGCTAACGTGAACAAATTTATAAATTTTAATATTTTCAATCCTTTTTTTTCATTTTCGATTTAATCATTTTAAATTCTTATTTCTCCCTCTTTTCTTTTCTACAAAGACAAACTCTGAACAATCTTCCTTCTTCGTTAAGAACAACCAATCAAATCTGAAATCCAATCCTACGAACTCAAACAGACGAAGACATTCGTGTATCGTGAACTCCATATTCTGGACAATCACCGCGTTCGTAGACATCAGCAGAGAGTTCTTCCAACACACGCCAATGACTCCCGGCCATTTCTCTCGCCAGCGACCCCCATCAACCGCCGCAAGAACACAAAATACAGAAATAGAAGATGCAAGCCTCGTTTCATTCTCGACAACAAGGAAATATATCGGCAGGCATGCTTCATAGCTAATGGAAACGATTGACATCATGTGTGATCTGCCTTACTTGTTCAACTGTTTATGATCATCATCATCATCATCATTCGTTGTTGTTGTTTTTTATTCTCGCAAAAAATGTACACTTGATTTGTCAACGAAAATTCAAGTCGAGATTTCAACAGTATTTGATGACACTTAGCGATGATAACAACATTATAATATACACACACATTAATATATATATATATATATATTACAACACCAATCATAATTATTCAATTGCAAAACACCTCGGAAATTCTGTAATACTCTTTAAGTTTTATTTATCTTCCTCTGTTCACTTCGTGAATTCATAGTTCCTGTACCTCATTCTATGATGTTCAAGCTTGCTCTTGCATCCTCATTTGTGAGGTCGTACCCCACATTTACCAAACACAAATTACAATCAAAACGCGAAAGGTGCCCAACACAAGCCGCGTGACCCTTGCCAACACGTCTTTGCTCTTGGACTTCGACTTGTCGGTTGCATTCCGCAATGAGTTGACATTATCTTTCAGATTACAAACGTAGCCCGAAGGTCTGCTGGCCAGGTCCCATAAATTGTTGACGAGTTGTAAAAGAGATTAGATTCTTTCCGAGAAAAGAGATCGAAAAATGGACTATTTAGATGGCTGGAAATCGGTTGAATGGGTGGGGTTCAATAATAGAGCGCCCATCTCGTAAGATGCCTTTCCTTATGGACTCAATCATAGAGGCCGAAAGTAATGGCCGACAGAGGGTACAATGATTCAAACCGAGATGGCAGACATAAGTAAAAAGCAAGCCGAAAGTAGCAAATAGTAGAAAACACAAGTTAGTGGGCCGAATCATTGCGCACGCTGACAAACATAGTATTTCTTTGACAAAGATAATATTTCATACATGCCAAACTGGCATCAACCTCAGGGTCCCCCAACCTAAATCATTTCCCATAGCAACATCATCAAAAGACAAATTTAAAAAGACCTATCAGGGGGGTTTTCTCCGCTTGGCGATCTGGATTGATATTTCTTCTTCCCAATCAAAATCGGCAATCCAAGTTAGATACTACTTCCAAAATCAAAATGAAGCTAAATCATTCTATTTGATTATCATTTAAACAATGGCCATGTGAACCCTTGACTTTAGATGTCTAATACTTTAAATCTCTCGAGATGAGGATTCTATTCATATGTTCATTTCCAATCATGTCACTAATCTCAATATTATCATAATTATTTTAGGTTTAAAAGTAGATTAGCCTCGGTCTATCTTCTTCGGTCTAATTGTGCTGTCCTTCCAAGGAGACATCTCCCTTAGATCTCCATCATTTGCACAAAACGTTAAATATTTTCCTTGTCATTAATTTTTTTCAAGGGCTGAAATCTTAAAATGTCAAGTAGGCGAAACCATCCACTAACTTTTTTGTTTTATCTCAAAACAAAGCTAATTATTACTCATTTCCTATGGAAAAATGCGTCTGACATGAGTAACTCATTTTTATTCTAGTTTATATACTAAAAAGGAGAAGAAAATGAACAAAACAATCAGGATACCCATTCTCAATTTAAGATTCCGTTAGTTATCCTTGCACGTTAAGAGGCGAAACACAATGCATGCTAAGCAATGGCAACCCAACTATAAGGGATGAGGTCTGTGCACTCGAAAGTTGTCATCTAAGGTTATTTCTTTGTTAGCTGTTTAATCTAATTAAAAAAAATTCGACCATTTAGATAAATCATATTGAGATTATGAAGAAATTAGATTCCTCGTCATTTCTTGGCAAACAAAAATATCTATTCAAGAATTTTTAGCGTATCTAAAGATTTAATACCTTTTCGGTGAGGGGGACCGTACCGTATGGATTGAGTACCTCATTGTATTGAAAATAAAGTTCCCCGTGGTGATAGCCTGGCGTTTCCTCTGACTATGACCCTTATTGCGTCCCAAAATCATAGTCTGCCCAACAATTTAAAAAAAAAATTGTTTGAATCAACCAACAAAAAAATAAATTAAATTAAAGATAAAACCATCAGGAAGAGGATAAATAGGATTTTGCCAGGAAAAGAGATTTTTGCTGAAGGAGCGGGTGCTCAGAACTTCTGAGGATCCGCTCCTGTTGCTTCAATCACTCATAGCATCATTCTCAGACTCCATTGAAGAGCCCTCCCCAGAAAACATGGTTCAAGGAACATGACATGAATTTAATCCGTGTTAAAGGATTTGTATTCGCGACCGTTGTCTAAAAGTCCTTATGAAATTCCGAAAACAACTATAATCTTACCAAATTTAAGTTTTATCCTACCACAAGATTTATACTATAATCTTACCTGATCTGGCTAGACGAGGGCTTGGTGGCCCTCATTGGTCCCAAGCGATGGCCTCAAGCGAGGTCATTGCCGTCGCTTGGGGCTAGCAAGGGCGTCATGGCTCTCGCCTAGAGCCGGCGAGGGTCGGCTGGCCTCACCTTTGGCTGGCGAGGGTTGGATAGTAACCCTGGCTGGCCAAATCCAACATGGAAAAAAACAAGCAAAAAAAGTTTAAAAAGAGAAGAAAAAATATAAAAAATTCAAAATATTATTAAAAATTGCCACATCAATGCAAATCCATCCACGTCAGCATTTTTTAATCAAAATTGATCAAATGGACTAAATTAGTAGGAAGTGAAAAAGTTTATAACTAAATTGACAAAAGTGCAATAGGTTTAGAACTTTTTGGATAATTTTCCCGAGTCTTAGCTATACTATATATATGCAATTTGAAGAGTGAAGTCTGATCTATATGCCTTGAGAAAGTTGTCCAAGCTTCTTCGACGACGTGCAGATGGGTCACTTCATGGAGATGTTATATACGTCGGCCATTTACTTTATTTTGCAGAATTCTTTCATAGTCTCTTCAAAGAAAGAAATGACGATGCTCCCCGGAAGCTTTGAAATTATTACGTCGGTTTTTTCGGTTGAATATTTGGGGGACTAATATTTTTTCTTAATAAGCAGAATTAGAGAAATCTTCCCTTCGTCTTGTCTAGGAAAACATGCGTTTTACTCGGTTTGTTATGTCGAAATCTTATTGGCGGTTTTAAAAGAAGTTAGAATAGTTTCTCGATTCTGGAGAAATTTTTTGCCTTTTTGTTCTTTTTCCTTCTAGAATTTCCCTATCTTCTATTTTTCATCCCGAATCATGAGATGAAGGACAAATATGACGACAATCTAGTATTAGCGACCTGGAACTCAACATGTCCATGTTGGCTGCTATCCTTGCGTCTCCAAGTGCTCATTTGCGGGCCAGCCAAAAGAGAATATGACTATACATAATATACCATGCCAGAGTATTGAATCACCAGTCCAATCTGGTGGGAATGCTTGATGCTTGCGCTAAATTTTGTATGCTTGAATGTTGGATCGGAGAGCACAAATGCTATTTAAATGTCTCCTGGATTTCGCTATAGAAGGAATTTTTGGGACCTTCAGACGGGTTGGTCAAATAAATGTTTTCTCAATCCTTTTCTTCCCTTCATGAGTTTCTTTAAGTGGACTGTTGAGGTTAGATGTTCATAGCCACAGAATAGAATCATCAATCCATCATTTTTAGGACCTTCAGATGGGTTGGTCAGATAAACGTTTCCTCAATCCTTTTCTTTCTGTCATGAGTTTCTTTAAGTGGACTGTTAGAGGTTAGATGTTCATAGCCACAGAATAGAATCAACACAGGATTCTGACTTTCGGTTAGATATTGCATTAATAATGTTCGTCAAGCCTTGGCATGTGATGTGCTTGTGCACAGATTGTATCGGCTCGGTCCGATACCCGCCATAGTTCCTGTTCCCTTCAGTCATCGCATTTTACATCTACATCAGAGTCTCTTGTTCAACGTGATCGAACACCAACATCATCCGGTGTCATTGATGTCTTGAGAATCCTATTCTACACGACGCTACCCAAAAGAAAGATGAGTGCCTTCCTGCTAAGCGCAGTCCTAAAAAAAAATTTGTTCTTGAGCCACTAAAACTTAGCATTCTGTTGGGCAATCAGAGCGAGAGGAAGCAATGCACGGTTTGTCGAAGGAACATCAAGAAGCAACAGATTTTCATTCGTTTTTGCTAATGTGCCGGAGAAGCCTTCATGCCTGCTAGTCCAATGCAAATGGTAGGGAAAATGTGAAGTTGGCGAAATCACTACTGCTCATCAATAAGTCATTGGGCTCCATTGCGTCCCGTCAATTCTAGCAACAATTTTTGAAGCAAAAGCCACAAGCCTCTTCATGTCTTACCCTCAAACCAACACTTGCGGACCAGTTCCCCAGTAAAACAGAGGCGCCGAAGCATTTAGACAGGCGCATGTGATACCAAGGAAGGTTAGTGTAAGAACAAGGAAGAAGATCATCTCTAGTCAGCGAGAATTAGGTCATTGCAGTTCAAGCTCTCGAAGCTCATAGATCAGCAAGACCAGCGATGAAAACGGCACGAGTAGTAGCAAAAGCGAGGCCTACGTAGATACTGATTTCTCTACCAGCTCACGAAGGACATTAGAGGAGAGCATCTCCTCGTACCCTGTCCCAACCCACGATGGCCGAGTAGATCCCCCCCATGTATAATGGAACACGTCAGAGGGTCCATATCAAGCCGTCCAACTGATCACAAGAAGGGAGTTGGTCGACTGAGAAGACTGAAGAACAAATTTGGCCTCCCTCCCACCACCATCACCACCTCCATCAAAGAAATTCATTAGGACCGGCACAACAAATTGCAGAGACATCCCACGACTTCCATGGGGAATCTAATGCAGGACATGCTTCATAGGGGAAGCGAGGGAGATGTGAATAGAGTGACAGTCTGGTAAACACCAAGTTGGCCATTTTTTTTTTTTTGCTGAAGTAGAATGATTTTTGAGGCATCTACAACGCGCTAAGAATTCAAAGGCATCCAGAGGGAACTGTAGGAATCCATTAGAAGAAGAAATCCCGTTGGTGGCCGAAGTTGAGACATCATGGTGGGATGAAGCTGCTGAATGGAGGGCGAGCGAAGCTGAAGTTGCTCGGCATTGACCACGGATGAAAGCTCTCAAAACGCATTAATTACTAGTCAAAATTAACAAGTTATGCCTTCAATAAATCGTCTACTTAATTCAATAAGCCCCTTTTTTTTTCTCACTTCTTCCAAATTGCTTAATTTTATTAGATGCATAATGTTTGTTGTAACCCCAAATGTCTAGAGATTAGTCTTCTTATTAAAATGTAGGCCTTTAGAAGCTAGATTTAAGGTCTTTGATAAAAAATGGTTCATACAAGACGGGGAAAGAATCACACATATTAATCGAACTTACAAAGTAAAATTATCCTCTCTCAAATCCAACCCTAGTATGAAGAGCAGGTCACATCAAATGATTTTATGTCTTATTTATTATATCATATAGCTTCATGAGTTTATTTATTCAAGATCACATTTTTCCCCAGTTGGCGCAAGTCTTTTAACGGCATTGCCCTTTTTATCGATCCACACATATACTTGGTTGCAGCAAAAATCATTAATCCCAAGTGCCTTTTCCGCTGGTATTAGTATAACCGTCACGTACGCATTGTCCTTCTCGATCACCGCCTTCACTTTCTCTCCATTGTGTCCAACCAACTCAAACCACTCAAAACACGCTTGGTCCTTTGCATCTGCTGTTAATCATTTATTGACTTCGATCTCAGATTATGTCATCACAACCAACTAATATGGCAAGCGTCACCATTCATGCATATACTAAATTTCATATGCTCAAGAGTCCAAATGATTAGTGGCTAGGGTTGACGTAAACACACAATATTGTAATCTAGAAACAGAAAAATAGAAGGAACTTAAGCCTTTTGGGGCATACCGAAACAGCATTCGCGACTATCACACAGCCTCCCATTATAACAAGGTGGATAAGGGTGTTTGATTGTATCACCCATGCTTCCGACCTAGTTGTTATAAAGTAAGACGTAAATTATATGAAATGTTGTAGCAGGCCAACCCTTTATATGTCCATTTTCGCATATGGTGGGCAGTAAATGCTTCAGCTACAATTATCAGCTCTAAAAGAATATCCCTCATAATCTTCTAAGTAAGGTAAGTAAATCCCAATGTCCAAAAAAAGAAGGTAAGTAAGTCCCATATGGTTGTCTAAGTGGAGCAAGTAATCTTACTCTAATGGCTCTTCTCGAGACAAGAGGATTATGATGATTCAATTCTCGAAGAAGAAAGATAACATTAAATAGCTTATAGGGAAAATTATCAAAAAAATGTTAAACTTATTGCAATTGTACCAATTCAGTTCTAAAGCTTTTAATAGTTTGTTAATTTAGTGTTGGAAATTTCCTATAATGGGCTTACATTAATTAATCAATTTTCTATTTTAAATAATCGGGTTAATGGATATTCCAATATATGTTAAACCCTTGAGTGATCTTATTGAATTGGGTTATGGCATCTATTACTAACGGGCCTAGTTGAGCGAAGAAAGTGTAGGCAATTGTGTTTAAGCGAAGCAGTAATGGGAGGGGCGGTTGACACTTTATTGATTAGGGTTTCTTGGTCCCTTCAGCCTATAAAATGGTAGGTTATACCTATCAGTCGCTTGATTCCATAAAAGCTGCTAAACCGAAATAGGTCATAGAGAGGAAGATCCGGCATACCAATAGATCACTGATTACACCAGTTTGATATATTTTTCATCAAGTAAGTTATGGCTCAAATAGGTATGTTTTAATTCCACTGTACATATAAATTTTGGTGTTTTACAATCATATATGGATCTAATTATTCTTGATTAATTAGTTATTTATGTAGAGAAATTTCTACATGTGGTATCAGAGCTAGTCATATATGATTGTAGAACCCAAAATTATTTTTTTATGAACAAATTCGAAATTTCTTCTCTTGAACCAAATGTTGTTGTAATTTTTTCATGTGGACTCTTTGATCGATTGATTCTGAAACCTTAGGGTTTTTATTCTACACGTCGAAATCTTTTCAACCATATATAATTTATATAATTTCGTTGAGAATTGAGAGAGAATTTCAAATTTGAAATTCTAGGGTTTATACCTTGAAAAAGTTCCAGGATTTTCAAATTACTTGCAATTGAATGTAAATTGTTGCATGGGTATTGTTATATATATATGTTTTATAATTTTTTGGTTGCATTAAGGTGAGTCTTTCTTTCTTAATCCGTTCGCCCCCTTCTCTCCGTCAGCTGTCAGTAGATTCCCCTTTTCGTTTCTGGGTCGTGCGAAAGATCGAAGCTTTTTCGGTTCTTATCTCGCTGTTTCTAGTGGAAATTTTCGCGTTCCCAGCCCTGTTTTTTTTTTAGGTTCATTTCGTCGGCCCTGAATTGCGTGCGGCCAAGATTTCGGAATTGAAAGAATCTACTTTTGCCGCTGTGAAAATGAAAGGCTGAATGGGTTCCTGCTACGCCGTTGTGTTTCGCGGGATTTTCCGTTGTTGGTCTAGTCTTCTTGATAGGTGCAAGTAAGGCTGTAATGACTGAACGCTCCTCGTACTTTTCTTTGAACTTGGGTGTTCATCTCGTCTGCTGATCTGGTAATGTTAAGTGGTATTGACTAAACGCCGGTCCTGTTTTGCTGCGACTGCAAACACATCCACTCTGGTTGATATGGTTCTCACTTTTCTTTGGGTGGAAAAACAAGCTTTACAGTGTAAAGGATTGCTTGCTACAATGCTTATAAAAGTTAGGAACAGGAAACTTCTTTTTCCACCTATTTCTGTTAGTTGGTTAGGTATAATTGGTTATTAGCAATGCATGTCCTGTTGCTATTGAAATTGCTTTTCAACCATTTGCTTAACTCCCTCGATCCTTTCTGGTTATTTGAGTCTTTTTGCAATAGATTCTATTTTGTTTCATCATGACTCGAACTTTCATCTGTCGTCAGAAAATTGTCTTTAGATACGAAGATTACAATATTTGGTGCCTTCATCTATGGACTGGTCTTTTGGGATTTTATATTATTGGTCATGCTTTCTTAGATAATATTACGATGCTGATTACATTTGTGAACCTCTGGAACTTTCATGCTGCAAAATGGGAACTTGAACTGTTTGGATTTATTGGAAATCATTTATCCTTGGGATTTGCAGTGCTTTTGATATAGTATGACTGCCTTTCTTTTTACCTCACTTTTAATGATTTTTTCAAGCACGATACAGTATTTTTAAAAAAAATAATATATGTGTATGCATCTCATATACGAACTTTAGAATTCCCTAGCTGCAATTACGCTAGAAAATTTCTACTCGAACTTATTTGTTCACTAGTTTATAGGAGATATCACTTCCACTAATTTGAGTCATTTGACATCTTTCTCTACCTAGAGATTTGCTGGTGTTAAGAGAACATGAAATTGTTTCATTGTCTGTATATCACTTCATATTGACAGAGCACACTTGTTGGGTCATTGGATCTACCTTCCATTTTTTTTTTTTTGCAATTCCGTTGACAATTATATCACATATTTCATCTCTGAATGTTCTGAGAACTTTTTGCAATATGATTCATGCTTGAGAAGCCTCATATTACACAATATAATGTTGCCGACTCCCGACCGCATGTGGGGCCACAGCGTGGACGTTGTGCTTGAAGTGGGGAAATTGTGATAGCCTAGGCGGCGGCATGCGAGGATGGATTTCCCCAGACGTGCGCAAGGAGGGGCACGTCTCTTGTCCCACATCACCTAGGTGGAGTTTAGGCTAATTTATAAGGATTTGGGTTCTTTATGTGAATATACGCGTTTTCTAGGTGAAGCCTAGAAGAACAAAACCGTGCGGGCCTTGGCCCAAAGTGGATAATATATGTTCAGTGGGAGCCCAGGTCCTTACAAAAGGATGGCCCAGGTGGGTGTTGTGGTGTAACAACGCGGGCCCGTAAGGATAATGTTGGGCTAGAAGGATATCTGATTTAAGGGGGAGTAGACCTAACACGGAAACTCACACGTGAGGGGGAGATTGTTAGGATACACGTGTGAGTTGTGTTAGAGAAGTAGTCCCACATCGGAGAATTGATGTGGTGTGGAGTAGTTAATATATCCTAGTTAGCCCATAATTCATTAGTTTAAGCTTTTGAGTTAAAAGTTGGTCCAACTAGATATATTGACAGGTTCGAACTTGGGTTTCCCCCTTAGAGATCTCCCTAGGTGAAGGTATCGTACTTCTCCTATGCACTCCCAACAACCGG
The DNA here is from genome assembly GCA_014182845.1 of Corymbia calophylla. Taxonomy (NCBI): domain Eukaryota; kingdom Viridiplantae; phylum Streptophyta; class Magnoliopsida; order Myrtales; family Myrtaceae; genus Corymbia; species Corymbia calophylla. Next base: position 34,804,182 of record CM024698.1, read on the forward strand.
TATCTGCCCCTTTAGGGGATTTTGGGCGCAAACCTAGGCGGGCTGGCGGGCTAGAATTTTCTGGCCCGAGCCTGTTTGGTCAATTTCGGCCATTAAAAAAAAAAATATATATATATATATATATATATATATATATATATATTGTGCCTATTTTTCCAATTTTTGATTTATGGAAATTTTTATAGGGTATGAGGGATAAGATGACAATATTCACTTTCCCTAATTTAGCATAGATTATCTATATTTTCTTGCTTGAGTTTAACTAGATAATCTTATATGCTTAATTATAGAAATAGGCACATAAAATTGTGGCAAAAATTGTTGTTTGATAAATGTAATATAATCTTGGGAAGCACATGTCGTAAAGTGCTTTATATTATTTGATGAATTTTTGGGCATTGATTAAATGGAATATTATTTACAAATTTTTAAAGTTTGTAAATTATTGAAGTTCCTTATTGATAAAAATTAGTAGATACAATCACCTGCCCAAATGGGGTTATTGTGTATATTAATTTGAAAATTGCATGAAGATAAATTTCAAAATTAAATAGATGGGGATGTATGACTCAAAAAGATTTATCTGCCCAAAGGGGATAAATTTTTGAAAGTTATGTGTAATTCCCCTTTATATTAACATATTAGAGATGAATGATAGGATGTGTGACGCAAAAGGTTTATCTGCCTAAAGGGGATAAATTTTGAGAGTTATATGTAATTCCCCTTTATGTTGAAATAATGGAGATGTATAATTTAAAGGATTTGTCTGCCCAAAGGGGATTAATCCTTGAATATTATATGAAATTCTCCTTATTGTCTCTATATATTGATATTATGGAGATGTATAATTTAAATGATTTGTCTGCCCAAAGGAGATTGATCATTGATAATTATATGTAATTCTCCTTGTTGTTGTTTTACAAACTTCACGCTGTGAAAAATAATGGTGCATTATACGCTCTACCCAAAGGGGAGTTTGTGATGTGCTAATTATTTTGTGGAATTACTTATTGCCCATAATTGATCATATTGCATTATGTGTGTCAAACAGTTACTGAATAACAACAATGCCACGGCTAAGATGTTAATCAGATCAAATATTATAATGTTAAAGACTTAGTAAAAAAAAAAAAAAAAAAAAAAGGGGAGACATTGTAATTGAGAATATTAGAACTAAGTCCATGTTGGCCGATCCCTAACAAAAGAATTACGACCCATTTTGTTTAAAGAACATGTAAGGAACTTTTGATTTCTTTTGTTAGTGGGAGCTATATAGTTTGTATTTCTAGCTATTATAGTTATATGGAAACTTATAATGCTTTTATAATATTTATTAAAGCATTTACTTTTGATGATCATCATTTTATTGTTATCCTTTCTCCCGTCGCGAGAAATGGAAATATGAAACAGATATCTTTAAACAAATTTTAGTTTAAAGACGATTTGGATGTTGCGATTATGAGATCTCATGTTGGATTGTGACATGGTTGTGCAATTTCATGTTGTTTAGAAATTGCGCTAATGCGGTTTCATGTCGTTGAGAAATTGCATTGAAGACCGATAAGAAATAATGTATATTTTTTGATCACGTGTTGGCACTATTTCTTACTACACTACTAGGCTCATGATCCATGAAAATATAATACTTATTATATGTGATTATGGAAGGTCATGTGTTGCGGTATTTTCTTAACACATTGATCGCTATAGTCCTATAATGAGGTTATATAAGATTGGATTGGTTGAGATGCCGTTATTGGAATATTATTTTTCAAAATTGTGGCCACATAAAACAAATTTTCAGTTATTAACCCGAGAGTGTCGTTTTCAAAATAAAATCATTTTCAAAAACAAAATAAGTTAATTAATGTAGCCCAAGTGGGAGAATGTTGGAAATTTCCTATAATGGGCTTACATTAATTAATCAATTTTCTATTTTAAATAATCGGGTTAATGGATATTCCAATATATGTTAAACCCTTGAGTGATCTTATTGAATTGGGTTATGGCATCTATTACTAACGGGCCTAGTTGAGCAGCAAAGTGTAGGCAATTGTGTTTAACTGAAGCCCGTAATGGGAGGGGCCCAGTTGACACTTTATTGATTAGGGTTTGCTAGGTCCCTTCTCTAGCCTATAAAATGGTAGGTTATACCTATCAGTCGCTTGATTCCATAAAAGCTGCTAAACCGAAATAAGTCATAGAGAGGAAGATCCGGCATACCGATAGATCACTGATTACACCAGTTTGATATATTTTTCATCAAGTAAGTTATGGCTCAAATAGGTATGTTTTAATTCCGCTGTACATATAAGTTTTGGTGTTTTACAATCATATATGGATCTAATTATTCTTGATTAATTAGTTATTTCTGTAGAGAAATTTCTACATTTAGTCCATTCAACCAATTTTGATAGGAAATTGATGACGTTGACGCTAACTATTCTACATGACACGATAGGCAATGGCATGGGAATTTTTTAAAATTATCATTTTAGTTTTTGAGATTTTTTGAATTTTTTATTTTATTTTCCTTTTCTTATTGTTAAGCATTGGCAGGGGGCCACTAGCCACCAACCGAGGCCTAGCGACCACCACCAACCATTGGGCAAAGGCCTAAGGACCCTTAATGGCAGTGAGCCCTCATTGGTCGCTAGGTGAGGGCCGCTAGCCCTCACCGACCTTTGGGAGTGGGTTGCAGCCCTCGCCTTATGGCCGGCGAGAGCTCGCCCAATGGACGGCAGGGTCATTGAGCCTTGCTCGGCAGCCTCCTGCCAGCCCTAAACAATAAAAAAAAAAAAACAAAGAAAATAAAATAAAATAAAATTTTAATAAAAAATCAAACATTTTGAAAATTTTGAATTAAAATTTGAGAAACTTTTCACATCATCATTAATTGTGTTATGTAGTACAGTCGATGCATGTCATCAATTGTTGGCCAAAATTAATCGGATGGACTGAATTAGTAAATTACCAAAATGTTGAGGACTAACTCTGTCAAAGTAAAAAATTTATGACTGAAGTTGCATAATTACAATATGTTTATGACTTTTTTTTATAATTTTCTCATAATTTATTATAAGGCGTTGATTAACATTCTACATACGCCCAACTAATCTTTAATATATGGTCGTCGATGTATATCCAATGTCTTTAAATTTGATGAGATTCACCAATTCAAAGGAGCACATGGTTCCACCGTGCATGTACTCAATTTTAGCAATGGGACCTCTCCATAAATATGCGGTAATTACGATGGCATACAGATTTGTGCTTTTAAAGGTGACCAAATTACGATGACATGGATAGTGACGCCCCCAACGGGGAAGCCCCGACCCATTACGCGGCTGATCTAACCCGTCATGAGGAATGAAGCTATATGCACGAGATGATGATCATCACTTCAGTTCTGTTTTTATTGTAATTTCAATTGCGGACGATTCTTCTCTAAATGTTCTTTCTCTTATTTTGGAAATTTCGTTTCATGGACAATCTTTTATTTCATATTTTCTCAATCGAAGTCAACTCTTGATGCCAACACGATACTGCTCACTCTGATCGCGCTCGTCCGCCTCCCCACGACTTCAAGACGGGCCATGATAATTTAAGATCATACGCGACGTCTTCAAACCTGACCGGCAAAAGATCGGAGACAATCCAAAAACTAACCTTCACCTTGCTACCCCGTCTTTGATTGTTTGCAATTCTTCTGGATCCCAACATGAACATTGAACATTACTATCCTGTCTTTTATTGTTTGCAACTCTTTTTTGTCTGTTCGAGTTGGGACACAAATTGGAAGACGGAAAAAAGTTGCAATAAGCGTTAAAAGAACAAAAAAGAAAAGAAAAAACCACACGAGAAGATGGAAAGAGCTACGAAACAAATGAGAGCGGTACGGGCGGTAGGGCAAACTACCGGTTGTGGAAAGATGCAAAATCGGAAAATCAATAGGCCGAGGTTCAGTTTTTTTGTTTTTCTTTTCTCTTCAGAAAGTTTCATCTCATTCTTGAGGATTGATAAAATTATCATGAATTTTATGATTATTAATAGGCGTGTTCGCTCCCATGGTGGAGTTCCATGGCCACTTTCACTCAGATGTTGACCGGTTCCGTTAGATCGCCCAAGCATCAGACCAGACTAGACGTTCGATTCTCGATTTTTAGGTGGAACTAAACCAAATCGGGAGTCAATAATTGCTATTATTAGGTAACAAAATGACCCGGTCGTGCCAACTAAAAGCCTCAAAGGAAAACGACTACTGTCATGCCCTGTACTCCTACGGTACCTCGCACATAGAATCCAAAACGGTTGATTTGAACTCTACCGATGCTCATTTCAAGTGAGTTGTAATTCATTGGAAAGCTAACTCCATTTACTTAAAATGTGAAGTCACCTCTGACTCAAAAGATGGCCTTAAACGGATGAGAACTTGTGCCAAACCCGATAGTTTAATCTAGTTCTAGTAGTGCACAACAAATTTCAAAATATAACTTGGACCAAACAACATACCAAATAGACTTCTATAAATATACACAATTCCCCCACACCTTAAAGGTTCATTACAACATGATTTTATGCCTCAACAACGACACAATCCTAAATTAAGGCATCACTCAGAAATTTTCTCTTATAGAAGGAATTAAGGATCGAAATTCTTACTGAGCACGTCGAAACGACTTTCAGCATGTCTGACATGGCCGTGGTTTGCATGAACCTAACCTCCACTCTCTCTCATAAGCTCACGTTATACATTTGGGCTTTGGGCTTATTTTGTTTTTTTATGAAGCCCAATTATTACGGTTCTTGCCAAAGAAGCATTTTTTTTCCTGAGTTTTCCTGTTCATGGAGCATTGATTTTTTAGCAATGTCCGTTTTGATGCAAGTTTTATTCATGTTTCCTTCCCCAAATAAGACTAAGATATTCATATGACTAGGCTTAAGCATTAAACCATCGATTGATGTCTTCTGGACTAGAAACTGAATTTGTTGTTGATGTTGATTGGTAAAGACTAATTATTTTGTGTATGCACTGAATATGCATTACTTCGAAACTGCTTGTCACTAAATCAAAGCGATTAGCACACTAAATCAAAGCGATTAGCACACGCCAATTCATGCCTATCATTTTTCAAGCCTCATTAGACTGATGACGGCATCAAGCTAAGATTCCTTCATTGATCTGATTAGGGGTAATATATTTTGGTAATTTTCTGCATCATCCGCAGAGATTTTATGAACCTGAGTTGAAAACGCATCTAGGAGTCTCCCTAGAGAAATGTCAAGTGAGCAAGTAACTATTACAAGGATTAGCTAAGAATGGGCGAGGAGTGATAACCTTGACTTTGATTAGTCTTTGCTGGTATTAGTCTTTGCTGGTCTAAGTCATTCTGTTTAGATTCTTGATTTAGAAGGCATATGGAATAGGGAAACACCTATGAGAGCAGTTTCAAAAGCTAGAAGCAACATGTTGGTCCTACTCCCCTCCACCATATGCAAACTAGGAAATCAAGGAGAATTATATCATCCTCATTTAAAAGTAGATCTTTCAAGTCAATTTCTTGCTGCAACTCCTACGTTTAGATAATTATGCTCTTAAAGCTACTCCTAGAATTAAATACAGAAACCACTGCTCATAGCTGATCCGATGTGCACAAGCTCCTCATATCTCCATCCCAGCTTCCGTTTAAATAGAAGCTCCATTAGTCGCCAAACGCAAACCACACCTTTTTCCAATACTTGAATCCGCATTCTCAACTAAGACGCTTATGGCTTTCGTTCATCTCCTTTGCCTAATTGTTTTGTTCTCCAGTCTCAAGTTCTCTCTTGCCAACGGTCAGTCATCTTCGACTCAATCGGAGAGCAGTGACTTACAAACCTACATTCTCCACGTAACTCCCCTTGATGGCCACGACCTTTCCGAGGTGGAAGATCTCGAGACCTGGTACCACTCATTTTCCCCCACAAACTCTACCGCCCCAGAGAATCAGCAGCGCATGCTTTAATCTTACCGGAATGTCGTGACTGGTTTCGCAGCAAAGCTGACTCCTGACGAAGTCACCGCAATGCAAGATAAGCCTGGATTTGTGGCAGCTCACTCAGAGCAAATATATTTGCCTCCAAACGACGCAAGGCCTCCGGTTCTTGGGCTTACCCCTACATCAGGGATCTTTCAATGGCTCCACTATGGGAGAGGGAATTATCATTGGCATCATGGATTCAGGAGTGACGCCTGACCACCCTTCATTCAATAGAGCTGGAATGCCGCCTCCACCGTCCAAATGGAAGGGGAGGTGCAATTTCAAGCCTTCCCAATGTAATAACAAATTGATCGGTGCCAGGACCTTCAACAACTCAGCTAAGAAAAATGGGACCACGCCACCAACGGACGATTTTGGGCACGGCACTCACACTGCCAGCACCGCGGCCGGTGCTTCTGTGCCGCATGCCAATTTGCTTGGGATGGCTGAAGGCACAGCGGTTGGCATGGCTCCACATGCTCACTTGGCAATCTACCGTGTGTGTTCTGCGTTAAATTGTTTCGAGGGTGACTTCCTTGCCGGATTTGATGTTGCCCTTGCAGACGGTGTTGACGTGCCCTCACTCTCGCTCAGCAGTTCCTCCCCTCCATTCTATATGGACAGCTTGGCCGTAGCCACTTTTGCAGCCATTCAGAGAGGGATCTTCGTGAGCTGCACCGCTGGGAACTACGGTCCTTACTCAGGCACAGTAAGGAACGTGGCTCTGTGGATGCTCACTGTCGGGGCAAGCAGCATCGATAGGAACTTTGCATCCAATGTAAAACTCAGGAACGGAGCGGAATATGAAGGTGAGGCATTATCTCAACCCTCCTTCCCTTCAATTTTATTGCCACTGGTGTATCCTGGAATTGACGGTACGGAAGGAACGAAATATTGCTTGGAGGGAGCATTCATAATCAATGAAGTTAAAGGGAAGGTCGTCGCATGTGAATTTGGGGGTGCTAACCTGTCCATGGAGGTGAAAAGAGCTGGGGATGCTGCAATGATTTTGATGAACCCAAAATTAGCCGGACAAGGAGATCAAAGCCTATATCAATTCGACCAAAACTCCTACTGCCACGATCATATTCAAAGGAACCATATACGGAACCCGACTGCTCCCACGCTCACTGTCTTCTCTTCAAGGGGCTCAAGCTCGGTTAGCCCCGAATTCTGAAGCTAGACATTATTGGCTCCCACGCTCACTGTCTTCTCTTCAAGAGGCTCAAGCTCGGTTAGCCCCGAATTCTGAAGCTAGACATTCTTGGTCCTGGTTTGGATATACTAGCAGTATGGCCATTTCCGGTTGAAAAATGATACGAAAGCGAGATATTACTTCGACATCCTTTATGGCACTTTCATGTCGTGCCCTCAACTCAGCGGCATAGCGGCTTTGATAAAGGCCGCTCATCCAGATTGGTCTCCAGCGGTGATTAAGTCTGCTATCATGACGTCAGCTAAGCAGTTGAACATCAAGCAAGACCCAATCCTCGATGAAAGACTTAAACCTACAGATGTCTTTGGCATCGGAGTAAGACATGTCAATCCTGCAAAAGCCACTGACCCTGGATTAATTTATGACATTCAAAACGACAATTACATTCCTTATCTCTGCGGTTTGGGATACAAGGACAAGCAGGTGGCCACAATTGCTCACAAACCAGTCAAAAGCTCATGTAGTATTCCTGAGGGAGAGCTGAACTACCCTTCGTTTCCGGTTACCCTTGGACCTCCGCAGACATTTAGCAGGACCGTGACTAACGTGGGCACAGGCAATTCGTCTTATGTTGTAATGGTTGTTCCCCACAAGGCGGTCAAATCACTGTGAAGCCTGCTATACCAGGCTTCTCGAAGTTGAACCGGAAAGCGATGTATTCAATCACATTCAACCGAGCAAATTCCACTGGCAAGACTGGTAGTTACTCCCAAGGATATTTGAGGTGGGATTTCGAGAAGTACTCTGTTAGGAGTCCAATTTCAGTAAAGTTCAAGTAAAAATTTCTTAGAGCAGAATAAAGAAATTAAATTGGATTGTAATTTCGTATTACCACGATTCTTTGATGAAAAAAAGCATAATCCATATGTTCTGATTCCCCTATGTCTGCGCTAAAATTGTAGTTCCTTTTTGCAAGATTGCTTCTGCCTATTAGCATTCTATAAGACAAGTATTATCTTCTTTCATTCTGGAGCTAATATGGATGAAAGTACTCGCCTAGTTTGGAGTCGACGACTTACATACGAGAGAGAGAGAGAGAGAGTTTGGACAAAAGCGTACTCTGAGAACGCATGACATGAAAATTTTATTGATGTGGGGGACTAATGAAGAGAATTCCAAATCCAATTGCACCGTGAAAAAAATTTGGCTGGCTTTTGCCATTAATTGATAATGCAGGGAATTACCCTCCGCCCATCGAAATACCCTGCCTCTTTTGAGTTCACGTCAGGCGAATGTCCTTTTTACCAACAAGATTTGAGAATCTTGATTGAAAAGGAAGAGCAACTTGGTGTTCTTTGACGTATGCTTGTTACCCTTCAAAATTGTCCAAACTCTCCAATGTGCTGTGATAAAAGAACTACTGGTCGTTTCAGTCAAGTCTCTCCAACCTAAATAATCTCTTAGCTTGGAACGTTGCGCGATTCAATACACTCTACTCCTGAAGCACAGAGAATTTCAGTTGCCTTATCTGCAAACATAATCTATCCCTTATCTGTCTATTGGAGACTTAAGTCCAGAAAGATGATGTGAAGAAGAGCCTAAGAACTGCCTAAGAACTCTGTTGTACCAGATTGGAATGGTATTTGCAATCATTATGACCGTCCCCTTGGCGGAAATCGGGTATCATCCAAGTTTCAACACTAAGAAGCCGCTGCTTCTCTTCACGGCAGTCCATTCATTGATTGGTCTCTACCGGTTCAGGAGTTGTAATGGCTTGTGAATAAGGGCGTACTTGTGGAGGGAAGGCTAAAGATCTCGGAATGCATTTATTCTGCATTCAAGATAATTAACCGTTGACAGACGATCATGATTACAGAAGTATAAAGGGTGGCGGGTCCTAACAGAATCCACCATCATGAATATTCTAAGAGATGCCTGTAAAACACCTTCATAAACCTCAAATACTGGTGAAAGTACAGATAAAAGTAGACCAATGACTGGTAATTTTCTAGCAAGAGTTCATAGCTGACAACCAAAATGAATTTTCTTTTGTAAATTTGAAAAATATCAACAAAGAATTTGGAAGCCAAACTTCCATCGGGTGATCAAAAACCTTGAAGGAAAGCTGTCAATTTTAGTCCTAGAGCTAACTTCCAACTCCAGTATATATTTTAGAATTTAGATGACTAACCAGGAAGAACTTGTGAATTTGCTTAGTTCATTGTAACACATTTCATTGGCCGCAGAAAACAAGAGTTATGATGGAACAAGTATGAAACACATATCGCTATACATCTCATCATCGTTAAATCTTCAAATTGATAAAACTAGTCTGTGGTTTGCATGCAAAAGAGGCAGGCATGACATACAGTGGAAGCACCGGAAGAGAGTATATGTAATATTTCATCTATTTTCCTTCTCAATAACTCGTATGAAAGAGAGCAAAATGAATAATCCCATCTTTGCGAAACAGGTTTAACGCCTATATTTTAACAGCAGACACTCCATTACCAAAAATGTTGTCTATAGCCACCACAAGGAATTGTAACCTCGTAGAGGAAAAAAAAGACATTTATCTCCTGAAATTTGATTCACAGTCCACATCTAGGGTTGGGTTCCTCATTGGAATGAGCAAGGCCAGATAGAGACCGTAGTTTACCAATTATAGAGTCAATACGGGTATGAGAGCCTCCAGTAGGTGCAAACATAAGATTTTTCGGTGCCTGTGCTCTATCAAAATAGAATGCACCAGAGACCAATTTCTCTTTTGGCTGTAAAGCCAACCAAATAATGGTGTCAGCACCTTCCTCTTTAGTTCTGAGCTTTCCAGAGAGCCTTGTCAAACAATAAGAAGATAAATAATCAGAGTAAGAAATAAAGCCAGTGAATAGGAGGCAGTGAACTAAGAAAGTAACTGCAAATAAAAAGATTGCCATACGATTTCGAGAAACCAGGCAAGCTCTTGGTAACACCCGGCGTCTCAGCCCAACCAGGGTGCATTGAGTAGAAGCCGATCCCTCTCTCCTTGTGTACCTCAGCCCACTTTTCTGTTAGCGCTACCTAATAGAACAGATAAAAGAGTTAACAATGACTATGAACAGCAACTTTGTGTAGATGGCGCTTCATGTGGGAAGCACAACCTTTTTTTAAATATTTTGGTAATTCACAATCATGTCTTTATTCCAAAACATTGGATTGTCCACTGTTGCATGTACAAAAGAATTAATCAAATTTAAGAATTTGTTTCGTACTTGAATCTTTCGAAACTTGTCTGCTCAAATTCTTTATTAAGATCACTATCATCTGAGTCAAATGGAACTCAAGTATAGCCTTAGCAACCCAACCAAATTTTAATTCCTAGAACATGCCTCTAACCTGAAGAAGAGGACCAGAGCAGATAGGCAAAACTCTAAGTATGGGGCTATATGTACAATAAGGCAGCTCAAAGGGAAATAGCAGTATAATTAAATATCACATTTTCCCTTGGAAGGAAGGACGCATCTGTATAGAGCATATTACAGATCTGAACAAAGTAACCTTACGATACACTTATAATGTCCTTTCAATGGTACTTTCACAAGGGAAAAATATTGCTTTTTGTCCAGTAACATGCTTTTTCTAACCAAGTATCTATACCTTTTATTTGTCTAATCAAATCCTCTATTTGTCCAAAGTCTCCCCAACACCAAATCTGACCAGATTTAGTTGACAAGGCCGTCAAACAAAGCCAATGTATGATGCGAACAAATATGCAGATGCCTACATGGACGTTTGTGGAAAAATTTACACAATGTAAACAATGTTGGAGCACGATGTCAACAAAGTTTAGCTAATGTCAACGCCCACGTAATCGTCCACATTGAAAAAATTTTATCTACATCACACTACAACGTCATTTGATGGCCAGATTAACTGGATTGGGTTGGGTTTGGTGTAAGAGGGACTTGATAGAAAATTTGTGAAAGTAGCACATGATTAGACATATTAAAATAAAAGTACGAGTAATTAAGAAGAAAAGGTGCAAAAGTATAGGAATGAAAAAAAATATTTTACTTTCACAAATTAAGCAGATTATATGTTGCTTCCATCAAGCGAAAAATAAACCAAATGTCCTTGGCTATGGCAAAACAACCCAGTGCAATACTTGCCTTGGTTTGTTTGATTAAAGAAGTATAGTTCTCATATATGTTCTTTTCACAATCATATCTCTGCAGCTTTGACACTCCGACTCATATTTTCAAGAACTACTCTAACATCCCTTTTAGTAAGTTTCTAAATTTTAGATAGTAAAAGCAAGAAAATTAGTTTTTGGATATATAGAGGAGTGATTTAAGTAGCTTATGCAAATAGCGGGGGTGTCGAAATAATTTGAGCAGTACCGGAGGGTGTCATGTATGACAATAAAGGTCTCCCAGTAACTTGATCAAAAGTAGAAGGATATCAATGTAATTTACCCATAGAAATAACACAGAATCTCATAAAATGACGAGGACCATCGCAAACCCTAATAAGGGATTTTCACAAACATAACTGGTATGTATCATGGAGGGCCACTCACATGCACATCGAGGGATGCCCAATCCTCGATTTCAACTATTTCGAGTATATTCATGAATTGGGTGGAACTCACCGGAGAATCCAAGCCACAATGAAAACGTACCAACATTCTAAAACTAGTAAGTTCATATTAGATCATTCAGTTAGGAAATAATTAGATAACATAATATTAGTTCACAAGAGAGCATAGGTGGTTCATCATTAGAAGATGTTGTATGAAGAGAAGATTTTGACATGCTGATGAGAAAACAGAGTGGGACTGTAGTGCTCAAACAGACCAATTAAGTGTTCTGAAAGAGTAATGCCCCCTAGAAAAAAAAAATTACACGAAGCAGAGAAGAATCAACTAGTGAGTAGGTGACACTGCTAACCTGAATTCTCTTATTTCGAGCATATTGCTCCACCCCATTAAAGTTGGCATCACTATACTGCAACAAAAAAAAAAAAAAACACTTCAAATTGAGGACCATAAATACGAAATTTAAATAATTTTCCATGCACTCAAAAGATGCTAACTTGCTGACCTCTAGATCAGTGGTCAAAGGACTTGTATACATTCCAGCAGAAGAAACGGTGATGACCCGAGCATCAGGTGCCGCTTTTTCAAGCAAAGGCAACATTAATTCTGTCATTGCAAAAGTTCCTAATACATTCACCGCAAAGTTCAACTCCAACCTGAACTTCCAGAAATGTAGGAAACAAAAGAAGTCAATGCTTCTAAAGGAGACCATAACACATATTCATCAACTCTGACAAAGAAAGCTTGGAAATGCACCCTTCTGGTGTGGTGATCCGCTTATGCTCAAGCAAGCCAGCATTGTTGACCTGATCATGAAATTAGATGTATCAGACTTTATCGGCAATATTGAGGAAGATATACCTATGACAACTTGCGAAATATTTAGCACAGGTTAGAATCTCCACATTTACGCATTCTCTTGAGGCTACCCCCAGAAGCACTGACCTATATATCTTGAGTAATTACACGGAATGTGTGAAATGGGAGGACTACCACACTAGGCGGGGATTATTGAATGCTCAAAGAGTCCCGGACACCCCATTGATGTGAAAATGAAAAAAGATAAGAACTTGCCAAATAATTCACATAATGCTTTCTTATTGCATATCTACTAGGCTAATTGAAAAGAATGAGCAAGGGGACAAAAAATACAGATTGAGAAACCCTAAATAATCAAGCACTAAGGATTGAAAACCAAACGGAGACTTACCAAGACATGAAGAGGCAAATCCTTTGAAGAAAATCTGGATGCAAATGACTTGATCTCGTTAACAGAGGAAAGATCACATACCTGCACACTAGATTAGTAAGGCATCAACTTGCATGTAATCAAATATCTATGTAACTGGCGATCTACTCGATCATCTAGAAGCATGACTGCTAAAGACCTACCACAGGCAAACACCAAAAATCCTCCCATAAGAATATCTTGAGACAAACAAATACTAATAAATGGAAACTACTGCATACCTCCAAATGCACATTCGGGTTTCCCGTAGTAGATTTTATCGAAGAGATGGCAGCTTCTCCTCTCTCTTTGTTACGGCAAATCATATAAACATTAGCCCCACTGAAAGAAACAATTGGACTCAAGATTATTTGCTAATTTAAGATCAAAATGAGAAGTTCCCTCAGAGACTGTTAAACAAGCATTCACATGTGAGAAAGCAAAGTAAGCATTTGAATAACATAGTTGAAAACAAAATACCGTGCAGCAAGACCCTCTGCAGTTGCATAACCAAGTCCAGAATTAGCTCCTGTAACTATGCAATTCTTCCCTTCTATTCGAGCCTCCATCTCTTCTGACTTGAACTTCTTCGCATGTTCGCTGAAGAGCAAGTTAATCAACGAGATAAGAGAAATCTCACCAAAAAGGCGAAAATCAAATGAAAATGTCGATATGGAGATTCGACTACAGAAGGAACTGCACACATTCTAGCCGGTTGTGTGTGTGTGCTTGTGCACATGCATGCAGGTACTTATGTCTATGCATGTTCACACTCGCGCGCGCGCGCACAGATGCATTAACTTGTACGAGTAAAGCACACACAAGCACACCCCGCACATACACAGAAGACCTGGCCGCCCAGAGCTCGACCCCGATTTCAAGTTGCCAATCACCATCTTCAGTGCCGGGGACATACAAGTGAACCATGACTCGAAAACTACCACAACACCTAGGCACAGGGGCGGACTCACGAGTATGTCGGGCGCAAATTGCGTTTACTGAATTCTATATTCCGCGACAGTTCCCACAAAATTTCTCTATCTCGCCCCAGTACAAAGATTTAACAAACGAAATTGCATAACCTATCACTCCCACATCCCCAAAACGATGAAACGGATAAAGCCCAGAAGACCAAATCAAAGCACGAAATGGGCGTGATCCTACTCACAGGAAGCCGGGCTTGGTGAATTTGAGGTACCCATATACCCCGAAAGCCGTCGATCTCCATGCCTGCCCGCGCAAAAAGACAACGAGAAATAAGACAAAAAAAGTTCACGTCTGTGATAAATTGCACGAACGCATCAGTTTCGAGAGGAAGAAGAAGAGGGTGGTGACGGAAGTACCTTGAGGAGGAACATGGCGAGGGAAGCGAGAGAAATGTTGAGTCGAATTTGCAGTGTTCCCATGAACCTGGGACGTTGTCTCCATTGACGCCGCGCCGCCCTCGAAAGTTGAGTTCGACAAAAGCGACTCGCCGTGCGCCACGTAGGAGACAATCCCACCGCTCCCTTGTCTTGCCTGGACGAGCGAAATTCATCGAATGCTAAATCAGATAAGAGGAGCGATGCGATAATGGAAGAGACAAAAGTCCCCCTCATTTTCCTTTTCTGGAATTTACATTTTATGCGAATTTTAGTTCTTTTTTTCTATATTTGTACTCGAACGGTTCCTCCTTTTATTCCCATTTAAATTGATCGTAATTTATAATGACCGACCGTAAAATAGGAATCATTTAGGTGACACGCAATATAAATCTAGCAACTTTATTATGTTCATTTCGAAAAAAAAAAAATGGAACAATATTTAGACACACGAAATCAAGCTATGAGCAATGCAACTCATCCATATACGCTCGATTTGAGGAATTTATCAATCCAATCACCTGCCTACCTACAAGCACTTCTTGTATAGGTATGATATTTACCAACAAAAGCAGCATTTAAAGATAGAATTTTCTTTTTTTTAAGACATTTTCGTAATATGGTTCTTTTCTAGCAAGAGTCTACTCGAGAGTCATAATAATATAAGTTAGAGAATTCCTGTCATTGTATATATTATCTACTATCTACAATTGAGCATAGCTTTTTTATTTAGAGAGAATATCCCACATTAAACATTCATATAAAGCAATATATTAGTTTTGCTAAAAATGTTATCACAAGAAAACTCTCGATGGTCCAGCTACCATAAACCTATTTCCCAGGACATTAGTTCAAGTTTGCAACATGACTACTGCGCTCATTACTCAGTTCAAATTTTATCGAAACTAGGAAAAAACATTAATTTGTGTCCAAGTAAAATTAAGAGACTCGGAAATTTTCTGGTCTAGCTTATGCACATATGTATGTTATTCAAACCAAAGGTTCCCAATGGGCCCTTTTTTGGGTCGATTGCGTGATCATGTGGAGGTAAATTTATTTGGGTTGTGTCTATAAATAATTGATGTTTGGCTTGCAAATTTCGCCTAGAAAGCCCTACCATACCTCAATTTTGTAAGATCCACTAGACAGGAGACGACTCCAAGGCTTGCAGTGAGCGGATGGCGGCAGGAGACGACTCCAAGGCTTTTGATGGGCGTGTTGGCATCGGCGTCGGAAGCCGGTGGCGACGGCCGTCATGCTTTAATTTTGGGTTTGGGGTTATCATTGGCATATTACCATCACCGATTAAAGAATTTCCGATCATGACGGGTGGGAAAAAAAGAAAGAAAGGAAAATTATGCGATTCCAATTCGTGTATTTGCATAATTTTTCCGGGGACATGTTCTGGTTCCTCAATGGATAAGCAGGTGACCTTGGTACATATTTCCGCGCAAACTGCGAGGAAACAATTCTGCCGTCGTTCTGTTTCCGAAGTAGGATTTTTTCCCCCATTGTGGAAAAGTTAGTAAGTGTTAAAAAAATGTCGGTAAAAAAAAAATTACCGGCCACCTGTTTTTCTAATAACTAGTGGGTAACTTATCGATAATTTTATAAAATTAATAAACCTTATTAAGCGGAAAAGGGTTCGAATTCCCATATTTTCAGAAGTTTGAATTGGGGACGACTTAATTTTAGAAATGGATTTCGATTTTCACACCGTGCACAAGGCAAGACAAAAGTTGGAATGCTAGAGTAGAAGTAAAATAGGACATAAAGTGAGACCAACAAAAAAAAATGGTTATTACTTACTAGGATTAGAGTCTGCTTGGAATTTACTTTTTAAAAATTTTGTAGTGTTCCCATGTTCGATTTTTTCAACATAAAATGCTTGAATCCTTTGAACTTCATACGGCATTGACATGTATATCTGCAAATGATTTTCTCATAATTTTTTGTGATTTAAATGATATCTTGAATTTTAGTGGGAAAGTTAGAAAATTTACTTTTAACTTTATAGAAGCCATGGACCTACGTAGGTCCTCAAAAGGCTAAAGGGAAAAATCCAGGAGGGAGCCACTTACCCCACTACGAGGAGAGTCCTCTATATTTCCTGACTTTGAGGAAGAAAAATATACAATGTCAACTTGGGGTACTGTGGATGGGCTCCTTGCCGTCATAAAATAATTTGAGGATCATTGCAGCCCACCAGCAACATGTCTGCTAGACAGACAGAGGTAATCCCAACAAGTGGAAACGCCCTTAGAAGGTAAGAGGGGAACGGGTTAACATGTAACATTAACATGTTCTCCAATGAAGCCAATTGAACCCCGGTTACATGTTACGTGCCACTTGCCACCTACATATATTTCAATTTTCAAGATTGATGCTATCCAATATGCAAATCTTAACTCATTTTAAATGTACATTTTATACTACAACATCACATATATAACTCAAAATTTTCTTGGATGGTGGGACATAATCATAATTCCCCACGAACAGACCTTGTATCCAAACTTAATTTCTCTAGAAAGTTAATTCCTAAAATTATTTCTCAAACTGGGCTCTCACTATGGATGATCCTTAATATCGCCTAGTCACCCTCTTCATACTAGTCAGTTTTCCTACTCTCATAAGATTATTCAAGTAATTTCTATCGTTTTGCACAGTAATAATGTTTTAGAACTAATATATCATAACTAATTTCTATCGTTTTGCACGATAGTAATGTTTTAGTTTTCAATTTTGATGTTTTAACACGAGTCAAATGTTTCATTTTAATGATGACCGAGGCAGGGCCCGGTCTCTTCACTAGTATACTATAATATAATATAAATACGTGACGCTCTCTGTGAACTTCAAATAAGAAAGTTCGCCTAGGAACACATGGACGCCACAAATCGACTTCGGAGAATCTTCTTTTCCAATGCAAGAATTTCCGGCGACTTGAACTGAGCACTTACCATAACCGGAACTGGGATAGGTCGGGATATTCATACAAAGTTTCGCTCGCCATGTCTCGCTGTGTAATTGTGCGGGGTAAGGGAGGTTCCACCGGATAAATGAGCATGACTTACTCAACGTGAAAGTCCCCATCTTAAGCGAGTTTACGTGCCTAGTACCAGGCTATGATCAGCAACATGGATATGACAAGTAGTCGATTAGGAGGATTGTTACGTCGCTACAGCATCTACGGGTAAAGCATCGTATCCAATAATTGCAATTGCCGGAAGATCGGGTTACTCCCTCCAAAGCTCCATTGGTACCTCAACTAGTCTAGCAACCGATTGCCATCCTTCGATTAGTGGTTCTCTATGAACTTTAGATCTAAGTTTGATATATGGCTCTATCGACAAAGGGTCGCATGCCCCTCCCATGTCTACATGTGGCACTTCATACCCTTTCTTATTCCGATCTTTGCCTTATCTAATTACCTTCATTTCACTCTAATTTGCCTATTAAGCTGAAGTTTCTAATTGCTTCATTAAGTTTAAGCAAAATCAAAATGTACTTTTTTCTTCCTGGATAAAATTTAAATTATTAATAAAATTTCAACAAGATGTGAAAGAATTATGTGTGAACATTTGCATTTTGCGAAAGTTTCCAAGTATTTCAGCTTTTAAAAGGGTTAAGGTGCGTGAACCGCATGATTTCAATTAAGGAAAAAGTGAAAACCGCTTACACGCATCGTTTAGTATACTTGTCTTTTGCAATTATAGCAGTTTCCATAATCCGACATCTTTTATGAGCGGCATATATCTATGGAATTTAAGTGAAGTGGCGCCGTCGAAGTGAGTTTTTTAATTAATCAAAATCCAAAGTCACGTTGAAGTGACTCTCTAAGTTGTTACTATTAAGTACTCATGAAGTCTGATCGTCTCTATCTTGCCAGATTCCACTAATCCTTACATCTCAGAAGTTTTAAGAGAACATAACCATATGTGATAATACTCTTATGTGCATTAATTTTTTATTAATTAGATTTGTTGTTCATAGCTTTTATACAAAAGGAATTTTCCCAGGGTTATTCCCGTTATGGAGATTAAATTTGACTAGAGAATATTTTTAGTTGGCAACTTTAATTAGTAAACTTAATAAATGTAACTTTGAAATGATTTAGTATTATTTTTACTTTGTTTTGCGAGTATGTTAACTTAACCCACTCATATAGTTACATGTGAATCAGCTAAAATTGTAAGGTCGAGCCAAAGGTAGGTGAAGCATCAATTTTGATGGATCAAAGACTGCACATTTTAATTATCCAAACATGCAAGATGTAGGTCGTAAGAAGTGAAAAAAATTGCAAAGAAAGGCATTGCATAGGCATCATTTACTTCTATAAAAGAGAGAGAAAGATTAACAGCAATATATAAAGTTTCAGCGATTGCTCTTGCAACGATTAACATAACTTAATAAAACTTAACCACTATGATTGGTTCAAATTACTTGAAAAAACATTTTAGTTCCTCAATGCCATCGAAAGGTTGGAAAAGAGCCGCAATCTCATCAACATGTCACGTCAAAACTTAGGACGGAGGATGGAGGGTTGTTATATATCAATCATACACCACGAGACACGAAGAAGTTATAGTCATGGTGTTGAAACTTGTGCTCCTTCAACCAAAACCAAGCAGCACGCTGGTACGAGAACATCATCTCACGATCCGGTGTCCTTGGATTGACCCAGAATGCTCCGTGCATCTTGTAAGTGCTCATCGCGAACGGAGGAATTCTGATGTTGCACGTCTTCGAGTCACCACTTTTTAGAGCTTTAGATTCGACTTTCGGCGGGACGATGCATTCAGGTATTTGATTCTCTTTTGGTATGACATTTTCCAAACCTATCCATCATAAAAAAATTGTCAATCACATTCCTCCAACAGAGCTTGTAAGAATACTCCAGAAATACTGTAGAAATACTATATCTGGAATGGACATGAACTTTTAATTAATATTTAAACCACAGTATTTATATATGGACACAAAGATGAACTTGTAATCTTTCAAAAAGAGTACAATGAGATTACGTACATTTAACTATGGTAAAGACAATTGGTTCACAGACTTCTCTGGACAAATGCTAGATACATTGGATCCAAATCATACTAATCGGGTGATATGGCAAGTTTCAGTGGAATGATGTTTGAAGTGAGCCCCATATATTGATTGATAAGCTTGTTCAAGCACAAAACATCGAATTGTCACGTCGCCTGACGAAACGATTCTAGTCCAATTTATTAGGTAGCTTTGCTCATATCTTTTAAGTCAGGGCAACTCAAAAGCAAGACGTTTGAGAGAACAAAGAAGCACTACAGATTTTGTCATGCAACACAGAAAAATTGCGATTCCATAGGAAGGCGATGAGACTAATTATGAATATAAGAATGTGTAAGAGATAGCGAGAGCGAGAGCAAGAGAGACACGAACCCTGAGTAGACCATGACAACATGTGATAAGTAAGGAAAGATGCAGATAACTCCTTTTGGTTTCTCATCACCGGTATCTGGATAATCGGGTACCTAAAAACATTAGAGGACCATACAATACCTCGATCAGCATTACATTTCATTAAAGCAACACAAGGATCAGCATTACATTTCATTAAAGCAACACAAGGACAACGACAACAAAAGAAGAGTTCAATCACAAGAATCGATCAGTTTATTTACCAATTCTTGTTCTCATCTCGTCACTAAATGGCTAGTTGCTAATTAGTAACTCTTGCAAGTTAAGAGATGGAAAAGCAATACGTACCAAGCGACGGCCACCCAACTATATGGAGTGAGGTCCGTGCTCTCGAAAGTTGTCAAGCCAGGATAATTCTTCACCAGCTCTTTAATCTAATTGAATAAATTTCCACCATTTAGAAGAATCATATCGAAATTCTGACTAAATTAGATTCCTCGTCATATCTTGGCAAACAAGAACATGTGCTCATGAATTTTCAGCATATCCAAAGGTTTACTACCTTTTTAGCGAGGGGGACTCTAGCATATGGATTCAACACCTCATTGTATTGAAAATATAATTCCCCATGATGGTACTCCAGCGTTTCCTCTGACTCTGACCCTTCTTGCATCCCAAAATCATAGTCTGAAAATTCCCAACAAAAGATAAAAAGAACTTCTTTAAAATCAACCAACAAAAAAATAAATTAAATTAAAATGAAAACCCATCAGCAAGAAGGTAAATAGGATTTTTGCCTTGAAACAGGTTTTTGCCGGGGGAGTCGGTGCTCAGAACTTCTGAGGATCCGCTCCTGTTGCTTCCATCACTCATGGCGTCGTTCTCGGACTCCATTGAAGAGCCCTCCCCAGAAAACCTTCATGGATCAAGGCATTTGACATGAATTTAATCCGCATTAAAGGATTGTATTTGCAATCGACCTCGAAAAATCTTAATATAATTCTGAAAAGCAACTGACTTAGATCTATCTAAGTACTTAATGTTTAATCTACTTTGGTGAATTTGACAGAAGGGTCGCATTCGAAAAGAGGTTTAGCAGAAAATGCAGTATCGCTAGAGACCTGAGAGTGGTCGGAAACTTCTGGTACGTGAATAATTGCATGGCCGATAAGGAAGGGAAATAGTATTGCATCACCGATTCGCCGCAAGGCAGCACTATCGGAACGCCGGCGCCGTATGCGCTCCACTCCTCGTAAGCTTTCCAAAAATCAACGAGGCAAAACGAGTCCACCAGTTCTTTCTCATTGGATTCGCTCGTGTCTTCCCCATGGCTCGGCTGTGGAGAAAGGATTTACATATTTAGGATTAGTTTTTCTAGTTTTCTAGTCACGTCCGCCACAACCTAAAGACATGTAGGGTCTCGTCATGTTCGTGTTGCGATCTTAGGAAATTCATGCACAAAAAAAAAATGCAACTAGATTTTGCACAACATAATCTCTCATTTTGGAGTTGTGAATCGAAACATCTCTCAATTTCACTAAAACAAGTGAAAGAGAACAATCGAAGCACAATCTTAATGCCCACCAAATTCATGCCAAGATCATAGTGAATAACACAAACAAGTAAATCGAATCAACTAAAATTAGTGGAGAACTATTCTGGATATAAATCTTCCAAAATCACCTAGAGAAAAGGAACCTTGGCTTCAAGATCATGAAATTGTGGCTAGGAATCGTTCGACCGGGATACTACTTCCAAAATAGAAGAGGACATCTCAACTTGACCAAATATGGACGATCGGGGACCGGATTCGGTTTTCTAGCCCTTTCATTCAAAATTGATTTGTACCATTGTGGCCCCAATTTCATTCTATTATTATCTCTATGGTCAATGCCAGACTTTGTAATAAATGGAGATTGTGTTGGAAAAAGTACCAAAAGAAGCTTAAATCTATTACACTCAGTCATAAATCTTTCAATTGTATTATCTCAATTGAGTCATAATTTTTTAACAATTTGCCAATATAGTTTGTCATGTTAATTTAATAAAAAGTTATAGATATCGACAATCTTACGTATCATTCAAGACCGACATTAACAATATTAATAATTTTTTTTTAAAATGAATTATTTATTCTTCTTTTCTTTTCTTTTTTCTAGTCTTTTTTTTCTTTGTTGCTACCAAGGACCCAGTAATCCTTGCTGACCACTGGGCAATGGCCTGCAAGCCCTCGTTAGTGCGAGGGTCACAACCCATAGCTAGATCTAGTAAGGGTTGGCCTAGCTTGTGGCCAACAAGGGTGGCCCTCACTAGATCAAGCAAGGGCAACCCTTGCCAAGATGAGGCCGCCGACCCTCACTTATGACCATCAAGGGCCTTGCCTAGGTAGGGGGAGGGTATCCTCACCCAAGCAAGACTAGCCCTCTTTAGGATGGCCAACTAAAAGGAAAGAAAAAAAAGGGAAAAAAAGATCAAATTTTTTTAAAAAAATTGTCCACATCAATTGTTGGAGCTGATTGCATCATGAGTTTTTTCTGGTCAAAATGACTATATTGGCAAATTATCAAAATATTTATGATCAAATTGGCACAAGTACAATGAGTTTAATTTTTTTTTTGTACTTTTCCCTTGGGGTTTGATTTTGAAAAGGCCATCCT
This sequence comes from Corymbia calophylla, assembly GCA_014182845.1. Classification (NCBI taxonomy): domain Eukaryota; kingdom Viridiplantae; phylum Streptophyta; class Magnoliopsida; order Myrtales; family Myrtaceae; genus Corymbia; species Corymbia calophylla. Next base: position 34,826,586 of record CM024698.1, read on the forward strand.
ACCTCAATGTAGGAGACGAGCAATAATCAACTCAAATTAATCATCAACGGCAAGGCCAAATTTCTCAATTAATTAAAGTTGAGTATATGAGAACATGATTATTTCAAAATATACAACAAGACATCCTTCCATCGATCTATCTACATAGGAGAAACACCCAAAACATCACTGTCTGAAAAAAAAACCAAAAAAACGTGAAATTCAACAGAGAAAAGAACAGCAAAGAAAATGGGGAGAGACAGAGACAGTGACAGATACAGAGACGGAGATTTACCCTAGGGACCTCCTTGACTGGAACAGTGGGTATCACTGAGTAAGGAAGACACTCCATGTTTGTCCGATCCTTCAAATCTGGAACCAGTCTCAAGTCCCAGCCCGTTGGTGCCATTGGTATCAATCTCAATCTCTCTCTACCCTCTCTCTCTCTCTCTCTCTCTCTCTCTCTCTCCTGTGTCAGTGCATCATGGACTGATATAGGAGGCTGTATAAGAGAAGCTGCCCTCCTTTTCAATCCTTTCAAAACGCTTCCTGGCGTCTGCAACCAGCAATGACATGTGTGAACGATTGTGGAGTGCCAAACGTCAGTGAGGGCTTTTAGTCAATGCCCTTGAAACCCATTCAAGATTATTTTCCATTTTTATAACTCAATATCCCGACTCATTTATTGATTTTTCTTAAATACTTGGATGATGGCTTCTCTTTCTCGCATCTCCCCTAATATGGTAAAAAATTCATAACAAAAAATAAGCAAGTCCACCAGCCCAGCACTCAATAGGATCCCCCCTCTCTCCTAGTCTCATTAATTTGCTTTCCAAAATCTGCTAGATAACAGTCCCGATATGAAGATGGGGGTGATCTCAGTATCATGTCAAATACATCGACCATTATCTCAGCATCATGTCAAATAATAATGGTCAATTGGTCATGTTACGAGTGTTCACGGGCATTTGTTAAATGTGTCTAATTTCTATTATATAGAAAGAAAATCTGAACATAGATTTCGATCTCGAACTTTTACATGAAATTTAGGCATGTACTTGGAATCTCTTAAGATGCAATTTTTTTTTTTTACTATACAATGAAATTATATCGCGATTTAAATCAACTGAAGTAATTACCATGTGAGCTTTGAATCTCTTATGCTTTCTTAAATTTGATCTCGTTTTATAATAACTAGAATTATCTTTCCATGCCAGATAAAATCTTGAAAATACCGAATCCTTTCGATTCTTTATCTAAAAATTTTTTTGCTATCAATCTTATTTCCATACGTAGTTCGTGGACGCTATTCTTAATACTTAATAAGAAACTTTGAATTTAAATATCATGAATATGCACATCACGGGGAAAAATTGGTGCATCGGAAATTGTTATATTTCCTTATTTTAATCCGTCAAGTAATAAGTACCCTAAAGGCCGTTTTAATAAAATCAATAATGAATTCGTAAGAGTAGATTTTGGATTTGTAATTGTTGCTTATTACCCTTGTGTTTAAGAGATTGTAGCATGCTTCATGAATTAGTACTCCTTTTGGGGAATAAAATCAGATGACACTAACACCTAGCAGTCGCACATATGGCCCGTGGATGGATGGTGGACATGTAAAGAGAGAATGTCATCATAGTGTTTAAAAAAGCAAAGGCCGTGGAATCAAATGATTACGCCTTCATTATATGGTAATCTTTAGGATATAATAAACAAGACTTAGAATAAAATATTTTTCTGATTTTTGTTTTAGAAAAAGAGTTGCTTTCCATCTAAGACTTTGATGGCGGGATAAAAAGAAGTTTTAGAAAATCTTGAAAAGATTACATACTCTAACAAGTTTTTTTCCTTCCTTAAGACAAAATTAAATTGTGCGAGCTATGAGATTTGACAAAAAAAGAGAGTAGAAAACATTTATACGAGTGATACTTTTATCTTCGCAAGTATCCGTCATTTAACTTATTTTAATATTTTTTATCTTTATTAAGGCACAAAAACAATTTTATCCGGCCAAATAGAATTTTGCATTGGTCAAAGTTTGATGAGATGCGGCTCCGCTATATAGGGCTTATATAGCGGAGAGATGTTCTTGCTACTAGTCATCGTTATCACATGATCTGACATGATAATTGATCTTTTGAAAATTTAAATTTGATCGGTTACAATATAGGGGGTTAAGTTAATTCTCTAGGTCCTATTTGATAACTCAGTTAAGTGCTAAAAACAAAAATATCCAGAAGTTAGCAAAACAAATCACGTTTAATAATCATAAGTAGTTTCAACTTGAAACATTCAATTGAATTACAAAATCACTTAGATTAGTTTAAGTAAAGAAGAGATCACTTCAATCATTTTGCTGAGTATTTGTTTAAAACCTACTAATGATGTTCAAAGTTTTAAACATGGCAGGAAATCTAAAATCATTAGGTACTTAATATTCAACCATTACCAAACACCTTTCCACTTCAATTTCTCTATCTACACTTAAAACGCTGGTACTTATTTTTCAGTCCTATCCAAGGTGTTCCGTGGCGTTGTGCATACGCTTTCTAAAGTGGCGCTTTCGGTGCTTAGAACAAAGCTTGCGCGTTGTCCGCGAGCGGGGATGCTGCACTGCAATGCCCTTGAAAGCAAAGACCAAGAGAAAGGACTAGAGGACATTCTACCTACCAGCCGAGATGTAACAGACGCTGGTTCATCAATCGAACACGTCTCAATCATCACGCGGTCGTTGGTCCCCTACGATGAGAGCGACATTGCCTTTTCTTACAGAGAGAAAGAGAAGTGGACATAAAGGCGAGCTTTTTGTCTGGCAGTTGAAGGTTCAGGCCTGAATTCATATAACAGTGAACCCCAGAAATTGCCAAGAGGTCTCTTTTGGGAAAAGTTGGAATGGTAGAGAACAAGATGTCTCAGATATCAGCGGAAACAGACCAGCAAAAGCCATTACTATTATATTTCAAGTCACACCAAATACATCATCACCCACGAAAAACTCGACATTTTTCTGCCGGCAATCTATATTGATTCTATAAGTAGGAAATCGACTGTACATTTCTAACATCAACCTATATGCAAGACACGGGTGTAGTATCAAATCATCGTATGGCAATATGGCAGCCTTATTCGGTTGAGCTTCTTTTGTGTCTGCCTTTATTTATTCACTGCAAACACGGCTTGAGCCCAAGAGAGCAGGCTTTCTCAGCCAGTATTGCTGAAATCTTTGCCTTGCGTATTCCTTGTAATCAAAGTCGATATCGTTCACATGGCTCTGCAAGTGAACAGAGACTCAGCACTTCACATGAATTGTCACGCATGAAATCTTGACGAATTAAGATGCCTCTAGAGAAAAGAAAAGGGTATAGCGAACTGCAAACATACCGAGATTATGCCCCACAAAGCCCAAAGGAGATGGTTTGAAAGAGTGTACTTCTCTACATCATCGACGAGCTGGTTTATTTCAGTATCGTTAGGTTGGTCCCCTGCATAAAGCGCAAAACATACCTGTGACATGATTGAAAATGAAGGCAATTTGGTCTAATGTTAATGTACTACTACTGGCGCACCCATTAGCCACCCAGCTCTCTCATCTTAAAGTGTAGCTTAATGAAGCATGGTGATAGGAAGAGATTTGACTTAATTCATCTAGGTGTTCAGAGAAAGCTTTGCACTAGATATTGATAAGTGGTCCATTATTGTTCCACAGAGTAAACTGGTACAATATGAAACCTTTTTAGTTCTCAGGCCTTGACACATATCAAAGAAAAATAATAATTTACTTCAGAGTTAGAATATGAGGTGGCCCAAAGAGTATTGGTAGATTCGACAGGTATGAGCAATGGATAAGCAAATGCAGATCAAAGACCAACCAGGCGCAAATCATGCTCTAGATAGATGAGTAGCAAGAAAACAGGTACTAACCTCCCAAGCTAAGGTAATTGCGCACAAATCTCTTGCGCTCCTCTAAGCCTGTTGACAAAGTCATGCATAAATAGAGAAGTTTAGTCCTCGAAACAAAGCCGTGCAGGCTATTTTTATGACACACGGATGGACGAATAAAGTACAACACAGTGATGCAGATGCACAGAACCATCCTATTACCAGGGTGTAATATTCAGCGGTTTAGAAACAGAAAGAGACAATCACCTGGATAAGCACCATAATCCAAAATATGAGGTGTTTCGGTATGATAATTTGCCGCCATCTCGCAGAAGTGATTCGCTATATCATATGCAATGGGGTTGTAACTCGCATACTCATAATCCTGTAAATAGAAATAGATAATGTTTTAATCATTGTTGTTTATTAGATGCAAATCAACTGCAGGAATGTTAAGTCATCCATTGTTCCCCTCAAATAGCAACACAGAGACGAGTACTACTGGAACCTCGAGTGAGAGAAGAGAACAGAGGATCCTGTTCTATCGACTATTACGACATGTCAGCCTTACAACCAGAACAACGTTTTCGCTAGGCATTATGTATGCAGATTCGACCCATTTGAGCAGAAGAATTAATCACTGCACAGAGACGGGTGATCATCACAAAATCTTACACAGAAAAACTGAAACAGGGCAGGAAAAACTTACAATAAAGGTGATCAATCTAGTCTCTTCATCCATCATTATGTTTCCATATTGCAGATCATTGTGGCAGAAGGCAATGGCTTGGTCATCCCGCGTCAACTCCTTCTCAAGCACACAAATTTCCTCCTCCAGAGCATCTAAACGAAATTCTTTTGCGTCCTTAAAGGTGCACAAAGATTTTGCTTCTTTGAGCCAATTTCTGGGAACCGGAAAAAAAGAGGCATAAGTATGTTGCTTTTTCATTTAAAAGTCTACTAGTGTCAAAGCCTATCAAGATAGTCACCTCATTCTGTCCCAAAGGAGAACATTCTTCGGACCAGGCATCTCGAGATTGTGGAACTCTCTCAGTTTACTTGCTATGAGAGCAGAAACATCTGGATCACGGAGGTCAGGAGCTGAGAGTGTCTGAAAGACATCGATGTATTCATTAGAAACATTTGAAAAACCGTTCATTCATGTCTCACACTAAGAATTTGTTGATAATTGTTCAAGTGTTCTAAGAAATTGAGAGAGCATAAAGACAGATTTCAGTTATCTTTACTCATTAGAGACAGCAAGTCCCCTAAATTCATAGAGGCTGAGAGTCTAGACCAGAAACAATGGATCTTGAATAACTTTATAAGTTACTCAAGATCCTTGACCAAAAAAAAAAGTTGCTCAAGATCTGAATCATGCCTATAATTCATGTTGGCCACTTGTTTCCGCAAGTATTACAAAAACTAAAAGAGAAAATAAAATGAAAATTTCCCATCAATTAACAGTACTTGTGAAAAAGTCTCTCTGCTGGGTTGGTTGTAACATAACAATTCAACAATCAGTAATTTATCCAGAGAAAGGTGCTTCTAAAGATCTTAACATGGGAGAAAACAGCCATACCCTGGCATGAATGAACTCCTCCACCCTCCCCTCCGAAAACCGGCCGAGCAAGCGAGGCCCCTGCCCATGCTTCGACATGCACTCGAACGTCTGCACCTCATCGTCCCGGTTGAAGAAGAGCTCGACTCCATCACCGTAAATCCGAACCAAAACCTTCCTCAAGAGATCGCGTTTATCGTTCACTGGCCAATTTATCTGGTAAACCTCGTTAGTCATGGCACCCTTGAGAGGGACCACCTGAATTGAGTCCATGTCATCGATCACATCCCCCAACTCGGACGCCACCGATCGGAGCACTTTCTTCAGCTCCTCCGGCAGGCAACCTTGGAGGAACCCGTTGGTCTTCACCGTCATCCTGTATCTCAGACTACAATCCGCACGAGATCTCACCTGCAAGCAGAGCAATGAAGGCTTGATGCGAGTTCTCAAGCATACATTCACATATATATAAAGAAAGAAACCCGAACGGGCTCAGGAGAATCAGTGCAATTGCAAGTACAAATTCGTCTCACCAAATTGGTTTAAAGAATTCGTCAAAGCATCCATGCGGGGGACCCAATTCGAAAGAAAGATTAAAGAATCAAAAGTCCCAGAAGGAAGTTTCAAACAATCCATATCAAAAATAAAGTAAAGGGAAGAAAGAATCCATTGACTAAGCAAGAAGAACCAGAGAGACCACCTGGTGCGAAACGAAAGTTGGCACCCTGTACCCGAAGATATAACAATTCAAGCGACCCACGTAACTCTCGGCAAAAGAAAGCAGAGGAGGAGGAGGAGAATCAAAAAGACCCACAAGAATTCTTCCAACCAACGAACGATCCTCGACTAAAGAGCCCAAAAGCGATCCGACCTCGCTCGAGAACCACACAGAGTGACCAACCAAAGAAGAAGAAGAAGAAGAAGAAGAAGAAGAAAAGAGGTCTTAACCCAGAATGAGATTCCACCACCAACACCTCCCGAAGAACAGTAAGCGAAATAATTACGCCTCGCGATTATTGCTATCTTGAGGACACATATAAATAATCAAGAACCCCTCCCAAGAATCCACCACTGGCGAGAAAGCGCAATAAATTCCAGGACTCGCCTTTTTCCCCCAATTTCTTTAAAAAAAAAGAAAAAGATGAAATTTTTAATTCGGAAGAAAAACAGAGCAAAAAGCAAAAAAATCCCCCCGCCCCCCCCCGCGTAAGCCAACTAGATTTTTTGGGCGCTGCGGTCCTGCCCCTCCACCTCGAAACGCGCCAATGCTGGTGGGGTGGCACCCAACCGGAGCCCGACACGCGTCGTCGTGGAAAACCCGCAAAGGTGAATCTCGCCAGAGATTCCGTGCGGGCGCCGCCGAGAAAGGACGTTTTAACGGATTGCGGATGACGACGATGAAAAAACAGAAGAAGGAACAACTTTTTACCCGATCGGTGATGCGGCCGAGAGCCCCCTTGGAAAACCCAATCACGAAGCGGGCGAGGGATCCGAAGTCAACGGGGCCTCTCCCCGTCGGCATGACGGGGGAAGGAAGGAACCAAGCGAGGGAACTCCGCGTGCGCTCTTCCGGTTGGTTGCCGGGAGGGCTCCGGTGCCGACGTCAGCAGGGTGGAAATTTCCGGACGGAGGATGGCGACCGTCGACTTGTCGTGGCGCGGCGGTGGACCCGGCGGAGAACACGTCACGGAATCTCAGCTGATTTTTTTTTTATCGAATTTTGCTGACGTCGGAGGAGGAAGGGGGGTTTGACAAGTCCAAGCTTCGCTGCGCGCACCAGTGAACGGTTCAAACGTGGAAGAAGTCGGGCACGGGGAGAGAGGTCCGTCACCTCCGCACTTTCGAGAGCGTTGAAATCCCGCGTGCGCGTCTCGGGACGACCGCCGTTCAACGTTGTCGGCCGGTGACGGTCGGTGTAAGAGATCGACCCAGGACCGCCTCGGCGCGTGAGGGAGAAAGCTTACAAGCGAAGGCACGAGGGGAACGTGGCGATCTCAGAGAGCGAGTCTAGCTGGAACGGGAATAAAAATTTTCTGGATCTCGCCGGTGGAATATGTACGGCGCGGCACGTTCGTAGATTTGAAGGGGGAATCTTGTACCCCTGTTCTTGTCTGAATTCCTACTTTTCAACTTCCGTTCCCAAGTTCATTAGTCTCTCTTTTGAAAGAGGCAAGGATGGATTTTCTTCTTGACTTCTTCGTCGATCTCCTTCCATATCCACCCTCTTCCCGAGTTGGAAAGAAAAGGAGAAGACCCACGTCTTCCTCTTCCTCTTCCCTCCAAAGATTGGATAAGATCCTCCTCCCCAAGCCTGGAAGCTGACTGTTGAGGGGTCATTATTGTGGAGAGAAATTCTTGCATTAGTATATGAGAAATCGAGATTCGATGATGTGACGCGGGATCTTGGGATGAGCCAATAGAAGTGCACTCCATCAACTTGATTTCGTCGGAGCCAAGAGGATGAAAAAAAAAATGAATTGAATTTTGGAACGAGCATGGCGAAAGAAAACGATGTTGGAATTCCTTTCAGGAGATATTGAATTGGTGCCGAGCTAATTATACAGTGAAGTTGTTGAGAGTGTGTATTTTATAAATTAAACAGGCCGGCCATAGTAGTCCACTCTAGGTTCCAATTTGCGACTATATGTTCTTTTCAGTTTGTTGCTAGCTCAATTTGACAACAGTCTACGGTATTCCTGTATAAATTAAACAGCCGGCCATGATATTCTACTCCAAGCTTCAATTTGCAAATATGTGTTCTTAGTTTGTTGCTAGCTCAACTTGACAACAGTCTACAGTACTATTAAGTGGCCTTCTCATCCGATGGAGGCAATTCAATCCAATGAGGGTGGGAATCGAACTCCAAAGTTGGCTCACGCGAGAGGGGTGCTCGCATCCGATTGAGAAATATATATTCAAGATTTACTTGAATCGCCTAAAACAACATATATTGGACAAACACAAGTCTTTGAAATTTCATGACAATTTAATGCTCACATCAACATTTTAACGAAAGGACCAGCTCGAACAAAAACAAGAAAAGATTTAAAAAAAATGAAAATTTATGGACCAGATTAAATAATCTACAATAATTCGGAGACCTCAGATGTTTATATACCAAAACTAAAGTCAAATTCACATAAATTTACACAACCCAAGCTAGGTCTATTGCAAGTCCTCCATCTATTGATGCGGGATTCCTTCGGATCTTAAGATAATCAATTCATATATAATGACATCACGGCCAATTAACAAACTAATGCACAATTTGAGATAAGGGCGGCCTGTTCCTTCCACATTAAGCAAATGCAAAAAAAAACCTTATTTTCCCACGAAAGTTTAAGTTATCACATGAACTTAAAAAATTATGGGGAAAAAATACAGGTCATTCCACGTGCCAATAGTTACACGTTGTGAAAGATTGAGCTGCATTGAATAATAATAAATAAATAAAAAGTCAAAATGGGTGAGCGGCAAATCTTTGATTCAAGCAAAAAAAATAAAAATAAAAATTAATCCAGACACGTCACGCTGATCTGGTCGCGAATCTGAGTAAAGCCCGTCCGACAAATGCCAGGGCCCATAACTCAATCATAGGTTATGGATCGGAGCGGATCGAGAACCCAATTTAACCCGACTCCATGGACTGACCCGACCCAGTCGCAAAAGCAGTCCAGCTTCTGAAACAGAACCGAGACGAGCCCAAGCGATCGAAAAGGCTCCTCCTTTATCAGCTGGCTTCCCGCTTCAACTCAAGCTCCCGATCACACCGTCGTTCGACTTCAATCCGTCTCGTATCGAGCTCGAATTCGATTCAATCTCAGCTCGAAGAGGAAGCGCAGCCTGCGTGAGCTCGTGTCATCTGAATAGCATTGTGGGTTAACGCGAATGTCCGGCGGGCTTTTGAGTGTGGGACCGAACGAGTTCATTTCGTGTTGTGTACTAGTGCGATTCGATTGGTTTCGATGAACGCATTGCAACAGATGGGGTGGACGGCGATTTGGGCGGATTCCAGAAAAGGAAGCCTCTGCAAGTTTTAGCGTGCGGGAAGACCGGCCTTTTCATTTTTGGCGAGCAGTGTATTGCATGTCCTTTTGCTGGATCTTGAGCCGCGGTTTTTCGTTCTTAGCAGGTATTGATATCGAAGCAGGTGGTGAATATGTATTTTGTCAATATTTTTTTGGTGCATCTTGAATTCTTCACTTAAATTATAAGTGAAAGTGTTCGTCTTGGATTGGTTGACGAAATTGTTTTTGACAAAACGTTGTTGATTCATTTTCTCTTACTAATATCGACTGTGCCGTCGTTAATGGTAAAGCATGACTTTTGTTTACAGTCATAATTTGATCAGTTTTACCCTTTTCATATCTACCTTTCTATATGCACCTCCTCTTGTTTTTGTCTCATCCCATTTAGTGAAAGGCCACACACTCTCTGTGTGTTTTTCTTGTCATTAGAAAGATATTTCCTCTTGTATGTATTTGCTAGTAAAAGCTTGCACTTTATAACTTTTAGGGACAGCAAACTAATCGCTGGTAAAACTCGCAGAAGGGAAGACTAGTTTTCTTTGGTTGTCTGATTGTGTTTCATCGACTCTGCAGAGGGCATTGTTGCTGGAGGTACTGCTGCTGCCTGCTGGTGTTGTTGGTGAAGCAGCACTTTGCCCAATCGACACCATCAAAACTAGACTTCAGGCATGATTAGATCCTTGTGTGCTCAACCAATTCATTTGTTTCGCCTGTGCTACAATTGTCACACTTCACAAAATTCGAGTGTAAATTGGTAGTTGGGAGGCTGTTGCAACAAATAATGTTGTTTAGCTCTTATCGCCGCAATGTTAGTGACTGGAAATGAAATTTCTTTTGATGAATATTGGGCTATTTGCTGCCACCGACCAAGCAGCATATGTTTATCTGGAATACTGCCTTCTACAGCCATTTTTCTCCCTATTTTGCTGTCGTATGACCAGACATTAAAGCAACGGTAGCTTCAGACATATACAATTCATTTTGTTTGATTACAGCTTTGTGCTTCAAGTTTCTTAACTCTCGAAGCCTTTCTATGTCAATAATGTCAACAGAAACAGCTAGGATTTAAGCTGAAACCTTTTGAACAGATGGGAAGTTATAACTTAATCCCCTGTATATTTGGCAAATCATATAGATGACCTCTTTGATTGAAAAATATATGCTTCATCCTTTTTATAGCTATCAATGCACAAAGCTTGTGATTCATCTGGATCATATATGAGCTAATTTAGTGCACCATAGCCCCATTGTGTAATATATGTAGAGAATCTGGATATGCAAAAAGTAACACTCAATTACTTAAAAGTTTGACATTTGGCAAATCGTAGGCGTTTTAGCCAGTAGAGTTGTTTGGAAAATGTGGATTAATTGCAACTTTTTACTTTATTTTATATCGTTGCATATCTTCTTTCGCTTTCCTTCTTGAATTGGTCATTACTATACAGTAATAGCTTAACTTTGGTTCTTTGCATTCTTATTGATTGGCTGCAAATGACCCTGGTGTTTAGGCAGCTCATGGTGGTGGAAAAATCGTATTGAAGGGCCTGTACTCCGGCCTGACTGGAAATCGTGCTGCCATTTTAGTGTAAGTATTCATAGCCACAATAGTGGCTTACTTTATTTTTAGAGGAGCAAAAAGCAAATAGCTAGATTAGCTTTCCACAAAGCTTGTTGACTATATCTCCTCTATCTTCTCATCATTTGGCCATGAAGTAATCGATGATGAAAGCAACGTTTTCCTTATCAAATTGAGTTGACACGGAATTCTGACCTTCTGAAGCTGCTTATCAAAGGAAAGAACAATCCTATAACAGAAGCTATGGGGCAAAAGGGCCGGTATATCCACACTGAGAATCAGTAAAATTACATCACTGAGATAAAGATGATAGTTCTGTGAATTGTCGAATGTTAAAAAAGTTATGTTAAAAAATGCAATATTGTCCTTATAAAACTGCAGAGGAATATTAGTTGCTAACCTTTAAGTACCCCTTTAGAAGGTAGGGTAAAGAAAATGGCTTTTTTTGCACTTGAAATCCCCTATATTAGCGTTTCTGAGTTGCACGTATTACTGAATCATAATGACATTTATTTAGGGGAAGCATATGGAGGGAAGATTTTAGTTTTTAAGTAACTCTGGTTCTTTACCCCTAAATTTTCCTCTCCTCCCTAGTTTCCAAACAACACATTAGGCTTGACAAGGGACTGATCACTCATAAAAGATTATGAATAAAGTAATCCACCCCACTAGTGGGTTGAACCTTATTATGTTATTGCTGTAGTAAGTTATTCTCTTGCATATGAGTGATTCACCTATATGGTCATGCATCATAGACATGCAATCCTAGTTAAAAGAAAAAAGGCCAACTTTTGTGGTGTCACAGTTTACTTATAAGAATTCCACAAAAAGTATAGAGAAGGCAGATAAATACGGTCTTGAAATAGGCATCATACTTGTGCGAGAAATCAAAGAGTAATAGATTCCCGCGTGAGCAGACATGCCAATATGATAATCTCAACTGGATCTTCAACTTCTCTGCCACCTAAGAATCTTGTTAGCCAAAGGACTAGTAAAATCAATACAAGGAGAACCACTGAAGAAGTATTTCGCTCTTCATTGCTTTGGAAGTGTTAAGGGTGTTCACTAGGAAGGGGCAGTTGGAGAAATTATGCTATACGGAAAAACATAAGATAAACATTGACAACTATCAGTTGTTTAGGGAAGCTAGATGATCAGATTGTTTAGGTCAGCTTGGTCGATGAATCAGTCAGATTGGTTCCATAAGAATTTGCCAAAATCATGAATCTTGGTGTTATCTTTCACCCATAAAGGTTCAGTATGAGCTGTTGTTTCAACTTGACGCACATTTCAATTGTGATTTTGCTTTTCTGTCTCATAATCCAACCTAAAAGCATGAGCTTTCGTGAACAGTAGCCGTCTGGTTTATACTAGGCACACGTTCCCATGGCTTTTTACTTTATTAGTTTTTCTACTTTCATGAGAACTTGACAGGCTTCACCTACATTCATTTATGAACGTTTTCATCCTATTTGAAATGATCCATACTGCAACCCCATGGAATCATAGTAAGAAAATGGCCTAGTGTTTTGCTCATTTCCTGAGCTTCATTAAAAATGTGAAAATGAGGAATTTCGAGTCTTCAATGAGTCAATGATAAAGATGAGTTAAAGATTACATAAAGTCATGCTGGTGAGAGTTTTTAAGAGGTCAATCTCTATTAGTGTACCTATGATGGGGGTACACCAAAGACAATGCCTGAAATCAATAGATTTACACTTTCGAAACTGTCACGCCCCAACCCTTGAGCACACGACGATCCCCTTTTCACTTGCGGTCATTTGAATGCGACTTTTCAGGACGCGTTGCTGACCATTATTTTTATCTTTCCATTAAACACATGCAGAAGTAATAAATAATCCCCGTACCACAATATAGTCGGGATAGCCAAGAAAGTTAATCAGAAAACATCATCAACAGTGCAGCTTTATTTATCTAATGATTAACCCTAGGAAGTTTACAAATACAAGCCCTTACCACGGGCATCTCCTTATCGAGCCAATGACACCAACAAAGTCGGGGTTAATCTACTTTTCTCAATCGAAGCCACAAATCATAACACGTGTTGATTCTTCATCCAACGGACCTGAAAATGATTATACAATAACCAATGAGATAAAATCTCAATAAGTTCGGGCGCTAAGTCTCGGCTAGGGTACCAATCCACCTCAGGGGTACCTAACAGGCATTGCTCTCACAATGACATTCAATAATTAAACATTCAACCACAAACAGCCTTACCTCGCAATTGCACATACCCTGCATAATAAAACCACACGTGCCAAATATAGGGCAAACATATAATCGCATAATCATAATACAACATATGCATTTCATGCATACAACAGTTAAGCATGTTCTAACCATTACGACCCCTCGAGTCATGGCACAACCCGAAGGTTGGCGGTCTATCGAACATAACCGGGCATCGTGTACCTAACATGCATATTCTTCATGAGAACAACCGACAATTAAATCGTTTCACATACCATGCACGGTACAAAACACACGTGTGCAAGTTACCAAATAATCAGAACACAACACATGCATATCATGCACCCAACAGTTGAACGTGTTCCAATTATGCACCTCCCCACATAAACACACATCGGGGCATAATTTTCTTTACTTTTCCATGTAAACACACCTCAGGGCTCTACCTTTTTCCCGCGTAAGCACGCCTCAGGGTACAATCTTTTCCTTGCATAAACACGCCTCAGGGTTCCCCACGTAAACATGCCTCAGGGCACAATCTGTTTCCCGCATAAACACGCATCAGGGCACAATTTTTTCCTCGTGTAAATACGCATCAGGGTTCAATCTTTTTCCTGCGTAAACACGCATCAAGGTTCCCCGCATAAACACGCATCATGGTTTAATCTTTTCCCCGTGTAAACACGCATCAGGGTTCAAGTGGACTTGTAAGCACACGTTATAATTCGCACAAGACATGCATGAGGTCCACACACGAATCAAGGTTCTGCGTAAACACGCATCAAGGTTCCCCGCATAAACACGCATCATGGTTTAATCTTTTCCCCGTGTAAACACGCATCAGGGTTCAAGTGGACTTGTAAGCACACGTTATAATTCGCACAAGACATGCATGAGGTCCACACACGAAGCAGTAAGTATTCCACATATTATCCATGAATCGCCACATTGCGGTAATCAAATAATCAACCAGTTATATAAGGAAATACCATATAATTCTCGGATAAATGTGCTTCAATCAATAAGACATAAATAAACAATCATCAAATCAATCAATTATTGCCTCAAACAATGCGACGACCGACAATTCTCATAAATCACCATTTACCAGAATTACTTATCAGAAAGTAATTAATTCAAATACGGAGAATTATCCTAATTAATAATTATTAAACACAATAATTCTCAACAACATAATTTATTATTATCAGAATAATAATAAAACAATATTATATTAATTTCGGAATAAATAAATAAAAATAATAAAATAAACACATAATTACTAAAATTACCATTAATCTCTAATTAACCCCCACTAACCTCGATTAGCCAAAATAACCATAACAAACCACCAAATCCTGCTTAACCTAACTAAACTAACCTTAAACGAGATTAATACACTAATCAAGGGTTTAGAACTGAAACTCACCGTTTAACGACGGCGAAGGTGTGGTTGCGAGAGGGACAACGGTCGCACGGGTGCCTCAGGGGGGTCGGGATGGACGACGCGGCGGCCGGATCTTGGCCGGAGGCTCGCCGTCCGCGCGACGAAAAGCCAAGAAACGGAGGGAACCGGGGCTGAGGCGGCACGGGACCGGCTGGTGGGTTGACCGGCGACGTCTGGACGGTGGCCAGCAGCTCCGGCGACTAGGCGGGAGCTCCGGCGATGTGAAAACAGAACCGAGAGGGCAAGTGGCCGGCTGAACGAAGAGGAGAACGGCTGGTTTGGGCTGTTAAGGGGCGGTTCTCCGGCGGTGAAGGCGGCAGCCAGCGGCGGCCGGAGACCGGCACAACAACAACAGCAGCTGCTTCGGCCGACCAGAACCGAGAGAGGGAGAGAGAAGGACGAGCGGTCGGCTAGGGCAGGGACGGACGGCCAAGCGGCGACCGGCAGACGGAGGGGCGACGGTGACTGAACAGAGGGCGGCCGGCCGGCGACCAACGAGGAGACCGAAGCAACAATAGGGAGCAGAGGTGGCCACGGCGGTCACGGCCGAGCAAGGCGTCGGCTGACCGGTCGGGAGGCTCGCCTGGTTCCGTCGACGGGCCGGCGAGCAGCGGACGACGACCGGGACAAGGGCGGCTCGGCTGCGGCGACAGCAAACGGAGGAGGAGGAGAGAAGGGCAGAACAGGGGGTAGGGCGAGGCCGGTTAGGCTCGACACCGGCGGACGGTGGCTGACTGGCAGTCCGGCGGCAAGCAGGGGTAGTGGCGAAGCTGCTGTGGTGGCTGGTGAGGCGGCAGCGCGGCGATGAGTAGGCAGCGGCAGCTCTGTCGCCGGCTAAGTAGAAGCCAAGGAAGAAGAAAACAGCAGAAGGGAGGGGGAGAGAGAGCAGCGTCGTCGACGCGGGCAGCAGGTGAGAGAAAGAGAGAGAGAAACATTTGAAAAAGTCAAACGGAGAGAGAAGGGAAAAAGGACAGCAAGTGGGGGGGGGGGGGGAAGGATCGGGGGAAAGAGAGCAGGCAGCAGGGGCAGAAAAGAAAAGGTGGAAGGGACGTGAGAGAGAGGGGACAGGTGCGGCAGAACGGGAGGGAAAGGGAGGGAGAGAGGGAGAGAAAGGGAAGAGAGAGAGAAGCACGCACGTGGGAGAGAGGGGGAAAAGAGAGGGAAAAACAACGGGCTCTCGGTCCAAAATTCGGCTCGACAGTCCTACATCCGACATCTTCGAGAACCTGAAACAATTGAAAAATAATGAGGTCAAAGTCGAATAATTAATCATGACGTTCGAAACGTCAAATATCCGAATTTGGATAGAAATCAATTCGCCATTGGTCGGAAAATTCAGGACATCATAGAAATTGTAAGCTTAGCAACTAGACATTCCCCAGACTTAGTTCGAGATTTTAGGTTCTTCTGTCATATCAAATCAAGTTAACATGAAAAAGGAAACAGAGCATTCTCATGAGGAACTTGGATTTTTCATGGAAGAAATTGAGAATGCCGCAAACCTCCAATTGCAATTATATCTTTTTAAGAAATGGGCGAATTTATGTTGCACGTAATGGACTGAAAAATTCAATATACGAAACTTCGTACCACTGAGAGTCACCCAGGTGAAGCCAAACCTTGTGCCTAGAGGCCAGCATATGCTTAATTCTCACGCGAGGAATTGGACGGACGATAAAGAGCTTATATAACATCCTTCGGCTGTAGTCTTATTCCCTTTATTTCCACCATCTAATTCCTTCACACAATTATTGGCTAGAAGCACATATTAATTACAATCACTGGCTAGAAGCACATATTAATTACTGAACAAATCCTAGTCCGTAAAATCTGATGGAAGCTTGCTCACTGAAGAATGGCCAGGATCTCATCCTCGCCCCTGGAAGAAGCTGGAGATTCAATCCATGGAGCTTTGATGGACGTGCTTCCCGGCAGCTGGTGAGTGTCCTGAGAGAATGTCGACTCATTTGTTTGGCTATCATTAGTTAGCCTCTCGAAAACTCTGAACCTACGTTCTGGATTCGTTGCGGCACGCTTGATTATCGGTGCTTGAATCGGGCTGTTTCCTTCGAGCATGCTCACCACAGATGACATTGGCGGCCCGAGAGTTGGTGAAGGATTGGTGCATAGTAGCGCCAGCTTTAGCATTTGCATTGCCTCTTCCTCAGAGTAATCTGAGCCGAGGCGTGGATCGACGAGTTCAAGAACGTTCCCTTGCTCTTGTAAAACATAGGCCTTTCATCATGTACAAATAGAAATAGAAGTTTAGTTGGTTATCTTGCTTTTAGAAACAGAAAACAGTTTTAGGAACAATTAAGGGGAATAGGTTACTGATAGATGGAATCTCATCATGTTATGTTCTCCACCGCTGAGCATGCTCATGCATACGTATCAACATGACAATGTTCTAAGCTTCTAACCCATCTTTTCTTTTTCTATTTAGAGAGAAGTCCAAAGAAATTATCCCTTCTTGTGTTTATTTACTCTGATCGAATTTGTCCCTGATAGCTTGTTTCATCATTTAATTATGAAGTCACATGCCATCATTCTACTTGCAAGTCATCCAAGCAAACCCACAAAAAGTAGAGAAAGAGAGCTTCAAGTCCAATCTAGTTATAAGCTTGGCTGCATCAATTCTATCATACTTAAAGTCGCTATGCGTTACCCAGTCAAGGAGAGACAAATTCTTCTTTTGGCCTGTAATTTGTGTTGCTCTTTCCACTGACAATTTCTAGAGTGACGACTCCAAAGCTGTAGACGTCAGCTTTGTCTATCAAGTAGCCCCTCATCGCATATTCAGGAGCCATATAACCTCTAAGGCAAGGCAAAGTAGTAATGGTGAAGATGTCCATAGAAGGAGGACATTCAGGGAAAACATTACATATATGCAACAATCAAAAGTTCATTAGATAAAGGCAATTAAAAGAAGAGAATTGACCAGAATAACAGAAGACTTACATTGTTCCGGCTACCCTTGTGCTGATATGCGTATTCTCTTCTTCATCGAGTTTGGCCAATCCAAAATCCGAGATCTTGGCATTTAGTTCCTTGTCAAGTAGTACATTTGTCACTTTTATGTCCCTATGAACAATTTTCAACCCAGATTCATCGTGAAGGTAAGCCAATCCCCTTGCTATTCCCAAACCTATTTTCTTTCTCGTGGCGTAGTCCAATTCAATTTGCTGCTCATCTGGTCCTAGGAAGAGAGAGAGACTTCAGTTGAATTTTCGTTAATAGTATAATAGTCAACTTAGGGAAAGCAGCTTTTACCAAAAAGTGTGCGGGCAAGACTATTGTTCTCCAAATATTCGTAAATTAGCAACAACTGATTTCCTTCAATGCAGCAGCCATAAAGCTTTATGAGATTTGGGTGCTAGAGAGCAGATATCATGCCTATCTCGTTGAGAAATTCACAAGTGCCTTGTTTTGATTTAGGAGAATGCTGCTTCACAACAATGATAGTTCTATCCGAAAGTATTCCCTGAGATTAATCATATAAATTTAAGACTCATAATTGACCATATGTTATTTCTTTTTAAAAAAAAATTGGTTAGCTTGACAAGATCCGGGGTGGTAGGTCTAAAACAAAGACACATGATGAATTTATAACACTTCCTTCACATTGAATGGAGGATGAAGTTGTGAACATATTGTAAATTACCTTGTAAACTCGCCCAAACCCTCTTTCACCTATCTTATTCATAGGGTCGAAGTTGTCGGTAGCAGCTTTGATTTGCCTCAAAGTGAAATGGCCAGTTTGGAGATCTAGCCCACATCATTCAAAAAATGAAACGAAGGTGTATATTAGGAGTGCGCTAATTATAACTGCAGGTAAAGCATAGTTCTACGACAAACTGAGGAGTGATTCACTTGTATGGTCTCTTAAACATGTAACCCCAGTTAAAAGGAAAAAAAGCCAACTTTTGTGATATCACAGTTTACTCATAAGAGTTGCACAGAAAGGACAAAGAAAGAAGATAAGTACGGTCTTGAATTAGGCATCATACTTGTGCGATGGATCAAAGAGTGACAGATTCCTGCATTAGCAGGCATGTCGATATGGTTATCTCACCTGAATCTTTAGCTTCTCTGCCACCTAAGAATCCTGTTAGCCAAAGGACATGTAATATCGATACAAGGAGAACCACTGAAGTTACTGTGATTCCAATGATTGCTCCAGCCGATAGTCCAGTGCTTCCAACATCAAAGTCTACACGCAGGAAAAAAATGACAGATTTATCAGTGAATGCTTCGATGACCACATGAGAAAAGAATGACATAGATCAGTACGTTCGGCAATGACTTACTCGGTGTCACTGCAATAGCGGAAATAAGTGGTCCATAGACACCTTTATCAGGAACGGCCGTGGTTCCCTTCCCTGACCAATATAGGTGGATCTCCAAAGTACTTCCACTCACGTAAATGTTATCGAAATCTATGGATATGCCCTTCCCAACACCCCTCGCTTCCTCTGCAATATTAAAAATCCTTCAACACTTGATTGCCCTGCAAGAATTGGCAAGAATTGCGGTAAGAAAAGATCGTGCTCTTATCGGATTGTTGTGTGCAGCAGCCCTGTCAAGTGCCTCTGCAAAAGAGGATAACTCAGCATAACAGATGAAGTTAAAATGATGATCGGGTCCCAAATTTCACTTCACTGACCTGTATCGATACATCGAATATAAGTCTCCCAAGGCTGCTAAGTGTTTCGTTCTCAGAATATTGGATTTCAGCAAAATGGAGCCGTACTTTGTAACTTCCTTTCATCATGCAAAGGCCATAGTATCTGACCGACCAAGGGGAAAGGCGAGCCGTTCGGTAAAGTTCTGAGCCGTTCACATTCATAGAAAATGGGTTATTCGCCGTGTAAACAGCATCAGCATTCCCCATATAACGCCCAGTGCTGCTGTAATCCCACTTTTCTGAAGAAGCGGAGGAAGAAGAAGAGAAAATCGAGGCACCATTCGATCTGGTGTTCTCTTCATATTCATTCCCCTCAGTAGTCATTTTGGCTCCTCCACAATTGATAAACAAGGAATGGTCTGCATGTGGCGTTGGGTGATATTGCATAAGAAATGATAGTGGACGAAAGTAGCTCAACAGCTTATGCTCGACAATGATTCTGTTATAGCTGAAATAAACAATTTACAGCAGAAAAACTTCTCTGTTTTTGCTGAGAGAGAAGGAAAAAACAGAGCATTGAACTTCATTCAACAATTTAAAAAAACTGTAAAGTACAAGCTAAATAAGAACCTCTTTTGGAACTGCACACAAACGTGCAAAACAGAACGTGCAAAACAGAATCGCAAACAAACGTGCAAAACAAACTTGTTCCACTTCCTAGAAAATAGCTAACAAACCAACCGCCTAACAAATAAACTTGACTGAATCAAAGAAAAACTAAAATGACAGCACATCAACAGCAGCATTGAGACACAACTCCAACAAACTCCTCCTTGGATCAGTTGCTGCTGCAAACTCCTATTTTTTCTCTTAACAGCTCAAATCTTCCAGCTTGCAGTGGCTTTGTGAACATGTCTACAAGCTGATCTTCAGATCTACAATAGATCAACTTAACTTCACCACTTTGTTGCACTTCACGCAGAAAGAAGAATTTTACTTTAAAATGCTTGGTTTTGCCATGGAAAACTGGATTCTATGATATTGCTAATGCAGCCTGATTGTCCACATTAACTTCAATGCAATCACCAGAATTTAACCACAGATCCTTCATTATCTTCTTTAGCCACAAAGCTTGATTTGTGGTTGCATAGCTGCTATAACTCAGCCTCTGCAGTGGACTGAGCTACAATCTCCTGCTTTTTGGAACACCAAGAGAAACAGGCAGAACCAAGAGTGAAGTAGTACCCAGATGTACTTTTCATGTCATCCACTGAGCCAACCCAGTCACTATCAGAAAAGCCCTGCAACTTAAACTTTTGACCTTTCCTAAACTTCACACCAAAGAACAATGTTCCTTTGAGGAATCTCAAGATCCTTTTTGCAGCAACCAAAAGTAACTGACTAGGACTACTCATGAACCTGGATAGAACACTTACAGCAAATAGAATGTCTGGTATGGTTGCTGTAAGATACATGAGACATCCAATCAAGCTTCTATATATAGAAGCATCTACTGCATCCATTCCATCATTCTTCTGCAGCTTCTCCTTAGCAGCTATAGGAGTGCTTACACTTCTACAATCTTCCATCTGAAACTTCTTCAGAATTTCCTTCATGTATTTTTTCTGACAGATAAAGATCTCATGTGAAGCTTGTTTGACTCCTAGACCAAAGAAATAAGTCATCTTTCCCAAGTCTGACATCTCAAAAACTGCAAACAGACCTTGCTTCACCCTCTCTATCAGTTCCACATCATTCCTTGTCACCAATAAATCATCTACATAGAGTGACAGAATTACAACACTGTGATTCACCCTCTTGACATAAAGAGTGAACTCACTCAAGCTTCTTACAAAGCCAAAATCCTGCAAATATCGGTCTATCTTCCCATACCAAGCTCTTGAAGCCTGCTTCAGTCCATATAGAGCTTTCCTCAATCTGTATACCTTCTCTTTTTGCCCTTTGATACTGAAGCCTTCAGGTTGTTCAACAAAAATCTCCTCCTCGAGCTCTCCATTAAGAAATGCAAACTTGACATTTAACTGAAATATAAGCCACCCCTTCTCTGCTGCAACAGCTAATAGTAGCCTGATTGTATCAAGCCTTGCAACATGAGCAAATGTTTCAGAATAGTCTACTTCCCATATTTGAGCATAGCCTTTCACAACCAGTCTAGCTTTGTGTTTATTGACAGAACCATCAAGATTAAGTTTTGTTTTGAACACCCACTTAACCCCAATCACATTCTTATCAGATGGTCTGTCAACAAGCTCCCATGTGTGGTTTTTCTGAATCATTGCAAACTCCTCCTACATTGCTGCAATCCACCTCTGATCCTCCTTAGCTTCCACAAAGTTAGATGGTTCAAGCACCGCCACATTGCTTCTTTCATAGATTTCAGCAAGTGACCTTGTGCCTCTTACTGGCAGATTATCCATACTATCTTCCAATCCATCCACAACTTCATCAACCTCTACAATTGTTGCAGGTTGTTGTTTTGCAGATTGTTGTTGTCCTGCATTCTTTTCTTCCTTCCAATTCCACTCATCTTTTTCTAGAAAAACAATGTCTCTGCTCACAATCACCTTCCCGGTCATAGGCTGAAAAATCCTGTAAGCTTTTGATTGGAGACTATACCCAATGAAGACACCAAGTTCGGCTTTTTTATCCAACTTGTCCCTCTTGACCTGAGGAACATGAGTATAACACAAACACCTAAAAACCTTCAAATTCTTCACAGAAGGTTTAACACCATATCAGACTTCAAAAGGTGTTGACCTCTCTAAGGCCTTTGTGGGCAATCTGTTCAACAGGAATATTGCAGTATTAGCTACCTCAGCCTAGAACTTCCTGGGTAACATCTTCTCCTGCATCATACATCTAGCCATCTCCATAATGCTTCTGTTTTTTCTCTCACTGACCCCATTCTGTTGAGGTGAATAGGGAGCAGTGAATTGCTGCACAATGCCTACTTGCTCACAGTTTAACTTAAACTTGTGAGCAGTATACTCAGAACCATTGTCAGACCTAAGCATTTTAATTTTCTTCCCACTCTAATTCTCAACTAAGGCTTTAAACTTTACAAACACATCAGCAACTTCAGATTTGGCTCGCAGAAAATAAATCCAACTCATCCTAGTTATGTCATCTATGAAAGTAATGAAATACCTGCTATCATTGAGAGATGACTCAGACATAGGTCCACATAAGTCTGTGTGGACTAATTGCAGCTTCTCACATGCTCTCTAGCCTCCTCCTTTGAAATGAAATCTGGCTTGCTTGCCAAGAAGACAAGTTCTGCACTGTGGAAATTCCTCCTCCAAACTTGGCAAATCATCTGCCAAGCTATTCCTCTGCATAAACAACATGTTCTTCTTGTGAACATGCCCGAGCCTTTTATGCCATAGCTTTGCATTTTCTTCTTTGCACTTTAAAGCCATTTATTGCATCTCTTGTGGCTTGAACATGAAGCTCTTGTCCCTCATTAGCATTCTTAGCACTTCTTTGCTATCTGCATTATCAATAAGGCATTCCTTCCCTTCAAACTTCACCTTATAGCCCTTCTCAACTAATTGACCAACACTTAACAGATTTTGGTCAACTTTTGGCACAAAGAGAACATCACTGATCGGCTTCACCTCTTGATTTCTTTCAATAGCCACTGTACCCTTCCCTTGCACTTCAATATACTGTCCATTGCCGATTCTGACTCTGGACCTGACTGACCTATCTAGACTCCTAAACAGCTTCAAATTGCCAGTCATATGATTGGTACAGCCACTATCCACCAGCCATGCATCATTCTCAACAAAAGAGCCAGAATAGGAAACTACAAACAAGTGTTATTCCTCAGTTTCATTCACTGCTTTCTATGCTTCTCTTGCTTGCTGGTAATTGTTCTCTTTGCAGATCGCTTCCATGTGACCAACCTTGTGACATCTTCTGCACTTAGCATCCGGCTTTCTCCAGCATCTAAAAGACTGATGATTAGTTCCACCACAGTGTTGACAAGGCTTCTTGTTCTTCTTCCATTTGCCAGACCCACTAGAACTCCCTTCTTTTGCTACAAACTTGGAGTCACCTACATTTCCTTTGGACTGATTCCATTTCTTCCCTTTGCCTCCATCATTGGACTTCACTTTAGCTTGCAGTGCACCCTCTACAGGCTCTTATCTTCTCATCAATCTTCTATGCTCCTGTGCCTGCAGGGCATTTAACAATTCTGCAAGCTTTATGTCAGCTAAGTCTCTCGTATTTTCTAGAGAAGCTATAGTGGCTTCAAACTTCTCTGGAAGAGACACCGGGATCTTTTGAACCAGCCTTTCATCCTTCAAGTCAGTCCCTAAGATTCTAATTTTTTCGGCTATCTCAATTAGCCTATCAGAATATTCCTTCAGTGACTCTGAATCCTTCATTTGCTATCTCTCAAACTCCCTCAAGAGATTCAGCACCTTCATGCTCCTTATCTTCTCATCTCCCTCGTATTCATCCTTGAAGAAATCCCATATTGCCTTTGTAGAATCACATCTCATGATCCTTGTGAAGATAGGGGGTGAGACAGCAGCATACAAGCAAGACTTTGCCTTGGCCTTCCTCGTGATTCTCTTTTTATGGTGCTTTATCTGATTCAAGGTCGGATTGTTTGGAAGTGGAGCAACCTCATGATCATTCTCCACAGCCTCCCATAGATCATGACTCTCCAAGAATGCTGTCATCTTGACAGCCCAAACTTGATAATTTTCCCCAGTAAAGACTGGAGTACCCATTGCAAAGAATCCACTCGATCCTGCCTCCATCAGCTTTTTTTTTTCTTTGCAGATTGGAAGCAGTCTTGACTTACTTACCCTGACTTCACAGTCCCTTAAGATCCCACAGAGGCTCTGATACCACTATTATAGCTGAAATAAACAATTTACAGTAGAAAAACTTCTCTATTTTTACTAAGAGAGAAGGAAAAAACAGAGCATTGAACTTCATTCAGCAATTTAAAAAAACTGTCATGTACAAGCTAAATAAGAACCTCTTTTGGAACTGCACACAAACATGCAAAACAGAACGTGCAAAACAAACTTGTTCCACTTCCTAGAAAATAGCTAACAAACCAACCGCCTAACAAATAAACTTGACTAAGTCAAAGAAAAACTAAAATGACAGCACATCAACAGCAGCATTGAGACACAACTCCAACAGATTCAAACATAGTACAACTCACATTGCACTTTCCCGCTGCAGGGAAGATCCTTCTCCATGCACCAAAGGCTAATGGGATAAACCAGAAAGATTGTCGGTAAGATAATTTCCACTTGCAATCATCAACAATCGGTATAGCTCTTAGTCAAAGAGACTTACGAGTTGTTTCTGTTAGATGAATAGCTGGAAACCAAGTTACTGGAAAGCGACGACGTGTCAGGTAATTACTTCAGAAATGTGGGGACAAGACAAAACTATAAAATTTCTGCCTTAAGGGAGAATGGGCATTGAACTCACACTTGTGTTTCCTGACAACTTATTGGAGAAGAACTGTCAAAATTGTTGTAAGACAAGTCGCTGCAGTTCATACGTCGACCTAGTTATTGTGCATACTCACCCCTGAAACTAATAATAGTACAAACAATTGAAGAGTGATATATCGAAAGTCAGCCCATGAGTATCATACAAAGAATTATGAGTCGAACCACGCAATCTATGACGATCATATGGAAAACCAAGAACAAAAGACAGGATGTGTTCATGAGATACTAACATATAATGCTTGCTGCTTGTTACCCAACTGGGCACTGCTCCAGTAAGGGAGTTGTTTGCTAGGAACCTACATTCACAAAAATAAGTTATGCAACACTTGTACAAAGAATTGTTCGGAGTCCAGAGCTCCATGAGGTGTACATGATACTAAGGAGGAAGGAAAGTCAGGTACATATTTGCTGGGACATTAGGAGCAGTCAAGAGAATTTGTAATTACATGTAATGCAGAGCAGCTCCCATCGTGCCAGGAACTTGACCGGTCAATCTGTTGGCGTTCAGGTCTCTAACCAAAGATGGAAAAAAAGGAGACGGATCAGACAGTTTTCTGGAGAAAACTTTCAGAAATTCATGCAATTTGATCTTTTAGTTTGAGGCCTTTCTCATTCATGAAACAAATCTCTTCTTAGAAAATGCAATGATCTTGCTGGGACAAGTCCAAAATCTGTCGGTGCTCAATAACCAGCCCACTGGACTTTGCAAAGGAAAGATACAGCGTGCAAACATGTTGGGACCAAATGAATATCCACCTCGTTTTAGCAACTCACAATGTTTTCAAACTCGTCCAGTGCCCAATATAATCTGGAATCGAGCCGGCAAGCAAGCAATTTCTCAGAATCCTGAGATATGAAAAACAATAGCTAATGTTGACCAACTATAAAAAAAGAGAGAGACAGAAAAGAAACAAATCCATATTCATTATATTGAGCTCACAAAGTTTTCATCATTTTCATGCCCTGCAATTCTGGAAAATTCGAGCTTGGACCTTTCAAATCGGATATTCTCCTGGACGCATATAAAAGCCACTCCATCACATAACGTTAATATCCATTCTACCTTTTCGTGATGAAACACAAGCTTACAAGATTATATAAGACCAAGAACAGTTGCACAGGATCGAATGCTCACAACTCCATCAAGTTTGTCAACAAGGATATGCTTGAAGGAATAGGTCCCTCCATAGATGTGCCTTGCATGTCCCTGAAAATATTAATGCCATAATACAAGAATAACTTTTGATTAGTGAAAGGCCAAAAATATTAGTTGCTAACCTTTAAGTACCCCTTTAGAAGCTAGGGTAAAGAGGATGGCTTTTTTGCACTTGAAAACCCCTAGATTAGCGTTTCTGAGTTGCACATATTACTGAATCATAATGACATTTATTTAGGGGAAGCATATGGAGGGAAGATTTTAGTTTTTAAGCAACTTTGGTTCTTTACCCCTCAATTTTCCTCTCCTCCCTAGTTTCCAAACAACGCATTAGGCTTGACAAGGGACTGATCACTCATAAAAGATTATGAAGAAAGTAATCCACCCCATTAGTGGGTTGAGCCTTATTATGTTATTGCTGTAGTAAGTTATTCTCTTGCATATGAGTGATTCACCTATATGGTCATGCATCATAGACATGCAATCCTAGTTAAAAGAAAAAAGGCCAACTTTTGTGGCGTCACAGTTTACTCATAAGAATTCCACAAAAAGTATAGAGAAGGCAGATAAATGCGGTCTTGAAATAGGCATCATACTTGTGCGAGGAATCAAAGAGTAATAGATTCCTGCGTGAGCAGACATGTCAATATGATAATCTCAACTGGATCTTCAACTTCTCTGCCACCTAAGAATCTTGTTAGCCAAAGGACTAGTAAAATCAATACAAGGAGAACCACTGAAGAAGTATTTCACTCTTCATTGATTTGGAAGTGTTAAGGGTGTTCACTAGGAAGGGGCAGTCGGAGAAATTATGTTATAAAGAAAAACATAAGATAAACATTGACAACTGTCAGTTGTTTAGGGAAGCTAGATGATCAGATTGTTTAGGTCAGCTTGGTCGATGAACCAGTCAGATTGGTTCCATAAGAATTTGCCAAAATCATGAATCTTGGTGTTATCTTTCACCCAGAAAGGTTCAGGATAAGCTGTTGTTTCAACTTGACGCACATTTCAATTGTGATTTTTCTTTTCTGTCTTATAATCCAACCTAAAAGCATGAGCTTTTGTGAAGAGTAGCTGTCTGGTTTATACTAGGCACACGTTCCCATGGCTTTTTACTTTATTAGTTTTTCTGCTTTCATGAGAACTTGACAGGCTTCACGTACATTCATTTATGAACATTTTCATCCTATTTGAAATGAACCGTACTGCAAGCCCATGGGATCATAGTAAGAAAATGGCCTAGTGTTTTGCTCATTTCCTGAGCTTCATTAAAAATGCGAAAATGAGGAATTTTGAGTCTTCAATGAGTCAATGATAAAGATGAGTTAACAATTACATGAAGTCATGCTGGTGAGAGTTTTTGAGATGTCAACCTCTATTATTGTACCTATGATGGGGGTATACCATAGACAATGCCTGAAATCAATAGATTTACGCCCTTTGGCCCCGTACACAGGGCCCCCTCCGCCGCATAGGATCAACACCGCAAACTCATGGAGGTAGATGAACCCGCCGCCATCCTTGTTGATCTCGGACATGGTGGTCTGGGCCTCCTTGTAGGTGGTGGGGGAGGGGCCAAGCGCGGAGAGCACCTGCCGGAGCTTGTCGCAGGAGATCTTGCCATCGCCGTTCTAGTCGTACTAGTCGAAAATCTGCCGCACCAGGTCCGTGTTGTCCGGGCAGTGAGCTTGAGCTCGAGCGCTTCCACATCGTCAGGGACGCTCCGAGAGAGAGAGAGAGAGGATCAAAGAACTCGATTGCGCGGTTCAAATAAGCGAAGATGTTACCTAATCGCCGGGTCTTCGTGAACGAAGAACTCGATTGCACAGATCAGATAAGAAGAGAGAGAGCGGCTGCAAAATGCAGACCTCCATCACATGTCTTAGAAATAAAGAGTACGATGGGGGCCATTGGAATGCACGATTCAGGAGAAGTTGCCCTTTTCTGTATGATTTGAGCTGGTGTGGTTTTGATCCTAATTACACTCAAGCTGAGCGGGACAAGATCGGTACTCGTGACTCTGGCATGGGAAAAGTATCGTGCGCATATGGTCTTAATCTTACCCAATGCGAGCCCTGTATTTCTTTGGGCGGTTCGAGTGGAGTGCGCAAATGTGTTTATTTGATCCAGCATCTTGAATGAGAAATATAGGTGCCTTCGAGACTGAGAGGTTGATTTAGCAGTGATTAGGGGTGATTGGTTAAGGAGTGAGTTTGACGCGGAATCAGGAATCAATCCTGTTTATTTTGAAATCGACCTAGGAATCCATTCTATTTATATTGTTTATTTTGAAACCGAACCCTGTATTTCTATGAGCGATTTGATCAAACTGTGTGGATGTGTTGATTTGATCGAGCATCTTGAATGAAAGAGATATGCACCCTCGAGATTGAGAGGACGATTAGGCACGATCGGCTTCAAGCTAGAATATGGAATCCTATTTATTTTGAAACTGACTTTGAATCTGTTTTGTTTGTCTAGCCTAGTTTCAAGCTCTACCTATGAATTTCTTTTCAATTACCTTTTGCTTCAATTTTTTTTCAAAGACAAGAAAAATAACAATTTAGTAAAACAATATATGCAACAAAACCATCTAAAGTAAAAAAAATCGATAAAAATAAAATAGAAATATAATGCACTATGGAATTTAAGCTCATTTAAAAAAAATAAATCTTCTTCAAATTTGCTTTTAAAAAAAGAGAGGTTCTAATAAGCTCTTGAGTGGGTGGGTTCAACACCTAGAACCTGAAACTTACCCTAAGAGTCGCAACTCCAAAATTATGAAATCGATAACCAGACTTGTTTCCATTGATACTGAGAGCCTAATATATTATCATGGGTGGTCCAATCTAGTTATAGGGTAGAATGGGATTTATTGACTAATTATTTTAAGGAATACACGTGTCCATTTTTAAGAAAACGATTTCAAATCACTCATTCTTCACAAAACAAATGGAGCTAAATGTGGAGATTAATGCAAACCAATATTGTAAGTCTCTCCCATTCCATCTAAAATTTTGGGTTCTTAATAAAAAAATTTTGTTGGAAAATTTTCATGAAACTTTTTCAATCTATGTTTTACACATTCAAAACAAAAATCTTTTCACTATAAAATATCTGAAGAACCAATGTCCATCAATATTTGAATTAAAACTTTTAGTTTATTACTTGCTCTTTACGCATTTTCTATTATTACTGCATATATCATAAATTAAGAACAGTTTTAGGAAATAATCATTAGAATCTGCCAGAAGCATGTTACAGAGGTATCTCAATGATGAAATTACCAGAGGTATAAGAGAGAAATCTAATCATTACATCATCTATTAAATGCATTTAATAGCACAAAAGATATTCAAGTGTATAAATAGGGCATTGCAGTGCACATGAACTTCATTGCATAGAACTCCCTGTTTAGCCTAGCCAAACTATCAACCATCCATCGCTCTATCAAAACCTAAACTCCAGAGGAATCATGAAGCAAGCCTCCAAGTTGATGTTGGTCTTCCTTTTGGTGTCTCTCGTTTGTAATATAATCTCTCCTTCTCTCTCTCTCAACCGTATTGCCTAATTTTCTTATGTACTATGCAATTATTCTTATCTTAATCGTTAGGAGGATATTTAACATTTTCATTCCATAAGCTAAAGCAGGGTTGAGGAAGTACAAAGAATACCCATATTTGCTTAATTTTACAATTGCTTTCACTTGTGTGCACGGCACATGCTATTTTGAAATAAATATCTCCCAAAAAATAAAAATAAAAATGACAATGTCCTTAATTTTTTCTTTTTATTTTCCTTTCTCAGGCGAGCCACGGATGGTGACAAGAGTCGAAGCATGCGAGCGAGACATTGATTGCCTGTCTGAATGTGCCGGGTGCAAATTGGCCCTCTGCGATGAGAGAAATCACCAGTGTTCATGTCTCAATTGCGGGTTAACTAGTTCTTCTAATGTTAATGTCAAAATCCCCAATTAGTCAGTGTGAGGAATCAAATTTTGTTGATGTCCCTCAATAATTGAATAATCAATAAATTTGTCCGATCGCCTGAGCATGCAAAAGTCCTTACACTACTTTTGATTTTTTGGCCTTCTATATAACTTTAATCGGAAGATCTTTTATATGATATGGGATCTTAGTATTTCCACAATACCTTAAAAGCAATGAACGGAGAATGTTGAAATATGAATCGGCACTTGGTTTTGTTCATGCTCAAATGGGTTACCAAGACGTTCTAATGCTCCGTCATCACAATTTAATCCTACATGATGACCACATCTTGCGTAGAGCTCATCATTTGATTTTCTTAATCGATATTTTCTTCTTTTTTCGATTTTTCGATTCAAGCACTTTGGCTTAGTATTTTAATCTGTTGTATTAATTTTTTAGTGAGATAAATTTTCATAAAAGAAAATCAAATTAAGAAAGAGCCTTTAGAAATCATATGTTTTTCACAGCAATCCTACTAATTTTTGTGTGAAATGCATATGTGATGTCTACTCGACAGTGATATGGACTTATTGGAATTGTTCACAATGATCTGAAAGATCATGGATTGAGAGAGTAATGTAACTTTGTGCTCCTTGGGCTGAGAATAAAAAGAGATTTGCAATACCCCATTTGCTTAATAAGGCGATTAAATTGAAATAATTAGCTAATTTGTTAATAATTAATTTCTTGCACAAAGGTCACAGTCCTTAGATTTTTCTTTATTTTTAAATGATCGATATCGAAAAATACTAAGAACTTGAAACACGAATTCCAAATGCTATAAAAGAATTACCAAAAGTTAAAAAAGAAAAGAAAAGGAAGATGAAACAAACCCCTTTACGGTATAAAAATCCAAAGCGAGAGGAAGGAGTGCGACATCAAATTCATCCGCGAAGTAACTTCTTCCTTTCCCTGTCAGATCACTCGGTTACTTTCCTTCGCAGTGCGGAATTGGCTGTAATTTGAGCTCGTGAAGTGGAATTTTCCAAACCTACGAGGAAGATTTCACTGATTCAAGCTCAATCGATATATCTCTGTGTGAAATGTGAGAAATGGGTCTGGAAATCTAGTTCGAAGGCTTGAATTCACGACATTGATGCATGATGTCATGCGAGTTAATTATGCATTCTTTAACATAAAGCGACCTCGTGATAATCGATAAAGGAACATCACAGTGTTGAGCTTCTAGAGGGGCGTCGTAGTATTCCAGCAAATTGGAGCATATTGGTGACTAACCAATTTCGCCACTAAGAAGGAGGAGAAGAAAAATGAAAAGAGACCGTGCTGTTTACATGTGAATTTTTATCATTGCCTTTTCCCATAAGAAAGGAGGATTCGAGATATTCAACGTGCCAAAGTACAAAGGATATCGATAGAACAAGAGAAACTCAGCAATGAGGTGGAAAAGAAGAAAAGGAAGATTGATTCCAGGAGAGCAAAGAATTGAACAAATGCGAAGCCCTAATCGAGCGCAAGACAAAAGCTACAAAAGCTGGATGAGGACAAGAAGAAGGTTACCGGATGGGAAAAAGATGCGAAGAGATAGAGAGAACGTTGCTGCTTAGTTTTTCATGGCATGTACAAAGGTAGAGAGAGCCAACGGAGCGCGGTCGAACAGCTACGGTCAACTCGAAGCATCATCGCTCGTCGCGGTTGTCATCATCTTCTCGAACTCCTCCAAGCTGACGTTGCCATCCCCATCCCGATGGACCGAGCTGATCATCTTCCTACAGTCCCTGAGGCTGCACTTCTTCCCCAGCTTCGTCAACAACGCGTGCAGCTCACTCGTCGAGATCACCCCGCTCCCATCGAGGTCGTACAGGTCGAAGGCGTCCTTGAGCTCTTTGGTCCCATACTCAGGGCCCCCTCCGCTGCATAGGATCAGCTCCGCAAACTCATGGAGGTAGATGAACCTGCCACTATCCTTGTCTATCTCGGACATGGTGGACCGGGCCTCCTTGCAAGTGGTGGGGGAGGGGCCAAGCGTGGAGAGCACCTGCCGGAGCTCGTCGCAGGAGATCTTGCCATGGCCGTTCTAGTCGTACTAGTTGAAAATCTGCAGCACCAGGTCCGTGTTGTCCGGGCAGCGAGGTCGAGCTCAAGCACTTCCACATCGTCAGGGACGCTCCGAGAGAGAGAGAGAGAGCAGATCAAAGAACTCGATTTTGCGGTTCAAATAAGGGAAGATGTTACCTAATCGCCGGGTCTTTGTGAACAAAGAAGTCAATTGTGCAGATCAAATAAGATGAGAGAGAGTGGCTTGAAAATGCAGACCTCCATCACACGTCCTAGAAATAATGAGTACGGTGTGGGCCATTGGGATGCACGATTCAGGAGAAGTTCCCCTCTTCCGTATGATATGAGTTGGTGTGATTTTTATTCTAATTATGCTCAAGCTAAGCGGGACAACATCGGTGCTCGTGACTCAGGCATAGGACAAGTATCGTGCGCATATGGTGTTAATCTTACCCAGTGCGAGCCCTGTATTTCTTGGGGTGGTTCGAGGGGAGTGCACAAATGGGTTTATTTGATCCAGCATCTTGAATGAGAAAGATAGGGGTTATCGGTTACAAAGTAAGTTTTGATGTTGAATCAGGAATCAATCCTGTTTATTTTGAAATGACTTAGGAATCCATTATTTTTATATTGTTTATTTTGAAACGAAACCCTGTATTTCTACGAGCAATTAGATCAAACTGTGGATATGTGTTGATTTGATCGTGCATCTTATATGAAAGAGATATGCACCCTTGAGATTGAGAGGATGATTAGGCATGATCGGTTTCAAGCTAGAATATGGAATCCTATTTATTTTGAAACTGACTTTGAAATATGTTTTGTTTGTCTAGTCTACTTTCAAGTTCTACCTAGGAATTGCTTTTCTATTCTCTTTTGCTTCATTTTTTTCAAAGGTAAGAAAACTAACAATTTTAGTAAAATAATATATGCAACAAAATGACTAAAAGTATAAAATCGATACAAATCAAATAGAAATATAATGCAGTATGGAATTTAAGCTCATTTAAGAATACTAAATCTTCTTCAAATTTCAAAATATTAGGTTCTAATTAGTTCTTGAGTGGGTGGGTTCAACACCCAGAACCTGAAACTTACCCTAAAAGTGGGAAATCAAAAAATTTGAAATCGATAACCAGACTTGTTTCCGTTGAAACTAAGAGCCTAATCTATTTTGATGGGTGATCCGGTCTAGTTCTAGGGTAGAACGAGACTGATTGCATAGCCATAAGGAGTTATCACTTTTAGGTGAAATTGCTGGTTTGGCTTGCAACTCCATTTGCCCGAAAGAACAAGTGGAACGAAAGAGTAGGCCTAGCCGAATCAAGGGCTTTCATGGCCCAACTTCACTTTTTGCTCTTTAGAACCCACTTCTCCCTCAATTCGGTAATTACAATACAAACTCAGCCTAATGAAAATAGCTTTCATCCTTGATCACCGCCCGCCATTGGGGAAATAACTTTGCGACATAGCTCACCAACACTGCCTGTTGAGGTGGCTTGCCTCAACGTGCCGTTGACACAATCGAAGGTAGACAAAGAAACTGCGCTGACCACAAATCGAACCTAATGCAGGACATTGTCCGGGTCAAATTAAGGCTATGGCATGATTAGTCGAAGTGGACTAGTGCGACTTCTGGATGGCTACAATTGAAGTGGGTCCACAATAGAACAACTAAAGCCCATTTTTTTCCTTGGATTTTCTCGTAGGATCATTTATGACCTATAACCTACTGTCACGTGGGATCCATGTCCAATCCATTTCAAAAACTTGAGTCGAAATTTAAGTTTGTAATCCATTTTGATAACCCTACGCTTCACGTGCAATTCTTCTTTGCATGGATCACCAATTTTGTAGAAGTATGGCCAAGTTTGGTGCTTTTTGTCAATTGCGTTGAAAACTTAGCGGTTCTCTGTGAAAGAATCATCAAGAGTAGTAAAAAAATAAAATGAAACAATTCCATTCCATATATGGTAGAAAAGCCCAAAGCAAGAGGAAGGAGTGCCACATTAGATTCATTTGCGAAGAAACTTCAGCCCTTCCCTTTCAAATCGCTCTGTCACTTTCCTTTGCGGTTAAGAATTAGCTGTAATATGAGCTCATGAAGTGGAATTTGTCATATTTACGAGGCAGATTTCATCGATTCAAGCTCAATGGTCAAGGTAAACTCAAAAAGAAGGAAGAGGGTAGGGTTTTTGTATGTATACTTATTTATGCGTGAAATGCGAGAAATGGGTCCGAAAATCTTATTTGTGGGCTTGAATTCATGATATTAATGCGTAACATTACACTCTCCTGTCATGCAAGTTGATTTTGCATTCATTAAGGTAGAGTGACCTTGTCATCATGGTTTAGTAGTGTTGGTCTTCTAGGGGGCATTGTAATAATCCGGCAAATCAGAGCATATTGATGAATAATCGATTTTGTCACCAGAAATAGGGAGAAGAAAATTGAAAAGGAGACTGTGTAGTTTGCATGTGAATTTCTATTATTGTTTTTCCATAAGAAAGGAGGATATAATGCCTTCAACGTGACAAAATACAAAGGGTATTTTTAGAACAAGAGAAACTTAGCAATGAGGTGGAAAAGAAGAAAAGAAAGATTGATTCCAAGAGCAAAGAATTGAACAAGCGTGAAGCCCTAACCGAGCGCGTGAGCCGAGAGCTGGATAAGAACAAGAAAACAGTTACCTGAAGGGAACATGCGATTTGCAATGACTATTTACTTCTTCCTTTCCCCTTTTAGCTAATTGACTAAATCAATATATTTAAGGAGCCTTCAAAACTACACTTCACGTGCAATTCTTTTTAAGGGTGGTCTTTCATTTATTTCTGCCTTGATCACCTATTTTATAGATAAAATTAATACCGAAAGAACAACGCACGGGGGAGTGCTGAATCATGAATGGCTGCTTGCTTTGACTTTGCTTAAATAGGGGAACAAGGATGTCCTTATGCTATCATCATAATATAATCCTACATGATGACCACATCATACGTAGAGACAATCATTTGATTTTTTAAGTGATATTTTCTTCTTCTTTTTCGATTTTACAATTCAAGCATTTTGACTTAGTATTTCGATTTTTTGTATTAATTTCTTAATGAAATTAAAATTCATTAATCAATCAAAGCATCGGAATTTTGGAAAAAGAAATGAAATAAAGAAAGAGCCTTCAAATATCAAATATTTTTAACCGCAATCCAACAAGTTTTTCCTTTAAATGGTTATGCCATGGCCACTCAGCAGTGATACCACTTATTGAAAATTATTTACAATGATCTATAAGAGTCTAAATCAAGCGAGTAATGTACCTTATTGCACCTCGGGCCGGAATTAATAAAAGGTTTATAATATCCTATTTGTTTAATAAGCCGATTAAACTGAAATAATAAACTATGCGTGAATAATTTATTTATTGCATAGAGATTGATGCTCCTTAGTATTTTCTTTATTTTGTCAAAAAAATACGAACTTGACATAGGAATTCCAAATGCTATAAAAGAATTACGAAAAGTAAAAAAAAAAAAAAAATGAAACAAACCCTCATGAGGTAGGAAAATCCTAAGTGAGAGGAAGGAGTGCAACACCAAATTCATTTGTGAAGTAACTTCCTTCTTTCCCTTTTAAATTGCTCTTTTACTTTCGTTCTGGATTCTAAATTAGCTGTAATTTGAGCTTACTTCGTTCCTTCCCTATTAAATTGCTCCTTTACTTTCATTCTGGATTCTAAATTACCTGTAATCTGAGCTTGTGAAGTTGAATTTTCCGAACCTAGCTGGGAAGTTTCACCCATTCAAGCTCAATCAACTAAGAAAACTCAAGAAGAAGCAAGAGGGTACGATTCTTGTAAAATATGCTTCTCGATGTGTGAACTGCGAGAAATGGCTCTGAAAGTCTTGTGCGTGTGCTTGCGTTTGGCTGAATGTGGGGTTGTGTGTACGGCATTGATGTGTAACATCACACTCTCCTACCGGCCGAGCTGATTCAACATTCTTTTAGATAGAGTGACCTCATCATCGGGGTTAGTAGAGGGCGTTAGAATAATTTGGCAAACCAGGGCATATTCATTGAATAATTGATTTCACTACGAGGAAGATTGAAAAGAGAATGTGTTGTTTGCATGTGAATTTTTATGAACAGCTTTAGTTACATTTGGCTTTGGAACATACTGATTAAGGGTAAACAAGTTGCTAAGGGTCGTTAAGGACCTGTTTGGTAACTAGTTAATTCTTGGCTATTTCTATTCTTTTGTTTTCTGGAAAAAAAAAAAAGAACTGAAATCCATTAGCATAAAGGGCACTATGAACCGACCTCAAGAGTTTGAGTTGCAAACTTGTGACAAGTATGCTATCCCACACACGGCCCTCTCGGCCTTAATAGGGACTGCCTGTTAGTCACCAAGTTCTTCCTCGACTCGAACTCGGATCATAGTAATCTCTAGAATATCGGAAATTCGATGCACGGGATCCCCTAAGGGCAAGTGCGAGCATACTCCAGGATTTTTCTCAATCATAGTGTTTGAGCAGAGCCACCGTTCTGGACTAGAAGAGGATGGGAGTGTTTAGAAGATCATGTTGGAAGTAGAGTACACAACACACTTCTTATTTCACTCTCTGGTTTTTACAATGAGGGCTCCTTGCTCTTATATAGGCAGAGGAGGATATAAGCGACAAGAGCAGGCAGACTGGCCATGCTCGGGCATAATTATGGGAGCAAACTAGCCACTTATGGGCTACACATAGGGGGAGTCCTAAGGAAATCCCGTGACCAAGCTATGAACAGTGGGTTTTCGCCTGGTGCTACAGTGAAAACAGACTGAATGAACAGTAAAAACAGACTGGGTGAACAGTGAACAGTGTACAGTAACCGGTGTACAGTGTTTTCAGGACGGTTTTTATCTGTCTCTTCTGTCTCTAGCATTGTAGCTATAGTCCGAATCATCAGAGCTATGTTGAGCTAGCTGTTCCGCAAAGAGAGCGTCTTCATCGATGTCTGATGGACTGGAGCTTCCGTCTTTTTCTCTTTTGAAAGCACGGATGAGATTCTCGATTTCTTCTGCCGATAGGTCGGGTGGACGAGAGGAGCTAGCGCCGAAAGAGCCGGAAAAGGGGGCGTAATTTTGGGTGTCACCCCAAGGGTCTTGTGAAAGGGGCCCCACCCCAAGGATCATAGGGGGTGGAGGAGTCTGGATTATTCTGGCAAAAAACATGGAGTGCTTCTTGGATCTGGTCGCGAGTGGGATTCCAGGCTGCAGGGTGGTCCTAAGAGGCAGAGACCTGTGGAGAAAGCCATGCTTCTGGTGGGATGGTGCGATTTTCTTGACATAGGATCCGCTGGAGTTCTCGAGATGCAGGTCGGTCGGTGGAGATGGAGTGGGGAAGTGTCTGGTGAATCCGTGCAAATTCCTGGAAAACCTGGGGCTTGTAACTTGAAGTTCCTGCAACAGAAGGTTTGTCAGAAATCCATCCAGTGGGATGGCAATATGTCCATGGTCGATGAAATAAGACAATAGCGTGTCTTTTTCGGTTCAGCCTTCCTTGACGATTTTGGATTTTGAAAAGTTCCTTCCGGTATTTGTGAGGTTTAAACCATGCGAAAATATCCAAGTAGATATTTCGGTTATGATCATGACCGGCTGCATTCTTGATAAAAACCCGCAAAATTTGCTCGAGTTGGAAATTCAATGGCTATGGTGTACGAGATTGAACATGTACCAAAATAACCATTTTAGGTCTTCTGGAAATTCATCATTGGGAGACCAACGGAGAGGATGAATAAATGGATAATCTGGGTGGAGTCCATCTGGTCTAAGCATTAATCCTCCATGTTCTCGGAAGATGCGGAGATGATATTCCCACATAAGTTCTCGGGAAGCCTTTTCATTTACGACATTTTGTCGAACGGCCATTGGGATATCGGGA
The DNA here is from genome assembly GCA_014182845.1 of Corymbia calophylla. Lineage (NCBI taxonomy): Eukaryota > Viridiplantae > Streptophyta > Magnoliopsida > Myrtales > Myrtaceae > Corymbia > Corymbia calophylla. Next base: position 34,864,501 of record CM024698.1, read on the forward strand.
GGATATTTTAGACTCGTCCAACCACATTGCATGTCAGTGGTGCGGTATGTATCTGAGAAAGGTTCCTTTTTGACATACATGTTGATTGCTTGGGTTGGTTCCTTTGGTCTAGATAAGAAGTCTGCAAGGACATTCTTCTTTCCTGGAATGTGCTTGACCTCAAAGGAGTATTTGGAAAACCATTCAGCCCATCGGAGTAATTGTGGATGAGGAACTTGCTTTTGTTTGAACTTGAGCATTTGAGGAAAGGAGGACATATCCATTTCGACGAGAAAATGGTGTCCAATGAGATGAAATTCAAACTTTTTGATTCCATTTTTGACTGCTAGGATTTCTTTAAAAGTGGAATGGTAATGCATTTCGCTTGAAAGAATCGGCCACTTTTATAGGCACAAATATGCCTGGTTCCATGGATTTCTTCGAAAAGAATGGCTGCCCAATATTTGTCGCTGGCATCAGTTTGGAGAATCCGTGTGCCATTGGATGGGATCTTTAAAGGAGGAAGGTTTTGCAAAAGCTGTTTAAGCTGGGAAACAGCCTCGGTTTGCTTAATTCCCCGTGGAGGAGGATTTTTCTTGAGCATTCTTTGGAGGGGTTGTAAGTGTTGAGAAATGTGGGGAACAAAATCTCGTAGGTAGTTAACAATGCCAAGGAATTGCTGAACTTGTTTAGGATTGAGATCCTTTTCGGGGAAATTTCTCGGAGTTCATTAGCAATATGAGGTTCAGGGCAGTAAGTTCCTTCTTTGAGGCGCATGCCAAGGAATTCAATTTCTATCTGGGCAATAATCATTTTCTTCTGAGAAAGCATAATGCCATACTTCTTAACAATATCAGCAAAATGTGCCAAGAGTTGGCAATGGGATTGTTCATCAGGACTGAACAGAAGAATATCATCAATATAAATCTGGGAGTTTTGAAGGATGGGCTCGAAGATTTTGCACATAGCCTTTTGAAAGAGAGAAGGTGCAGTTTTGAGGCCAAAAGGGACAACTGTCCATTGAAAGTGTTGGTTTGGAATGCAGAACCCAGTTTTGGGTCTGTCTATTGGGTCAATGCCCAATTGCCAAAATCCTGCCTTAAGATCAAATTTTGAATAGATCTTTGCTTGAGCAAAGCTCAGGAAAAGGGAGTTTCGGTGGGGCAATGGGAATTTATCATCCTGAAGGAACTGATTCAGAGGTTGGTAATTAATTACTAACCTCATTTTTCCACGGTTCTGTTCGGCCCGTTTGTTGACATAGAATGCTTCACATGTCCATTGGGAGTCAGAAGGTTCAATGAGACCTTGTGCCAATAATTCTGAGCATTCTTGTTGAGCTAGTGCGAGATGTTCAGGACTCATTCCTGAATGGCTGGCTTTTGTAGGATTGATGTCTTCATTCCTTTTGAAAGGAAGTTTGACATAAAAAGAGGAGTTTTTCCACAGGGGCTGGGTGCAAGTTTGGGAAAAGCGGGAATGTGTCTCAAAGACAAGAAGAAAGTAAACTTTGGACTATTGGGTCGAGGATGGCTGGTTGAAGAGCATAGAAACGTTTGATTTCTACAAATTCCCGGAATTGATTTTTGAACCGAAGGCCACTAGAAAGAATTCTGAGTTTAGGAAGTTGAGTCAGGATGTCCCAACCAATAATGATATCTTTGTCTGGAGACTGAGAACCAAGGACTTTGGTGGTAAGAGAACACTGGGGGAAGAACTGAATAGTAATGGGTTTACTACGATATTTGGTAGCAAAAGTGTCACCAGAAGCAGAATTGAAATACCTGGTGTAGGGTTTCCAAAATTCTTCTGGGAGGATCTTTGTGTCTAAGATGGAAGAGCTTGCTCCAGTATCAATGAGTGCCACCAAAGGGATTGGTTTGTGGTATTTGGACAAGAGGATGTGGATGGGAATATACGGATGATGGACGGGTTCGGTGAGATCAATTTTTCGGAGGTGAATCAGGGAAGAAAGTAAAAACATCGTTCTCAGATTCTGAGACTGAGTCTGAGCTATATGTTTGGATAGCACAGAGAGTATTTTCAGATGGTTGGTCATCTAAAGAGAATACAGACTCAATGTCCGAATCATCAAGTTGGATGCCAGTGCTTGTGGTGATTTTGTCTATCAGATGGCTTCCTCGCTTGTTCGCCTTTGGACAGTTTTTGGCAAAATGTCCTTTTTTGTTGCAGACATAACACCTGTCTTTGTTACGCTTCTTAGAAGAGCGATGATGGCTTTTTCGCAAAAATTTCCACTTACCTTTGCTTTTTCCTTTGCGTGTCTTATTGAAGGAGAGCCGTTTAAAATGCCTTTTCTTTTTGCATCCCGTGCGGGGAAGGGTCGAGCAATCCTTGGGACATTTGATCTTTAGGTCGGGTTTAAAACATGCCTTGTCAAGATTCCTCGTTTTCTTTGAGAAAGCTTCGGAAAGCTTCTCGTCGGAGGCAGAGTTCTTCTATGGCAATATGAACGGCTTGCTGAATTTCACCAAGAGTAGCCTCAGTTATACTTTTCTGTCTTTGCTGGAGAGTTTTTTCCGCAGCTTGGCTAAGTTCTCTCGGAATGGATGCTAGGAAAATGGGCTTGAGGTTCCAATCTGCACCAAGTAGATAGAATAGCTTGATCATAGCTTGGAAGTGTCTATCGAGATCTTTGCGCCTTAACGAACAACATTTGCGATCAAAGAACTCCTTTCTTTTGAGTTCTTTGGAATCTTCAGGCTTGCCAATGAAATACATATGGATTATCTGGATAGCATTATCCAGGGGCTGAGTCAGAAGATACATTTGGTCTCGTTCTGAAGCAGTATGCCACCAATCCTTAAGTGCTCCTGTAAAACGACTGGTGAATTCCAGGAGAATATCATAAGTACTTGGTTCAGAAATATGCCTGGCAGTGAGCCAAGCATGAAATTCCTGAAGCCTATCAGGCCACTTATAATATGGAATGTCATCCAAAGTAAAGTAAACTTTGGAAGATGAGGCTGCAAAAGACTGGGTAGAATCAGGTTGATCCCGGTGATGGATTTCGGAGTTCGGAGAATATTTCTTCATCTTTGACACTATCTCGCCATGAAAAAGGTTCCTGAAAAGGATGATTCGATAAAAATATCAGAATCAGATTCAGACGAAGTTTCAACCGGGCTTGTAGCGGGTGGGTTGATAACAGAGATGGAAGGGATCTGGCGGCGGAGGAAGTTTTCGAGTGGGTTGGAAATGGTCAAGGTGGCAGGTTGATTTGCAGGAGGGTAATTGCCAGGAGGATGTTCGGGTACGGTTGCTAGTTTCAGATGATTCTGTGGCCTCAAGTGGAGGGAAATCCTCAGGGTGAAACATGCATATATTGGGTAGGACTGGAAGTGGTTCAGGTTGAGGTACACAGGTACCTGGTCTGGGTAAAGTGATGGGACAGGAGGGGTTCTTTCTTACCCATTTCTGGATTGGCTTATAAAAGGGTGAGGTAACCATAGGCTTGGGTGATGGTGATTCAGGAGGAAGAGTTGGTTTACAGGGAGATGGAATGGGGGTTACCTTAAAAGGTGTGGGTGGTCCATAGGAGACAATGAACTGGTATCTACCACCATTTTCTCCAAGAGGTCCAACAGTTGGATCTCCATCAAGATACCGCTGATAGAGTGCATCCTTTTTCTTCTTTTTCTTAGAGGAGGGTGTATCATCTTCATCCTCAAATCTGGTGCATGAAGCACACGCACAGTCTGGATCCCAGAAACAGTGTCCTGTGGGATCTTTGAAGAAATGGATTGGCTGTCCTTGATGTCCAAAGGAGTGGACAAAGTGTTTATTGTCTGGTTCTGATGAAACTGGATCAGTAGGACAAGGAGTAAAGTGGAGAATGATAGGGAAAATGGAGGAAGGTTCCTCTTTAGTCTTATCGAACTTGATGGCGACAAAGTGCCATCTTTTTTCCCGGTGAACGTGGTTCACCGGATCGGACCGGTTTACAATTCGGTGGAGTTTTCGTAGTTGGTGACCCAACTATCGGGAAGAAGTTTAACAAGTTCACTTCGAGGGATTTGCCTCGGGACATGGATGCAAGAAGTTTGGTCGTGATCGACCGAGATAACAAGAGCATCTTCAGAATTTGGGATGTTGAGATCAATGGCATGGTTTTGGACACGGTAGATCATTTGGTAGTGCAAGGTGGCAGCAATAGACCCAGGTGTTTGTGGGGCTCCAGTAATTTGTAGCTGAACCTTAAGAGCAAGAAGCGAGGTTGGGATCTGCGAGAGCAATGTTAAAATTTGGGAAAAGTGTGACAAAAACAGTTCATGCATTCATTGTGGTTTGAATGGTGCCAACACAAGCTTGTTGGTATTCTAAAAACCTGGTATCTAACAGGGCTATTCTTGCAGCAACAGGTAGGCCTTTACGACCATGAAAAGTCAAAGCAAGACGGATGGCTCCGAAATGGAGATGAGAGTAGCCTTGTTGGATCCATTGAGATGGAAACTCTGGTGGGATCTGGAGAGTAACAAACTGTTCTTGTTCAGTTGCCTGAATGGGATGCTGATCAAAACGGGAAGACTGAACATACTCTTTGACAGTGCGAGGAGTATGTTTGATCAAGTGTTTGATAGACCGGAGTAGAGAGAAGGAAGGGGATTTAGTGAAAGCAGTGTATGGGTTCATCATGGGGAGCTGAGTTTCTGAAATCTTAGTATCCTCTGTGAGGTAAGCAACCTCATAAAGGTAGTCTATCTTTGAACATGAAGATTTCCGAAGGTGTGGTGGAGGCTGGAGGGAAAGGTTAGAAGTAAGAGAAACAGGAAGAGAAGGGGATGCCGAATCTGTAGTTTCCATGAGGTAAGAAGCTCTCTTCTAGAACAAAACGGGGTAATGACCAAACTAAAATGATTCAAACAAATCCATGGCTCTGATACCATAAAGGACACTATGAACCGACCTCAAGAGTTTGAGTTGCAAACTTGTGACAAGTATGCTATCCCACACACGGCCCTCTCGGCCTTGATAGGGACTGCCTGTTAGTCACCAAGTTCTTCCTCAGACTAGCCGCTAGAATGAGTTATGATTTAAACCATAAATATAAAATAGATATCTCTGAAATGCAAGATGCTGTTTCCACACAAGGAATTAAGCTAATCAGAAGAGATATAATAAGTCCTCATGAATTAGCAGGATTATCTTGGAATCTAGCACCAATAATGTCAGATACACCCACTGTTATAGTACCCCAGAAAGGAACATATACTAATCTAAGCGGACATAATCCTACTCTTAGATTTTCTGATTATAACTCTAAAGCTCCAGAAGATTCAGATAGCGACTAGATATGTTCGAAATAGTGATAAGCTTTATACTATTATATACATCATTCCTCTATTTACCTAACTTTATGTATATCATAACTCTTAGCCTCGAAGTATTCTATGATATTCTACAAACATTTTGTGAACTATCAGACTACTTTGATTGGTATAGAGATATAGAGCCTCTTGAATTTTTGAAAGTCCTAGTTAAGAACCAAAAATGATAGTTTTAACAGGAGAACAAATTATTAATAAATATGGAAATGATGTCCAGAAAATAGATATGAAGAAATTCGGAAAGTTTCTTAGTGAAAGATTTCCTGAATATGAATCTTTTACTATGGATAAACAATTTAATGTGATAGGTCAAATGGGAAGTTTTGTCCAAATAAATCCTTCCTATACAGAACAATTTGGTTCTATCCCTGAAGAAACTGGTAATACTGAAGTTAGTTATGGAAATAGACTACCTAGAACTTACCACCATAGAGAAAGAGATAAAGAAGAATACCTAAGAAAAGGAAAGAAATACCCTTTAGATAGAGCCTATGACCTTCCCAATTTCTCCAGTGACTCAGCCCAAAGATTAAATATAACTTCCTTCAATGTAGGAGAATGGGAGTCAGTAGTAGAACAGTGGAGAGATGCATTTGTAGCTCACTACCAAGCCAAATCACTTAATTATAATATAGACCAGCTTATAGGATATGTAGAGTCCTATTTAGGAGAAACAGCTAAAATGTTATGGGTAAATTATAAGAAAAAGAATACGGCTAATTTTGAACAATTACGAGGATTAGGTAATAATGTTTATAATGTGGTAAATAGAGTCTGCCAAGTTATAACAGGGACAGATATATTTAGTGGATCTCTTCAAAGACAAGCTGAAGCAGCTAGAAAATTAGACCAACTAAGTATAGCTAAAGCTGGAAGTATTGATAGATTCTTAAGAGAATATGTTTATTACTCTAGTCTTAAAGGTTCTACTAATGATCCCTTAGATATGGATAGATTATTTAATTGCATACCTAAGCCATTAGGAAATGAAGTCCTAAAAGAATGGAAAGAACATGGTAACAGACTAGAAGCCATGGACTCAGTTCAAGTAAGAGCTGTGTTCATCACTAAAGTATTACAATCTAGATGTGCCAGTATACAAATGCAAAAACAAATATCAGAAGGAACATGGGGAAATTTATGCAAAGAAGTTTATGTACCATATCCTAATATGGAAGAAAGAAGATCATCATCCCATAGAAGACATAAACATAGGAGTAGGTCTGATGACTCTAAGTATGAACCTGAAAGACGATATCATAGCCCTCCTAGAAGAACCAGAAAAAGATATTTTACTCGCAGGTCAAGTGCTCCTGATAGAAGAAGATTAACTAAAAGACATGTGAGAAAATATAACCCTAATAAATCTTATGGAGGAAATCCTCTAAAATGCTATGTCTGTAATGAAGAAGGCCATTTTGCTAATAAATGTCCTAAGAAAATGCATTTTAATACTTTCAAAGCAAATGTAGTCATGAATACTAATGAACCCCTAATTGATATAGATGAGACACTCTCAGATACAGAAACAATATATTCCATTATATCTGTAAACGAATCTGAAGAACTACTAGAAATACCTAAACCGCCTACTATCTATGATGAATGGAAAGAAGAATCATCTGATAATATTAGTGATGAGGACTAATAGAGATTATTGCGTAGGAGATCTTCACGATCTAGAATTATATATAGGAAATGATGGAACACTATGTGAAGGAGATAATTGCCCTATATATCCAGACCCATCTAGGAGATATAGATGCAAAATATGTAAAATGGAAATTTGCCATTTATGCAAGCCACTTATGGATAAAGATAGAGAAGGAACTGTTGTCATAAAGAAGGAAGAACATCTTACAGAAATAGGAAAATTACAAAAGATGATAGAAGAAACTAACAAGAAACTAGCACAACTAACTACAGCTATCTCTCACATATCTTTACAAAATAAAGAAAAAATAACTGAGCATCCTCCAGTTGAAGATGACATGCCTCCATTAGAAGATGCCAGTCCACCTCCAGAACCTACTGAAAATCCCTCAATTCATCCAGAAATAAGTCCTGAAGATCACCACGAACCTTTACCTGACATAGAAAACATTAGTTGAGCATGCAAACAAGTATCCTTATATGTGAAACTATAGGAGTAATAATGGTGTTTCTTTATTCCATGGCAAATATAATTATAGTACTAGATGATGACAACAGCAGTAATCTAGAGAAAGTAGCCACAATAATTTTAGCTATTTTCAACTTCTTATTTGCCTATCAAGTATTCTTTATAAATATAGAATGCAATTAGAATGTAAGGAAGAACCTCCTTTTGGAATATTTATCAATATTAGAGTAATGGGACCATCTACTAAAGGAAGATGGTTAAAAGCCATGATAGATACAGGATGTACACAAACCATGATGGACATAAGCTTACAGCAAGAATATAAAGCAACTAGGTTAGAAATACCAGTTAAATCAATTCTGGCCTCTAAAGAAGAAATACAGATAAGCCACAAAGTCCATAATCTTACCTATAGTATTACAAATGAATGTAGCAAGACGACTCCTCCTTTACACTTAGGACCAGTCTTAATATACAATATAGCCCATCTAGGGGCCCATATGATTTTGGGCCTTAGTACTCTTATTCATGTTAATGAAGGATTCACTTTAACTAAAAATCTTATATCCTTTTACCCTATTCAGCTCACTACACCTCTTACATCAGAGTTAACGCATGAGAAGCGTGGTGGGGCCTGTAAGTGCCTACCCTTGTCAATCCCTTCCAAAACCAGTAACCAAGTTAGAACCTACTATCATTAAAAATCCATATGGTACAGGATACCTAAAAAGCCATAAGCCTTTAGACCCTAAAAAATTATATAGGACTTCTAAAGATCCTTCTGTAATCTTAGATTATAGAGGAAATGTCCTAGCCACTCAATCAATAGAAAAAGGTCTCTCACCTAAGCAGGAAGAAGAATTATTTATTCCATATTTAGATCCAACTGTAGTTATTAATAAGAAAGGAGAAATTCTAGCTATTAGAGAACCTGATATAATTAAACAAAGAACATCTTCAGATAGTGAAGATGAATCTGATTATGAAGACGAGATTTATATTGAGTCTGAAGATGATTTTTCTGATTATGAGTATTGAGTCATTTATATTGAGTCTGAAGATGATTTTTCTGATTATGAGTATTGAGTCCGAAGATGATTTTTTATGATCCAAAAGTTTCGAAAAACCACCGGGATGCCGGACCGGTTTTTCCTCCCCCCATACCCCCCTTCTGGTATCAGAGCCTTAAAAGAAAGTACAAGTTCGGAAAGAGAATATATTTGATTAAATATATTTCACATCCTCAAAAGGATAAAAGATTACATTCCAAAAACTAGAAGACCTTCTGGTCTTATAAGCAACCTTAATACATATAGGATTCAAAGAAATCCTAGCAAAAGCATCTAAATCTTCGTCTTGGAGAAGGTGAATCTTTGGACAGCTTTTCCTTTGCCAGTGCTGCAGTAACATAGCCCCATATAAAAACGAAGCTCCACAGCTACATCTATGCCAGAGCCATCGATGAGCTACCAAGGCACCATTTTGGGAAGCCATAGCCTGTGGAAAATCAACTCCAGATAGACAATCTGAATCTGATTCCCCCACTATATTTATCTTATGAATACTTCACCCTTAAGGAAAATAAGCCACCATAGCAAACTGACACGTATAAAGAAAAGAAAGATAACACTCCTAAGTAAAGCTATAAACCACAAGAGTATGACACGTAGAAAGATAAGAATTCAGAAAAGTACAAAGAAGTGTATATAAATAAGAATCTCATCCTTCTGAATTCCTCACACCACTTTCATACTCACCACCTCATAGTTATATTGAAGACTCTTCATCAAGCCCAAAATGTATGTCTTTTCTTCTCTCTTCTCTATCCTTTCTAAGTAGGAACTTTACTTCTGCCATAGATATATTGATGGATAAATTAAATAGATTATTCTATAGAAAGCAGAAAGATGATTCATGGTATTATGCTATAGATACTGATGATGAAAGATCTGATATCTTAGATTATATACAAGATTCTGACTAAATGGAATTTGCTAAAGTTTCGCTAAAATGGACTCCAGAATTAGTCCACGAAGTAACGTTAGCCATAGAATTAACTGGACTCACTATAGAAAATATCACTCCTTTAAAGATATTAAAAGCAAACCATAATCTTGTCAAACTAGGAATTACTAAAAATCATCTCAAAAGTTACTTACAAAGGCTAAGAAGGAAGAAAAGAGCTAGAGAACAAGAAGGCATATCCCTTACAGAAAACGAAAGAGATTATCTCTTAAGTCTTCTAAGCCCGGTTAATGACCAAAGAGTATACCAAGAATTTCAGGAACAACAGTAGTTATTAGCTATAGAACAGACTCCAGTTAGCCTTCTAAGTCAAGATTATTTCCTAAATGAGCATCAAACCACTCAATAAGTACGAAAAAAGATTTATTTATAATATACCACTTAGAAATTTAACACTTATAGATAGAGATGAATACAAAATGCTTTGGGCAACTAGATATTTAGCAACAACCCCAGAATATCCCCTAAGCCTGTTAGTTTTCGAGAATCTTATCAGAGGGAAATTCTGTGCAAAGCATTATGCTTGTATTCAAACTCTTAGAACCGAAAGAGAAATACTAGAAGAAATAGAAATGGATTTAGTAGATCTAAAGAAGCAAGCAAAGATGAGAATCCCCATGGCTATAGCCTTATGTCCAAGGACAGAATTAAGTGATGTAATTTGTGCCTCTATATCATTAACTATAGCCTTAGAAACAAGAAACATCAACGAACATATAATAAAATTAGTCTCGAGCAAAGTATTATTCGAAAAATGACTACTATTAGTAATATCATTACTATTCTTACAAATATGAAATCTAACCAGACTTTTAATCTAATCAATAAATTACATAATGATTACAAAAGAGATATAGATGAAATATTGCAAAAGATAACCATTATGTTTGGAGATGGAAAACCACCAGAACAGCCATATACAAATAAGTGGTAATGTCTGATATACAGACAGTAAAGCAAGAAACAATAGAAATACGGAAAGAAATAAAAGTAATAGCCATAGACATAAAAACTATTATAGAAGGATTAAGACAAATAGACGCTAAATTAAAAGAACCTGTTTCAGTACAAATGGAACTAAAACAAGAAGATCTTAATCATATAATAAATCAGATAAAACCTACAGGAACTTCAAGTAGTGGTCCTCCTCCTGGATATGTGTTCCAATATACACCAGCCCAATTTATGGAATATGAGTTCACAAACCCACCTGATCCTTTAACGGCATTGAAGAAACTAAAAAATAAAGTCCTTACTACTTCTTTACCTGATTATATAGCTAAAGTTTCTAGCAAAGAACCTATAGAAGAAAATTACACTTCTATATATAAACCTAATCCTATTAAACCCAGGTATTATAGTAAACCTGCTTCACCTATGGAGATAGATAAAACTGTCCAGTATGCTGAAAAAGAAATTGCAAAAACCCCGAAGCCTGAAAAAGATAATAATTTAACTCATAATATGCCATATTTTAAGAATGATTCCGTTAAAGAATTATCAAGAGAACCAAGTCCTAATCCATCTTATGCATCAGGAACAATAGAAGAATTTCTACCTCTAGAAAAAGAACCAGCTTTTCCTTTTCCCCCAGATGTAGGAGAAAATGTTGGTATGGTATTATATAGAACACTAAGTAAGATAGAATTCCAGGTAAGGACAAATAAAACTGTCACAGACAGAGATGCTATAGCCTTTATTCAAATATTAATGGATATATTTTCAAAAGAAAAAGGAATACACCTTATTCCTAGCTTGTATACTATAGATAATCCAAAACAAGGCCTTATATCACTCTTAAATGATATTAGAAAGACTCCTGATATAACATTCTATATACCACCTAATAGGGGAATACCGATATTAGTAGAAATATCCCACAAGTTTCTAGGACTTATAGAATCTTTCCCTAACGCCACAGGAGAATGGGATTTAGCAAAGAAATAATGAAAAGCCAAGAAGCAGTCAGAAACTGGCTTATATTAACATTAGTCGTCTTTCCCATGATATGGTTTTGGATGGCTTATAATACACTAAGAAATGATTACCTAACAGCTTCTATCAAAGTATGTTCTATATTTATCACATTTATATTCATGTTGATCTGGGAAATTCTTATCTGGCTAATCGTAGATCACAGACTTATCTAAAATGGACAGATCCAAGACGAACGGCTCCAGCTCTTCCCAGGTAATTCCCTTTTCAGGCAAACCTAGAACTATATCTGAAAAGACTACATCTCTGATAGAAAAAATTGGATTAGGAAGCTTTATAAAGAATAAAGAAGGAACTGAAACTAGATTGACTGAAGTTGTAGATATAGATGATAACTATGAGAAGTTATCTAAAACAAATTTAAATAGTTTAAAATTAGATACCATATATGAATCTGATAATAAGTTTCAGAAAAGAGAAGGCCTATTTAAAGACAAATTTGAAGCAATATTAAGTGTAGTAGATGATGATTATAAAAAGATAGATCTTTTAACTAAAGAATCTAAAGACCAAATTTGCTCTAGAGCAAAGTCAAACAGCCAGAGACCTAAGTATAGAGTATTCCATCTAGGACTTATTATCATAGGAGTAAAAAAGATGTTCACCCAAGGAACTGGGACTAAAGCCCTAATAATGCTACAAGACGAAAGATGGCCTGATCTCAGACAAGGTCTTATAGCTAGTATAGAAGTAGATTTAAATGAAAATGGAGCTATACTATATTTTTGCCCTAACTTTGAGATAATTATCAAAGATTTCTGCAAATATGTAAAGCTTGTAGTGAAAACAAAAGGATTCGAAGGATTCAAAGGAGAAAATATAGGAATAATGGTTGGAATAGCCGCTAGAATGAGTTATGATTACCATAAAGGGCACTATGAACCGACCTCAAGAGTTTGAGTTGCAAACTTGTGACAAGTATGCTATCCCACACACGGCCCTCTCGGCCTTAATAGGGACTGCCTGTTAGTCACCAAGTTCTTCCTCAGACTCTGAACTCAGATCATAGTAATCTCTAGAATATCGGAAATTCTGATGCACAGGATCCCCTAAGGGCAAGTGCAGAGCATACTCCAGGATTTTTCTCAATCATAGTGTTTGAGTAGAGCCACCCTTCTGGACTAGAAGAGGATGGGAGTGTTTAGAAGATCATGTTGGAAGTAGAGTACACAACACACTTCTTATTTCACTCTCTGGTTTTTACAATGAGGGCTCCTTGCTCTTATATAGGCAGAGGAGGATATAAGCGACAAGAGCAGACAGACTGGCCATGCTCGGGCATAATTATGGGAGCAAACTAGCCACTTATGGGCTACACATAGGGGGAGTCCTAAGGAAATCCCGTGACCAAGCTATGAACAGTGGGTTTTCGCCTGGTGCTACAAAGTGAAAATGATCGAATGAACAAGTAAAAAACAGATCGGGTGAACAAAGTGAAACGGTGTACAAAGAACCGGTGTACAAAGTGTTTTCGGGGACGGTTTTTATCCGTCTCTTCCGTCTCTAGCATTGTAGCTATAGTCCGAATCATCAGAGCTATGTTGAGCTAGCTGTTCCGCAAAGAGAGCGTCTTTATCGATGTCTGATGGACTGGAGCTTCCGTCTTTTTCTCTTTTGAAAGCACGGATGAGATTCTCGATTTCTTCTGCCGATAGGTCGGGTGGACGAGAGGAGCTAGCGCCGAAAGAGCCGAAAAAGGGGGCGTAATTTTGGGTGTCACCCCAAGGGTCTTGTGAAAGGGCCCCCCCCAAGGATCATAGGGGGTGGAGGAGTCTGGATTATTCTGGCGAAAAACATGGAGTGCTTCTTGGATCTGGTCGCGAGTGGGATTCCAGGCTGTAGGGTGGTCCCAAGAGGCAGAGACCTGTGGAGAAAGCCATGCTTCTGGTGGGATGGTGCGATTTTCTTGACATAGGATCCGCTGGAGTTCTCGAGATGCAGGTCGGTCGGTGGAGATGGAGTGGGGAAGTGTCTGGTGAATCCGTGCAAATTCCTGGAAAACCTAGGGCTTGTAACTTGAAGTTCCTGCAACAGAAGGTTTGTCAGAAATCCATCCAGTGGGATGGCAATATGTCCATGGTCGATGAAATAAGACAATAGAGTGTCTTTCTGGTTCAGGCCTTCCTTGACGATTTTGGATTTTGAAAAGTTCCTTCTAGTATTTGTGAGGTTTAAACCATGCGAAAATATCCAGTAGATATTTCTGGTTATGATCATGACCGGCTGCATTCTTGATAAAAACCTGCAAAATTTGCTCAGTTGGAAATTCAATGGCTATGGTGTACAGATTGAACATGTACCAAAATAACCATTTTAGGTCTTCTGGAAATTCATCATTGGGAGACCAACGGAGAGGATGAATAAATGGATAATCTGGGTGGAGTCCATCTGGTCTAAGCATTAATCCTCCATGTTCTCGGAAGATGCGGAGATGATATTCCCACATAAGTTCTGGAAGCCTTTCTGTTACGACATTTTGTCGAACAGCCATTGGGATATCAGGAGGATATTTTAGACTCGTCCAACCACATTGCATGTCAGTGGTGCGGTATGTATCTGAGAAAGGTTCCTTTTTGACATACATGTTGATTGCTTGGGTTGGTTCCTTTGGTCTAGATAAGAAGTCTGCAAGGACGTTCTTCTTTCTTGGAATGTGCTTGACCTCAAATGAGTATTTAGAAAACCATTCAGCCCATCGGAGTAATTGTGGATGAGGAACTTGCTTTTGTTTGAACTTGAGCATTTGAGGAAAGGAGGACATATCCATTTCGACGAGAAAATGGTGTCCAATGAGATGAAATTCGAACTTTTTGATGCCATACTTGACTGCAAGTATTTCTTTAAAAGTGGAATGATAATGAATTTCTGCTTGAAAGAATCGGCCACTTTTATAGGCACAAATATGCCTGGTTCCATGGATTTCTTCGAAAAGAATGGCTGCCCAATATTTGTCGCTGGCATCAGTTTGGAGAATCCGTGTGCCATTGGATGGGATCTTTAAAGGATGAAGGTTTTGCAAAAAGTCGTTTAAGCCGGGAAACTTCACTGGTTTGCTTAATTCCCCATGGAGGAGGATTTTTCTTGAGCATTCTTTGGAGGGGTTGTAAGTGTTGAGAAATGTGGGGAACAAAATCTCGTAGGTAGTTAACAATGCCAAGGAATTGCTGAACTTGTTTAGGATTGAGATCCATTTCAGGAAATTTCTGGAGTTCATTAGCAATATGAGGTTCAGGGCAGTAAGTTCCTTCTTTGAGGCGCATGCCAAGGAATTCAATTTCTGTCTGGGCAATAATCATTTTCTTCTGAGAAAGCATAATGCCATACTTCTTAACAATATCAGCAAAATGTGCCAAGAGTTGGCAATGGGATTGTTCATCAGGACTGAACAGAAGAATATCATCAATATAAATCTGGGAGTTTTGAAGGATGGGCTCGAAGATTTTGCACATAGCCTTTTGAAAGAGGGAAGGTGCAGTTTTGAGGCCAAAAGGGACAACTGTCCATTGAAAGTGTTGGTTTGGAATGCGTAACCAGTTTTGGGTGTGTCTATTGGGTCAATGCCCAATTGCCAAAATCCTGCCTTAAGATCAAATTTTGAATAGATCTTTGCTTGAGCAAGGCTCAGGAAAAGGGAGTTTCGGTGGGGCAATGGGAATTTATCATCCTGAAGGAACTGATTCAGAGGTTGGTAATTAATTACTAACCTCATTTTTCCACGGTTCTGTTCGGCCCGTTTGTTGACATAGAATGCTTCACATGCCCATTGGGAGTCAGAGGGTTCAATGAGACCTTGTGCCAATAATTCTGAGCATTCTTGTTGAGCTAGTGCGAGATGTTCAGGACTCATTCCTGAATGGCTGGCTTTTGTAGGATTGATGTCTTCATTCCTTTTGAAAGGAAGTTTGACATAAAAAGAGGAGTTTTTCCACAGGGGCTGGGTGCAAGTTTGGGAAAACTGGGAATGTGTCTCAACACAAGAAGAAAGTAAACTTTGGACTATTGGGTCGAGGATGGCTGGTTGAAGAGCATAGAAACGTTTGATTTCTACAAATTCCCGGAATTGATTTTTGAACCGAAGGCCACTAGAAAGAATTCTCGAGTTTAGGAAGTTGAGTCGGGATGTCCCAACCAATAATGATATCTTTGTCTCGGAGGCGAGAACCAAGGACTTTGGTGGTAAGAGAACACGGGGAAGAATCGAATAGTAATGGGTTTACTACGATATTTGGTAGCAAAAGTGTCGAAGCGAGAATGCACTGAAATACCGGTGTAGGGTTTCCAAAATTCTTCCGGGAGGATCTTTGTGTCTAAGATGGAAGAGCTTGCTCCAGTATCAATGAGTGCCACCAAAGGGATTGGTTTGTGGTATTTGGACAAGAGGATGTGGATGGGAATATACGGATGATGGACGGGTTCAGTGAGATCAATTTCTGGAGGTGAATCAGGGAAGAAAGTAAAAACATCGTTCTCAGATTCTGAGACTGAGTCTGAGCTATATGTTTGGATAGCACAGAGAGTATTTTCATATGGTTGGTCATCTAAAGAGAATACAGACTCAATGTCCGAATCATCAAGTTGGATGCTAGTGCTTGTGGTGATTTTGTCTATCAGATGGCTTCCTCGCTTGTTCGCCTTTGGACGTTTTTGGCAAAATGTCCTTTTTGTTGCGAACATAACACCTGTCTTTGCTACGCTTCTTAGAAGAGCGATGACGGCTTTTTCGCAAAAATTTCCACTTACCTTTGCTTTTTCCTTTGCGTGTCTTATTGAAGGAGAGCCGTTTAAAATGCCTTTTCTTTTTGCATCCCGTGTAGGAAGGGTCAGAGCAATCCTTGGGACATTTGATCTTTAGGCCGGGTTTAAAACATGCCTTGTCAAGATTCCTGTTTTCTTTGAGAAAGCTTCGGAAAGCTTCTCGTCGGAGCGAGTTCTTCTATGGCAATATGAACGGCTTGCTGAATTTCACCAAGAGTAGCCTCAGTTATACTTTTCTGTCTTTGCTGGAGAGTTTTTTCCGCAGCTTGGCTAAGTTCTCTCGGAATGGATGCGAGGAAAATGGGCTTGAGGTTCCAATCTGCACCAAGTAGATAGAATAGCTTGATCATAGCTTGGAAGTGTCTATCGAGATCTTTGCGCCTTAACGAACAACATTTGTGATCAAAGAACTCCTTTCTTTTGAGTTCTTTGGAATCTTCAGGCTTGCCAATGAAATACATATGGATTATCTGGATAGCATTATCCGGGCCGAGTCGAAGATACATTTGGTCTGTTCGAAGCAAAGTATGCCACCAATCCTTAAGTGCTCCTGTAAAACGACTGGTGAATTCCAGGAGAATATCATAAGTACTTGGTTCAGAAATATGCCTGGCAGTGAGCCAAGCATGAAATTCCTGAAGCCTATCAGGCCACTTATAATATGGAATGTCATCCAAAGTAAAGTAAACTTTGGAAGATGAGGCTGCAAAAGACTGGGTAGAATCAGGTTGATCCTGGTGATGGATTTCAGGTTCGGAGAATATTTCTTCATCTTTGACACTATCTGCCATGAAAAAGGTTCCTGCTGAAAAGGATGATTCGATAAAAATATCAGAATCAGATTCAGACGAAGTTTCAACCGGGCTTGTAGCGGGTGGGTTGATAACAGAGATGGAAGGGATCTGGCGGCGGAGGAAGTTTTCGAGTGGGTTGGAAATGGTCAAGGTGGCAAGTTGATTTGCAGGAGGGTAATTGCCATGAGGATGTTCGGGTGTTCCTGGAGAGGGTGGTGAAGGCTCTGTGGGAGGAGAGGATTTCTTTTGCTTTAGTTTAAGCTTGCGAAGGTTTTCACGAAGAGTCAGAAAATTATTCTGAGGAGGAGGGGCAGCTGAGCTTAAAACAGCAGCAAAAGAGGATGATGAGCCAAATGATGATTCTGGCTTTTGTGGTAGGGAAGGAGAGGTAAAAAGGGGCGGATCAAGTGAAGTGAATGACTGCTGACTTTTGAGAATTTGGATTTGTCTTTTGAGTTTCTCAATTTCTGGTTTTTGATCTTCCAAGTAATGGCTAGCAGGTGCCTGCTTGGTTTCTAGCAGATGAAGCCGTTTCTGGAAGTCTTTCAGCATGCGGCAAGATAAGTCGGTGGTCTTATCTACGCGTTCGAGGCGTGTAGCAATAGTGCCAAGGAGCTCATTTTGAGCGAGGGCATTCTCAGTTTGCCAATTCAAAACGGTTTTCGCAGCTGAAGGCTGCTTTCGTTGTCCTTGTGCATCAATGCCAGTGGGGTTTGGTACTTTGGGCGAGTGCTGGTACCTCTGGTGTGGGTCAGAGAATTTTTCCAATGGAGGAAATTTTCGGTACGGTTGCTAGTTTCAGATGATTCTGTGGCCTCAAGTGGAGGGAAATCCTCAGGGTGAAACATGCATATATTGGGTAGGACTGGAAGTGGTTCAGGTTGAGGTACACAGGTACCTGGTCTGGGTAAAGTGATGGGACAGGAGGGGTTCTTTCTTACCCATTTCTGGATTGGCTTATAAAAGGGTAAGGTAACCATAGGCTTGGGTGATGGTGATTCAGGAGGAAGAGTTGGTTTACAGGGAGATGGAGTGGGGGTTACCTTAAAAGGTGTGGGTGGTCCATAGGAGACAATGAACTGGTATCTACCACCATTTTCTCCAAGAGGTCCAACAGTTGGATCTCCATCAAGATACCGCTGATAGAGTGCATCATTTTTCTTCTTTTTCTTAGAGGAGGGTGTATCATCTTCATCCTCAAATCTGGTGCATGAAGCACACGCACAGTCTGGATCCCAGAAACAGTGTCCTGTGGGATCTTTGAAGAAATGGATTGGCTGTCCTTGATGTCCAAAGGAGTGGACAAAGTGTTTATTGTCTGGTTCTAATGAAACTGGATCAGTAGGACAAGGAGTAAAGTGGAGAATGGTAGGGAAAATGGAGGAAGGTTCCTCTTTAGTCTTACTGAACTTGATGGCGACAGTGCCATCTTTTTTCCTGGTGAACTGTGGTTCACTGGACTGGACCGGTTTACAATTCTGGTGGAGTTTTTCGTAGTTGGTGACCCAACTATCGGGAAGAAGTTTAACAAGTTCACTTCGAGGGATTTGCCTCGGGACATGGATGCAAGAAGTTTGGTCGTGATCGACCGAGATAACAAGAGTATCTTCAGAATTTGGGATGTTGAGACCAATGGCATGGTTTTGGACACGGTAGATCATTTGGTAGTGCAAGGTGGCAGCAATAGACCCAGGTGTTTGTGGGGCTCCAGTAATTTGTAGCTGAACCTTAAGAGCAGTAAGCAGGTTGGGATCTGCGAGAGCAATGTTAAAATTTGGGAAAAGTGTGACAAAAACAGTTCCTGCATTCATTGTGGTTTGAATGGTGCCAACACAAGCTTGTTGGTATTCTAAAAACCTGGTATCTAACAGGGCTATTCTTGCAAAGAACGAGGTAGGCCTTTACGACCATGAAAAGTCAAAGCAAGACGGATGGCTCCGAAATGGAGATGAGAGTAGCCTTGTTGGATCCATTGAGATGGAAACTCGGTGGGATCCGGAGAGTAACAAACTGTTCTTGTTCAGTTGCCTGAATGGGATGCTGATCAAAACGGGAAGACTGAACATACTCTTTGACAGTGCGAGGAGTATGTTTGATCAAGTGTTTGATAGACCGGAGTGGAGAGAAAGAAGGGGGTTTAGTGAAAGCAGTGTATGGGTTCATCATGGGGAGCTGAGTTTCTGAAATCTTAGTATCCTCTGTGAGGTAAGCAACCTCATAAAGGTAGTCTATCTTTGAACATGAAGATTTCCGAAGGTGTGGTGGAGGCTGGAGGGAAAGGTTAGAAGTAAGAGAAACAGGAAGAGAAGGGGATGCCGAATCTATAGTTTCCATGAGGTAAGAAGCTCTCTTCTAGAACAAAACGGGGTAATGACCAAACTAAAATGATTCAAACAAATCCATGGCTCTGATACCATAAAGGGCACTATGAACCGACCTCAAGAGTTTGAGTTGCAAACTTGTGACAAGTATGCTAATTAGAATGCATTTGATAACATTTCTAATCCTGAAAACAATTTCTTTTTAAAAATAGTTTTTTTAATTCTATTCCTTGAAACAATTTCTGAGTAAAATAATGCGTTTGGTAACTACACAAAATTTCTATTACCAGAATATTAAAAAAAAATACATTTGGCACGACCCACAATTTTTTTTGTGACGTAGAATATCTTTGAATTTTTTAATATTTTTTCATTTCTTTTTTTCCTCTCTTCTTCTTCCTCCTCTAGTCGGCGACCGGCAGCTCTAATGACTGGTTAGAAAAAGAAGAAGACGAAGAAAAAAAGAAAAAAAAGAAAAGAAAATGACTTATTCTAGAAATTGTTTTCGGGAATAAGAAGCAATTTTTTTTCAACTTTTTGTTTCCGTTCTAAATCTATTATCTGGCCACTTTTCTATTTTGGGGAATATAAAAATTAGCTAATGTTCCCAAACGAATTTGTGTTCTTTTTTTTATTTCAAGGAACAAATGAATCAAAATTTGAGAAATAGAAACATTAACAAAAGAGCCTTAGTCTATTCTTGAGAATATGTCACTGGAAAGGGAATATATTTAGAACAGAATGAAAAAGTAGAAAAAAATTATTTCTTTATTTTTGGGAATAATTCTAAAATCAAGCCATCTTCTTTTCTTTTCTTTCTCTTTTCTTCTTTTTCCACCTCTAGTTGGTCGTCGAGCTCGGCAATGGCCAATGACCACCCAAATATAAGGTCTGGCGACCTCATTGGAGCCTTGCCTAGCTTTGGTGAGGTCGCCCTCGCCCAACCATAGCAAAGCTGACCTCACCGACTACCTCACCCAACTTTGCCCGCTACCTCACCGGGGGCCCGCAAGGCTCCCTCGAGGTCGCTAGCTCTTGTCTCTGGCCGGTTGCCAGCCATTGCCAAGGCTTGGCGACAAGCTAGTGTAGGAAGAATAAGAGAAGGAAAAAAAAAAAAAAAAAAAATCTTGAAAAATTATTTAAAAAATTTAAAAAAATTCATGTCACAAAAAAAAAATTAAGGGTTATACCAAACACATTCTCCTCTCTTTTTTTTGTATTATGAAAATAAAAATTTTATACAGTTACCAAAATCTCATAAACTCATCAAGGAAATAGAATCAGAAAAAATTATTTCTGAGCAAAAATTTTTACTAGGAACAAATAGTTACCAAATACATCCTAAATGAGGTACGAACCCCGAGAGTGCCATAACTTGGCACGGAGGGACACTTAAGTGCCAAAACTTACAAACGGTACACTTAAGTGCCAAAATCGGAGCAAAATGGATCACTTAAGTGCCAACGGCGAGAAAATCCGGCCAAAATGCTGACATGGCCTTTTTCAGGCGATCTAGGGTCGAAACGGCATCGTTTTTGTTGCTGATATGGTGAAGTAAACCCAAAACGGCGTCGTTTGGGTGATGATGTGGCCACCGCACCCAAAACGACGCTGTTTTGACTAAATATTTATTTTTTAATAAATATTAATTAAATAATATTAAAAGAGCAAAAAAAAAAAAAATTTATTAAAAAAGGGGGAGCAGCCTGTCACCGGTGGGGCGGCGGTGATGGATAGCAAGGGTCGGCGACGCCTGGGCGCGGGTCTGCGACCCTCGTCGACCGGCGGCGAGGGCCGGACGGCCCTTGCCAGACGCCAGGAGAGGGCGGCGACCCTCTCCCAGATCTGGGCAAGGGTCGCCGGCTCTCGCCTCGGCACCGACGGCCTCGCTCAGCGCCACTAGAAACTCAGTGCGAGGTTCAGAGATTTGCTCGCTCAGCCTCTCCAGGGAAATAATGTCAGCAGCGGCGCCAGGCTGAGCAACCAGCGCCGCACACGGCAGCGGGACTTGGTTGAGCAATAGCAGTGTTTGGGCGTTCTACCGTCTTTCGCGCTCCTCTCTCCTTCACCACGTTTTTCTCTTTTTGTGCCAAAGCCAAAAGACCAGCCTCCTAAAAATCCAGAACAACCCCCTCTTCCGGTCTTGCTGTCTTCGATTTTTTTTTAGTTTTCTTCTCTGCCCAATCACTCTTTATTGCTCGCATTTCTCTGGTTTTTCCTCTACTCCAGCCACTCGAGCTCCCTCTCTCTTTCAAACCTCGTCCTTGTCGTCGGCTGCCCTTCGTTCTGCATTTTTCTTCTGTAAAACCAAAAAACCCCACTCCTCGAGCTTCCTGCTCCACCCCTGTTCGCCCAGCCTTCTTTCACCGAAAATCCTCATCCTCCCCACTGAGTTTCCAACGGCGCTGGACAAGGCCGCCGGCGCCAAGGCGAGGGCCGGCGACCCTCGCCCAGATCTGGGAGAGGGTCGCTGCCCTCTCCCGGCGTTTGGCGAGGGTCGTCGACCCGCACCCAGGCATCAGTGACCCTTGCCGTCCGTCGCCGCCGCCCCACCGATGATGGGGCGGCGGCAACAGGCTCCTCCCCCTCCCCCCCTTTTTTTTTAAATTTTTGCTCTTTTAATATTATTTAATTAATATTATTAAAAAATAAAATATTAGTCAAAACTGTGTCGTTTTGGATGCGGTGGCAACATCAACACCCAAACGATGCTGTTTTAGGTTTACTTCGCCACGTCAGCAACAAAAACGATGTTGTTTTGACCTCAGATTGCCGAAAAAAGGCCACGTTAGCATTTTGACCGGATTTTCTCGCCGTTGGCACTTAAGTGATCCATTTTGCTCCGATTTTGCACTTAAGTGTACCGTTTGTAAGTTTTGGCGCTTAAGTGTCCCTCCGTGCCAAGTTATGGCAATCCCGCTGTACTTATGCCCATCCTAAATGATTCTTACCTCATGACATAAAAGTTGGAACACGCCTAGTTGCCTTGTAGGATAAATAGAATTTTTGTGCTTAAAATATGGCATGTAGTTTCTAATCGGTCTGATGTTGAGTTTATTTGTTGCGGGCATATGTGTGAAGTACTAGTGGGATTTGCTTCTATATTTCTGTTTATAAAACAACTTTGCATTCTCATCTCGAAAAAAGGATCGGGAAAATTATGGTGGTCAGTGTACTTTGAATCAGAATGTGAGCTCGACTCATGGCAGTTCAATATGATGTCCACATCGGTTGCAACTTCGGAAAGCCGTTCTTTCCGCAGCAAATTGTTCTCGACTTTAATACACTGAATAAAGTATCTTACGTAAGAAGGCAAGTTTCCAACCATCCTGTCCATTAGAATAGCCTCTTCACTAGAAAATTGGTTTAGCTGAGTAGGGATTGTGCTTACTGTGAAGGCTAGCTAAATAAATAGCAAGGGGAACAAATTGTTCATATCCTACCTCTGCTGCCAAACTAATTTAAACTAAGAACGCAAGTGTTACTGCCGGCATAGCATTTTAATTGGTTTCGATAGACCAGGCGTTGTTCCTATATATGAATATACAATTTGCCCAAGACGACAACATGAGAGTTCATGCGAAGATTTTGTATAGCCTTCTTTGAGTGCGATACTTATAAATGAAAGACTGAACTTATTCTAATAAATAAAACTCATTATTTCAGTCTATCCTACACTTGTTTGTCAACTTAACGAAATTGAGATTTAAATGTTAAGATTAATACAAGACAAATATCGTAAGTCTCTCCCATTCCATCTAAATTTTCAAGTTCATTTTATGAAAAAGAAAGCTCTTTTTGTATGAAAAATATCGTCAAACTTTGTTTTTTACACACTATGAGCATTTTCTTTATTTTTAAATGACCGACATTGAAAAAAATTCGAACTTGAAATTTGAATTTCAAATGCTATAAAAGAATTACAAAAAGTATTAAAACAAATGGAATGAACCCATATGGTAGAAAAACACTAAACAAGAGGAAGGATTACTTATGACCGGATTGACCACTCTGTGATAATCAATTTACTATTCACATTGCTAGCAATCCAATGTTTTACGAGAAAACGAAGCATATAGAGGTGGATTAGAAATTTTGGTCGAGAATAAGTAAATTGTGGTGATATACAGTCGGTGCACATGCGATCTAAGGAGCAGTTAGTAGACATTTTCACGAAATCATGATTTAAATGTTGAGATTAATGCAAACTAGTATTATAATTCTTTCCCATTCCATCTACAATTACAAGTTCATTTTATGACAAAGAAAGTTTTTTTTGTTGGAAAAATATCATCTCAATGATGAAATTACCAAAGGTGTAAGAGTGAAATCTAAACGTACCAATATCCCTCAAATTAACAATACAAAGATATTTTGAGTGTAGAAATAGTGACAAGTATTGCACATTACTTCATTGCATAGCCCTCTCTACCTAGCAATACCAAACCATCGAGCATTCATCACTCCATCAAAACCTAAACCCAAAGGAATCATGAAGAAAGCCTCCGACTTGATGTCAATCTTCCTCTTGGTTACTCTAATTTGTAATAAGCCTCCAAGTTGATGTCAATCTTGGTCTTGGTTACTCTAATCTGTAATATATATATATATATTTCATGAACCCTAATGCATGACTTTCTTATGTATTTATGCAATTGATCTCATCTTGTTAATTGTTAGATTGATATTTAACATTTTTGTTTCATAAGCTAATGCAATGCTAGGGAAGTACGAAGAATACACATCTATTTGCTTAATTTTGTGATTGCTTTCCTTTGTGTGCATGGCACGTGCTATTTCAAATTAAATAGCTCCCAAAAAGAAAAAGAGAAAAATGACAATTTCTTGAATTTTTGTTTTTTGTTCTTCCCTTTTCTAGGTGAATCATATATGGTGACAAGAGTTGAAACATCGTGCTGGTGAGATATCAATTGCGTGTTTCAACGTTCAAGGGGCAAGTTGGCACTCTACAATATGAGGACTCACAAGTGTTTGTGCATCAAACGTGTATTAAATAGTTCCTCAAATGTTAATGTTGAAATCCTTAATTAGTCAGTGTGCGGAATTGAACTCTTATTGATGTCTCTCAATAACCGAGTTATCAATAAATTTGTTTGATCGTATGAGCTTGCATAGATCGCTATACTACTTTTAATTTTTGACCTTCCTATATAACTATAATTATGAGATACTTTATATAATCCAAGACCTCTATATTTCGATAATACCTAGAGAAGAATGAATGGGGAATGTTAAAATATGAAGCCCTGCTTGGTTTGAATTTTGCTCAAAAAACGGGACCAAGATGTTACAATGCGATATATGATGTCCAAGCAAACCCGCAAAAAGTAGAGGATGAGAGCTTCAAGTCCAATAAAAGCTTGGTTGCATCAATTCTACCATACTTAAAGTCGCTATGCGTTACCCAGTCAAGGAGATAGACGAATTCTTCTTTTGGCCTGTAATTTGTGTTGCTCTTTCCACTGACAATTTCCAAAGCGACGACTCTAAAGCTGTAGACGTCAGTTTTGTCTATCAAGTAGCCCCTCATCTCATATCCAGGAGCCATATAACCTCTAAGGCAAGGCAAAATAGTAGCGGTGAAGACGTCCATAGAAGGAGGACATTCAGGGAAAACATTACATATATGTAGCAATCAAAAGTTCATCAGATAAAGGTAATTAAAAGAAGAGAATTGACTAGAATAACAGAAGACTTACATTGTTCTGGCTATCCTTGTGCTAATATGTGTGTTCTCTTCTTCATCAAGTTTGGCCAATCCAAAATCCGAGATCTTGGCATTTAGTTCCTTACCAAGCAATACATTTGTCGCTTTTATATCCCTATGAACAATTTTCAACCGAGACTCATCGTGAAGGTAAGCCAATCCCCTTCCTATTCCCAAACCTATTTTCTTTCTCGTGGCCTAGTCCAATTCAATTTGCTGCTCATCTGGTCTTGGGAAGAGAGAGAGACTTCAGTTGAATTTCCGTTAATAGTATAATAGTCAGCTTAGGGAAAGCAACTTTTACCAAAAAGTGTGCTGGCAAGACTATTGTTCCCCAAATATCCATAAATAGCAATAATTGATTTCCTTCAATGCAGTAGCCATAAAGCTTTATGAGATTTGGGTGCTGGAGAGCATGTATCATGCTATCACATTGAGAAATTCAGGAGTGCCTTGCTTTGATTTAGGAGAATGCTACTTCACAACAATGATAGTTCTATCGGACAGTATTCCCTGAGATTAATCATATAAATTTAAGACTCATAATTGACCATATGTTATTTCTTTTATAAAAAAAAATTGGTTAGCTTGACAAGATCCAGGGTGGTAGGTCTAAAACAAAGACACATGCTGAATTTATAAGGCACTTCCTTCACATTGAATAGAGGATGCATTTGTGAACATATTGTAAATTACCTTGTAAACTGGCCCAAACCCTCCTTCACCTATCTTATTCACAGAGTCAAAGTTGACGGTAGAAGCTTTGATTTGCCTCAAAGTGAAATGGTCGATTTGAAGATCTAGCCCACATCATTCAAAAAAATGAAACGAAGGTGTATATTAGGAGTGCGCTGATTATAACTGCAGGTAAAGCACAGTTCGACAAACTGAGGAGTGATTCACCTATATGGTCTCTTAAACATGTAATCCTAGTTAAAAGGAAAAAAAAAGCCAACTTTTGTGATATCACAGTTTACTCAAAGTACAAAGAAAGAAGATAAGTACGGTCTTGAATTAGGCATCATACTTGTGCGATGGATCAAAGAGTGACAGATTCCTGCATTAGCAGGCATGTCGATATGATTATCTCACCTGAATCTTTAGCTTCTCTGCCACCTAAGAATCCTGTTAGCCAAAGGACATGTAATATCGATACAAGGAGAACCACTGAAGTTACTGTGATTCCAATGATTGCTCCAGCCGATAGTCCAGTGCTTCCAACATCAAAGTCTACAAGCAGGAAAAAAATGACAGATTTATCAGTGAATGCTTCGATGACCACATGAGAAAAGAATGACAGAGATCAGTACGTTCGGCAATGACTTACTTGGTGTCACTGCAATAGCGGAAATAAGTGGTCCATAGACACCTTTATCAGGAATGGCCGTGGTTCCCTTCCCTGACCAATATAGGTGAATCTCCAAAGTACTTCCACTCACGTAAATGTTATCGAAATCTCTGGATATGCCCTTCCTAACACCCCTCGCTTCCTCTGCAATATTAAAATCCTTCAACACTTGATTGCCCTGCAAGAATTGGCAAGAATTGCGGTAAGAAAAGATCGTGCTCTTATCGGATTGTTGTGTGCAGCAGCCCTGTCAAGCGCCTCTGCAAAAGAGGATAACTCAGCATAACAGATGAAGTTAAAATGATGATCGGGTCCCAAATTTCACTTCACTGACCTGTATCGATACATCGAATATAAGTCTCCCAAGGCTGCTAAAGGTTTCGTTCTCAGAATATTGGATTTCAGCAAAATGGAGCCGTACTTTGTAACTTCCTTTCATCATGCAAAGGCCATAGTATCTGATCGACCAAGGGGAAAGGCGAGCGGTTCGGTAAAGTTCTGAGCCGTTCACATTCATAGAAAATGGGTTATTCGCCGTGTAAACAGCATCAGCATTCCCCATATAACGCCCAGTGCTGCTGTAAGCCCACTTTTCTGAAGAAGCGGAGGAAGAAGAAGAGAAAATCGATGCACCATTCGATCTGCTGTCCTCTTCATATTCATTCCCCTCAATAGTCATTTTGGCTCCTCCACAATTGATAAACAAGGAATGTTCTGCATGTGGCGTTGGGTGATATTGCATAAGAAATTATAGTGGACGAAAGTAGCTCGACAGCTTATGCTCGACAATGATTCAAACACAGTACAACTCACACTGCACTTTCACGCTGCAGGGAAGATCCTTCTCCATGCACCAGAGGCTATTGGGATAAACCAGAAAGATTGTCGGTAAGATAATTTCCACTTGCAATCATCAACAATCGGTATAGCTCTTAGTCAAAGAGACTTACGAGTTGTTTCTGTTAGATGAATAGCTGGAAACCAAATTACTGGAAAGTGACGACGTGTCAGGTAATTACTTCAGAAATGTGGGGACAAGACAAAACTATAAAATTTCTGCCTTAAGGGAGAATGTGCATTGAACTCACACTTGTGTTTCCTGACAACTTATTGGAGAAGAACTGTCAAAATTGTTGTAAGACAAGTCGCTGCAGTTCATACGTCAACCTAGTTATTGTGCATACTCACCCCCGAAACTAATAATAGTACAAACAATTGAAGAGTGATATATCGGAAGTCAACACATGAGTATCATACAAAGAATTATGAGTCGAATCACGGAATCTATGATGATCATATGGAAAACCAAGAACAAAAGACAGGATGTGTTCATGAGATACTAACAGATGATGCTTGCTGCTTGTTACCCAACTGGGTACTGCTCCAGTAAGGGAGTTGTTTGCTAGGAACCTACATTCACAAAAATAAGTTATGCAACACTTGTCCAAAGAATTGTTCGGAGTCCAGAGCTACATGAGGTGTACATGATACTAAGGAGGAAGGAAAGTCAGGTACATATTTGCTGGGACATTAGGAGCAGTCAAGAGAATTTGTAATTACATGTAATGCAGAGCAGCTCCCATCGTGCCAGGAACTTGACCGGTCAATCTGTTGGCGCTCAGGTCTCTACCCAAAGATGGAAAAAAAGGAGACCGATCAGACAGTTTTCTGGAGAAAACTCTTAGAAATTCATGCAACTTGATCTTTTAGTTTGAGGCCTTTCTCATTCATGAAACAAATCTCTTCTTAGAAAATGCAATGATCTTGCTGGGACAAGTCCAAAATCTGTCAGTGCTCAATAACCGGCCCACTGGACTTTGCAAAGGAAAGATACAGCGCGCGAACATGTTGGGATCAAATGAATATCCACCTCGTTATAGCAACTTACAATGTTTTCAAACTCGTCCAGTGCCCAATATAATCTGGAATCGAACCGGCAAGCAAGCAATTTCTCAGAATCCTGAGATGTGAAAAACAATAGTTAATGTTGATCAACTATAAAAAAGAGAGAGAGAGAAAAGAAACAAATCCATATTCATTATATTGAGCTCACAAAGTTTTCATCATTTTCATGCCCCGCAATTCTGGAAAATTCGAGCTTGGACCTTTCAAATCGGATATTCTCCTGGACGCATATAAAAGCCACTCTATCACATAACGTTAATATCCATTCTACCTTTTCGTGATGAAACACAAGCTTACAAGATTATAAAAGACCAAGAACAATTGCACAAGATCGAATGCTCACAACTCCATCAAGTTTGTCAACAAAGATATGCTTGAAGGAATAGGTCCCTCAATAGATGTGCCTTGCATGTCCCTGAA
Source organism: Corymbia calophylla (assembly GCA_014182845.1). Taxonomy (NCBI): domain Eukaryota; kingdom Viridiplantae; phylum Streptophyta; class Magnoliopsida; order Myrtales; family Myrtaceae; genus Corymbia; species Corymbia calophylla. The sequence continues at coordinate 34,893,241 of CM024698.1, forward strand.
AATATTAATGCCGTAATACAAGAATAACTTTTGATTATCTCAAAAATCATATAAATAAATATTTTTGGCCCTAATTGAGAAGGATCGAGATACGCGCAATCTTGTAATATTGGTCCAATTCCGGATAAAATCGGGTATCTTTCCTGATAATGTGCTTCCATCTATAAGACTGCAAGTGGTTTTCAAATCAAAATCCCTCGTAGGAAATTCAGTATCTTGAGAAATAAAAAGGTATGATGAAACCACTTACAAAGTTTCTAAGTTCTTCAGATTGCCAGAGGATTTAGGTATCATTCCCGTGAAATTATTAGCAAACAACTAGCTGCTTAAAATATAATTTAAGATTTAGGAACACTAAAGGATAATTATCAAGGTATAAATGTACATAACGCAGGATAAACTGTATCTTCATCTCCCCAAACAAAGAGGAACTACGTTCTAGTTTAAGCAGAAACGCTAGAGTCAAATCGTTCATTCGATAATCTCGCAATCGAGAGAGCTCACAAACCTGAAGAAAGGACTTTTGAAATGAGTCATCCAAGCAAAAGGCAAAAGTGTGCTAACTAATGTACTCAATTTACTTACAGTTTCCTTAAGTAGCGCAAGTTGCCAATGTTTGGCTCAAGAGTGCCTTCAAGCAGGTTATCCTCCATTACACTAGCATAGGCATAAGATTATCACCATAAGATCTAACAATTTCTCAATACAGAGGTAAATGAATTTTAGCAAGTCTTACAGCTCCTCCAGCGTGCTGATATTGCCAATTTCCTTAGGAATACCACTGATGTGATTTCCAAGTACTCCTCCAATACACTAGCATAGGCATAAGATTATCACCATAAGATCTAACAATTTCTCAATACAGAGGTAAATGAATTTTAGCAAGTCTTACAGCTCCTCTAGCATGCTGATATTGCCAATTTCCTTAGGAATACCACTGATGCGATTTCCAAGTACTGACCTAAAGTACCAAATTGAAAACAAAAATTATGCTTCTCTTAAACAAAAACTCCCAATTCAATTGTTACAATGATATCTGATGGATGATAAGATTAACTTATAGAATTTTAAGTGGTATTTTAGTAAGAGTTGTGGGGATTGATCCATTGATGTAGTTAGAGTGAGGTTTCTGCTCACAAAGAATGCTCAACTTAGAACTTTTGCAATTCTCAAAAAAATAGTTTGCTAAACTTTCGACGAATAAGTTAGAATTAGATTCCCAAGATTGCTACATTTCTCAGATAGATACAGGCTTGAGAAAATTAATAACCAGGTGCTTGAAAAGATGATGCAGCCCGCATTGAAGACCAACTCTCTTGACCAAGAAGATCGGCCCGCATTCAAACTCGACGAAACTGAGGAGCCGTATCGATATCTTGAGTCCATCCTGGAAACTTGAAAGACACATTGGGAGCCCACATAACGCTTTTACTAGTTTATAGTTTCTATGCTCTTTAATATTTCTCCTAGTTTCAGTGTTTTGTCTTTATTTCTTTGATGATATAAGCCATCCAATTTCTTGTAGAAGACAGATGACTTTTGATGAATGAAAAACTTTGCTTTGAAGCAAATATCGTGAACCTTGTAGAGTTCATACCCTTGAAAACCTAGAAGAGTTTTCACTCCGTCCTTGAAGAGTCGGAGCTTTCGAAATTTGCATCCTTGAAGAGTTGTAGTCATCGATCTAGAAGAATCGGCACCCCCTCAACTTCCTTGGAGGCCTAGAAGAGCAACCAATGAAGTCTTTATCTTTTCCCGTTATGTTCGTTATTTCCAACCCAAATTCGACCATCCTACAGTGCTTATTTCAGAAAACCCAAAACAGAGAAATTGTAGATCCAGAAGTCTGCATTAATTTGGCTTTGGAATCAGGTCGATCCGATCTGTATCGACAAAGATACAACTATTCGCCTGAGCTTGTGCAGTGCTGAAAATTCTGTTCCCCTTGTTTTCCCGTGTGTGAGTCACTCTCCCGATCCTATTGTTTGAGAAAGCCTAACCTAGGCTTGCATCATTTGGTATCAAAGCTTTGGAGGAGAGGACAATGCCTCCAAGACAAGCTAGACATCGCGGCAGCAGAACCATTCCCCTTGATGAAGTGCATACACTCGCTGAGAATTTGCAACAACAAATTGATGAATTGACGCGAGAAGTTCAGCATTTGAGGGCTGAAGCAAATAATTCTCCACCCCATGCCAGGACTGAAGATTTCCATGGTGACTCTTCCTCTTCAGAGAGTGTTCGATCTAATCACGATCAGAGGCATGTTCGACATCGTTTACAACATATTCGTGAGCCAAATTGGGAAAAGGAAGTCAAGAAAGATGTTCCGGAATTTACAGGTACTGAGTCTCCTGATGAAATTGTTGATTGGCTAACACTTGTGAATGAGGTGTTTGAGCATCGAAATGTTCCGGAGAATCGTCGAGTTGGGATCATTGCTATGCGATTCCGAGGCAAGGCGATTGCTTGGTGGAGACGTGAAAAACAAACTCGCCAAGCCGTTGGCAAAGCACCAATCACTTCGTGGAGAAAGATGGAGGGCAAGATTCAAAAATATTTTCTTCCCAAAGGATATAAGAGAGAGCTCTACCAACGATACCAAAATCTAAAACAAGGTACGCGAACGGTGGACCAATACACCAATGAATTCAATGAGTTGGTGATTCGTAATAATATCCAAGACCCGAAGGAGGTGCTTGTGAACAAATACTTGAACGGTCTTCAATTTTACATTCAAGATGCCTTGGAAGTCCTCAACATTTGGGACTTAGGAGATGCACACCAACGGGCACTCAAAATGGAGCGCTCTCGTTCTTGGAGACAACAATCAACTACCATGACAAGTTAGGCCACTAAGAGTACCACTAGTGCTGCTAAAGTTGCTGAGGCTACAACACAATATGCTAGTAAGCCTTCTACTCAGCCCCATGTTTCGAAGCAACCTGCTATGTCCGAAATACGTTGCTATTCTTGTGGGAAGTTGGGTCATCGTGCTAGCAATTGTCGAATCAATAAGAATCGACCAGCCGGTAAAGCCTTCTTGGTGGATAATGATTCTGATGAGAATGCTGAGCACCCACTTGAAGAGGAGTTGAACAATGATGAAGAAGTTGTGGATGATGAACAAATAGTGCATGCTGACACTGGCGAACTTCTTATGGTAAGGAAAATTTTTCTTACTCCTCGAGATGACACTGGAGACAGGTGGTTGCGTACCAATACTTTTCATTCTGCTTGCACAATCATGGGAAAGTCAATTAATTATTGACTCTGGTTGTTGTGAGAATATAATTTCTGAAGTAGCGGCAAACAAGCTGAAGTTGGAACTAAAAACGCACCCTACGCCTTATAAAATGTTGTGGTTGAAGAAAGGCGCTGAGGTAACTGTTTCAAAATGATGCCTTGTTAATCTGTCCATTGGTTCTATTTATAATGACAAGATATGGTGTGATGTTCTGCCGATGGATGCTAGTCACATTATTCTTGGTCGACCATGGCAATTCGATAGGAGGACTACGCATTATGGTTATCGAAATACATATTCTTTTGAATTTGGAGGCAAGAAGATTACGTTGGCACCTATGGGGAACCTTTGAAAACTCCTGTAGTTGAGAATTTCTTCTCCCTTAAGTTGTTGACAATGAAGGATATGAAGGATGCTTTGAAAGAAGATTACGTTGGCACTTAGTAGGGAACCTTTGAAAACTCCTGTAGTTGAGAATTCCTTCTCCCCTACGTTGTTGACAATGAAGGATACGAAGGATGCTTTGAAAGGAGTTCGTATCTTGTATACTTTGCTTAATAAAACAAGTGAGAACCGTAGCACTGGATATAGTCCATTTATAATCGTATATGGTCGACAACCGAACACTGCTCTTGATCTTGCACCAATTCCTTTTGCTGAGAAGTCAAGCAACAAAGTCGACGATATTGTTTCTCAAATGAGGACAATTCATGAAGATGTGCGCCAAAGACTAGAGAGTAAAACTGAATCCTATAAAACAGAAATCGACAAGCAGCAGCGTGAAGTTATCTTTGAACCTGGAGATTTTGTTTGGGCTTATTTGCCATCGGAACGGTATCCCGTCGGAACTTATAATAAGTTTAGTGATCGAAAGCTTGGACCTCTCGAAGTTCTTGAGCGCATCAATCCTAATGCGTATCGATTAAATCTTCCTTCTCATTTGAAGATTCACGACGTCTTCAACGTTCGACATTTAACACCTTATGTGGGAGATTCTTCTAATGATGATGGCGCGAATTCAAGGACGAATTCTTTTAAAGATGAGGAGGATGATGCAGCCCGCATTGAAGACCAGCTCTCTTGACCAAGAAGATCGGCCCGCATTCAAGCTCGACGAAACCGAGGAGCCGTATTGATATCTTAAGTCCATCTCGGAAGCTTGAAAGACACCTTGGGAGCCCGCATAACGCTTTTACTAGTTTATAGTTTCTATGCTCTTTAATATTTCTCTTAGTTCAATGTTCTGTCTTTATTTCTTTGACGATATAAGCCATCCAATTTCTTGTAGAAGACAGATGACTTTTGGTGAATGAAAAATTTTGCTTTGAAGCAAATATCGTGAACCTTGTAGAGTTCATACCCTTGAAAATCTAGAAGAGTTTTCACTCCATCCTTGAAGAGTCGGAGCTTTCGAAATCTGCATCCTTGAAGAGTTGCAGTCATCCCCCCTCAACTTCCTTGGAGGCCTAGAAGAGCAACCAACGAAATTTCTATCTTTTCCTGTTCTGTTCGTTATTTCCAACCCAAATTCGACCATCCTACAGTAATTATTTCATAAAACCCAAAATATAGAAATTGTAGATCCAGAAGTCTGCGTTAATTTGGTTTTGGAATCAGGTCGATCCGATCTGTATCGACAAAGATACGACTGTTCTCCTGAGCTTGCGCAGTGCTGAAAATTCTGTTCGCCTTGTTTTCCCGTGTGTGAGTCACTCTCCCGATCCTTTTGTTTGAGAAAGCCTAACCTAGGCTTGCATGAGATCAATCAAGAATTACGGAGAACATTGTCAATAATAAGATGAGTAAGATGAGGTGGAACCAGAATGGTCTTCCCCACGGAAATAAAGAACCATAGTCCATCAGGTGCATTCAAGTTCTTTGGCCTAATTTACCTCCCTGATGGGAAGATCTCACACAGTTGAGCCTAACTTACATTTGTCTGAGGTAAGTGAGGTCGCCAAACTCATCAGGAAAGAATCCTGTCAAATTAAGTCTCTCCAGCAGGCTGAGAAACGAAAAAGAATAGGTAAATTGCAATTGATGCTGCACGTGAAAGAAGGATACCGAGAGAGAAAAATAGAAAAATACTGTCGGGTTCAATCATACATTTTCATGACATGGCAAATTGTGCCATTAACTAAGGAACAATCGCAATTCACGGTGCTCGTCGCATTTGAAGGCAAGGTCGTCACGTTTAGACCGACACCGTCACTGCATGATGTCTCAGTTACGTTCCAGTATCTGTTTTGCATTTTCATGGCGATTGTTTTTAGTGTGTGAACTGCAAGCACAAACCAGAAGTTGAAAACCAGTCGCTAGTTCAATTTGCAGACCTCCACGGAGAAGAGCCAGAGAGAGATTCAAAAACAGAGTTCGGAAAGCAATTATCCCAAAAACAGAGGGCCACAGAGAACTTCTTTAACTGCGATTAGAGCAGAGGTTCTAGCCATTCTTGCGCACCTTCATCTTGCTGCAAGAGCTGAGCATCACACTCGAAGACCGCCGAGCAAATCATGACAAGAACGACGCAGCAGACAGCCCCTCTGGAAACCGAACCCAAAGGCACCACCATCGTTAACTTCCTCTGCTTCCCTCCACGCGCGCGCGACACTGACCCAAACTCCGACCTCGATCCCCAGAAAACTGTTTGTTGAGTTCCAAAACTATGCGGAAATGCTGCCACGACCGCAACCAACACAGGGCGAAGAGACCCCGGAAGGGAGTGATTTCTGGAGAGGACGCGAGGTGAGGTTTTTCGAGCGCTTTGTGTTTTTCCGCCAGAGAGAGAGCGACAACTGAAGAATTTGTCAACAAAAAGAATTCAACCGTTGTTTCCTCGTCGTCAATTCAGTGAGAGTTTTATCTTCCAGTGGCTCTTTCCACGTTCACACTGCTCGTGTTGTCCTGCATTATTTAAGGTTTAAATTGCGACCAGCTGTTTCCTGTACTGCGATCAATGACAGTAGGGCGAGACTATCTGGTCAAGCGTATTTGAAACGTTTATCAAATAACCAAAGAAAGAAACTCTATAGTCGTAGATACTTCGGTGCAATCAATGATAATGCGGTGAGACTATCTAAGAGTGGTTCTAAGTTATCTTACTCTAATATCGAATTAATAATCAGAGTCCGACGATTTGATGGATAGCATCAGGTTATTGATCAGATCAAAGAATTATTTACTTAACTATTTTTTTAACTCTACTTAAAATTTAGTGAAAAATTAGTATATGCATGCAATGCAAGGCATTAAATTTTTTGGGAACTAAGTAAAGTCAATACCACTATGGAATCCGACCGGTTCCTTTTGGTTCTAACCTTGCGACCAGGGTGTATGGGTCAGAGATCGCAAGTTGGACTTCATTCCGTGAATGGGGTTGTGACTATTGACTCAACGTGTCCAATGGACAATCCCTTAGGTTTATGTTCAATTTGTGACGACAAATGCAAGCGTCAGTATAATTTCATTTAATTAGTGATTTGGGGTAGGCGCTTTTTTTTTTTTAGCTCTATGGCTATGCTTGGTTTAATGATTGAGTGTCACTAAGAAAAGAAATGAACTCGAACTTTAGAATAAAATAAAGATTGGCGGCGCACTGTCTTATACAGGCGAGATACTTTCTCCATGGATCATAAAAGGGGTAGATCTTCGAATGATTACCTTGTAATGGGAAGGCATGGAAAGGTTTAGACTTTTTCTATAGGACGTAGGAAGGTTTAGACTTGATTTAAAGCGCAAGGAGATCATCTACTGACTTTTGTTTACAGTCATAGTTGATGAGTTTTACCCTTCTTATATCCACCTTTCTATATGCACCTCCTCTTGTTTTTGTCTCATCCCATTTAGGGAAAGGTGTTATAGCTGAAGTAACAATTTACAGCAGCAAAAACTTCTTTGTTGCACAGAGAGAGAAAGGAGAAAAACAGAGCATATTCTTCATCAGACTTTAAAAACTGTCTTGTACAAAAACTAAATAAGAGCAACTTTTGAACTGCACACAAACGTGCAACACATAACTGCACACAAACTTGTTCCACTTCCTAACAAACTAACTGCCTAACAAATAACTTGACTGAGTCAAAGAAGAAACTAAAATGACAGCACATAAACTAAAATGACAGCAAATCAACAGCAGCATTGAGACACAGCTCCAACAAACTCCTCCTTGGATCAGTTGCTGCTGCAAACTCCTATTTTCTCTCTTAACAGCTCAAATCTTCCAGCTTGTAGTGGCTTTGTGAACATGTCTGCAAGCTGATCTTCAGATCTACAATAGACCAACTTAACTTCACCACTTTGTTGCACTTCACGTAGAAAGAAAAATTTTACTTTAAAATGCTTGGTTTTGCCATGGAAAACTGGATTCTGTGATATTGCTAATGCAGCCAGATTGTCCACATGAACTTCAATGCAATCACCAGAATTTAACCACAAATCCTTCATTATCTTCTTCAACCACAAAGTCTGGTTTGCAGCTGCAGTAGCTGCTATAAATTCAGCCCTCGCAAAGTGGATCGAGCTACAATCTCCTGTTTTTTGGAACACCAAGAGAAACAAGGCGAGAACCAAGAGTAAAACAAAGTACCCGGATGTACTCTTCATGTCATCCACCGAACCAGCCCGAGTCACTATCGAAAAACCCTGCAACTTAAACTTCTGACATTTCCTAAACTTCACACCAAAGACCAATGTTCCTTTGAGGTATCTCAAGACCCTTTTTGCAGCAACTAAATGTAACTGACTAGGACTACTCATGAACCTGGATAGAACACTTACAGCAAGTAGAATGTCTGGTCTGGTTGCTGTAAGATACATGAGACATCCAATCAAGCTTCTATACATAGAAGCATCTACTGCATCCGTTCCATCATTCTTTTGCAGCTTCTCCTTAGCAGCCATAGGAGTGCTTACACTTCTACAATCTTCCATCTGAAACTTCTTCAGAATTTCCTTCATGTATTTTTTTCGACGAGATAAAGATCTCATGTGAAGCTTGTTTGACTTCCAGACCCAAGAAATAAGTCATTTTTCCTAAGTCGACATCTCAAAAACTGCAAACGAGACTTTGCTTCACCCTCTCTATCAGTTCCACATCATTTCCTGTCACCAATAAATCATCTACATAGAGTGACAGAATTACAACACTGTGATTCACCCTCTTGACATAAAGAGTGAACTCACTCACGCTTCTTACAAAACCAAAATCCTGCAAATATCTATCTATCTTCCCATACCAAGCTCTTGGAGCCTGCTTCAGTCCATATAGAGCTTTCCTCAGTCTGTATACCTTTTCTTCTTGCCCTTTGATACTGAAGCCTTCAGGTTGTTCAACGAAAATCTCCTCCTCGAGCTCTCCATTCAGAAATGCAGACTTGACATCTAACTGAAATATAGGCCACCCCTTCTCTGTTGCAATAGCTAATAGTAGCCTGATTGTATCAAGCCTAGCAACAGGAGCAAATGTTTCAGAATAGTCTACTCCCCATATTTGAGCATAGCCTTTCACAACCAGCCTAGCTTTGTGTTTATTGACAGAACCATCAGGATTAAGTTTTGTTCTGAACACCCACTTAACCCCAATCACATTCTTATCGACGTCTTCGTCAACAAGCTCCCATGTGTGGTTTTTCGAATCATTGCAAACTCCTCCCCGCATTCTTTGTTATCCACCCTCGATCCTCCTTAGCTTCCACAAAGTTAGATGGTTCAAGCACCGCCACATTGCTTCTTTCATAGATTTCAGCAAGTGACCTTGTGCCTCTTTGCGCGAGATTATCCATACTATCTTCCAATCCATCCATAACTTCATCAACCTCTACAATTGTTGCGGGTTGTTGTTTTGCAATTCTTTGTTGTCCTGCAATCTTTTCTTCCTTCCAATTCCACTCATCTTCCTCTAGAAAAATAACATCTCTGCTCATAATCACCTTTTCAGTCATAGGCTGAAAAATCCTGTAAGCTTTTGATTGGAGACTATACCCAATGAAGACACCAAGTTCGGCCTTTTTATCCAGCTTATCCCTCTTGACCTGAGGAACATGAGTGTAACACAAACACCCAAAAACCTTCAAATTCTTCACGAAGGTTTAACACCATACCAGACTTCGAAAGGTGTTGATCTCTCTAAGGCTTTTGTGGGCAACTGTTCAATAGGAACACCGCAGATTAGCCGCCCGCCCCAAAACTTCTTGGGTAACATCTTCTCCTGCATCATACATCTGGCCATCTCCATAATGCTTCTGTTTTTTCTCTCACTGACCCCATTCTGTTGAGGTGAATAGGGAGCAGTGAATTGTTGAACAATGCCTGCTTGCTCACAATTCAACTTAAACTTGTGAGCAGTATACTCAGAACCATTGTCAGACCTAAGCATTTTAATTTTCTTCCCACTCTGATTCTCAACTAAGGCTTTAAACTTTACAAACACATCAGCAACTACAGATTTGGCTTGCAGAAAATAAATCCAACTCATCCTAGTCATGTCATCTGTGAAAGTAATGAAATACCTGCTACCATTGAGAGATGACTCAGACATAGGTCCACATAAGTCTGTGTGAACTAATTGTAGCTTCTCACATGCTCTCCAGCCTCCTCCTTTGAAAGGAAATCTGGCTTGCTTGCCAAGAAGACAAGTTCTGCACTGTGGAAATTCCTCCTCCAAACTGGGCAAATCATCTACCAAGCTATTCTTCTGCATAAACAACATGTTCTTCCTATGAACATGCCCAAGCCTTTTATGCCAAAGTTCTGCGTTTTCTTCTTTGCATTTTAAAGCCATTTGTTGCATCTCTTGTGGCTTGAACATGAAGCTCTTGTCCCTCATTGGCATTCTCAGCACTTCTTTGTTGTCTGCATTATCAATAAGGCATTCCTTCCCTTCAAACTTCACCTTATAGCCCTTCTCAACTAATTGACCAACACTTAACAAATTCTGGTCAACTTTTGGCACAAAAAGAACATCACTGATCAGCTTCACCTCCTGATTTCCTTCAATAGCGACTGTACCCTTCCCTTGCACTTCAATATACTGTCCATTGCCGATTCTAACTCTAGACCTGACTGACCTGTCTAGACTCCTAAACAGCTTCAAATTGCCAGTCATATGATTGGTACAGCCACTATCCACCAGCCATGCATCATTCTCAACAGAGGATCCAGAAAAGGAAGCTACAAACAAGTGTTCTTCCTCAGTTTCGTTCACTGCTATCTGTGCTTCTCCTGCTTGCTGGTAATTGTTCTCTTTGCAGATTGCTTCCATGTGACCAACCTTGTGACATCTTCGCACTTAGCATCGGGCTTTCTCCAGCATCTAAAGGTCGATGATTAGTTCCACCACGGTGTTGACAAGGCTTCTTGTTCTTCTTCCATCCGCGGACCCACTAGAACTCCCTTCTTTTGCTACAAACTTGGAGTCACCCGCATTTCCTTTGAACCGATTCCATTTCTTCCCTTTGCCTCCATCATTGGACTTCACTTTAGCTTGCGGTGCACCCTCTACGAGCTCTTCTCTTCTCATCGAGTCTTCTATGCTCCCGTGCTGCGGGGCATTTAACAATTCGCAAGCTTTATGTCGCCCAAGTCTCTTGTATTTTCCGAGAAGCTATAGTGGCTTCAAACTTTTCGGAAGAGACACCGGGATCTTCGAACCAGTCTTTCATCCTTCAAGTCGAGTCCCTAAGATTCTGATTTTTTCGGCTATTTCAATCAGCCTATCGAATATTCCTTCACCGACTCGAATCCTTCATTTTTGTCTCTCAAACTCTCTCAAGAGATTCAGCACCTTCATGCTCCTTATCTTCTCATCTCCCTCGTATTCATCCTTCAAGAAATCCCATATTGCCTTTGCAGAATCACATCTCATGATCCTTGTGAAGATAGGGGGTGAGACAGCAGCATACAGGCAAGACTTTGCCTTGGCCTTGGCCTTCCTCGTGATTCTCTCTTTATGGTGCTTTATCTGATTCAAGGTCGGATTGTTTGGAAGTGGAGCAACCTCATAATCATTCTCCACAGCCTCCCATAGATCATGACCCTCCAAGAATGCTGTCATCTTGACAGCCCAAGCTTGATAATTTTCTCCAAGTAAAAAGCTGGAGCAGCCATTGCGGAGAATCCACTCGATCCCGCCTCCATCAGCTTTTTCTTTGCAGATTGGAAGCAGTTTTGACTCACTTACCCTCACTTCACGGTCCCTTAAGATCCCACAGAGGCTCTGATACCACTGTTATAGATGAAGTAACAATTTACAGCAGCAAAAACTTCTTTGTTGCACAGAGAGAGAAAGGAGAAAAACAGAGCATATTCTTCATCAGACTTTAAAAACTGTCTTGTACAAAAACTAAATAAGAGCAACTTTTGAACTGCACACAAACGTGCAACACATAACTGCACACAAACTTGTTCCACTTCCTAAAAAATAGCTAACAAACTAACTGCCTAACAAATAACTTGACTGAGTCAAAGAAGAAACTAAAATGACAGCACATAAACTAAAATGACAGCAAATCAACAGCAGCATTGAGACACAGCTCCAACAAAAGGCAACAAACTGTGTTTTTCTTGTCATTAGAAAGACATTTCCTCTTGTATGCATTTGCTAGTAAAAGCTTTCACTTTATTTCTTTTAGGGACAGCAAACTAATCGCTGGTAAAACTCGCAGAAGGGAAGACTAGTTTTCTTTGGTTCTCTGATTGTGTTTCATCGACTCTGCAGAGGGCATTGTTGCTGGAGGTACTGCTGCTGCCTGCTGGTGTTGTTGTTGAAGCAGCACTTTACCCAATCGACACCATCAAAACTAGACTTCAGGCATGATTAAATCCTTGTGTGCTCAACCAATTCATTTGTTTCGCCAATCCTACAATTGTCACACTTCACAAAATTCGAGTGTAAATTGGTAATTGGGAGGCTGTTGCAACAAATAATGTTGTTTAGCTCTTATCGCCGCAACGTTAGTGACTGGAAATGAATTTTCTTTTGATGAATATTGGGCTATTTGCTGCCACCGACCAAGCAGCATATGTTTATCTGGAATACTACCTTCTGTAGCCGTTTTTCTCCCTATTTTGCTGTTGTATGACCAGACATTAAAGCAACGGTAGCTTCGGACATATACAATTCATTTTGTTTGATTACAGCTTTGTGCTTCAAGTTTCTTAACTCTCGAAGCCTTTCTACGTCAATAATGTCAACAGAAACAGCTAGGATTTAAGCTGAAACATTTTGAACGGATGGAAAGTTATAATTTAATCCTCTGTATATTTGGCAAATCATATAGATGACCTCTTTGATTGAAAAATATATGCTTCGTCCTTTTTAAAGCTATCAATGCACAAAGTTTGTGATTCATGTGGAGCATATATGAGCTAATTTAGTGCACCATAGCCCCATTGTGTAATATATGTAGAAAATCCAGATATGCAAAACGTAACACTCAATTACTTAAAAAGTTTGACATTTGGCAAATTGTAGGTGTTTTAGCCGGTTGATTGCAAATTTTTACTTTATTTTATATCGTTTCATATCTTCTTTCGCTTTCCTTCTTGAATTGGTCATTACTATACATAATAGCTTAACTTTGGTTATTTGCATTATATTGATTGGCTGCAAATGACTCTGGTGTTAAGGCAGCTCACGGTGGTGGAAAAATCGTATTGAAGGGACTGTATTCTGGCCTGGCTGGAAATCGTGCTGCCGTTTTACTGAAAATATTCATAGCCGAAGTAGTGGCTTACTTTATTCTTAGAGGAGCAAAAAGCAAATAGCTAGATTAGCTTTCCACAAAGCTTGTTATGTGACTATATCTCCTCTATCTTCTCATCATTTGGCTACCGAAGTAATCGATGACGAAAGCAACATTTTCCTTATCAAATTGAGTTGACAGGGAATTCTGACCTTCTGAAGCTGCTTATCAGAGGAAAGAACAATCCTATAACAGAAGCTATGGGGCAAAAGGGCCGGTATATCCACACTGAGAATCAGTAAAATTACATCACCGAGATAAAGATGATAGTTCTCTGTATTGTCGAATGTTAAAAAAGTTACGTTAAAAATGCAATATTGTCCTTATAAAACTGCAGAGAAATATGAGTTGCTAACCTTTAAGTACCCCTTTAGAAGCTAGGGTAAAGAGGATGGCTTTTTTGCACTTGAAATCCCCTATATTAGCGTTTCTGAGTTGCACATATTACTGAATCATAATGACATTTATTTAGGGGAAGCATACGGAGGGAAGATTTTAGTTTTTAAGTAACTTTGGTTCTTCACCCCTCAATTTTCCTCTCCTCCTTGGTTTCCAAACGACACATTAGGCTTGACAAGGGACTAATCACTCATTAAGGATTATGAAGAAAGTAACCCACCCCACTAGTGGGTTGAGCCTTATTATGTTATTGGTGTAGTAAGTTATTCTCCTGCATATGAGTGATTCACCTATATGGTTTCGCATCATAGACATGCAATTCTAGTTAAAAGAAAAAAGGCCAACTTTTGTGGTGTCACATTTTACTCATAAGAATTCCACAAAAAGTGTAGAGAAGGCAGACAAATACGGTCTTGAAATAGGCATCATACTTGTGCGAGGAATCAAAGAATAATAGATTCCTGCGTGAGCAGACATGTCAATATGATAATCTCAACTGGATCTTCGACTTCTCTGCCACCTAAGAATCTTGTTAGCCAAAGGACTAGTAAAATCAATCCAAGGAGAACCACTGAAGAAGTATTTCACTCTTCATTGATTTGGACGTGTTAAGGGTGTTCACTAGGAAGGGGCAGTTGGAGAAATTATGTTGTACGGAAAAACATAAGATAAACATTGGACAACTTTCAGTTGTCTAGGGAAGCAAGATGATCAGATTGTTTAGGGCAGCTTGGTCGATGAACCAGTAAGATTGGTTCCATAATAATTTGCCAAAATCATGAATCTTGGTGTTATCTTTCACCTAGAAAGGTTCAGTATAAGCTGTTGTTTCAACTTGACGCACTTTTCAATTGTGATTCTGCTTTTCAGTCTCATAATCCAACCTAAAAGCATGAGCTATTGTGAAGAGTAGCCGTCTGGTTTATACTAGGCACACGTTCCCAAGGCTTTTTACTTTATTATTTTTTCTACTTTCATGAGAACTTGACAAGCTTCACCTACATTCATTCATGAACGTTTTCATCCTATTTGAAAGGAACCGTACTGCAACCCCATGGAATCATAGTAAGAAAATGGCCTAGTGTTTTGCTCATTTCCTGAGCTTCATTAAAAATGTGAAAATGAGGAATTTTGAGTCCTCAATGAGTCAATGATAAAGATGAGTTAAAGATTACGTGAAATCATGCTGAGAGGTCAACCTCTATTAGTTTACCTATGATGGGGGCACGCCACAGCAATGCCTGAAATCAATAGATTTATGCTTTCGAAACTGTGAGCTTAGCAACTAGGCATTCCCAAAACTTAGATCAAGATCTTAGGTTCTTCTGTCATATCAAATCAAGTTAAAATGAAAAAGGAAGCAAAGCGTTCTCATGAGGAACTTGGATTTCTGATAGAAGAAATCGAGAATGCCGCAAACCTCCAATTGCAATTATATCTTTTTAAGAAATGGGTGAATTTATGTTGCACATAATGGACCGAAAAATTCAAAATACGAAACTTTGTACCATTGAGAATCACCCAGGTGAAGCCAGACCTTGTGCTTAAAGGCCAGCACATGCTTAATTCTCATGCGAGGAATAGGACGGACGATAAAGTGCTTATATAAAATCCTTCTGCGGTAGTCTTATTCCCTATATTTCCACCATCTAATTCCTTTACACAATGGCTAGAAGCACATATTAATTACTGAACAAATCCTAGTCCTAAAAATCTGATGGAAGCTTGCTCAATGAAGAATGGCCAGGGGTCTCATCCTCACCCCTGGAAGAAGCTGAAGAATCAATCCATGGAGCTTCGTTGGATGTGCTTCCCGGCACCTGGTGCATGTCCTGAGAGAATGTCGACACATTTGTTTGGCTATCATTAGTTAGCCTCTCGAAGGCTCTGAACCTAGGTTCTGGATTCGTTGCGGCACGCTTGATTATTGGTGCTTGAATCGGGCTGTTTCCTTCGAGCATGCTCACCACAGATGACATTGGCGGCCTGAGAGTTGGTGAAGGATTGGTGCATAGTAGTGCCAGGTTTAGCATTCGCATTGCCTCTTCCTTGGAGTAATCTGAGCCGAGGCGTGGATCGACGAGTTCAAGAACGTTCCCTTGCTCTTGTAAAACATAGGCCTTTCACCATGTACAAATAGAAATAGAAGTTTAGTTGGTTATCTTGCTTTTAGAAACAGAGAACAGTTTTAGGAACAATTAAGGGGAATAGGTTACTGATAGATGGAATCTCGTCATGTTATGTTCCCCACCGCTGAGCATGCTCATGTATACGTATCAATATGACAATGTTCTAAGCTTCCAACCCATTCTTTTTAGAGAGAAGTCCAAAGAAATTATCCCTTCTTATGTTTATTTACTCTGATCGAATTTGTCCCTGATAACTTGTTTCATCATTTAATTATGAAGTCACATGCCATCATTCTACTTGCAAGTCAGCCAAGCAAACCCGCAAAAAGTAGAGAAAGAGAGCTTCAAGTCCAATAAAAGCTTGGCTGCATCATTTCTATCAAACTTAAAGTCGATATGCGTTACCCAGTCAAGGAGATAGACGAATTCTTCTTTTGGCCTGTAATTTGTGTTGCTCTTTCCACTGACGATTTCCAGAGCGACGACTCCAAAGCTGTAGACATCAGCTTTGTCTGTCAAGTAGCCCCTCATCGCATATTCAGGAGCCATATAACCTCTAAGGCAAGGCAAAATAGTAATGGTGAACATGGCCATGGAAGGAGGACATTAAGGGAAAACATTATAGATATGTAGCAATCAAAAGTTCATTAGATAAAGGAAATTAAAAGAAGAGAATTGACAAGAATAACGGAAGACTTACATTGTTCCGGCTACCCTTGTGCTGATATGCGTATTTTCTTCTTCATCGAGTTTGGCCAATCCAAAATCTGAGATCTTGGCATTTAGTTCCTTATCAAGCAGTACATTTGTCGCTTTTATGTCCCTATGAACAATTTTCAACCCAGATTCATCATGAAGGTAAGCCAATCCCCTTGCTATTCCCAAACCTATTTTCTTTCTCGTGGCCCAATCCAATTCAATTTGCTGCTCATCTGATCCTGGGAAGAGAGAGACTTCAATTGAATGCTCGTTAATAGCATAATAGTAAGCTTAGGGAAAGCAGCTTTTACCAAAAAGTGCGCGGGCAAGACTATTGTTCTCCAAATATTCGTAAACTAGCAACAACTGATTTCCTTCAATGCAGCAGCCATAAAGCTTTATGAGATTTGGGTGCTGGAGAGCAGATATCATGCCTATCTCATTGAGAAATTCACGATTGCCTTGCTTTGATTTAGGAGAGTGCTGCTTCACAGCAATGACAGTTCCATCCGACAATATTCCCTGAGATTAATCTTACAAATTCATGACTCATAATTGATCATATGTTTTTTCTTTTACAAAAAATATTGGTTAGCTTGACAAGATCCGAAGTGGTAGGTCTAAAACAAAGACACATATTGAGTTTATAAGACACTTCCATCACATTGAATGGAGGATGAAATTGTGAACATATTGTAAATTACCTTGTAAACTGGCCCAAACCCTCCTTCACCTATCTTATTCACAGAGTCAAAGTTGTCGGTAGCAGCTTTGATTTGCCTCAAAGAGAAATGGCCAGTTTGGAAATCTAGCCCACATAATTCAAAAAAATAAAACGAAGGTTTATATTAGGAGTGTGTGAATAAAGCACAGTTCTACGATAAAATGAGGAGTGATTCACCTATATGGTCTCATAAACATGCAATCCTAGTAAAAAGGAAAAAAAAAGCCAACTTTTGTGATATCACGGTTTACTCGTAAGAATGCCATAGAAAGTACGAAGAAAGAAGATAAGTACGGTCTTGAATTAGGCATCATACTTGGGCGATGAATCAAAGAGTGACAGATTCCTGCATTAGCAGGCATGTCGATATGATTACCTCACCTGAATTTTTAACTTCTCTGCCACCTAAGAATCCAGTTAGCCTAAGGACCAGAAATATCGATACAAGGAGAACCACTGAAGCTACTGCGATTCCAATAATTGCTCCAGCCGATAGTCCAGTGTTTCCAACATCAAAGTCTACACGCAGGAAAAAAATGACAGATTTATCAGTGAATGCTTCAATGACCACATGAGAAAAGAATGACAGAGATCAGTACGTTCGGCAATGACTTACTCGGTGTCACTGCAATAGCGGAAATAAGTGGTCCATAGACACCTTTATCAGGAACGGCCGTGGTTCCCTTCCCTGACCAATATAGGTGAATCTCCAAAGTACTTCCACTCACGTAAATGTTATCGAAATCTCTGTATATGCCCTTCCCAACACCCCCCGCTTCCTCTGCAATATTAAAATCCTTCAACACTTGATTGCCCTGCAAGAATTGGCAAGAATTTCAGTAAGAAAAGATCGTGCTCTTATCGGATTGTTGTGTGCAGCAGCCCTGTAAAGCGCCTCTGCAAAAGAGGATAACTCAGCATAACAGATGAAGTTAAAATGATGATCGGGTGCCAAATTTCACTTCCCTAACCTGTATCGATACATCGAATATACGTCTCCCAAGGCTGCTAAATGTTTCGTCCTCAGAATATTGGATTTCAGCAAAATGGAGCTGTACTTTGTAACTTCCTTTCATCATGCAAAGGCCATAGTATCTGATCGACCAAGGGGAAAGGCGAGCTGTTCGGTAAAATTCTGAGCCGTTCACATTCATAGAAGATGGGTTACTCGCTGTATAACCAGCTTCGGCTTTTCCCATGTAAAGCCCGGTGCTGCTATAAGCCCACTTTTCTGAAGAAGCAGAAGAAGAGGAGAAAATTGATGCGCCATATGGACTGGTGTCCTCTTCGTATTCATTCCCCTCAAAAGTCATTTTGGTTCCTCCACAATTGATAAACAAGGAATGGTCTGCATGTGTCGTTGGATGATATTGCATAAGACATGATAGGGGACAAAAGTAGCTCGACAGTTTATGCTCAAAACGATTCAAACACAGTAGAACTCACACTGCGCTTTCCCACTGCAGGGAAGATCCTTCTCCATGCACCAGAGCCTAATGGGATAAACCAGAAAGATAGTCGGTAAGATAATTTCCACATGCGATTATCAACAATTGGTATAGCTCTTAGTGAAAAAGACTTACGAGTTGTTTCCATTAGATGAATAGCTGGAAACCAAATTGCTGCAATGCGACACAATGTGTTAGCTAATAACTCCAGAAATGTGGGGACGAGATGAAACTATAAAATTTCTGCCTTAAGAGAGAATGCGCATTGACTCACACTTGTGATTCCTGACAACTGATAGGAGAAGAACCGTCAAAATTGTTGTAAGATAAGTCGCTGCAGTTCATACCTCAACCTAGTTATTGCGCATACTCACCCCCATAAATAATAATAACAGTACAACATCGAAGAGTGATATATCAGATGTCAACCCATTAGTCTCGTACTAAGAATTATGAGTCGAATCCTGCTATCTATGACAATCGTATGGAAAACCAAGAACAAAAGACAGGTGTTCATGGAATACTAACAGATAATGCTTGCTGCTTGTTACCCAACTGGGTACTGCTCCAATAAGGGAGTTGTTTGCTAGGAACCTACATTCACAAATGAAAGTCATGCAACGCTGTTTCCAAAGAATTGTTTCATACATCATACTAATGAGGAAGGAAAGTCAGCTACATATTTGCCGAGACGTTAGGAGCAATCAAGAGAATTTGTAATTACATGTAATCCAGAGCAGTTCCCATCGTGTCAGGAACTTGACCAGTCAATCTGTTGACGCTCAGGTCTCTACCCAAAGATGGAAAAAAAGGAGATGGGTCAGACAGTTTTTTCGAGAAAGCTTTGCAGAAGTTCATGTAATTTGATCTTTCAATTTGAGGTCTTTCTCATTCATGAAGCAAATCTCTTCTTAAAAAAAAGCAAGGATCTGTTGGGACAAGTCCAGAATCTGTTGGTGCTCAATAATCGGCCCACTGGACTTTGCAAAGGAAAGAAGATATAGCGCATGAACATGTTAGGATCAAATGATATATCCTTACAATGTTTTCAAACTTGTCCAGTGCCCGATGTAATCTGGAATCAAGCCAGTAAGCAAGCAATTTCTCAGAATCCTGAGATGTGAAAAACAATAGTTAATGGTAATCAGCTATAATAAAAAAGAGACAAAAGAAACAAATCAAACATTCATTGTATTGAGCTCACAAAATCTTCATCAGTTTCATGCCCTGCAAATCAGGAAAATTCGAGCTCGGACCTTTCAAATCAGATATTCTCCTGGACGCATATAAAAACCACTTCCATCACATAACATCAACATCCATTCTACCTTCTTGTGATGAAACACAAGCTTACAAGATTACAGAGGACAAAGAACAACTGCACAGGATCAAATGCTCACAGCTCCGTCAAGTTTGTCAACAAAGATATGCTTGAAGGAATAGGTCCATCCATAGATGTGCCTTGCATATCCCTGAAAAAATTAATGCCATAATATAACAACTTTTGATTATCTGATAAATCATATAAATAAATATTTTTGGGCCTAATTGAGAAGGATTGGGATACGCACAATCTTATAATATTGGTCCAATTCCCGATAAAATCAGGTATCTTTCCTGATAACGTGCTTCCATCTATGCGACTGCAAGTGTTTATAAATCAAAATCTCTCATAGGAAATTCAATGTCTTGAGAAATAAAAAGTATTAAGAAGCCACTTACAAAGTTTCTAAGTTCTTCAGATTGCCAAAGGATTCAGGTATCATTCCTGTGAAATTATTAGCAGACAACTGGCTGCTTATAAAAAAATATCTAAGAATTAGGAACAATGAAGGATCAAGTATTAATGTATAAATGTACATAACATAGAATAAAATGAATCTTCATCTCCCCAAACAAATAGTAACTACATTCCAGTTTAAGTAGAAATGCTAGAGTCAAATCGCTCATTCGATAATCTCGCAATTGAGAGGGCTCACACAAACGTGAAGAAAGGACTTCTGGAACGTGTTATCTAGGCAAAAGGAAAAAGCGTGCTAACTAATGTACTCAAATTTACTTACAGTTTCCTTAAGCGGCTCAAGTTGCCAATATTTGGCTCAAGAGTGCCTTCAAGTAGGTTGTCCTCCAGTACACTAGCATTAAGCATAAGATTATCATCATAAAGGTATGACAAATTCCCAATACAAAAGGTGAATGAATTATAGCAAATCTTACAGCTCCTCCAGTGTGCTAATGTTGCCAATTTCCTTGGGAATACCAATTATGCGATTTCCAAGTGCTGACCTAAAGTATCAAATCAAAAACAAAATTACGCTTCTTTTAAAAAGAACTCCTAATTCAATTGTCATTACAACATCTCATGTACGATAAGATTAACTTACAGAATTTTTAGTGGTATCTGAGTAAGAGTTTCGGGGATTGATCCACTAATGTAGTTAAGAGTGAAATCTCTGTTTGCAAAGAATACTCACTTTAGAACTTTTGCAATACTCAAAGGAATAATTTGCTAAACTTCAGACGAATAAGTTGATTTAGATTCCCATGATTGCTACATTTATCAGATAGATACATGCTTAAGAAAATTGATAATCAGGTGCTCGAGAAAGATCAATCAAGAATTATGGAAAACATTGTCACGCAGTTGAGCCTAACTTACATTTCTCTTAGGTTAGTGAGGTTGCCGAGTTCATCAGGAAAGACCCCTGTCAAATTAAGTCCCTTCAGCAGGCTGAGAAACGAAAAAGAATAGGTAAATTGCAATTGATGCTGCACGTGAAAGAAGGATACCGAGAGAAAAAAAAGGAAAATACTGTCGGGTTTATACTTACATTTTCGTGACATGGCAAACTGTGCCGTCAGTGAAGGAGCAGTCGCAAATCACGGTGCTCGTCGTTCCTGAAGGCAGGGTCGTCACGTTTAGACCGACACCGTCACTGCATGATGTCTCGGTTACGTTCCAGTATCTGTTTCGCATTTTCGTGGCGATTGTTTTGAGTGTGTCAACTGCAAGCGCAAACCAGAAGTTGAAAACCAGTCACTAGTTCAATTTGCAGACCTCAACAGAGAAGAGCCAGAGAAGAGATTCAAAAACAGAGCTCGGAAAGCCACAGAGAACTTCTTTACTGCCATTAAAGGAAAGGTTCTAGTCATTCCCGCTTACCTTCGTCTCGTGGCAAGAGTCGAGCATCACACTTGAAGGCCGCCACGCGAATCACAATAAGAACGACACAGACTGCCACTCTGTAAACTGAACCCAGAGGCACCACCATCGTTAACTTCCTCTGCTTCACCACACGCTGCGACGACACCGACCCAAACTCCGACCTCGATCTCCCAAAAACCATTTGCTGAGTGCAAAACGACGCGGAAATGCTGCCGTGACCACGACCAAAACAGCACAAAGAGACACCAGACGGAAAGGCGTGATTTTTGGAGAGGACTTGAGGTGAAGTTTTTTCGAGCGCTTTGTATTTGTCCGACAGAGGGCGCGACAACTGAAGATTTTATCGACAAGAAGGATAACAGTTTCCTCGACGTCATTTTCAGTGAGAGTTTGCCTTCCGGTGGCTCTTTCCACGTTCAAACTGCTTGTGTCTATTAAAAAATGCTGTCCCGCATCATTTAAGTTATAAATTGCGACTAGCTGTTTCCGATACTGTACTGCGATCAATGATAATAGGGCGAGACCATCTGATCAAGCGTGTTTGAAACGTTTATCAAACAATTAAAGAAAGAAAATCCATAATTGTCAATACTTTTCGCAATCTATGATAATACGGTCAGACAATCTAAGAGTGGTTCTAAGTTATCTTACTCTAATATCGAATTAATAATCAGATTCCGACGATTTAATGGGCTGTATTGGCTTATTGATCGGGTCGAAGAATTATTTACTTAATTATCTTTTAACTCGATATTTAAAATTTAGTGAAAAATTAGTATATATATGCAATGCAAGGCATTAAATTTTTTGGGAACTAGGTGAAGTCAATACCACTGTGGATTTCGACCCCTTCCTTTTGGTTCTAACCTTGCGACCTGGGTGGGTCAGAGATTGCAAGTTGGACTTCGTATAAGGATCTGGGGCTCGCTGAGTAATATTGTCCGCTTTGGGCCGAAGCCCGCACGGCTTTAAAACGCGTTACTCAGGGAAGAGGGATCACAGCCTTATATACTAGCCCAGGACTCCCTCCCTAAGCAATGTGGGACAAGAGAAATGTCCACCCCTCCCTTGCGCACGTCCGAGGACCGGAGGCGCGGACGCACCGCCATCCCTCCTCCCCGCGCACCGTCGCCCGGGTCGTCACATTCTCCCCCCCTTCGGGCACAGCGTCCTCGCTGTGGCCCCACACGCTGTCGAGAGTCGGCTCTGATACCATTTGTAAGGATCTCGGGGCTCGCGAGCAATATTGTCCGCTTTGGGCCGAAGCCCGCACGGCTTTAAAACGCGTTATTCAGGGAAGAGGGATCCCAGCCTTATATACTAGCCCAGGACTCCCTCCCTAAGCGATGTGGGACAAGAGAAATGTCCACCCCTCCCTTGCGCACGTCCGAGGACCGGAGGCGCGGACGCACCGCCATCCCTCCTCCCCGCGCACCGTCGCCCGGGTCGTCACATTCTCCCCCCCTTCGGGCACAGCGTCCTCGCTGTGGCCCCACACGCTGTCAAGAGTCGGCTCTGATACCATTTGTAAGGATCTAGGGCTCGCTGAGTAATATTGTCCGCTTTGGGCCGAAGCCCGCACGGCTTTAAAACGCGTTACTCAGGGAAAAGGGATCCCAGCCTTATATACTAGCCCAGGACTCCCTCCCTAAGCGATGTGGGACAAGAGAAATGTCCACCCCTCCCTTGCACACGTCCGAGGACCGGAGGCGCGGACGCACCGCCATCCCTCCTCCCCGCGCACCGTCGCCCGGGTCGTCACACTTCGTTCGGTGACTGGGGTTGTGACTATTGACTCAACGCATTCAATGGACAATCACTTAGGCTTAGGTTCAATTTGTGACGATAAATGCAACCATTAGTATAATATTATTTAATTAGTGATATTGAGTAGGCGCCTTTTTTTTAACCTCTATAGCTATGCTCGACTTAATGATTGGGTGCCGCTACGAAAAAAAATGACTTCAAACTTTAGAATAAAATAAGACTGGCGGTGAACTGTACATTTTACAGGCGACATACTTTCTCTGTGGATCATAAAAGGGGCAGATCTTCTCATGATTACCTTGTAATGGGAAGGCATGGAAAGGTTTAGACTTTTTCTGTAGGACGTAGGAAGGTTTAGACTTGATTTAAAGGGTAAGGAGATCATTCATTCACATTGTCTGTTAATCTGTGGTCTTCATTTTGGAAGATAATGCGGTGAATTCTGAAACTTGCCTTTGTACGTCAAGCCCGTGCTGACCGTCGAGTGAAGATTGAACATTAGAAAAATGGCCTGAAGCGATTGTTGCTTTCATGGGTAAAAAATAACAATGCTAGGAAATATTGAGATCGGATATAAATATTAAATACTTTAAATTTCGAAAAAAAGAAAAGCAAATGCAAGTTAACATTGAAGGGTTTTTTTATTAAATGAGAAAATATATATTGATAGTAAAGAAAGCACCACAACAAACAGTGTAAGTCAAGACGTGTTTTGTGGGGGTGATGTCATAATCAAGTCCCGACTTCAAGATGCATTTTTAAATAGTTTGACCCAAATTGGTCCATTTTATACATGATGCAAATTTAATGACCCGTATCCCACCTAACCCAAACTCTATTTTAGTCATTTTTCTTCTTAAATTTTTGCATTTGAAGAATAGTTGGTTCCATTGACCGACTTGTCGAGTTAGTGAGGAAGCATGGGTCAAGTCTTGGTCTAGGAATTCATGTAGTGCATCACCAACGTGCCGACATGTATGAGTGTTGCGCAAACAAACAAAGAACACTTGCATGAACGGGTCAGGGTAAGGTTATAGACAGGTTGGGTTGAGGTCATAAATCATAATTTTCTCCATATCCTTAAAATTTGATTAATTTAGTAGAGTACACTATGCCTTGGAAAAATATAAATGATATAAATTTCTACACTTGTAGGCTAGGATGCCTTGGAAGGTCGAGCCAGAGTTCATGTTGAACTCGACCATCCTCTTCTTCACCTAGGTGGTTTCCCACTTGTGAGGGCTCTTGCGATATTTCCCTAGTTGGGTGTCCAATTAGGCCACATTTCTTATTTTAACATAATGGTATGCACACACTTCATACCCTTCGTTAGTTGGTGAATCTTTTTCTTCTCCACCATCCAGGGAATACAGAGGGCAAGCGAGGTCTCCCGACCTCAGGTAAATCTCCCATCTATTGTTTCCTTGAACCTTTTAAGAACTTGTTTAGGTTCAAAAGTACACCATGCCTTGAAAAAATATAAATGATATAAATTTCTACGCTCGTAGGCGGTATAATATATTAATATACTCATACATGAACAAAGAAAATAAGGGAATGCACCAAATATAGACCAAACAACAATATAAGAAATAAATTTAGAATTTTGCAAATTAAAACAAAGCAAAAAAAACAAGGGAAAACGGGGAGAAATCTCACCAAGGCAGATTGCTCTTGAAAGTCGTAGATCATCTCAAGAAACCAGGTTAGTCATCAGCGGAGACGATTTTGTCGCGTCTCCCCGACCAGAGCAGTTGCATCATGATGTTAAAAGGGGCGAAAAACTCTTTGCGTGTTTGTCGCGTGAGAACCGCCATTCCACTGTGCTTTCAAGGCCAGGACGTTTTCCAGACGTTGCTAGGTCGAAAACCATTGTGCACTCGGTCAGAAAAGTCAAAACGTATGAAACTCACATATTTGAATTCAGCAAAAAATAGAAGCAAAATTCAATCCGATTGGATACTAGCGTTCAAGAACAATAAAAACGCGCACAATAACTATTCTAGTTCTGTTTGGATTTATTTTTCTATTTTCGAGAAAAGATTTAGAATAATAATCCACTTGATAACGTAATTTCATTTTTGATTTCTAGAATAAATTTTTAGTTTAGAAATAGGTTTGAAAAAGAAATGAGAAGTAAAATTTTTTTACTTTTCTACTTCCAAAAAAAAATGAAAAATAATAACTATTCTCATTGCTCACCCTCGCTACTTGTTGGTTGCCCACCCTCGCCGTCGTCCGCCTCCCCTTGCCAATTGTCTTCCATTGCCCGCTAGACACCTGGGAATGAGAAATTTTGTATTGTTATCAAATACGTATTTCTATTCCGAAACTCATCTAGGAAATAGAAATAGATTGGCCATGAACTGTATCGTAGAACAACATAGTTATTATTCGTGCCCTAAAAATACAAGGTATAAAACCGGTTGGACAATGCCAGGGCCCATAACTCAATTACAGGTTATGGATTTGGGCTGATTGAGAACCCAATTTAACCTGACTTCATGGGCCAAAATGACCCGACCCGACCCGACATGATCACAAAAGCCGTCCGTCTTTTGAAATGAAATCGAGACAAAGCCAAAGGGATCAATAAAAGGCTCCTCCTTTTATCAGCCGCTTCCCGCTTCAATTCAAGTTCGCTATCACACTGGGCTTCGACACTTCAATCCGTCTCACATCAAGCTTGAAGTTGATTCACATCTCAGCTCGGAAAGGAAGGGCAGACCTGCGGATTCATGGATTCTTTCAATGCCAAAAGCTCGACGAAGGCAGCCTCTGCTAAACTGGTAAAAAATGGCTCGTTGCTTTTTTTCGAGAAAAATCTGAGTTTCGGGGTGTCTCCGTTTACTGTGATATCGGTCAAAACCTCGCTTGCTCTTGTTGGCTGCCATGAGCTCGTTTTATCTGAATCGTGTTGTGGTTTGATCTGAATGTTCGACAGTCTTTTGGTGTAGGACTGAACGAGTTCATTTTGGGTTGTGCTTGTGCGATTCAATTAATTTCGATGAATGCATTGTTACAGATTGGGTGGACCGTGATTTGAGCAGACACCAGAAAAGAAAATCTTCGTAAGTTAGAGTGCATTTGATAACCATTCTATTTTCGATAACAATTTCTACTCAAAAATTATTCTTTTTTATTTCATTCTCTGGATGAGTTTTTGAGCATTTAAAAGTATTTAGTAACTATCCCAAATTTCTAGTGCCGAAATAGAAATGTCTTTAGTAGGACCCTTAAAATTTCTAGTCCAAATCATTTTCTTTTAATTTTTTGACAATTTTATTACTTTTTCTCTTTTTCCTTTTCTCTTCTTCTCCTACCTCTAGTCGTCGGGCCTCAATGAGGCCAACCTCACCCAAATCTGGTGAGGCCGAGCCTCACCCAACCACTGGCAAGGCCGAGTCGCTTAGCCACCAGCAAAGCTCAACCTTGCCCAGATTTTGCAAGGCCAAGCCTCGTCCTGGCATGGTGACCTCACCTAGCTAGTCACCGGTGATTGCCAACTAGGAGAAGGAGAAGGAGAAGAGAGAAGGAAAAGAGAAAATAAGAAAAGAAAAGAGAAAAAAGAAAAATGGATTGGATTGCTTCCGAAGTTGTTCTCAGGAGCAAAGAAACAATTTTTTTTTTTTTTTACTTTTTAGATTCTGTTCCAAATCCATTCCCGAGAACAATTATTCCTGAGAAATAAAAAATTCACCAAATGGATTTATGTTCTTTTTTTTGTTTCCAGGAACAAAAGAATAAAATTAGGTACTGTTTGGCCAAATGAACCTTTAGTGTCCGAGAAGATCGACCTTTAGATTTTCGGCGAATAGTGTATGGCATGTCCTTTTGCTGGATCTTGAGCTTTGGTGTTTCGTTCTCAACGGGGTATTAATATCAAAGCTGGTGCTGAATACATAATTTATCAATATTTTTTGGTGCTTCTTGAATTCTTCACTGAATAATAAGTGAAAATGTTCGTCTTGGAATGGTACATATAATTTCTTTTGACAAATACTTGGGCATCTTATTTCCACCCCTATATGACTAAATCCACCCAATTTCTACCAAAAAGACAAAATTACCCTCTATCATTTAATTGCAATTAAATTGTGGTCTATGTAGGATTTACTTACCATAATAAAAACTTTAATATGTTTAGGTTTAGTTTGTCATAGGTTTCCTTGTATATTAAAGGCGTTATGTTTTTTTATTGTTAGATACTACTTTCATAAAAAATTGTTTTGTCGAAAAGAGAAATTTCCCAAAAATCTAGTTCTTTTTCACGTTGTCGATTATAATTATGGATAAATTGTTAAGTAAATGAAATTTAATTAAATCAAAACATTGCACAAAGTAAGAACATTTTTTGAAAATGTCAGTGAAATATCATTATTTTGGATTGACAAAAATCAATATAATTTATAAATTGTTCACAAAAAATATTAAGATGCCTCATTGTGCATAATATTTTAGTGTTTTCCTATAAATTCATCTAACGTCTTATATGCTCTATATAAAAGTATCTCATTAATATGATTTGCCAAGAAAATGAGATTTTGGATAAGAGGGAAAAAAATAGTTAAATTGTTATAAGATCAATGATAAAGAAGACACTGTTTAATTTTATACTATATCAAAGTATGCCTTTTTTTTACTATTAGTGAGATGATTTCATGTAGATAATTTTACATAGAATATGTAAAACGTTATAAGAATATCTGAGAATGTACGTTTCTTTAATACGCAATATATATATATATATATATATATGTGTGTGTGTATATGTATGCGAAATGCTTAATTATGGAACTATCATTAATAGAAAAAAGAAAAAAAAGGAAAGAAGAAAGAAGGAGTGGGGCCATTACTTTAAACTGCAATTGAAAGATAAATGACTATTTTGTCTTTTTAGTGTAAATGGGATAGATGTAGTCTTTTAGGGGGTGAAAATAGCGCCGCCCAAATGTTTTTGAAAGGAGGACTCTTTTACAGTCACTTCGATCAATTTTCTCCCTTCTTATTTGCACTTCCTCTACTTTCTGTATTATTCCATTTGGTAAAAGACCTTGCGCTCTGTTTGTTTTTCTTGACCTTAGAAAAACATTTCCCCTAGTATAAATTTGCTAGTAAAACTTTCACATTATTCCTTTTAAAAGAACGGCATACTAATTGATAGTAAATGTCGCAGAAGTAAAGAAGATTTTTCTTTGATTGTTATGTGACTATACCTCCTCGGTCTTCTCATCATTTGGCTATGAAGTGATCGATGATGAAAGCAACATTTTCCTTATCAAATTGAATTGACAGGGAATACTGACCTTCTGAAGCTGCATATAAAAGGAAAGAACAATCCTATAACAGAAGTTGTGGGGCAAAAGGGCCAGTATATCCACACCGTGAATCAGTAAAATTACATCGCCGAGATGAAGATGATTGTTCTCTGTATAGTCAAATGTCGGAAAAGTTATGTTAAAACTGCAGAGAAATATTAGTTGCTAACCTGTAGGTACCTCCTTTAGGAGCTGGGGTAAAGAGCATGGCTTTTTTTGCATCCGAAATCCCCTAGATTAGCGTTTCCAAGTTGCACATATCACTGAATCATAGTGACATTTATGAGGGGAAGCAGATGAAGGGAAAATTTTAACATGAGTGAATCGCCTATATGGTCATGCCTTATAAAGATACAATCCTAGTTAAAAGAAACAAGACCAACTTCTGTGGTGTCACAGTTTACTAATAAAAAATCCACAAAAAGTACAGAGAAAGTAGATAGATACGGTCTTGAAATAGGCATCATACTTGTGCGATGAATCAAAGAGTGATAGATTCCTGCATGAGCAAACATGTGAGCGTGATAATCTCACCCGAATTTTCAACTTATCTTCCCCCTAAGATCCTGTTAGCCAAAGGACTAGTAATATCAATACAAGGAGAACCACTAAAGAAGTATTTCACTCTTCATTGAATTGAAGTGTTGAGGGTGTTCACTAGGAAGTGGCAGTTGGAGAAATTATGTCATACGGAAAAACATAAGATAAACATTGGACAACTGTCAATCGTTTATGGAAGCCAAAAGATCAAATTGTTTATGTCATCTTGGTCGATGATCCAGTAATATTGATTCCACAGAATTTGCCAAAATCATGAACTTGGTGTTATCTTTCACCTAGAACGATTCGAGATATGTTGTTTCAACTCGACGCACATTTCAATCGTGGTTCTGCTTTTCTGTCTCGTTATCCAACCTAAAAAGCATGTGAATTCGTGAAGAGAAGTCATCTGATTTATAATAGGCACGCGTTCCCATGGCTTTTTACTCTATTTTTTTTTTTTTTTTTTTTTCACTTTTCTATGAACTTGACGGGCATCACCTACATACATTTATGAACCTTTTCTTCCTATTTGAAATGAACCGTACAGCAACCCCATGGAATCATAGTAGTGAGAAGAAAATGGCCTCGTCAGTGTTTTGTTTCATTTCCTGATCTTCATTGAGAAGTGAAAATGAGGAATTCCGAGTCTTTTTCACTGAGTCGATGATGCAGATAAGTCAAAGATAACATGAAGTCATGCTGGTGAGAATTTTTAAGAGGTCAAACTCTATTAGTGTACTTGTGATTAGGGATAATCGGTTCCCGGTTCGGTCCGGTTCAAAGGTGGAAATGGGAGGACCGGTTCCCAAATCCTGGGACCTGGGACCGTGGACCGGACCAACCGGTCCTAAAACTGGGAACCGGACCGATTGACCAATCCGGTCCAATCTAGTGGAACTAGTAACTTTACTTTTCCATATAAAAATTTGTTAATGTTGCAGCACGTACTCATCAAAGAGAATCATCTTCGTTTATGCACTTTTTTATCGATTTGTTCTCCTAATCTGCATGTAATTGAATTTTGTTAAAACTCTTAAGAATTTTCTTCTTCTTTTTCGAATTCTTAAGAAATTTTAATATGTATATATATTAAAAACTACCGGTCCGGTCCGGTCGGTCCGGTTCCCACCTTAAAACCGAGAACTAGACCAACCAACCACCGGTTCCAAGAGTGGGAATCAGGAACCGCCCAAAACCGGCCAGTCCGGTCCGGTTTGGGCGGTCTCGTTGCACACCCCTACTTGTGATGTGGGCACACCATAGACAATGCCTGAAATTAGGAATGTGTAAAGGAACCGAGAACTGTTTGGACTGTCCGGAACTAGATTGGACCAACGCGGAACCGACGATTCCCCTGAGGATTGATCTGGTTCCCGATTCCAATTTACTAGAATTGATGAGTATTTGTCTGATTCCCGATTTTGGGCATAGAACCACCCACCCAGACCGGAGTGGTATATATATTTTTTTAAAAAAAAAATTCCAACTCAATTACTTAATTATTTTGTAATTTTTCGACCAATATATAATGTACATATGTATTTGTAGTATTGGATATTATTGACTAATTTTGTCTTTCAAGTGCATGATAGGATTAATCCTCTTGCATTTTGTTAATTCTAATAATCCATGTACTTGCTTTCTCAATTAAAACAAAATAAACAAACAAAGAGGATGGAGAAGACCGATTGGAAATGTTCATAAATGTTGTAGTGCTTTGTCGTCGTGATATGAAATTAAGAGACAATGGCTCATCTTAAGAAAATAATTAGGCCTCTCATTAGCCATCCCCGTGATTAAATTAGTTTGACGTTGAAAAAAATGGATCAAAGGATTCATGTTTTGACTTCTGTGAAGGTTAGGGCTTCTAACATAGAGTTTAATTCTCCACATGCTCCTGGTATCGAGAAACCCTAAGAGGACGACACCATGACCTTCGGAGAAATTAAGTTCCTAGCTAGCAAATATTTTCAATTTGTTCCACCCTATAGTTTTCAATCCTTAATCAAAATTAATGGCTCGCAATTCAACCCGAATTTAAGGCCGAACAAGCTTTAGTGCTCTACGTAGAAGCTAGTTCACCATGATATTAATTGATGAGTGCAATTTTGTAGAAATTGAGGACCAATTTGATGGACCCACTCGATACCAAAACGAACTGGCAGTTTGGTTCCCGGGATCCAATCTAGTTCTCAAATAGATCCATGGAATCAATGGGCGGTTCCTAGGTTCAATTTTTCGGAACTAGACATTAATGGGAGGTTCCCCATTCTTGGAACCAGAAATTGCCCACCCGGACCATGCTCACCCCTACCTGAAATCAACAAATTTATGCTTTCCAAATTGTGAGTTTAGCAACTAGACATTCCTGAAACTTAGTTAGAGATCTTAGGTTCTTTTGTCATATCAAATCAAGTTAAAACGAAAAATGAAACAGTGTAGTCCTCAAGAACTTGGATATTTCATGAAAGAATTCGAGAATGCCGCAAATCTCCAATTACAATTATATTTTTTTAAAGAAATGGATGAATATATGTTGCGCATACTATACCGAAAAATTCAAAGTACGAAACTCCATACCATTAAGAGTCACCCATATGAAGCCAACCTTGTGCCCAAAGGCCAGCACATGCTCAATTCCCATGCGAGGAATTGGACGGACAATTACGTGGTTATATAACATCCTTCTGCGGAAGTCTTATTCGCCATATTTCCACCATCTAATTCCTTTACACTATTGGCTAGAAACACATAATAATTACCGAACAAATCCGAGTGCTAAAAATCTGATTGAAGCTTGCTCTCTGAAGAATGGCTGTGGGTCTCATCCTTGCTCCTGAAAGCAGCTGAAGAATTAATCCATGGACCTTCGATGGACATGCTTCCCGGCACCTGGTGAGTGTCCTGATAGAATGTCGAGACATTTGTTTCGCTATCATTAGCTAGCCTCTCGAAGGCTCTAAACCTACGATCTGGATTCGTTGCAGTGCGCTTGATTGTCGGTGCTTGAATCGCGCTTTTTCCTTCGAGCATGCTCACCACAGATGACATTGGTGGCCTGAGAGTTGGTGAAGGATTGGTGCATAGGAGTGCCAGGTTTAGCATTCTCATTGCCTCTTCCTCGGAGTAATCTGAGCCGAGGCGTGGATCCACGAGTTCGAGAATGTTCCCTTGCTCTTGGAGCACATAGGCCTTTCATCATATACAAATAGAAATATAGGTTGAGTCAGTTATCTTGCTTTTAGAAACAGAAAACGGTTTTAGGAACAATTAAGGGGAATAGGTTAGTGATAGATGGAATCTCATCATGTTATACCGCTAAGCATGCTCATGCGTACATATCAATAAGATAAAATGCTAAGCTTCTAACCCATCCTTTCTTCTTCTTCTTCTTTTAAAAAAAAAAAAAAAAAAAATCCTCCAAAGAAATTATCCCTTCTTATGTTAATTTACTCTGATCGAATTCGTCCCTAATAGCTTCTTCATTCATTTAATTATGAAGTCACATGCCATCATTCTAATTGCAAGTCTTCCAAGAAAACCCGCAGAAAGTAGAGAGAGAGCTTCAAGCCCAATAAAAGCTTGGCTGTATAATTTTTATCAAAATTAAAGTCACTATACGTTACCCAATCAAGAAGATAAACAAATTCTTCCTTTGGCCTGTAATTTGTGTTGCTCTTTCCGCTGACAATTTCCAAAGCAACGACTCCAAAACTATAGACATCGGCTTTGTTTGTTAAGTAGCCCCTCATCGCATACTCAGGAGCCATATAACCTCTGAGACAAGGCAAAATAGTAATGGTGAATATGGCCATAGAAGAAGGACATTCGGGAAAAATGTTACAGATATGTAGCAATCAAAAGTTCATTAAATAATGCTGATTAAAAGAAGAAAATCAACCATAATAACAGAAGGCTTACATTGTTCCAGCTACCCTTGTGCTAATATGCGTATTCTCTTCTTCATCGAGTTTGGCCAAACCAAAATCTGAGATCTTGGCATTTAGTTCCTTATCAAGTAGCACATTTGTCGCTTTTATGTCCCTATGAACAATTTTCAACCCAGTTTCCTCGTGAAGGTAAGCCAATCCCCTTGCTATTCCCAAACCTATTTTCTTTCTCGTGGCCCAGTCTAACTCAATCTGCTGTTCATTTGGTCCTGGGAAGAGAGAGAGAGATATTAGTTGAATGCTCGTTAATAGCATATTAGTCAACTTAGGGAAAGCATCTTTTACCGAACAGTGCACGGGCAAGACTATTGTTCTCCAAATATTCATAAACTAGCAACAATTGATTTCGTTCAATGCAGCAGCCATAAAGCTTTATGAGATTTGGGTGCTGGAGAGCAGATATCATGCCTATCTCATTGAAAAATTCACGATTGCCTTGCTTTGATTTAGGAGAATGTTGCTTCACAGCAATTACAATTCCATCTGACAGTATTCCCTGAGATTAATCATGTGAATTTAAAACTCATAACTGATCATATGTTATTCATTATAAAAAAATGGCTAGCTTGACAAGATTAGGATTGGTAAGTCTAAAGCAAAGATACGAAATGAATTTATCAAATACTTCATTCACATCGAATGGAGGATGAAGTTATGAACATATTGTGGATTACCTTGTAAACTGGCCCAAACCCTCCTTCACCTATCTTATTCATAGAGTCAAAGTTGTTGGTAGCAGCTTTGATTTGCCTTAAAGTGAAAGGGCCAGTTTGGAGATCTAGTCCACGTAATTCAAAAGAAAAAAAAAACAAAGGTGGATATCAGGAGTGCAATAAAAATAACTTAAGGAAAAGCAGTGTTCTAAAACAAAGCGAGGAGTGATGCACCTATATGGTCTCATAAGAAAAGAAAAAATGCCAAACTTTTATAGTGTCACAATTTACTCATAAGAATTCCACAAAAAGCATGAAGAAAGCAGGACGTGTGGATCCTTGGAGTGCCAAAAGTTTGGAAATGTACACTTAAGTGCCAAAATCGGAGCAAAAGGAATCAGTTAAGTGCCAACGATGAGAAAATCCGGCGAAAATGCTAACGTGGCACTTTTCCGACAAGTTAAGGTCGAAACAAGGTTATTTTAGGTGCTAACATGGCCAAATAAGCCCAAAATGACGTCGTTTTGAGCATTGACGTGGCTATATCAGCCCAAAACAATGCCGTTTTGACCTTAATTAGATTTTTATATCATTATTAATTAAATAATATTTAAAAATAAATTTAAAAATTAAAAATTAAAAAAAAGGGTAGAGGACAGGCAGGAGGAGCTCCCCTGCTTATGGTCACTACCCCATCGCTGGTGGGGTAGCGGCACTTGCCGCGAGGGTCGTCGACACCTAAGAAAGGGCCAACAACCCTCGCCAACCGGAGGCGAGGGCTGGCCGGCCCTCGTCAAACACCGAGAGAGGGCAACAACCCTCTCCCAAATCTGGGTGAGGGTCCCGCCCTCTCCCAACATCTGGCGAGGGTCGCCGACCCGTGCCCAATCGTCCACGACCCTCACCATCCATCGCCGCCGCCCAACTGGCAATGGAGCCGCAGCCACAGGCAGGGGAGCCTCCCCACCTGTGCTATTGCTTTTTTTTTTTTATTCATTTTTAATTTTTTTTTAATTTATATTAAAAATCAAATTTTAGCCAAAACGACGTCGTTTTTTATGAAGGTGAGCTAACGTGAAATTCCGATGAGCCATGTAGATGTTAAAAATTATTAAAATAAACCACGTTGAATTTCCGGTAGTTTTTGCCGAAATTGGCACTTAAAGGCCTGTTTGGTAACACTCCCGTGAACAACTGATTCTGTTCTTTTGTTCCCGGGAACAAAGATTTAGAGTAGAATAGAGAATAAAAAAAAGTTGTTTCTCGCTTTCGGAAACAATTTTGAGAATCAATTTTGCTCTCTTTTTTCTCTCCTATTTTTTCCCTTCCCTTTCTTCTTCCTTCTCCCAACCCCCCGCCACCCCATCACTACCCCATCGCTGCCCTTGGGCCGCTGCCGCCAAGTGGCTGGGTGAGGTCCGGCGAGCTCGCTGGAGCCCCGTCAGGCCAGGGCAAAGTCCAACAAGCTTGCCTGGAGGCTCGCTGGAGGCTCGCCGGTGGCCAGGCGAGCCTCCGACGAAGTTGCCAGACCTCGCCCGACCACTAAAGAGGAAGAAGGAGAGAAAAGAGAAAAAGAAAAAAAAGAGAAATATAAGAAAATTATAACAAAAGGTACTAAAAAATTAAAAGAATCAAAAAAGTGAAAACTTTTCCCACACGCATTTCTATTCCAGGAATAAAAATTTTAAACAGTTTATCAAATACCTTAAATACTCAGAAATTGTTCCCAAGAATAGAATTGTTACCAAACGGGCCCTAAATGATCCAATTTTTTTTTAAAAAAGTGGTACTTAAGTGTACATTTCGTAACTTTTGATAGTTAAATATCTCTCGTATCAAGTTTTGGCACTTGGGCTATTCTTTTCCCAAGCAAGCAGATAAATACTATCTTAAATTGGGCATCATAGTCATGCGATGAGTCAAAGAGTGACAGATTCATGCATGAGCAAACATGTCGGTTTGATAATCTCACCTGGTTCTTTAACTTTTCTGCCGCCTAAGAATCCTGTCAGCCAAAGGACTAGTAATATCGATACAAGGAGAACCACTGAAGCTACCGCGATTCCAGTGATTGCTCCAGTTGATAGTCCAGCGCTCCCAACATCAAAGTCTACAAGCAGGAAAAAAAATGACAGATTTATACGCGAATGCTTCAATGATCACGTGAGGAAAGAATGATAGAGGTCAGTACGTTCGGCATTGACTTACTCGGTGTCACTGCAATAGCGGAAATAAGTGGTCCATAGACACCTCTATCAGGAATGGCCGTGGTTCCCTTCCCTGACCAATATAGATGAATCTCCAAAGTACTGCCATTCACGTAAATGTTATCGAAATCTCGGTACATGCCCTTCCCAACACCCCCCGCTTCCTCTGCAATATTAAAATCCTTCAACACTTGATTGCCCTGCAATAATTAACGAGAACTTCGGTAAGAAAAGATCAGCTCTTGTCGGATTGCTGTGTGCAGCAGCCCTGTCACCCACCAAGTCATAATAACAATTTCCCAAGTGCTTCTATAAAAGACGATACCACAGCATAACAGATGATATTAAAATTGATATCAGGTACCAAATTTCACTTCACTAACCTGTATTGATGCATCGAATATGCGTCTCCCGAGGCTGCTAAATGTTTCATCATCGGAATATTGAATTTCAGCAAAATGGAGCCGCACTTTGTAACTTCCTTTCATCATGCAAAGGCCATAGTATCTGATCGACCAAGGGGAAAGGCGAGCCGTTTTGTAAAATTCTGACCCGTTCACATTCATAGAAAATGGGTTATTCGCTGTGTAACCAGCGTCGGCTTTTCCCATATAAAGCCCGGTGCTGCTGTAAGCCCACTTTTCTGAAGAAGCGGAAGAAAAAGAAGAACTGAAAATTGATGGGCCGTTCGCACTGGTGTCCTCTTCATAGTCATTCCCCTCAAAAGTCATTTTGTTTCCTCCACAGTTGATAAACAAGGAATTGTCTGCAAGTGTCAGTCGGATGATATTGTAAAGACATGATAGGGGACAGAAGTAGCTCGACAGTTTATGCTTAACAACGATTCAAACATAGCATGACTCTATTGGTAGTTTGTTTGTAAAACAAATCAAAAGATATCTTGTCCCACATCGAAAAAAATGTGAGTGTCCACATGAACGAGATTTGGCATTAACCAACAATCATTATTTTTTATTTATTAAAAAAAATTCGGAATTTTATTTATTATTAAAAAATTTATTTTTATTATTCCGAATTTTCTATATGTGTCTTTTCAAGACAATTTTTGGAAATTATATTGGTTCAATTTGTAACTTTTCCCAAAGGGTTATATTGATTCATTTTGCAATTTCTTTCGAAAGGTTACATTTGTTTATTATACAACTTCTTTCAAAAAGATATCTTTGTTAATTTTTTGC
Organism: Corymbia calophylla; assembly: GCA_014182845.1. Lineage (NCBI taxonomy): Eukaryota > Viridiplantae > Streptophyta > Magnoliopsida > Myrtales > Myrtaceae > Corymbia > Corymbia calophylla. The sequence goes on from CM024698.1 coordinate 34,930,430, forward strand.
AACCTTTCACAAAAAGTTGTCTATGTTCCTATATATATATATATATATATATATATATATATATATATATCAGTTTTGAAAAACCATGAATGGATCACAATTTTTTAAGTCCTCTTTCAAAACTGTCGCCATTATTTTCAATTGTTTTCTAGAGAGACTCTAAAGATATACTAGAATTGCTATCTAATATTCTCATTTGAAACTATGTTGTATCCTGAAGAAAATTTGCCGATGACCATTAGTATCTTTGTGGGACAAATAAATCTTTAAAAAAAACGATATCACGTCTCAAAGTCTGATTTGATTGCTCTATTGGTTCGAACTTATATTGACTTCATTGTTCAATCCAAATACGAAGACGATTTCCCAACAAACTCACACTGTGCTTTCCCGCTGCAGGGAAGATCCTTCTCCATGCACCAGAGCCTAAAGGGACAAAACCAAAAAGATTGTCGGTAAGATAATTTCCACATGCGATTATCAACAATTGGTATAGCTCTTAGTCAAAGAGACTTACGAGTTGTTTCCGTTAGATGAATAGCTGGAAACCAAATTACTGGAAAGCAACACGATGTGTTAGATAACAACTCCAGAAATGTGGGGACAAGACGAAACTATAAAATTTCTGCCTAAAGAGAGGATGTGCATTGGAACTCACACTTGTGATTGCTGACAACTCATAGGAGAAGAACCATTGAAATTGTTGTAAGATAAGTCGCTGCAGTTCATACCTCAAACTAGTTATTGCGCATACTCACCCCCGTAAATAATAATAGTACAAACAATTGAAGAGTGATATATCGGATGCCAACCCACGAGTCTCATACTAAGAGTTATGAGTTGAATCCTGCAATCTATGACGATCGTATGGAAAACCAAGAAAAAAAGACAGGATATGTTCATGGGATACTGACAGATAATGTTTGCTGCTTTTTACCCAACTGGGCACTGCTACTGTAAGGGAGTTGTTTGCTAGGAACCTACATTCACAAATGAATCCAGAGCAGACACGGAGCCCGACTATATGAGGTGTATATGATACTAATGTGGAAGGAAAGTTAGCTACATATTTGCTAAGACATTAGGAGCAGTAAAGAAAATTTGTAATTACATGTAATCCAGAGCAGCTCCCATCTTGTTAGGAACTTGGCCAGTCAATCTGTTGACGCTCAGGTCTCTACCAAAGATGGAAAAAAAAGAGACAGATCAGACTGTTTTCTTGAGAAAACTGGCAGAAGTTCGTGTAATTTGATCTTCAGTTTGAGGCCTTTCTCATTCATGAAATAAATCTCTTCTTAAAGAATGCAATGATCTACTAGGGCAAGTGCGAAATCCGTCAGTGCTTAATAACCGGCCCACTAGACTTAGCAAAGGAAAGAAGATGGAGCACACGAACATGTTGGGCTCAAATGAAATGTCCACCTCATCATAGCAACTTACAGTGTTCTTAAACTTGTCCAGTCCTCAATGTAATCTGGAATTGAGCCAGTAAGCAAGCAATTTCTCAGAATCCTGAGATGTGAAAAACATTAGTGAATGGTGATCAGCTATAATACAAAGAGATAAAAGAAACGAATCAAATACTCATTGTATTGAGCTCACAAAGTCTTCATCTTTTTCATGCCCTGCAAATCAGGAAAATTCGAGCTTGGACCTTTCAAATCAGATATTCTCCTGGACGCATATAAAAACCACTCCATCACATAACATTAACTTCTACCTTTTCGTGATGAAACACAAGCTTACAAGATTATAAGAGATAGAGAACAATTGCCACAGGATCGAATGCTCACAACTCCGTCAAGTTTGTCAACAAAGATATGCTTAGAGGGATAGGTCCCTCCATAGATGTGCCTTGCATGTCCCTGAAAAAATTAATTCCATAATATAAGAACAACTTATGAGTATCTCATAAATCATAAAAAATAAATATTTTTGGCCCTAATCGAGAAGGATTGGGGCACGCACAATCTTGCAATTTTGGTCCAATTCCCGATAAAATTAGGTATCTTTCCTGATAATGTGCTTCCATCAATGCGACTGCAAGTGGTCCAAAAATCAAAATTTTAAGAGGAAATTCAGCATGTTGAGAAATAAAAAGTATTATGAAGCCACTTACAAAGTTTCTAAGTTCTTCAGATTGGCAAAGGATTTGGGTATCGTTCCCGTGAAATTATTAGCAGATAGCTGACTGCAAACAAACAAAAAAATAAGGATCTAAGAACTAGGAACACTGAAGGATCAAGTATTCATGTATAATGTACATAACAAAGAATAAACTGTATCTTCATCTCCCCAAACATATAAGAACTGCATTCTAGTTTAAGCAGAAATGTTAGAGTCAAATCGTTCATTTGGTGATCTCGCAATCGAGAGAGCTCACAAACATGAAGAAAGGACTTTTGAAATGTGTTATCCTGGCAAAAGGCAAAAGTGTGCCAATTAATGTACTCAATTTACTTACAGTTTCTTTAAGAGGCTCAAGTTGCCAATGTTTGGCTCAAGAGTGCCTTCAAGGAGGTTGTCCTCCAGTACACTAGCATAGGCATAAGATTATCACCATAAGGTCTAACAAATTCTCAATATAAAGCTATATGATTTATAGCAAGTCTTACAGCTCCTCCAGCATGTTGATGTTGCCAATTTCCCTGGGAATACCACTTATGCGATTTCCAAGTGCCGTCCTGAAGTACCAAATCGAAAAAAAAAATTATGCTTCTTTTAAAAAACTCCTAATTAAATTGTGATAATGATATCTAATGTATGACAAGATTAACTTACAAAAGGGTAAGTGGTATCTGAGTAAGAGTTGTAGGGAGCGATCCACTGATATAGTTAGAAGTGAGGTCTCTGCTTGCAAAGAATGCTCACTTTAGTACTGTTACAATTCTCAAGCGATAGTTTGCTGAACTTCTGACATATAAGTTGATTAGTTTCCCATGATTGCTACATTTCTCGGACAGATACATGCTTGAGTAAATTGATAACCAAGCACTTCAAAAAGATCAATCAAGAATTACGGAAAACATTGTCAATAATAAGATAAGGTGGAATCATAATAGTCTTCACCCAACTCACAGCATGCATTTTGTGACTTCCCCACGGAAATAAAGAACCATGGCTCATCAGGTACTTTCAAGTTCTATGGCCAAATTACCATTAAAGATGGGAGGATCTCATGCAGTTGAGTCTAACTTACATTTCCCTTAGGTAAGTGAGGTTGCCAAATTCATCGGGAAAAATCCCTGTCAAACTAAGTCCCTTCAGCTGGCTGAGAAACGAAGAAGAATAGGTAAATTGCAATTGATGCACATGAAAGAGGGATACCGAGAGGAAATAAAAACTGTCAGTTCATACATACATGCTCTTGACATGGCAAACTGTGCCGTTAACGAAGGAACAATTGCAACTCACGGTGCTTGCCATTCCTGGAGGCAAGGTCGTCACGTTTAGACCTATACCATCACTGCATGATGTTTCAGTTACATTCCAGTATTTGTTTCGCATTTTTGTGGCAATTGTTCTTAGCGTATCAACTGCAAGCACAAACCGGAACTTGAAAATCAGTTACTAGTGTCCATTGCTGGAGATAGAAAAGAGACTTATAGAATGAGTTCAATTATCCCAAAAACAGAGGAGCCAGGTTCGGAAAGCAATTATCCCAGAAACATTGGGCCAGAGAGAACTTCTTAACTGCCATTAAAGGAAAGGTTTTAGGCATTCACTCGTACCTTCATCTTGCGGCAAGAGTCGAGCATCACACTCGAAGACCGCAGAGCAAATCACGAGAAGAACGCCGCAGACAACCACTCTGGAAACCGAACCCAGAGGCACCACCATCGTTAACTTCCCCTGCTTCCCTGCGCGCGACTGACACCGACCCAAACTCCGACCTTGATCTCGAAAAACCCGTTTTAAGTGCAAAACGACGCGGGAATGCTGCCGCGACCACGACCAAATCAGCCCAAAGAGATACCGTGATTCTTGGAGAGGGCGTGAGATGAGGTTTTTCGAGCGCTTTGTGTTTGTCTTCCGGTGGCTCTTCCGCGTTCAAAATGTCATGTCTTTTAAAGAAGAAGGGCCCAAGCGTAATTTTAGTTTTAAAATTATTGCAATCATTGACAATTGAGCGAGACTAGCTCGTCCAGCGTGTTCGAGACGTTTAACGAACAACTAGAAAAAGAAAACTCATAATTCTCAAAATATAGTTCTTTTTTTTTTGCGTTATATACTATCGACCTCGAAATATTTTTCATTAAAGGCTGCATTCGTTCTCGTAAAAAAATATAGTGTTTCTAGAAAATATTTTCTAAAAAAGCATTTTTTAGAAAAATAATCATATTTTCAGGTGTGCGGCTAAAATTTGAAAATGAATTGAAAAATATTTTTTATTGTCTGGTGTGAAAATTTCAATTTGATTTTCCTTCATGCACTCATTTTATTTTTATTTTTTAAAAATATTTTAAAATATTTTTATTTTTTAGTTTTTAATTTTCTTTTTACTTTTTACTTTTTATTTTTTCCTTGTAAATTTTCCACCTTCCTCTTCTTCGCCAGTCACCATAGCCAGTGAGCCTTGAGCTCACCAACCTCTAATCTTGCTAAATCCGCAAGCCATAGGCTGGCCCTCATGCTCTCAATAGAGATCGACATGCGCGAGGGCAAGCTTTTGGCTCATCAATCTAGTGAGTGCCGATGCCGGCCTCGGGCCTTGCTAGAGGCTCATGCTCATCGCTAGCTCGCCAATTTGGAAGTGAGCTCAAACTCATCTAAGGTTAGCAAGCTCGAGCTCGAGCTCGAGCTCACCAAAGATCAGCGAACACAAGGGCAAGCCTCTAGTTTACCGATTTGGTGAGGCCTGAATTTTTAAAAAAGACAAAAGGACAAAAAAAAGAAAATTAATAAAAAATATGGATATTTAAAAAAAGAAAGAAGAGGAGCTAGTAGGGTATGAGATAAGATAAAGTGAGTGAGAAAAATATTTTCCTCTATTTGAAAAGTAGAAGACATTTTCCTTTATTATAATTTATTTTTCCTTGATGAAAAATATTTTCATGCCAGTTCATTTTCCGTGAAACAAACACTGAAAAATCCGAAAAATGTTCTCCTATTTCCTTAAAACGAACGGAACATAAATATTACTCGAGATACCTCTAAAAAATATTTAATTTAATATGATTATCTTAGTGCAACGTCCTTCTCGCAAGGATCTGCTCTAAAAATCAACAAATAGAAAAGAAAATCAACTCTTTATAAGAGTGATTCAAGTTATTTTACTCTAATATCGAATTAATAATTAGAACCCAACCATTTGATGGGCAGTATTGGGATATTGATCGGATCATCAAATTATTTACTTAATTATTTTTCTAACTCTACATTTGAAATTTAGTGAAAATTTGGTATGTACTTGTAATGCAAATCATTTAATTTTTGGGTCAATATCACAAAAAACTTCAAACTGGCATACATATGATAAATTTATCACAAACTAACTTTTTAACCATACAAAATCTTAAACTGGTGCACTTATGACAAATTTACCATAAATTAATTTTTTAATCACCAAAAACCCAAAATCGGTACATTTGTAACAAATTTATCATAAACTAATTTTTGATCATATGATGCATTTGTAATTCTCTATTAGTTTCTATAAAATTGGATTAGTATCATGAAAAACCACAAATCAGTATACTTGAGACAAACAGAAGGTAAAACTTCAAACTAGTAAATCCGTTAACATATCATTCAATTCGGTAATTTAACGGTAAAATTTAACAAAAATTAATATATGATAAATTTATTATAAATGTATAGTTTGGGATTTTTCGTAATCAAAAATTATACTTGATTTAAATTTATTATAAATATATAAATTTGAAGATTTTCGTTTTATTAATGCTAAATTTTTTGGGAACTAAGTAAAGTCAATACCACTGTGGAGCCGACCGGTCTTTTCGGCACCAACCATGCAACGTGGCTGGGTGAGAGGATGCTAGTTGAACTGCATTCAGTGAGTGAGCCATGGGGCCCATTGCCTCGGATGATAATTTGTAATTATTGACCCAACGCAATGGACAATCACTATAAGGTGAAATGATTTATTTTCCCATCTAACTATATTTCTTAAATCACTTAAGTTTAAGTTCAGCTTATGATGATAAATGCAACCGTTAGTATAATTTTATTTAATTAGTGATATCTAGGTAGGAATTTTTTTTGTTTAACTCTACAGTTATGATCAATTTAATGATTGAGTATCGCTACGAAAAAAGATAAACTTAAACTCTAAATTAAAATAAAATCGGCGGCACATTGTATATTTTATAGGCGAGATGCTTTCTCTGTGGCTCATAAAAGGTGCAGGTCTTTGAATGATTACCAACGACGGATTTGGTAATGGGAAGGTTTAGACTTGTTTTAAGGGGTAAGGAGATCATTCACTCATGGTCTTTTAAGCTTTGGAAGATAATGCAAAATTGAGATTTGCCTTTGGGAGTCAAGCCCGTGCTTAATGTCTAGCGGAGACTCAACGTTAGAAGAATAGCTTGAAAAGATTGTTACTTTACTGGGTAAAAAAATAATAAAGCTAGGAAATATCGAGATCAAATATAAATATTAAATACTTTAAATTTCTGGAAAAAAAAAAAAAGAAAACGAAAGTTAATGTCGAATTTTTTTTTAATTAGAAAATATATGTTGATAGTAAAGAAAGCAATGCAACAAACAATGTAAGTCAGAACATGTTTTATGGAGTGACATCATAATCACGTCCCAACCTTGGGACGCCTTTTTAAATGTCCTGAGATTTTGTAACACGAGAACAAGTCTTTTTCACGTCATGGTTTCTGCATAGAGATGAAAGCCCAAACAAACACCATGTTACATTTCCTAGTCGTCCTTAAATTTCGCAAATTGGACCACGCCAACGAAGCACCAGTTTTCTATACAAGCAACTGGGACGTTTTCCAAAATTCCCTAAGTCAAAAATCCACCACGCCATTGATAGGACATCCTACTAGTTTTCTATATGAGCTACCAGTAGACCCATCAAATGGGTATTGTTGAATCTGGTCAAAAAATGGTAAAGACCCCAATTGATCGATTTTATATGCAATGCAAATTTAACGATTTATATCTTACCAGACCCGACCCGACCTAACCCGACTCAAACTCCATTTTTAATAATTTTTCTTCTTAAAGTGTTGCATTTGAAGAATAGTCGGTTCCATGGACCAATTTGTTGTGTTAGTGAGGAATCGTGGGTCAAGTAATGGGCTAGGAATTCATGTAGCACATCACCAACGCGAAGACATGTATGAGCGATACGCTGACAAACAAAGAACACCTACATGGATGGGTATAGGATAAGATTATGGACAGGTTGGGTTCAAGTTACAAATCTTAATTTTCTCCTGATCCTCGAAGTTTGATTAATTCAGTAGAGAACCACGTCTTGGAAAAATATATATGACATAAATTGCTGCCCTCGTAGTAAGCAGTAAAAAATTTGAATATGCTCGTACATGAGCAAAGAAAAATAAGAAAATGTACCAAATACCAACAAAAATAGACCAAACAACATATAAAAAATATAAATTTAAAAAATGGCATATAAAAACAAAAACAAAAAGAAAGGAAAACGGGAAGAAATCTCACCAATGCGGATGCACTTGCATGATATTAACTAGGGCAACAAGTCTAGTCTAGCATGTTTGTCACGCGAGGATTGCATTCATCTCCTTCAAAGTCCATTCAAGGACGTTTTCCAGACGGTTTTTTGTTTTTAACATCGATCCTACCTTACTTATATATTAACCCCCACTCTTATATTTTTACCCTGCTTCTTTCGTGATGAGAATCGAAATCCACTTCATCCTTATTCAAATCTCCATATCCTTCTTTCTATGTGGAAAGGATACTATCGAGGCAAACTTCATTTATTATTTTCAGACGTTTTCCAGACGTTGCTGGGTGGAAAATCAGGATGCCCTGGTCAGAAAAGTCAAAATGGACGAAAGTCAAATATTTGAATCGTGCAAAAAAAACATAACCTTAAAATTCAATCCGATTGGAATATTAGCGTTCGAGGACAATACGGACACGAAGTGTAAAGCCCGTCGGACAATGCCAGGGCCCATAACTCGATCGTAGGTTATGGATTTGGGCTGATCCAGAGCCCCATTTTACCCGACTCAATGGCACGAAACGACCCGATCCGACCCGATCACGAAGAGCAGTCCGTCTTCCGAAATGAAACCGAGGCAAGCCGAAAGGATCAAAAAGGCTCCTCCTTTATCAGCTGCTTCCCGCTTCAATTCAAGTTCGCGATCACGCCGGGGGTTCGACACTCCAATCCGTCTCGTGTAAAGCTTGAATTCGATTCAAATCTCAGCTCGGGAAGGAAGGGCAGCCCGCGGATTCATGGATTCTTGCGACGCCAAGAGCTCGACGAAGGCCGCCTCTGCTAAACCCGGTAAAGAATGGCTCGTGCTTTTTCCGGGAAAAATCCATTTTTGGGTTCTCCATTTGCTCTGATGTTGGTCAAAACCTCGTTCGCTCGCGCTGGCATGAGCTCGTGTTATCTGAATCGCATTGTGGGTTGATGTGAATGTTCGGCGGTTTTTCGGTGTGGGACCGAATGAGTTCGTTCTGGGTTGTGCTTGTGCGATTCGATTGATTTCGATGAATGCATTGTTGCAGACGGGGTGGACCGCGATTTGGGCGGATTCCAGAAAAGGAAGTCTCTGCAAGTTAGCGTCCGGGAAGACCGGCCTTTGGATTTTTGGCGAATAGTGTGTGGTATGTCCTTTTGCTGGATCTTGAGCTCCGGTGTTTCGTTCTCAGTAGGGTATTGATATGGAAGCTGGTGGTGAATATATAATTTGTCGATATTTTTTGTTTTTGGTGTATCTTGAATTCTTCACTAAATAATAAGTGAAAGTGTCCATCTTGTATTGGGTACGCGAAAATTTGTTTGACAAAATGTTTTTGAATCATTTTCTCTTACCACTTCCTTCAACTGTAGCATCATAAATGGTAAAGCAGGACTCTTTTACAGTCATTTTGATCAATTTTCTCCCTTCTTATATGCACTTCCTCTTCTTTCTTTATTATTCCATTTGGTAAAAGACCTGACGCTCTCTCTGTGTTCTTCTTGTCATTAAGAAGACATTTTCCTCTTGTATAAATTTGCTAGTAAAACTTTCACATTATTCCTTTTAAAAGAACAGCAAACTAATTGCTAGTAAATGTGGCAGAAGGAAAGGAGAGTTTTCTTTGATTGTCTGATTTTGTTTCATTGACTCTGCAGAGGGCGTTGTTGCTGGAGGTACTGCTGGCGTTGTTGTTGAAGCAGCACTTTACCCAATTGACACCATCAAAACTAGACTTCAGGCAAGATTAAATCCTTGTGTGCTTAACCAATCCTTTTGTTTAGCTCTTATTACTGCAACTCTAGTGACTGGATCTGGAGGTTAATTTCTTTTGATGAATATTGGCCTGTTTGCTGCCACCAATCAAGTAGCATATGTATCTGGAATACTGCCTTTTTGTTGCCGTTGTTCTACTTATCTAACTGTTGTATGACCAGACATTAAAGCAATGTTAGCTTTAGACATGCAATTTATTTTGGTTGAATATGGCTGTTCACTTCAAGTTTCTTAACCCTGGAACCCTTTCTAAATCGATAATCTCAACAGAAACAGCTAGAATTTCAGCTGAAACCTTTTGAACTGATGGGAAGTTGTAATTTAATCCCCTGTATTTTTGGCAAATTGTATAGATGACCTCTTTAATTGAAAAGTATATGCTTTGCTCCTTTTAAAGCAATCAATGCATGAAGTTTGTGATTCATCTTGGTTTTGGAACATATATGAGCTAATGTTGTTCACCTTAGCCCCATTGTGTAATATATGTAGAGAATCTGGGTATGCAAAATGTAACACTCAATTACTTAAAAGTTCAACATTTAGCAAATTGTAGGTTCTTTAGCTGGAAAAGTTGTTTGAAAATGTAGGTTGGCTTGCAACTTTTTACTTAATATCGTTGCATATCTTCTTGCATGTTCCTTCTTGAATTGGTCATTACTTTACCATAATAGCTTAACTTTGGTTCTTTGCATTATATTGATTGGCTGCAAATGACTCTGATGTTAAGGCAGCTCATGGTGGTGGAAAAATCATATTGAAGGGCCTGTACTCTGGCCTGGCTGGAAATCTTGCTGGTGTTTTACCGTAAGTATTTATAGTTGTAATAATGCCTCAGATTATTCTTGGGGGAGCAAAGAGCAAATAGCTAGGATTAGCTTTGCACGAAGCTTGTTATGTAACTATCTTCTCATCATTTGGCTACGAAGTAATAAATGATGAAAGCAACATTTCCCTATCAAATTGAATTGACAGGCAATTCTGACCTTCCGAAGCTGCATATCAAAGGAAATAACAATCCTATAACAGAAGCAATGGGAGGAAGGGGCCACTATGTCCACACTGAGACTCAGTAAAATTACATCACTGAGATGAAGATGATAGTTCTCTGTGTAATCAAATGTCGGAAAAGTAATGTTAAAAAATGCAATATTGTCCTTCTAAAACTGCAAAGAAATATTAGTTGCTAACCTGTAGGAGCTAGGGTTAAAGAGCATGGCTTTTTTGCAGTTGAAACCCCCAAGATTAGCATTTCTGACTTCCACATATTACGGAATCATAATGGCGTTTATTAGAGGAAGCAGATGGAGGGAAAATTTTAGTTTTTCAGTAACTTCCATTCTCTACCCTTCAATTTTCCTCCCTTCCCTAGTTTCCAAACAACACATTAGGCTTGACAAGGGATTGCTCGCTCATAAAGGATGTTATGAAGTAGCCCACCCCACTAGTGGGTTGAGCCTTATTATTTTATTGCTATAGTAAGTTATTTTCTTGCATATGCTTCCCATGGAGCTTGGGTTTTATAATAGGTGCTCCAGAACTTTGGACTGTGTTTGCATCCTCACATAAATGTAAATTGTACCTTCCTAATTAAAAAAATGAAAATTGGTAGGCTCTCTCTCTCTCTCTCACCGAATTGAGAGTAGAATGACCTGAGAAATCCTGGAGCAATTACTCTAGGTTGAGGTCCGTTTGGTTATGCACAGGCAGCTGAAAAAGAGATGAAAAATTTCATCCTCCAGATCACACGGCTCTTAATCATTTACCATCAGATTGGTAGCTGTAGACACAACTTTTTGGCTTCTGGATATTAAAAACCTTCAGTTACTCTTGACCTAACGACATTGCAATCAGTGTCCTTTAGTTTTCAAATGAAGGATACATGGTATTCAAAGTACTCTTTATTGTTGGTATAGATGTTTCAAAAGAAATCGTGGCATGTCCTTGCAATTTATTACTCGTGCAATCTAATGTGGTATTTTTTTTTCTCTGTTTTGTTCATAAAAGAATGCATATTGTTTCATGTACTTTCTCTTATGTTAGTGATTATCCTATATGATGGAACAATTGGCTGAAAAGTTGGTCAAAAGATGAGCTTGTTATGCAGCTTTGCCTGTTTGCCTATTGCATTATAGGAGGTGCTTATATGACTCTCATAAGTGTCCTATCTGTATGATGAGTGACAGAATACTTCCTTTTTGACATCTCTACTTGTATGATGGATTAAGGGGCATTTTGAGTGTGCCATATTTAAGCTGCAAAACAGGCATGTACATAATAAAAGCAGAAGTTTCCCTGGTTTATGTACACCCACTTTATGACATAAGAAATTTCCATATTCTTTGACAGTATATTGGTAGCTTAAGTTTTCTAGTTGGCTCTCTTTGAAATCATGTATTATAGAATAACTGGTGATCTATGCAGGGCATCTGCAATATTTGTTGGTGTCTATGAACCAACAAAACAGAAATTGCTAAGGACCTTTCCAGAAAACTTGAGTGCGCTTGCTCATTTGGTAATTGTTGAACCCTTAATTAATCATTTCTCTTTCATTTTGAGCTTTTGTCAAACATTTTCCTCATTGGTTGGTTCCTCAGTTTTCATTCATGATAGTTCATTGCTTGTGCATGGAAGTTTCTTAGATTTGCTTTCATTGCACTGCAACCCCACCCCAACCCATAGATAAACCCAATTACAAGAGGAACGAAAAAGAAAGGGAGAAAGATATCACCAAAAAGAACACACACATCTTCCTTGCTGCTAATCTCTTACGTGTCTTGGTATATTCTAGTTCTTTTTCAATGCCAGGCCACACCAATTTGTACCTCCATTTTGGTATGTTATATATGCCATGCCTTTCATCTACAAATTTATGGTTTTCCTCATTCAGACCAAATGGTTTGGCTACTAAGTTTGCTATAGATGGGATATATTTTTGGGTTTGATGCATTCATTTTGTAAACTTTATCTCGAGTATCTAGATGAGGCTGTCTATTGTGTTGAGTTGTCCTTGAATATTCTTCAGACTGCAGGTGCTGTTGGAGGGCTTGCTTCTTCTCTTGTTCGTGTACCCACTGAGGTATAAAATGTTTTTTGTCATTTTTCATTTCAGCTCCTTTTGAGTCGGGGTGTACATAACTGTGTATTTCCAGGTGGTTAAACAAAGAATGCAAACTCGGGAATTTGCTTCTGCCCCTAGCGCTGTCCGTCTCATTATTGCCAGAGAGGGTTTTAAGGGCCTTTACGCAGTATGTAAACCTCAATACATTTTGGAAGATCATTTCAAATTTTTTACTACTAATCACTTATTAATCATTGTCGTTAATGTAGTCTTCTGTCTTCATTGTTACTTCCTAAGTATAATTTGTAATGAAGCAAACCATGCATAGTAATTTGCCTATCTGAAATATAGGTGAGCTGAAAAGCTTGTACTTTCTGAGGTCTGCAAATGACCTATTTTTGTTTGTCTTGAAAAGTTCAAGATGATGTGTGTTAACTTTTCCTTCCCAACCTAGGGATACGGGTCCTTTTTATTGCGAGATTTGCCATTTGACGCCATTCAGTTTTGCATTTATGAGCAGCTTCGCATAGGCTACAGGATTGTGGTAAGTTTTTCACCTCTCTCTGTAGTACGTATCATATGATGGATTTCAGCAGTTTACTTTTGGAGAGTTCTACTTTGATTAAGGTCTACGACCAGCCTATCTGAGTTAATAATAATTCCCCAATTTATTGTGGTCCTCGGTTTACAAATTCTCCTTTTGTGTCACAAGCAAGTGAATGAGGAAAACATTTTCTTGTTATTAACTTGAATAAATGAAACGTCTATATGTCTCATTAAAGAGCAGTTTGTTATTGTCATCATGCATTCAGAGCACATGCTATGGTCTTGAATGTTGTAATTTTTTATTCAAAGAAAATCAAGTTTTGTATGCTTTAAATTGATAAAAGATGTCAGAAACCAAAGAAATTTCTCTTACATGAGCTACATATTGCTCTCGTGCTGTCATAATTCTTTCGATTCATTGCAGGCCAGGAGAGAATTGAGAGATCATGAAAATGCTATGATTGGTGCTTTTGCTGGTAAAGTTTCTGCCTGTGCGTGTTTTTTTTTTTTTTTTTGGTGGGGGTGGGGAGACCAAATACCTGATATACTTGACTATTAATCGAGGTTATATCTTTTTTATTCTCATAGACTGAGTTGCAATGTGGCTGACTATTTTATTTGAAAACTTTGATTTTAGAGTAAAGCTGCATCTGTAGAATGCAAGTGCAAACTATTACAATGGTGAAAAATGAAATACCAGTAGCTAATGCCTTCATGTTGAAGATTGCAGCCCTTAATCAAGGTTATCAACAGATGATAAAGAGCCTACATTGATACAAACTGAAAATGTAAAACTTTTGGCTGTTGATAAGGGGTTGATGTTGCTTACCATAAAAAACCTGATTGATTTAGAAAGAGAGATTTATGTAAAAGGTTGAAACAATGAAACCTGATACTGTTGATATAAGTAGTAATGTCCTTTGAAGTGGAGGGATAAAAAAAATTACTCCCTCCATTAGAATTACTGGGATTCCAGATTTCAGAATTACCATGACATAAGGGAATACACCAAAAGTAGCCATCTATTGGGTTTATACATGACTATAGTTTTTAAAGGGGTACTGCATCTACTCTAGATACTGCTACTTATTTTATTTATATCGACAGTCTAAAATTCAGATATTCTGTTGGAGCTGCGGTTCATCTGTGATGCATGACTAGCTGTTACTGCAATCACTTTAATCACTGTCCTAAAATAAAACACCTGGCAAAGTATTTGTCATTTACTTTCAGTAGAAATGTACTGCTACTTTGTTCAGTAACACCTCCTCTTGGTTTCAGTTCCAATGAGGCAACCTTGTTGGTAAAATTCAAGCCCATCCTATTAGCTGAAAGGCTAACTGCAATTTGAAGATATCTTAAGTCGTAAACAGCATTGATTGGGGCCTGCCCATCATGGAGTATCACTCTCTCCTTGGCTCATTCCTTCCGAATTAATGGGCTAAAATTTTTAATTTATTGTTAGAAAAAGCCTGGTTAAGATGGCTGGATAATTAGGCAGATGACAAGTTTGCTCTCATTGTGGACTTCTTAATTGAGATTGTCATGCTTGTAGGTGCGATTACTGGAGCCATGACAACTCCTCTTGATGTGATAAAGACTAGATTAATGGTCCAGGTAGTGGCCGTGTTTATTTTCTTCTTCTTTGTTTTGGTTCCTTTATTGTGGTATACCTGCATTTTGGTCCGTCCTCTTGATGTTTCTTTTATTTTTTCTTTGAGTATATAGGGAGCAACAAAACAGTACAGAGGTATTTCTCACTGTGTCAAGAACATTATCCAAGAAGAAGGACCTGCTGCTCTTATGAAGGTTTGACCACTTTACATGAGTGCACTCACATCGTAGAAGTTTAGATTACTGGCTTCTTCATGTCTTATACCACAAGGATAAGGAAAATTAGCATGAGTGTCGGTTGGGAAATACTTTAATGGAAAGTGACAAGTCCAAATGTTAATATTTTCTTCTTTCCTGGTTGATTCATCTATTTTCCATTTGGTTGAGGGTTTCATTATGTCTCACCACTCGCTTCAGGCCATGTAAGCTTCTGGGCTATCGCCTATTCTCCTGCTAATTTAGGGACTAATCTGAAGTAATTGTACCATGCTATCCCAGCATTTCCAAGCTCTGCTAGTATGTCTTCAATTCCACAGAAGTTACTCTAACATCATGTCAAATCAAATTCGAGTTGGGGAAATAGATGAACTACCATTTAGTCTTGTGTACTGCTTGAAGTTATACTAGGTGTCAGGACAAAACTAAGTTCAAGTTTGGATTTATGGAAAGATGTACTTGTTGAAGTAATCAGAAGTTCACAGTCCTTGGGGAACTTTCTAAAGTTGAAGAGTAACTACTGCTGTACAAATGAGGAAGAGTTTTTGACAAGACACGGATATGACATGTCTCATATTATGTGCTGCAGGGAATGGGACCAAGAGTACTCTGGATCGGTATTGGAGGTTCAATATTTTTCGGTATACTTGAAAGAACAAAGCAGATGCTAGCTGATAGGCACTCCAAGTCTCAATAGTCATCTTTGTTTGTTTTTTATGATCCTTGCTAAGCAAGACTAGTTTCGGAAGTTTAGGCCATCTATTGTTCGCACGTGCATTTAATGTATAATCAGTCATGTTAGCATGACTGATCTTGTTGAGAGAAGGTGACGGCCATTCCTTTTCTGAGCTGGGCCATATCGATAAGCATTCAGTCGCTTTTTTGGGTAATGGAGATCTCATATCAACACTGATTTATTCCCCTGATGAGATTATTTTCTTCCATGTACTATTGAAAGTATCACATGCAAATGCACGTACGTTATGGGCATACATTCTTACAATTTGTAAGCTTTCCATTTCATTTGATTTTGTAATGTTTTTGTGCATACGTGGACTTTCATGTTATTCATATAATCATTTCTTCATGTTTGATTATGACTTGTGTGGCACCAAGCCTGATAGAGAGGCCTTTGTACCAAGTTTCTTAAGAACAAAGACGCGAAATAATTTTACACCAGGCTCATGGTGATGGTAAGTAGTGACCAAATACCAAAATACTAATATACTGCATTGAACACAGCAATGTAGAAAATTGGCAAGTTATGCACAGTTCATGTTTAGACGTGACTTAATGAAGAATGGACTCTGCCAACCCTACTTCTGAAAGTGAAAATGCGAGGACGATAGCAACACTTTTCACCTTGTGGAGCCAAAGTTGGCTGAGAAAAGCAGCTATTGTTGCCAAGATGGTTCATAGTGAGAAAAATCATCAACATTTGCAACAATATTTAGGACAATATCACCATTTGATCACAGATTCTAAAAGTTGAACTCCAAAAGGAAAAGAGAACCCCAACATGCCATCCAGAGTCGCTCCATCTTAAGTGCACATACCTTTCCCTATTATGGATATTCAAGACAAGACAACAGGTTGATAACTAAACCAAAGTTCCTGGATTATCAATCTATCTCCGTTGCATTTTGGTTATTCCTTCCTTTGAATTAAAAATATTCTATAGCCAAAAGATAGGACCCATAAGATTAATTTTAACTTTTGAATGCAAATTGCAACGTAGAACTACACAAATCTGATTCCTGTCAGATAACATCTCCATAATTCTGAAATCACACAAGTGCTGAAACCAAGCCAGACTGTCGATCCTTGAAACTTAGAAAGTAGAGCAATCAAACCATTGAAACTTAGAAAGTACACATCCAAATATACGCACAAGAGCCTCTTCCCTCCCCCCCAAAGTCCTCATTGATAAGAACTAAACCATATCATAAAGAATTCGGCTACAAGTCTATAACCCCTATACATCCAAGTGAAAGAAGCAATAAATCATGCCACAAAAGCATCTATTGGAAGCACACCGTGCAAGTACATTTACGCCTTAGGTTTTCTATGCAATCAAGGCTACCATACTTTTGCATTCAAGTGAATTAACAGCACGGCTTTCAAAATTTCAATGTTCTAAGCTTGTTTGAAAGGAGTAGTGGTACACAAAGAATAGTCAAGGTAAAAATACAAAAAGAATAACAATACTTGAGGAAAGGACAAGGCAAGGCATCCAGGACTAGCCGTAAAAATGTCTTGCAGGTAATGCAGATCATTTAAAGTTCACACACCAGGTATTGGTCCCATCAGATAAAACCATTGAAGATCAGCCCGCGATTACAATATTCTTGCTTGAAAAGTGCATGAGATGCATGTGGACTTCAACAAAATAGTTCCCAAGCCTAAGTATGAAACAGAGAGCCATCACGTCCTATGGGGTTGATCAATTCTTTCAAACTGCCATGCCCATTTTGCCCCCTCAAATTGATGCGCTTCACCATATATGCTGAAACATCATTACAAAGAGAAACTTCGATTATCAGCTCTTTTTTCATTAATTTGATTGCAACAGAGGATGAGTGTTGAGATAAATCAATCTATGCTCTATAAAGTTCAATATTTTCTTTTGCACTATCCAAGCTCAGGCCACAATGAACATAAGAACTTTCATGGAAGTACCAAAGAATCTCCTAACACCAAAAGCAGAGAAGTAAAACGTCCCCATTAGAGGTAAATGAAAGTAGGTGATTAATCAAAGGCAATTCAGAAACTAGAAATTTGCATGAGACAAAATCCAGAAGAAAAGGGGAGCTAACCCTCCATATACGATGGTCCATTATGGCCACGCTATGAATGAGAGAGAGAGAGAGAGAGAGAGAGAGAGAGAGAGAGAGAGAGAGAGATTATAAGGATCAGACTATTCATTTACCTTTTGCAGAATGTAGTTACATAACGTGAAGTGTTGTAAAGAATGAACCACATCAAGATAATTACCAGAATATCTGTGGACGTTTAGGAAACCCCAAGATGAACATGAAGAAAGTGCAAGATGCAGAGATGAAAATATAAATACAAGCAACAATAACAACCATACTAAATTTATTAAAAATGACTTAAATAATCAACTTCAACGGATAGGAAATTCACAATCCTAACTAAATCCGCATGCTTGCTTGACAATGATGTTAAAAGAACCTGACTTGTTTGAACAGCCCAAAATTCTCAAGAAAGTACAGCTGCATGGAAGTAATTGCAAGCAAGTAAATTCTTGTATAGATCCCAATGTACCATAAAGGGAGAGTCCTAATTAAGCTTAATGTAGAACTCCAGGAGTTTCATTAATAAACTAATGGTATAATATCATGAGAGCACATTGACTGCATTCACAAACAAAAAGAGACATAAAGCACCACATTTGACCGAGGTGAGAAATTTTTAGGATACTGAACAAATAGCGTTCCCACCAATCCAACATGTAGAGACCAAAGGTGACATTGTAAAGGTAGATCTTACGTTGAATCCAATTCATGGCTTTCACCTGCCACCAAAACGATATGCCAAAACATAACCATCAGCAAGGTATTCAGATTTTCTAGCATTGGCCATCAAACAAGAAAAAATTTTCCGAACTCCAGGAGAGGAAAAAAAAGAAAGAATAGAAGAGCAAAATGCTATCTCCCAAAAAAAAAAAAAGACTCGGATCTGTAGATGACTAGTCAAATGATAAAGAAGTGGTTCACGAAAAAGATCGAGCTTGGCTTAGCCTAAAACTCAATGATCAGGTCAGATCATCATTCATTCATAAATTCATCAGTTGCCCATTATTTGAAAATCTAGAAAGACCAGAAATTTAAAGATGTTGGCGTCCCAGACTGACGAAGAACATGCGTTATAAGACAACCACGAGTCCAGAACAAGAACAAGCGTGCCCACAAGAACCGAAGTCGAATTCCAAAGATCGATTAGCCCCCGCGACACCAAGTCTCGTCTAATCTCCTAATCAACGCAAGAACTGAACCGGGACTAAGGTTAACGAGCTCGCGAACGGACGCCGGCGATCTTGAACCGCGAATCAGCCAGCAAGCTGGAAGGAGAAGGAAGATTCGAGGCGATAGAACAACCGCAAGAAATTCTTACCGAACGCCAATGAAATCGCTTTGACTTCGCCGCTCCAAATGAAACGAAACCCAGAAAACGAGCGGCCTTCGGCGGCTGCTCGTCGTCGGCGCGGTGGGCAACGGTCGTCAATTCGGTCAGACCCGAATTCAGAGAGAGAGGATGAGGCACGGAAGGTGAGTGTCGGAAAACAAACGAGCAGCTGCTCCAGGGTTTAATTTTCTTTGATTGAATTTTCTTTAAATGTATTTTTCTGAAATGACTTTTTTTTTTTTACTTAAATATAAAATGGGCCTTTTCTGAATTTCTTTAGCTCAAAGCAGAGGTCCATAAGAGTCAGCCGATTGGGTTTGCTCAATAGAAAGCCCAAAGCAATGGTTGATTTAAGGACCTTTTTTTTTTTCATAAGTATAATGCAAGTCTTAGAACTTATCACGGAAGTATAATTAAATTCTAAAATTTTTGAAAAGCATAAATGAATCCTAAAAATTTCAAAAAGTGTAATAAAATCTTAAAAAATTTATCACGAAAGTACAGTTGAGTCCTAATACGTTAAAAAAGTGTAATCAAATTCTAAAACTTGTCAAGTTGGTACAATCAAATTATTCTATTAACTCCATCCGACTTAACAAACTTAAAATGCTAACTAATTTGAGGAGTTCATTACATCAACTTGACATGTTTTATGACATTATTATTATTTTTTAAAAATTTTGAAACTCAATTGTAATTTTGTAATAAGTTTTAAAATTCAATTACACTTTTCAAAAATTTTAGTATTTAATTGCACATTTGTGACAAGTTGTAAAATTCCAAGTGCACTTATCATTTATTTTGTATTTTTTTACTTTTCGATATATATTAAGACTATTTATTTTGCAAAAAATATTTTCCGGAAAAATATGTTTTGAATTTTTCACAAAAATCATTTTTCCCCCTTTTTGAGACAAAGCCCTAGCTCTTGAGCCAAAAAGTCTTTACAATTCATTTCATTCAACCCCCAACTCGACTAGCACGAACAAGACTCTCACAGTACTCAAATTAGTTCTCCACTGTCCTCGACCATAAATCCACTCAATCCAATCTCAAACCACCATGAGTTCCCTCTTTGGAGTACACTGGCAATCCTCAAAAACTCACGATTCAACATGGCGTGACGACCCAATGGCCACCATTCTCACATGAGAAGGGGGAGGTAAGGAGATTTGAATTCCCATATTTTTATGAAAGTGTGGTGGAAACGATTTAATTTAGAAATGGGTTTCGATTCCTATATTACTCGCAAAAAGCATGACAAAAATCGGAATATTAGAGTGAAAGTAGAGTAAAATCGAAGTAAAAAATAAATGGCACAACAAAGCAATCAATTCCATGTCACATGCTATCTCCTTAATGTTTAGTGGTCATTTGTATAATGGGAATTCGATGTGAATGTATGGCAAGGAACGAGCTTGCTCGCTAGGTTCAGCAATGGCATAGTGGTGGCAAAACCATCACATATACACGACCAAAATCATTATGAGTATTCACAACACAAAAGTGGAAAAAGAATCAAGACAGAGAGAGATAATGGCAAAACCAAATATAAAAACAACAATTTGGACACCCAATTTTGTTAACGAAAATCTGTCATTGCAGATCCTCCCAACAGCTGTCAATGATCTTGCTCTGATTCCGACAACGTGTGGTTAGTCCAACTTGTTTGTTGTGCTTGGATACTTCGTTTGTTGAAATCAGTGGCTTAAGCCGCTCAATGTTTGGGAGAGGAAGTCTGAGAGTTGGACTTTTGTGGTCCAGTGCATGATTGTTGCTGCAATGGCAGATTTTCGTTAACAAAATTGGGTGTCCAAATTGTTGTTTGTATATTTGGTTTTGCCATTATCTCTCTCTGTCTTGATTCCCTTTCCACTTTGGTATTGTGAATGCTCAGAATGACTTTGGTCGTGTATATGATGTGATGGCTGGAAATTAAAGATGGAAATTTTGTGGTGGCCGGAGATGCACAGTAAAGCATGTGTCCGATATTCTCAATATGAGCGGCATGTATATATAGTTGTTGAATACGCGAGCGCTGTTGTTCGATTTGTATAAATACATAATAATATATTTATTGCACTGAGGTTTAGTCTGGAGTTTTGTTGAGTTTTTATTTGGAGTGTTATGCAAGGAAAACAATGAAATGAGCGAAGGAAAATATTTTCCTTATTTTCAACGAAAAATATTTTTGAGTTTATTTTTAGGTTTTAGCCAAACATAAGAAAATATTATTATTTTCTCTGAAAATAATTTTTTGAAAAATATATTCAGAAATGTCATACTTTTCCTAAAATAAACAGAGCTTAAATCTATGTTTCTTTTCTTTTTATGTTATTATATGATTAATTATTTCGATTGTAATTCAGTCATTATCTTTTTATTAAAATTTTACATCAGTTCAATTTTTCCCATTTTATTTTTAATTTCAGCTTAAGTGGGTTGATCCACTCTGTTATTATACACCAAAATAAAATGATGCGAGTGATGGGAAAATTCTCTGAACCAAAAAGAAAAGTTGGACAGGAAAATCATGTTTCGTTGTAGCTCATTGTGGCCACGGAATCTGAATCATGTTTATTCTAAAAAATGAAAATTCATGGCATTGGAATCTTATTCACTAAAGTCAGAAAAAGCAAAAGGACAAAGAAAAATGTGTCACCTTCATGTCATTTTCTCAAGCTTTGCCGGTTCCATGAGCTAACAATGACGACACCGTTATTGCTCTAGTGTCTTGATCAATCAATTTCTTTTCCCTTTTTTTCTATCATTATTTTGATTGTAGGGTCTGCTGCGCGTGCCTCGGCATGAGAAATGCCCTTCAATCAATTTTAAAATAGAAATCGATGATGCCAAGTCCTAAAAATTTATTGAGAAAAGCAATGAAATATGTAAATAAATAAACTCTATTGGTTTAAATTTACATAATTGACTCAAAGAATAATCAATTTCGAAGGTTATTTAAGGACTTCCTATTTTTAACTTCTAATATTGATTTTATTTCTTGCTTGTTATTCCTTGTAAAAGAAAATTAGTCGAAAAAATCAGAATTAGTAGAGAGTTTCTTCTGAGCTAAGCATTATGTTGAAAATTCTTCTACTTTTTCTTTTTATAAGCCAAAGGAAAAGTCACAATCTTATCAACCCTGATTTTCAACTCCATGCCATAAAAAAGATGAGAGAGAATCAAGGAAGCCTATCCCGCACGAGCCACTCATGAAAAAGTTACACAATGTGATGCGCAAAAGGGGCACCTCTAGAAGACCTAATCTCTGGGAAAAGAGCACCCACTAAAGTTCAAGCTTTAGGAAAAAGGAAATGATGTCCTTAAGGTGAGTGTTGGAAAACAAACGAGCAATGGTTGATTTAAGGGCCATTTGTTTTTTCTTTTCATAAGTATATTGCAAGCCTTAGAATTTATTATGAAAATACAATTAAGTTTTAAAATTTTCGAAAAGCATAATTGAGTCCTAAAAATTTCGTAAAGTGCATTGAATTCTATTGTAATTGAATTTTAAAATTTTCAAAAAGTATATCATGTCCTAAAATGTGTCAAGTTGGTACAATCAAATCATTTCATTAACTCTATTTAACTGAAAAATATAAAATGCTAATAAATTTTAGGAGTTGATCGCACTAACTTGATGTGATTTTAGAACATGATTATACTTTTTGAAAATTTTTATAACTTAATTGCACTTTTATAATAAATTTTAGAATTCAATTGTACTTTTCGAAAGTTTTAAAACTCAATAACACTTTCGTAATAAATTTTAAAATTCCCATTGCACTTATCCCTTTTTGTGATTTTTGATGTTTTATTTTTCAATATATATTAATGCTCTACTATTTTGCAAAAGATGTTTTCTAAGGAAAATATTTTTTGAATTTTTTGCAAAAATCATTTTTTTCACTTTCTAAGACAAAACCCTAGTTCTCAAGTTAGAAAGTCTCTACAATTCATTTCACTCAACTCCCAACCCAACTAGCACGAACAAGACTCTTAGTCGTCTGAATTTTTAATCAAGATAAGACTAAATATAATAGGATATGAAATCCTAGAGATTTTACTATATCGAATCTATTTTATATATATATATATAAAAAATCAAATATATTCAAATATATATATATTGATATAAACGGCATATTAATTTAAATAAACAACAAATTTTACAAATTAAGATAGTAAAAAATTTCATGACACTCATGTATTCTCTAATTTTATTTATTTTTTAATTTTATTTTACCCTCTTTTTAATTAATTTCTTTTTTATTTCTTTCTTTCCCTTCCATCATTCTCTAATAAAATTTTATTAAATAGAAAATTGTACTAATATACCTAAAGTATATGATAAATATATATTTTTAAATTGAATTTATATAATAAGATAGAATTAAATTCAAATATATAAATAAAAAGATTAAACTAAAAAACCAATTTTTTTATTTTTCGTTATTTTGATTTTTATATTAGAATTCAAATATTATTTATATTGAAATATAATTTTAGATTTGTTAATTTAAGAAGTTTGTTTTTGAGAAAAATGAGTTTTCCATTATGAAATTGAAAATCTTATCTACCTTTTTTACATTTCTCTCATTTTATCTAACCTATATTTTCATTATATTCGATTTTATCTTGTTGTGAGCAGCATCAAACATAAGATGAGATAAATTTTATCATATTATGAATTTTATCTTGACTACCAAAACGTAGACTCACAAGACTTGGATTAGTCCTCCGCTATCCTTGACGATCCATCTGCTCGATCCAATCTCAAACCACCACGAGTTCCCTCTCGAAGTATACTCACAATCCTCAAGAACTGGCGATTCAACATGGCACAATTAAGCAATCGTTTCTACGTCATTTGCTTTCTCCTTAGGGTCTACTGGTTATTCGCATGATGCGAATTCGATGTGCATGTATGGCAGGGAACGAGCTTGCGCGATAGGCTCACGAAGCTCCCCATGGCATAGCGGTGGTGCTTGTGAAAGGTCGCACTGTAGTGCAGATACTCCCGACAGCTATCCAGGATCTTGCTCTGATTCCCATCTGGTACTGTTGGTCCAATTTGTTTGTTGTGCTTGTATACTTTGTTAAATTTAGTGGCTTAAGCCGCTCAATGTTTGCCATAATCTCTCTGTATTGATTCCCTTTCCGCTTTTGTATTGTGAATACTCATAATGACTTTGGTCGTGTATATGTGATGGTTGGAAATTAATGATGGAAATTTTGTGGTAGCTGGAGATGCAAAGTAAAACACGTGGCCAATATTCTCAACATGAACGGCACATATATGGTTCTCACGTACGCGAGCTCTATAGTTCGATTCTTGTAAATACGTGATAAGGTATTTATTGCGGGTATTGAGTTTTAGTCAGAGTTTTTCAGAGTTTTGGTTTGGAGTGTTATACAAGGAAAATAATGGAACGAGTGAAGGAAAATATTTTCTTTACTGAACGGTGAAAAATATTTTCCAATTTTATTTCAGATTTCAGCTAAACATCGAAAAATATCATTATTTTCTTTGAAAATGACTTTTAGGAAAATATTTTCTAGAAATATGCATTTTTCTCAAAACAAACAAAGCCTAAAACTATGTTTTTTTTCTTCTAATGCTGTATATATGATTAATTATTTCGATCATAATTCGGTTATTATCTTTTTATTTAAAATTTTACATCAGTTCAAGTTCTTCCATTTTATTTTTAATTATCACTTTAAGTGGGTTTATTCACTCTGTTGTCAACCTTGATTCTCAATTCCATCACCATCAACAGAGATAGAGAGGACTTGAGCAAGTCCTTAAAAGGTTCAAGGGAGAAAAAATATACGGGAGATTCATCTCGAGGTGAGACATTTGCAATGCCATCTTCCGTATTTCCTAGTTGGTAAAAAAGAAATATATCCACCTATCTATGAAAGTATGAGGCGTGCAAGTACAAATACCGCAATTTGACTTAATGTCCCATTTAGGAATAATCGTAAGCAGCCTTCACACGTGGATAATCACTCGAGTTTGATGTGAAATTTAGAGAGGAGATGTGAACTTGACCTTTCTAAATTTATGATCATCAAGCACGTTATGTTGAAAATTCTTATTCTTCTTCTTCTTCTTTTTTATTTGCCAAAAGATAAGTCACAATCGTATCAATCCTGATTCTCCATTTCCATCACCATCACCATCAAAAGGGTAGGAGAGAATCAAGGAATGCCTATCCAGCTCCAACTGCTCAGCACCAACCTCACGCAAAAAAGTACAGAATGTGATGCACAAAAGGGGCGCCTCTCTGAGAAAGTAGCACCTGTAAAAGTTGAAGCTCTACAAAAAAGGAAATGATGTTGTACTCTTTAAACTGTTCTCACTTCGATTAAATTGATTCCGGTTCAGGATCGTCCTTCTATCGATTACTGTTAAAGCGTCCTCCCATTCGCTCATGCGGAAAAAGGTTTATGAGCACATGCCTTGTCGGTGTAAAGAATGAATTCGTGGGTTTCTGTAAATCAACTTCTGCCCCTCAGAATTATACTCGAAAACCCTGATTCACATGAGAAAATCCTCAATCAAGTAATTAGGAGGAAAAAAACAAAAAAAGAGCAAGCAAATCCACGTCCGCAGATGTATAACATGATGTCATGGCATTAGGAAAATCGCCATACGGTACCTTTCGTTCTTTTACTTCAGTGCACGAGTTGAATTTTCTAATATACCTAAAGTATATAATAAATATATTTTTTAAGATATAATTAAATTCAAATATATAAATAAAAAAGATTAAATTAAAAAACCAAAATTTTATTTTTCGTTATTTTGATTTTTTATATTAGAATGCAAATATTATTTATATTGAAATATAATTTTAGATTTGTTAATTTAAGAAGTTTGTTTTTGAGAAAAATAACTTTCCTATTATGAAATTAGAAATCTTATCTACCTTTATCACATCTCTATCATGAGATAGTTTTATATGACATATATCATTCTTATATTCGATTTTATCCTGTCGTAAGTAAGCACCAAACGCAAGATATGATAAATTTTAATCATATTAAGAATTTTATTTTGACTGTCAAACGTAAACTCGCAAGATTTGGATTAGTTCTCCATTGTCCTTGATCTGCTCGATCCAATCTCGAACCGCCACGAGTTCTCTCTCTGAAGTATACTCACGATCCTCAAGAACTTGCAATTCAACATGGCACAATTAAGCAATTGTCTCCATGTCATTTGCTTTCTCCTTAGGGTCTAGTGGTTATTTGCGTGATGCGAATTCGATGTGAATGTGTGGCAGGGAACGAGCATGCGCTAGGCTTATGAAGCTCTCAATGGCAGGTCGCACTGAAGTGCAGATCCTCCCGACAGCTGTCAATGACCTTGCTCTGATTCCCATTAGGTACTGTCGGTCCAACTTGTTTGTTGTGCTTGGATACTCTGTTAAAATTAGTGGCTTAAAGCGGCTCAATGTTTGGGAGTGGAAGTCTGAGAGTTGGACTTTTGTGGTCCGGTGCATGATTGTTGCTGCAATGGCAGATTTTCGCTGACAAAATTCGGTGTCTAAATTGCTGTTTGTATATTTGGTTTTGCCATAATCTCTCTGTCTTGAGTCTCTTTCCGCTTTTGTATTGTGAATACTCATAATGACTTTGGTCGTGTACATGTGATGGGTGGAAATTAACGGTGGAAATTTTGTGGTAGCTGGAGATGCACAGTAAAACACGTGGCCAACATTCTCAACATGAACGGCACATATATGGTTCTCACGTACGCTAGCTCTGTAGTTCGGTTCTTGTAAATACGTGATAAGGTATTTATTGCGGGTATTGAGTTTTAGTTAGAGTTTTCTGGAGTTTTGGTTTGGAGTGTTATACAAGGAAAACAATGGAATGAGTGAAGGAAAATGTTTTCTTTACCGAACAGCAAAAAATATTTTCCAGTTTATTTTTAGATTTCAACTAAATACTGAAAAATATCATTATTTTCTTTGAAAATGACTTTTGAAAAGTATTTTCTAGAAACATGTAATTTTCTCAAAACAAACAGAGCCTAAAACTATGTTTCTTTTCTTCTAATGATGTATATATGATTAATTATTTCGATCATAATTTGGTTATTATCTTTTTATTTTTGAATATCACCTTAAGTGGGTTTATTCACTCTCTTGTCATACAACAAAATATCACGATCTTATCAACCTTGATTCTCAATTCCATCACCATCAATAAAGATAGAGAGGACCTGAGCAAATTCTTAAAAGGTTCAAGGGGAAATAAATAAACGGGACATCAATCTCGATGTGAGACACATATAATGTCATCTTCCGTATTTCATGGTTGGTGAAAAATAAATATTTCTATTTATCAATAAAGAATATGAGATGTACGAGTATTAATACATTAAAATAAAAAATGCAGTTTGACTAAATGTCCCATTTAAGAGTAATCGTGAGCAGCCTTCGTAAATGGATAACCACTCAAGTTTGATGTGAAATTTAGAAAGGAGATGTGAACTTGACCTTTCCAAATTTATGATCGTCAAGCACGTTATGTTGAAAATTCTTCTTCTTCTTCTTTTTTATTTGCTTAAACGTAAGTCACAATCGTACCAATCCTGATTCTCAATTCCATCACCATCAAAAAGGAACGAGAGAATCAAGGAATGCCTATCCAGCTCCGACTGCTCTTCACCAACCTCACGCAAAAAAGTACAGAATGTGATGCACAAAAGATGCGCATCTTAGGGCCCGAATAATAACATTTTGACCAAAAATTAATTTTTAAATATTTTTTATTTCTATTATTGGATAAATTTTTGAGTTAAAAAATGTGTTTAATAACGACACAAATTTCTATTCTTAAAATATAAATCGTTTGATAATGAATAAAATTTCACTTTCCCGAATAACGACAGCAATGGTAGAGATGGCGGCGGTCGGTGATCGGTCGGCGGCGGCGGCCGGTGAGCGGGGGTGATGGTGAGCGGTAAATGGCAAGAAACTTCTTCACGTGAGAAATAAGAAAAAGAAAAATAATTTTTATTTTTATTATAAAAATAGAAAAGTAAAAAAAATTTCAAACATATTTTGGAATTTGTTTCTAAAAATAAAAATAAAATTATTTTACCAAATGAATTTCTATTCTAAAAATAGATCCGGAATAGAAATAGAATAATTATCGTATACAATCTTGGAAGACCTCGTCTATGAGGAAGTAGCACCCATAAAAAGTTCAGGCTCTACGAAAAGCAAATGATGTTGTACTCTTTAAACTGTTCTTACTTTGATAAAATTGATTCCGGTTCAGGATCGTCCTTTTACAGTCAACCAACGTGATCGATTACTGTTAAAGTGTCCTCCCATTCGCGCATGGGGAAAAAGGTTTATGAGCACATGCCTTGTCAGTGTAAAGAATGAATTCGTGGGTTTCTGTAAATCAACTTCTGCCCCTCAGAATTATACTCAATAACCCTGATTCACATGAGAAAATCCTCAATCAAGTAATTAGGAGGGAAAAAAAAAGAAAAAGAGCAAGCAAATCCACGTCCGCAGATGTATAACATGATGTCATGGCATTAGGAAAATCGCCATACGTTACCTTCCGTTTTTTACTTCAGTGCACGAGTTGAATTTTCTAGGGAACGCGAGGTGGATCAATTATTCGTACAATTTTTCCACGTGGCCGACCTCCCACAGAGGACGCAGGAATAGGATGAGTTAAATCCCGTCACCCTCGTGTCGTGCTCTTTCGCTTTCCCTTTCACCAACTTCATTACACTATTTCACCCGTTGTTCTCTATGCTCTGTTCTTTTCCTTGATTCCCTCATTATCCTCTCCCTCTCTCTCTTTCTCTCTCTCTGAAAATCTTCTGGGTTGGAGATACAGAGAGAGGGAGAGAGCTTTGGTGATCAAGCATGGCCAAATCAGAGGGCTCAATCTGTAAGCTGTGCTTGGTATGTTCCGTGATCGTGAATCTCTTCTTCGGGGTGAATCTCTACGTGGGTCGCCGCGGCTTGTGGGGGTGGAAGTGGAGCAGCGATGAGGTGAACGTCCGAGGCCTGAGTTGGAGCGGGAGGGCGGCGGCCGAGGCCGAGTCGGCGGCGGCGGAGGAGTGCTCGGGCCACGGGCGGGCGTATCTCGACGGGGTGGTAATCGACGGGAGGCCGGCCTGCGAGTGTAACACTTGCTACGGTGGTCCCGACTGCTCCCTCTCCTTGCCCTCTTGCTCTGCCAATGCAGACGGGTTAGTTTCTACGCCTCGATCAATCCCGAACGAACGGTCAAAACTAATCTCGTCGGGTCACGACAATGACCACATAACTACCATCTTGGGGAAGAACACTCTTTACAAATCTCAATTTATCTGTTGTTTATAAGCCGAACTCATGTCAATCATTTACTACAGAACATGAAATCCTTCCTTTCCTTTCTTACGTCGTTGGAATATGCGCAGAATTCACTGAATTGTTACTGTAATGAAGATAGCTGATAGTCTCATTCCGAATTAGATTCGGAATTAAAAAGTTTTCCTGAGGAATTCACTGAATCAGTATTCCTAATGGCCCTTTGAAACATCTCCGTCATTTGTGGAGTGCCAATGTGATGGATGAGGACTTCATTGATTCTTTTTTTTTCCTTATTCTGGGAAATTACAATTCCGGCGCGGGAACTCCACGATTTTCTCCATCTTTTTTTTTTGGGGGGGAAGGGGGTTTAAAAGATCGGTGTTCTACAGCCTATTATGATAGCCGTGCTTCTTTAAGGATGCACATACAGTACGAACATGTAACTTTTGATTAATGTGTCTTCCGCAGATGGATATTAGATAAGTACATGTAGCTTTTCACCTCAGCTTATCATTCGAGTAGTGAAAATTGGCAAGTTCATCTGTAGTATCACCATCTTCAATACAATATTCAAGTTATAGGCCTTGAGCATGATTCTTTGTTCCATTTCACATTTCGCAAGAATTCATGGATCAGAGGTGCACCTGCACGTGCCCCTTATGGATCGGAACCGTTCTTCCACTCTGCACGAATTGGGGTTTTTATGTTTCCGGCTTTCATGGTTCTGTCAGGCTATCAGATTTAGCGTATGCGAGTGTTAACTTGAAAAATATAGACCTCCTTGTGTTCATAACGGTTTAAGGATTTAGGAGGAGCAGCATTTTCCTTTCTTTTGAAATTTCCTTAATTCAGTCCATAAATTTTATTTTATTGTTTGGTTGGTTGCAGGGGAGATCCATTGTTCTTGGAGCCATTCTGGAAGCAGCATGCAGAGAGCAGTGCAGTGGTGGTGGCGGGGTGGCACAGGATGAGCTACTCCTTCAGTGACCAGACCACCTTGTCCAAAGAGCTTGAATCTCTCCTCAGGAAGCTGCACTCCCTGGTTGGAAATGCCATCACAGACCGCAAACACATTTTGTTTGGTGCTGGCTCTACCCAACTACTCAATGCTGCTGCCCATGCTCTCTCTTCTCACAACTCTTCACTTCCTGCTACTGTTGTGGCCTCAATCCCCTACTATGCGGTCAGCATTTTTCCTTTTATGAGTTTGTCATGGACCCTGTGATGCCATCCTTACACTTAATTTCGACGTAATTTCACCTTTTGGGTATCGGTGTTTTTCCTCTTCTTCTTCACAGCTTTATCAAAAGCAAATAGAGTTCTTCGACCCAGCAGACTGCAGCTTTCAGGGAGACCCAGCGCGGTGGAATAACACAAGCAACACCACTGGAGACATCATCGAGTTCGTGACTGCACCAAACAATCCTGATGGACAGTTAAATGAGGCCGTTCTCCATGGCCCTAACGTTAAAACTATTCACGACCGTGCTTATTACTGGCCGCATTTCACCGGGATTCCTTCCCCGGCAGATGAGGACCTCACCATCTTCACTATCTCTAAGCTCACTGGTCATGCCGGTAGCAGATTTGGGTAAATATGCCAAAACCCTTAACTTGTTCCCCAGATTCTGATGTTTCCTGCTATATATTCACAGTTCAAATTGTACTTTGATGCTTCTGATTCTGCTGACTGTATCATAGCTTTAGTAAAATCTTCTAGCTTACCCAGGGGAGATAATTCCTTTCAATGTGAACATTGGCTAAAAACAGATGGGCATTGATAAGGAATGAAGAGGTGTACCAAAGGATGGACAGGTACCTGGAATTGAACACGATGGGTGTCTCGAGGGACACTCAGTTAAGAGCTCTGAAGCTTCTGAAAGTAATCATCGGAGATGGAGGCAGGGAAATATTTGAATTCGGATACAAAACCATGACCAAACGTTGGGCCAGACTGAGGAAGACACTGTCCATGTCAAACAGATTCTCTCTCCAGAAAGTACCTCCTGAAAACTGCACCTATTTCCAGAAAGTTAGGGAACCAACTCCAGGTGAGAATTTGCAACGACCCTCTTACTTATTTACAACGCGAGGAGCGAATGTGATAAGAGACAGATCAATATAATATTATGATTATTCGTCAGTAGCATTCTTTTCAAAATGTGGACCCAGTTTCTCTATCGACAACATGTGTCACACAGCTTTTGTCTGAAAAGTAGCCCAGTAGTGCTCTTTGCAATCTTATAGACATGTATTTAGAAGAGGATCTTTCTTATGTTCAGCATCAGCAAAACTGTAGAGCCAAATTCCAAGGGGTGTCGATGTGAGTTCTCTCTTTCACGTTTAGGCTGTATTCTTTTTCACAAATTAACTCGAGAATTTATGGCAGCTTATGCATGGGTGAAATGTGAGAGGGAGGAAGACAAGGACTGCTTTGAGATCCTAAATGTGGCCAAAATCCTCGGTAGAGGAGGGAGCATCTTCCATGACGATAGTAGATACGTGAGGCTCAGCCTCATTAGGAGCGATGACGATTTTGACGTGCTGATAAGCCGTTTAAAGAGCCTAATCTCTGGGGAAGATGGAGCCAAAATCATGCGATTTTGAAGAAAGAAGAACATTCAATCTCACGTTGATCTGTTATCCTGGAGAAAGTGATTAAATCATAGGTATATATTGTGTGAACTAGAGTAAGGGTCATGACTATTGACCTCTTTAAGAAAGAGTAACATGATTGGTTGGTCTTAGTTCGTAATATAGAGACAAAACCATGTGATTTTGAAGAAGGAAAAGCAATCAATCTTGCATTGATCTATAATTCTGGACAAAGTGATTAAATCATGGGTATATTTATTGTGAACTAGAGTGAGGGTCATGACTATTGACCTATTCAAGAAAGAGTAATGTGATGGGTCTTAGTTTGTAAGATGGAGAAAAAACCATGTGATTGCAAAGGTATGTGATTTTGGACAAACTGATTAAATTATAGGTATATTTCTTGTGAACTAGTATAAGGGTTATGACTATTGACCTTTTTAAGAGAGTAATGTGATAGGTCTTAGTTTGTAAGATGGAGCCAAAATCAAAACGGTCAATTTCACATTGATATGTGATTCTAGACAAATTGATTAAATTATAGGTGATTTGTTGTGAACTAGAGCGAGGGTCATGACTATTGACCTTTTTAAGAAAGAGTAATGTGATAGGTCTAAGTTTGTAAGATGGAGCCAAAACCAAAACGGTCAATTACGCGTTGATATGTGATTCTAGACAAATGGATTAAAATATAGGTGTATTTCTTGTGAACTAGAGCGAGAGTTTTGACTATTGACCTCTTTAAGAAAGAGTAATGTGATAGGTCTTAATTTGTAAGGTGAAGACAAAACCATGTGATTGTAAAAAAGAAAAGTAGTCAATATCATGTTAATCAGTGATTCTGGACAAAGTGATTAAATCATAGGTATATTTCTTGTGAACTAGAGTAAGGGTCATGACTATTGACCTATTTAAGAAATAGTAATTTGATAGACCTTAGTTTGTAAAATGGAGCTAAAACCATGGGATTGTGAAAAAAAAGAAAAAAAAAAAGGAGAGTCAATCTCATGTTGACATGTGTGATTCTGGACAAAGTGATTCAATCATAGGCATATTTCTTGTAAACTAGAGTGAGAGTCTTAAGAAAGAGTAATGAAATGGGTCTTTGTTTGTAAGGTGGAGCCAAAACCATATAACTTTGAAGAAAGAAAAGCAATCAAACTCGTGTTAATATGTGATTCTAGACAAAGTAATTAAATCATAGGTATATTTCCTGTGAACTAAAAGTGAGGGTCATGACTAGTGACCTCTTTTTAAAAAAAAGTAATGTGATAGGTCTTAGTTTGTAAGATGGAGCCAAAATCATGAGATTGTGAAGAAAGAAAACCAGTCAATCTCACAACAAAGTAGGTATATTTCCTGTGAACTAGAGTGAGGGTCATAACTATTGACCTCTTGAAGAAAGAGTAATGTGATAGGTCCGAGTTTGTAAGATGCAGCCAAAACCATGTGATTATAAAAAAACAAAAACAGTCAATCTCGCGTTGATTTGTGATTCTAGATGATCTATGATTTTGGATAAAGTAATTAAATTATAGGTATATTTCCTATTAATTAGAGTGAGGGTCATGACTATTGACATCTTTAAGAAAGCGCAAATAGGTCTTAGTTTGTAAGATGGAGCCAAAAACATGTGATTGTGAAGAAAGAAAAACGATCATAAAAAATAGCGAGGGTCATGAATATTCACCTTTTGAAGAAAGTAAAATGTGATAGGTCTTAGTTTATAATGTATTGCAGACAATAGAGCAAGATTATATGTTTTTCTTCCCATGAGGGGCCACTTTTAATTGTAGTCTTCTTCTTATATGTACAAATCTTACGCTGCGCTTGATGGTCACCCTTCTCAATACTATCATCCTACTAGAGTTGTGCAAACACACTACATAGCCCTTGTATGCACTTTGTAATTCTAATATGTTCCCAGTTAATGATATCAAACAACTCTTTCTTGTTTGCCATAGATTGCTAAAACAACTTAACTGTCTACCCTTCGTTCAAAAAGCACTCTGAAGTTGAAAATGAAGAAGAAACCATGAGTACATAGGACAGCAGATAGCTCAAAAGTTTAGACAATAATGAGTCTCTAGTTGAAGGCTCCACAATACAACCTTAAATTGCAGGGGCATAGGAGTTTCATATTAGCAAGACATAAGAGAATAAATCATGTTCAAGCTCATGAATGCATGTGAAGCCCACCCATATCAATGGTCAGGAGTTTTTCCATATGTTCCCATGTTTATATATGACAATATAATTAAAAAGAAATAAAGAGATCTTCCCACAGTGCAAAGATTTGAAATGAAATAATACTCAAAGCTATTAATTCATGGACCTTTTCTGTAATGTATTGACCCTCATGTTCCAAATATGATTTAACTTTAGTTGCTCATTTGTCAAAAGAC
The DNA here is from genome assembly GCA_014182845.1 of Corymbia calophylla. NCBI lineage: Eukaryota > Viridiplantae > Streptophyta > Magnoliopsida > Myrtales > Myrtaceae > Corymbia > Corymbia calophylla. Next base: position 34,964,793 of record CM024698.1, read on the forward strand.
AGTGTTACAAAATCAGGTAACCTCTACATATGGGCTCTTTTCCCTTTCTTCCCCCTCCTCTCCGGTTTCTGCATTTCTTTCTTCTTCATTTCTTCTATAACAACCATCTGATTCAACCTTTGCCACACTCACTAATAGGATTGTCTCAGATGATCTAACAAATTTAGCTATCATAGAAAATACCAAGTTGATGAATAAAGGCATAAACTCCACAACTGTAGAATAGATATCTAGGCATAGATACCACAACTGCAGTGTAGATAGTTTAAGTCATGATGAGAAATTATTCTAAATGGAATTCTAACAAGAACGTTGATATAACACCATTGCTTTGAGATGAAGTTAAGGTATTATATGTAGTCCAGGAGTCAAAATGGAATCCTATATCATCCGTTGGAAGGATTAAGAGCGTAACTTAGCAATTCCAGCCAGTAAAATATAACATAAAACGGTAAAATTACATCAAAATGAGATACATTGTTGCAACTCCAGCTTTGATACTTGTACGTCTTATAAGAATGTGACTGTTCGGTATCAAGTAAAAGGCATGACTCAATTTATAAGGACTTTTAGCCGAATGGCAAAGGCTAAAAAGAAAAACTACATCCAGCACACGCTATGCACTTGTTGTATAACTTAAATGGCATAATAAAAATCACTTGATACTTAATGAAATCAAGCACATTAGGTAATATCAACTACATTTAACTAAAAAACGGTTAGATTATATAGAAGATTTATTCAAAGTTTTAAGAAATGAAGGCGCTACTCAATCCATTACGTCGGTGGACCTAGCATTGCATTTAAATAAGGGAAATGTTTTAGAGTGCCCCCTTGGGCACTTGTGAAATCTCATTAATGTGTTTTGGAAATAAACAACTTTATTGAAATGTATATTTGTTCCATTTTCAAAGTGCCTCGAAAAGTGTTATTCCCACTTTTTTAATTAACTTAACCAGTGCTCTTAATTCCTGACCAAAAACAAAAAAAAACCGGTGCTCTTAAAACACTTGTTAACATGATCTTTTAAATAATTTCCAATTTCATTCTTAAAATTCACCAACTATATTAAGAATTAATCAAATTCAGCCTACCAATTGTGGTGTTGAAATCCTTACTAATTAAATTTTTATTGTAACCCCTGAGTAACTCAAAAGAGTACATAAATCACTTAGGCTTTGAAAAGAATGAAAAATGAAATAGTGACTGGACCAGAGGCACATTGAAGCGTACAGAAGGTCATGGGAAAACACGTCTTGACAGAGTAATTAAGCACAAGCTTGGTAACAGACACAAGCTATCGAAAACCAATTTGGTGTTATGCAAGGGCAGAAATGAAGGTAACCAAATGTTCCACGTAGGTGCTCTCCCATTGATGAGACAGCTAGAAGAAAAAAAAAATCCGTCGCATTCATGTCAGATTCTGATGCTTTTCACCCCCTGTTCTCTATGCTCTGTTCTTTTCCTTGATTCCTGCTTCTTGCTCTGTTTTCCTGTCCACAACAAGACAGACCCTCTATCTCTCGCTCTCTGAAAGTCAATTGGCTGGAGATATAGAGAGAGGGAGAGAGCGTTTTGGTGGTGACTAAAGCATGGCCAGGCCAGAGAGCTCAATCTATAGGCTGTGCTTGGTGTGTTCCATGATTGGGAATCTCTTCTTTGGGGCGAACCTCTATGTGCGTCCTCGCGGTATGTGGAAGTGGAAGTGGAAGTGGAAGTGGAGCAGTGATGAGGTGCATATCCAAGGCTTGAGTTGGAGCGGGAGAGCGGCGGCTGAGGCCAAGTCGGCGGTGGCTCGGGCCACGGGAGGCCGTTTCTTGACGCGGTGGTGGTTGATGGGAGGCCAATCTGCAAGTGCGACACTCGCTACGGCGGCCCAGACTTCTCGCTCTTCTGATCATCTTGCGCTGCCGATGCTGACCGTTTAGTCTTTTTGTCTTCATCATGAGAAAATATCAGGTGGTCCCGAACCGCCAAGGACCATATTTCCTTGAAATTTATTGTGGCCACAGAATCTGAATCTTGTTTATAAAAAAAAGTGAAAATTCATGGCATTGGAATCTTATTCACTAAAGACAAAAAACAAAAGGAAAAAAGAAAACATGTCGCATTCATGTCATTTTCTCGAGCTTTGACTGGTTCCATAAGCTAACAAATACGACACCATTATTGCTCTAGTGTCTTGATCAATCAATATTTTTTCCTTTTTATTATTATTTTGATTGTAGGGTCTGCTTCGCGTGCCTCGACGAGAAAAATACCCTTCCATCAATTTTGAAATAGAAATCGATGATACCAAGACCTAAAACTTAACAAGAAAAAGCAATGAAATACGTAAATAAATAAACTCTGACCGGGTTGAATTCAAATAATTGACTCAAAGAAGGGATTCAATTTCGAGAGTTATTCGAGGGCTTCTTAATGGGCGACCAGCCTAGACATGGGTCGGCGAGCTCAAGGCTCAACCGATCCAGGTGAGCTCGAGCTCCGTCGAGGCCGATGAACTTGAGCTCACTACTCGCTAGAGATCGGCAAGCTCTAGAGCCAACCTTTGGCTCACCATTCGCTAGATCAATCATCGAGCAGTGAGGGTGAGCCTCTGGCTCACCGATGTGGCGAGGCCCGAGGCTAGTGTCGATGAGCCTCAAGCTCGCACGGTTTGGCAAGCCTCAAGCTCACCTGATGCCGGCGAGCTCGAGGCTTGACTATGGCAACCAGCTAAAGAAGGAGGTGAAAAAAAGTAAAATTAAAAAAGAACAAAATAGAATTTTTAAAAAAGAAAAAAAGAAAGAAGAGAGGTTAGTAGGGTATGATATAAATGAGAGTAAGTGAGGGAAATATTTTTCCTAACTTGAAAAGCGAGAAAAAATATTTTCTCCTATTTTGGAAGGTTTTTTTTTCCTTTGATGAAAAATATTTTTTAGAAAGTTATTTTTTATGAAACGAATATAACTCTTCTATTTTTTTTCTTTTTATATGCCAAAATGAAAGTCGGTCTTATCAACCCTGATTCTCAATTCCATCACCATCAAAAAGATAAGAGAGCACCAAGGAAGTCTATCCGGTACCAACCACGCATAAAAAAGTTACAGAATGTGATGCACAAAAAGGGCACCTCTAGAAGACCTAATCTCTGAGAAAACAGCACCCATTAAAGTTCAAGCTTTACAAAAAAGGAAATGATGTCCTGTTCTTTTAAGCTGTTCTAACTTTGATTGAACTGATTCCGGTTCCGGATTGTCGTTTTCAAGGTCGACCAACGTGATCGATCTCGGTTAAAGTGTGCTCCCGTTCGAGCATGCGGGGAAAAAAGTTTATGAGCACGTCTCCCGTCGGTCCTCCATCGGTGTAGAGAATGAAGTCAAGGGTTTCTGTATATCGACTTCTGCTGCTCAGAATTATACTTGAAAGCCCTAGTTCACTTGAGACAATCCTCAATCAAGTAATGTCGTTCACAGACGCATATCATGATGTCATGGCATTAGAAAAATCGCCATATGGTACCTTTCGTCTTTTTACTTTTGTGCACGATTGAATATTCTAGCGAACGTCAGGTGGATCAATTATTCATTCGATGGTCCACGTGGCCGACCTCCCACTGGCTGGAGCTTTGGAACGTCACTGAAGACGTAGGAGCAAGGAGCAAAAGTTAAAACCCTCAACCTTCATGTCATATTCTTTCGCTTTCCCTTTCGCCAACTTCATTACATTATTTCGCCCGTTGTTCTCTATGCTCCGTTTCTTCTCCTTGATTCCCTCCATTCTCCCCCTCTGTTTCGCTGTCCAAAATCACAACAGGACAATCTCTCTCTCTCTCTCTCTCTCTCTCTGTGAAAATCTTCTTGGTTGGAGATACAGAGAGAGGGTGAGAGTTTTGGTGACTAGAGCATGGCCAGATCAGAGGGCTTAATCTGTAAGCTGTGCTTGGTGTGTTCCGTAATCGTGAATCTCTTCTTCGGGTTGAATCTCTATGTGGGTAGCCACGGCGTGTGGAGGTGGAAGTGGAGCAGCGATGAGGCGAACGTCCGAGGCCTGAGTTGGAGCGGGAGGGCGGCGGCCGAGGCCGAGTCAGCGGCGGCGCAGGAGTGCTCGGGCCACGGGAGGGCGTATCTCGACGGCGTAGTGGTCGACGGGAGGCCGGTCTGCGAGTGCAGCACTTGCTACGGCGGTCCCGATTGCTCCCTCTTCTTGCCCTCTTGCTCTGCCAATGCCGACGGGTTAGTTGTCACGTCTCAATCAATCCCGAACGAACGGTCAACTACTCTCGTCGGGTCACGACAACGACCGCATAACTACCCCCAGGGGAAGAAACACACTTGACAAATCTCAATATATCTGTTGTTTATAAGCTGAAATCATGTCAATCACTTACTACAGGACATGAAATCCTTTCCTTCCTTTCTTACGTCGTCAGAACATGCGTGGAATTCACTGAATTGTTACTGTAACAAAGATGGCTGATAGTCTCATCCCGAATTAGATTCGGAAAAGAAGTTTTCCTGAGGAATTCACTGAATTGTTGCTGTAACAAAGATGGCTTATAGTCTCATCCCGAATTAGATTTGGAAAAGAAGGTTTTCCTGAGGAATTCACTGAATCAATATTACTAATGGCCCTTTGAAACATTTTCTGTCAATTGTGGAATGCCAATGTGATGGATGAGGACTTCATCGATTCTTTTTTGTTTCTCCCTATTCTGGGAGATTACAATTCCGGCCTGGGAACTCCACGATTTTCTCCATCTTTTTGGGGGGGTAAAAGATCGGTGTTCTATATCCTATTATGATAACTGTGCTTCTTTAAGGACGCAGTACAAACGTGTAACTTTTGATTAATATGTCTTCCGCAGATAGATGCTAGATGCGTACAAGTAACTTTTCACCTCAGCTTATAATTAGAGTTGTGAAAATTGACATGTTCACCTATGATATCACCATCTTCCATACAACAAACAAGTTATAGGCCTTGAGTACGATTCTTTGTTCTTTCGCATTTTGCGAAAATTCATGGATTAGTGGTACACCTGCACATGCCCCTATGGATGAACCATTCTTTCACTTGGCACGTATTGGGGTTTTATTTCAGGCTTTCATGGTCTGTCAGGCTATCACCCTGTGAGTGTCAACTCGGAAAATTTAAACCACCTTGTGTTCATAACAATTTTTAAGGTTTTAGAACACACAGCGGCATTTTCCACTCTTTCCAAATTTCCTTAAGTCACAAACCATAAATTTTATTTTATTTTTTGGTTGCAGAGGAGATCCATTGTTCTTGGAGCCATTCTGGAAGCAGCATGCAGAGAGCAGTGCAGTGGTGGTGGCGGGGTGGCACAGGATGAGCTACTCCTTCAGTGACGAGACCACCTTGTCCAAAGAGCTTGAATCTCAACTCAGGAGGCTGCACTCCCTTGTTGGGAATGCCATCACAGACGGCAAATACATTTTGTTTGGTGCTGGCTCTACCCAACTCCTCAATGCCGCTATCCATGCTCTCTCTTCTCACAACTCTTCACTTCCTGCTAAAGCTGTGGCCTCAATCCCCTACTATGCGGTCAGCATTTCTCCTTTTATGAGCTTGTCATGGACCCTGTGACCTATCGTGCTCCATCTTTATGCTCAATTTCAATGTAATTTCACCATTCGGGTATCGGTGTTTTTCTTCTTCTTCACAGCTTTATAAAGCGCAAACAGAATTCTTCAATTCAGCAGACTGCAGCTTTCAGGGAGACCCAGCACAATGGAAGAATGCAACCAACACCACTGGAGACATTATCGAATTTGTGACTGCACCAAACAATCCCAATGGACAGTTGAATGAGGCCGTTCTCCATGGCCCTAATGTTAAAACTATTCATGACCGTGCTTATTACTGGCCACATTTCACCGGGATTCCTTCCCCGGCAGATGAGGACCTCACCATCTTCACTATCTCGAAGCTCACTGGTCATGCCGGTAGCAGATTCGGGTAAATATACCAAAACCCTTAACTTTTTCCCCAGATTCTGATGTTTCCTGCTATATATTCAGAGACCAATTTGTACTGTGATGTTGCTGATTCAGCTGAATGTATCACATAGCTTTCAGTAAAATTTTCTAGCTTACCCAGTGGAGATCATTTCTTTGATTGTTAACATCGGCTAAAAACAGATGGGCATTGATAAGGAATGAAGAGGTGTACCAAAGGATGAACATGTACCTGCAATTGAACACGATGGGCGTCTCGAGGGACACTCAGTTAAGAGCTCTGAAGCTTCTGAAAGTAATCGTCGAAGATGGAGGCAGGGAAATATTCGAGTTCGGATACAAAACCATGACCAAACGTTGGGACAGACTGAGGAAGACACTGTCCATGTCGAACAGATTCTCTCTCCAGAAAGTACCTCCTGAAAACTGTACCTATTTCCAAAAAGCTAGGGATCCAACTCCAGGTGAGAATTTGACACAACCCTTGAACTTATTTACAAGGCGAGGAGCAAATATGATAATAAGACAGATCAATATAATTTTATGATGATTCGTCAGTAGCATTCTTTTCAAAATGTAGACCCAGTTTCTCTATCAACGACATGTGTCACACAGCTTTTGTCTGAAAAATAGCCCAGTAATGCCCTTTGCAGTCTTCTAGACATGTATTTAGAAGAGGATCTTTCTTATGTTCCGCATCAGCAAAACTGTAGCCAAATTCCAAGGGGTGTCGATGTGAGTTCTCTCTTTCACGTTTTGGCTGTATTCTTTTTCACAAATTAACTCGAGCATTTATGGCAGCTTATGCATGGGTGAAATGTGAGAGGGAGGAAGACAGGAACTGCATTGAGATCCTAAATGCAGCCAAAATCCTTGGCAGAGGAGGGAGCGTCTTCCATGACGACGATAGATATGCGAGGCTCAGCCTCATTAGAAGCGATGACGACTTTGACATGCTGATAAGCCGTTTAGAGAGCCTAGTCTCCAGGGAAGATGGAGCCAAAATCATGCGAACGTGAAAAAGAAGAACAGTCAATCTCGCGTTGATCTGTGACTCTAGACAAAGTGATTAAATCATTAGTATATATCATGTGAACTAGAATAAGGGTCATGACTATTGACCTCTTTAAGAAAGAATAATGTGATAGGTCTTAGTTTGTAAGATTGAGACAACCCATGTGATTTTGAAGATGAGATACATTACCACAACTCTTTAATACCTATACATCTTATAAGAATGTGATTGTTCGGTATCAAATAAAAGTCATATCTCAAGTTATAAGGACTTTCAGCCAAAAGGCAAAGGCTAAAAGAAAAACCACATCCAACATACAATATGCGCTTATTGTATAACTTAAATGGCATAATGAAAGTCACCTGATACTTAATGAAATCAAGCACATTAGGTAATATCAACTATATTTAACTTAAAAACAATTAGATTATATAGAAGATTTATTCAAAGTTGTAAGAAATGAAGGCACTACTCAATCCATTACATCGGAGGACCTTGCATTGCATTTAAATAAGGGAAATGTCCAAGAGTAACCCCTTGGGCACTTGTGAAGTCTCATTAATTTGTTTTGGAAACTTAAAATTTACTATTTGAAACAAGGGATTTTATTGAAATGTGTAATTGTTTTATTTTCAAAATGTCTCGAAAGTGTTATTCTCACTTTTTTAATTAACTTAACCATTGCCGTCAAGACACTTGTTAACAAGACTCCTTAAATAATTTTTAATTGCGTTCTTAAAATTCACCATCTATATATGTATAATTAAGTGTTCGCTAAGAATTAATCATATTTAGCCTTCCAATTGTGGTGCCGAAACCCTTTGTAATTAAATTTTTATGATAACCCCTAAGTAACTCAATGGAGTACATAAGTCACTCGTAGTTGCCTAGGCTTTGATAAGAATGAAAAATGAAATAGTGACTGGACCTGACGGCACATTTAAGAGCACGGAAGGTTATGGGAACAGACATGTCTTGACAGAGTAATTAAGCACGAACCTAGGTAAGAGACACATGTTATCGAAAACCAATTTGCCTTTACGCAATGGCAGGAGTAAAAGTAGCCACATGTTCCACGTGGGTGCTCTCTCCCACGAGAAAAGATTGAGTACGTGTCTGTCGAAGGTGGCCCTAAATATAAAGTCTTCACTCTCCTCTCCTCTCTCTTCCCCTGCACGCTCTCTCCCGTTGAGGAAACAGAGCTAGACAAAAAATCCATCCCCTTGATGTCAGATTCTTAGTTCTCTATGCTCTGTTTTCTTTCTTGCTTCCCGATTCTTGCTCTCTGTTTCCCTCTCCAGAACAGGACAGACTCTCTCTCCATACTCTCGCTCTCTGAAAGTCCTACTGGTTGGAGATATAGAGAGAGGGAGAGAGTTTTGGTGGTGACTAATGCATGGCCAGACCAGAGAGCTCAATCTATAAGCTGTGCTTGATGTGTTCCATGTTTGGGAATCTCTTCTTTGGGGTGAACCTTTATGTGGGTCCTCGTGGTGTGTGGAAGTGGAAGTAAGGCAGTGATGAGGTGCATATCCGAGGCCTGAGTTGGTGCGGTAGAGCGGCGGCTGAGGCCAAGTTGGCGGCGGCGGAGGCATGCTCGGGCCACGGGAGGGCATTTCTCAACGTGGTGCTGGTTGACGGGAGGCCAATCTGCGCGTGAAACCCTTGCTACGGCGGCCCAGACTGCTCGCTCTTCTTACCCTCTTGCGCTGCGGATGCCGACCGGTCAGTCTCTATATCTCCATCATTGGTCAATGGTCATGGTATGTTGGGTACTGCCAACGTGGTTGATAAGGACATTATTAGTTCTTGCTCTGTGTCATAGAAGATTACAAATTCCGGCAACTCCCCCTTGTGCTTTCTTGTTCTTTAGTTTCGTGGAGCGCACTTCAATACTAAAGATCCATGTACACATCGACTCTAAGAGGAAATTACCAAGAAAATTCTAAATTCATCGTACTTATATCAATTCAATATTAATTTTTTTAATTTTATCAATTAAGTCTTAAACATTTTGATGATTTGTTAATATAATTCATCAGACTAATTTTGATTTGAAATTACTGACATAGATGCCGGCTACAGGACATGCTCAGTGCTGACGTAGATAACTTCTAAATAATTTTTCTGAATTTTTTTAAGTTTTCTTCTTGCCGGTGGCCAATGACCATAGGCATGGTTGGCGAGGACTAGCCTTGCTTGGGCAAGGGCAAACGTCCACCTTGTAGATCTGGCGAGGACGATCCTCACCCAAGTTACACAAGCATGTCGTGCATCACCTAGGTGAGGGTCAACCTCAATGGGCCTTACCTAGGCAAGGGCCAACCTCGCCAAACCTAAGGAGGGTGCCCTCACCAACCCTCTCCTAGGGCACTCACTCACCTAGTTGCTTATGGCTAGAGGCGTCAAGATGGGTCATTGACCCATTTTGTGAGTCATGTTATATCTTAATAAGTCGAAAATGAATCAAAATGTGTGACTCATTTTCGACCAAACTATAAAAAGTATGAGTCATTTTCGACTTATTTTTTACTCATTTTTAACCCAACTGTAAAACGTGTTTTTCTTCTTTGAGTCATCCGTGAGTGGTGGTGACCTACCAATGATCGCGACACTCCGCCGCTCGCTATCACCCCATCTTAATTTATATGTTTTTTTACAAAGAATTGGTGAAATTCTTTAAAAATATTTCAATTTTTTAATTTTTTTAATTTGATTTGAAGTTTTATTCATTTAGTATAGAGATTAGAGTGAGTTTGGGTTTCTCTATAATAATAATCGTTTTTAACAATACGGGCCGGGTCGAGTATGGGTCACTACATCTACATTACATTAATATGGGTCAAAACGAATTAAATGGGTCAATATGGGTCGGACCATTTTCGACCAACCCACCCATTTAACAGGTCTACTTATGGCTAATGATCGGCCATTGGTGAAAAGAAATGGGAAAAATAAAGAAAAAAATTTTTGGAAAAATTTGGAAAAAATTGTTTTTGTTAGTGTCAATTCTAGGTGTTTACGCTAATAATTTTCAATCAAAATTAGTCTAATGAATTATATTAGTAAGACGTCGAATTATTTGAGGTTTAATTGATTAAATTAAAAACTTTAAAATTGAATCGATGCGAGGGCAATACGTTTAGGGCTTGGTAATTTTCCCTTTGACTCGACGTTGGTGATTGTCCCATCATCCTTTTTTTTCTTTTTTATTTATTGGTGGAACTAATTTCGCTTTCCCTTTCTTTCACCAACTTCATTGCGCTGTTTCACCCGTTGTTCTCTATGCTCTGTTTCTTCTCCTTGATTCCCTCAATTCTTCTCCTCTGTTTCACTGTCCAAGATCACAGCAGGACAACCCTCTCTCTCTCTCTCTCTCTCTCTCTCTCTCTCTGTGAAAATCTTCTTGGTTGGAGATACAGAGAGAGGGAGAGAGTTTTGGTGACTAGAGCATGGCCAGATCAGAGGGCTCAATCTGTAAGCTGTGCTTGGTGTGTTCCGTGATCATGAATCTCTTCTTTGGGGTGAATCTCTACGTGGGTCGCCGCGGCTTGTGGGGGTGGAAGTGGTGCAGCGTGCGAGGCCTGAGTTGGAGCGGGAGGGCGGCGGCCGAGGCCGAGTCGGCGGCGGCAGAGGAGTGCTCGGGCCACGGGAGGGCGTATCTCGACGGGGTGGTGATCGACGGGAGGCCGGCCTGGAGTGCAACACTTGCTACGGCGGTCCCGACTGCTCCCTCTTCTTGCCCTCTTGCTCTGCCAATGCCGACGAGTTAGTTTCTACGTCTCGATCAATCCCGAACGAACGGTCAAACTAATCTCGTTGGGTTGCGATAACGACCGCACGACTACCATCTTGGGGAAGAACACTCTTTACAAATCTCAATTTATCTGTTGTACAAATCTCAATTTATCTGTTGTTTATAAGCCGAACTCATGTCAATCATTTGCTACAGGACATGAAATCCTTTCTTTCCTTTTTTACGTCGTTGGATACGCGCAGAATTTACTGAATTGTTACTGTAATAAGGATAGCTGATAGTCTCATCCCGAATTAGATTCGGAATGGAAAGTTTTCCTGAGGAATTCACTGAATCAGTATTCCTAATGGCCCTTTGAGACATTCTCCGTCATTTGTGGAGTGCCATGTGATGGATGAGGACTTCATTGATTCTTGATTTTTTTCCCTACTCTGGGAGATTACAATTCCAGCGCGGGAACTCCACGATTCTCTCCATCTTTCTTTCCTCTCTTTTTTTTTGGGAGGGGGGTTAAAAGAGATCGGTGTTCTGTATCCTATTATGATAGCTGTGCTTCTTTAAAGATACACATACAGTTCGAACATGCAACTTTTGATTAATATGTCTTCCACTGATAGATACTAGATGCGTACATGTATCTTTTCACCTCGGTTTATCATTCAAGTAATGAAAACTGGCATGTTCACCTGTCCTATCACCATCTTCACTACAATATTCATGTAATAAGCCTTGAGCGTGATTCTTTGTTCCTTTTAACATTACGCAAAAATTCACGGATCATTGGTGCACCTGCTTGTGTCCCTTATGGATCGGAACCATCCTTCCACTCGGCTCGTATTGGGATTTTTATGTTTCAGGCTTTCATGGTCCTGTTGGGCTATCACACTTTGCGTATGCGACTGTAAACTCAAAAAATATAAACCACCTTGTGTTTGTAACGGCTTATGTTTTTAGAACAAGTAGCAGCATTTTCCACTCTTCCGAAATTTCCTTAATTCACGGTCCATAAATTTTATTTTATTGTTTGGCTGCAGGGGAGATCCATTGTTCTTGGAGCCATTCTGGAAGCAGCATGCAGAGGGCAGTGCAGTGGTGGTGGCGGGGTGGCACAGGATGAGCTACTCCTTCAGTGACCAGACCACCTTGTCCAAAGAGCTTGAGTCTGTCCTCAGGAAGCTGCACTCTCTGGTTGGGAATGCCATCACAGACGGCAAATACATTTTGTTTGGTGCTGGCTCCACCCAACTCCTCAATGCTGCTGTCCATGCTCTCTCTCACAACTCTTCACTTCCTGCTACTGTCGTGGCCTCAATCCCCTACTATGCGGTCAGCATTTTCCTTTTATGAGCTTGTCATGGACCCTGTGACCCATCCTGCTCCATCCTTACGCTCGTTTTGACGTAGTTTCACCTTTCGGGTATTGGTGTTTTTCTTCTCCACAGCTTTATCAAGAGCAAACAGAGTTCTTTGACCCGGCAGACTGCAGCTTTCAGGGAGACCCGGCACAGTGGAAGAATGCAACCAACACCACTGGAGACATCATCGAGTTTGTGACTGCACCGAACAATCCCAATGGACAGTTGAATGAGGCTGTTCTCCATGGCCCCAATGTTAAAACTATTCATGACCGTGCTTATTACTGGCCGCATTTCACCGGGATTCCTTCCCCGGCAGATGAGGACCTCACCATCTTCACCATCTCTAAGCTCACTGGTCATGCCGGTAGCAGATTTGGGTAAATATGCCAAAACCCTTAATTTTTTCCCCAGATTCTGATGTTTCCTGCTATATGTATTCACAGTTTAAATTGTACTTTGATGTTTCTGATTCCGCTGACTGTATCATAGCTTTCAGTAAAATCTTCTAGCTTACCCAGTGGAGATAATTCCTTTCAATGTTAACATTGGCTAAAAACAGATGGGCATTGATAAGGAATGAAGAGGTGTACCAAAGGATGGACATGTATCTGGAATTGAACACAATGGGCGTCTCAAGGGACACTCAATTAAGAGCTCTGAAGCTTTTGAAAGTAATCGTCGAAGATGGAGGCAGGGAAATATTCGAGTTCGGATACAAAACCATGACCAAACGTTGGGACAGACTGAGGAAGACGCTGTCCATGTCAAACAGATTCTCTCTCCAGAAAGTACCTCCTGAAAACTGCACCTGTTTCCAGAAAGTTAGGGAACCAACTCCAGGTGAGAATTGGCCACAACCCTATTACTTTTTTACGACGCGAGGAGCAAATGTGATGAGATGACGGATCAATATAATATTATGATGATTCGTCAGTGGCATTCTTTTCAAAATGTGGACCGAGTTTCTCTATCAACAACATGTGTCACGCAGCTTTTGTCTGAAAAATAGCCCAGCAATGCCCTTTGCAATCTTATAGACACGTATTTAGAAGAGGATCTTTCTTATGTTGCGCATCAGCAAAACTGTAGCCAAATTCCAAGGGGTGTCGATGTGAGTTCTCTCTTTCATGTTCTGGCTGTATTCTTTTCACAAATTAACTCGGGCATTTGTGGCAGCTTATGCATGGGTGAAATGTGAGAGGGACGGAGACGGGGACTGCCTTGAGATCCTAAATGCGGCCAAAATCCTCGGTAGAGGAGGGAGCATCTTCCATGACGACAGTAAGTACGCCAGGCTCAGCCTCATTAGGAGTAATGACGATTTTGATGTGCTGGTAAGCCATTTAGAGAGCCTAGTCTTCAGGGAAGATGGAGCCAAAATCATACGATTATGATGAAAGAAGGAAAGTCAATCTCACGTTAATCTGTGATTCTAGAGAAAGTTATGAAATCATAGGTATATTTATTGTGAACTAGAGTGAGGTTCATGACTATTGACCTCTTTAAGAAATAGTAATGTGATAAGTTGGTCTTAGTTCGCAAGATAGAGATAAAACCATGTGATTGTGAAGAAGGAAAAGCAGTCAATCTCGCGTTAATCTATAATTATGGACAAAGTGATTCTATCATAGGTATATTTATTGCAAACTAGAGTGAGGTCAAGACTATTGACCTCTTTAAGAAAGAGTAATGTAATGGGTCTTAGTTTGTAAGATGGAGCCAATCTTATGTGATTACAAAGAAAGAAAAGTGGTCAATCTCGTGTTGCTATGTGATTTTGGACAAATTAATTAAATCGGGTATATTTCTTGTGAGTTAGAGTGGGGGTCATGATTATTGACCTTTTTAAGAAAGAGTAATGTGATAGGTCTTAGTTTACAAGGTGAAACCAAAACCAAAATAGTTAATTTTGCGTCGATCTATGATTTTGGACAAATTGATTAAATCATAGGTAGTAGTCAATATCATGTTCATTAGTGATTCTAGACAAAGTGAATAAATCATAATTATAAATGAGATAAGTGTATTGAAAGTCGTAAAACCATGTGATTGTAAAAAAAGAAAAGTAGTCAATATCACGTTCATCAGTGATTCTAGACAAAGTGAATAAATCATAATTATAAATGAGATAAGTGTATTGAAAGTTGTAAAACTTGTTAACGAAGTACAATTACACTTTCAAAAAAGTGCAATAAAATCCTAAAATTTGTCACAAAAGTGTAATTAAGTTCTAAAACTTTTTAAAAATGTAATCAAATCCTAAAATTTGTTAAATTAGTTGAATCAAATCTTTTTGTTGATAGCACTTTATGAAATTTTTAAGATTTGATTGTACTTTCATAATAAGTTTTAGGATTTGATAGCATTTTTTGAAAGTTTTAGAATTTAAATGTATTTTTGGGATAAGTTTTAGGATTTCTAGTGCACTTATTCCGATACATTTCTTGTGAACTAGAGTAAGGTCATGACTATTGACCTCTTTAAAAAAGAGTAATGTGATAGACCTTAGTTTGTAAGATGAAGTGAAAACCTTGTGATTGTGAAGAAAGAAAAGTAATTGGTCTCGTGTTGATATGTGTGATTCTAGACAAGAAGATTCGATCATAGGCATATTTCTTGTAAACTAGAGTGAGAGTCGTTACCATTGACCTCTTTAAGAAAGAGTAATGTGACAGGTCTTAGTTTGTAAAATGGAGCCAAAATTATGTGATTTTGAAGAAAGAAAAGCAATCAAATTCGCGTTAACAAGTGATTCAGGATAAAATGATTAAATTATAGGTATATTTCCTATGAACTAAAGTGAGGGTCATGACTAGTGATCTCTTTAAGAAAAAGTAATGTGATAGGTCTTAGTTTGTAAGATGGAGCCAAAATCATGAGATTGTGAAGAAAGAAAAGTAGTCAATCTCACGACGAAGTAGGTATATTTCCAATGAACTAGAGTGAGGGTCATCACTATTGACTTCTTGAAGAAAGAGTAACGTGATAGGTCTTTAGTTCGTAAGATGCAGCCAAAACCATGTGATTGCAAAAAAACAAAAATAGTCCATCTCGCATTGATCTATGATTCCAAATGATGTGTAATTTTAGACAAAGTGATTAAATCATAGGTATATTTCATGTGAACTAGAGTGAGGGTCATGACTATTGACGTCTTTAAGAAAGCATAATGTGATAGGTCTTAGTTTGTAAGATGGAGCCAAAAACATGTGATCTGAAGAAAGAAAAATAGTCATCTATGATTCTAGACAAAGTGATTAAATCATAAGTATACTTGTTGTGAACTAGGGTGAGGGTCATGACTATTCATCTCTTGAAGAAAGTAAATTGTGATAGGTCTTAGTTTATAATGTATTGCAAACATTGTATAACACCAGACAATAAAGCAAGACAATATGTTTTTCTTTTTGTGAGGAGCCACTTATAATTGTAGTCTTCTTCTTATTTGTACAAATCTTATGTTGTGCTTCATGATAACCCATGTCAATCCTGTCATCCTACTAGAGTTGTGCAAACACACTATACTTAGTTTGCCCTTATATGCACTATGTAACTTTGATCTATTCTCGGTTAATGATATTAAACAACTCTTTCTTTTTTGCTAGATTGCTAAAATAACTTAACTATCCCCTCTTCGTTTAGAAAGTACTATGAAGTTGAAAATGAAGAAGAAACCATGAGTACACAATATAACAGATAGCTCGAAAGTCTAGACAATAATGAGTCTATGGTTGAAGACTCCATAATGCAACCCTAAACTACTAGGGCATAGGAGTTTCATATCAGCAAGAGATAAGAGAACAAATCCTGTTCAAGCTCACGAATGCATGCGAAGCCCACAAATAACAACGGTCAGGAGTTTTTCCATATGTTCCCTTGTTTAAATAACAAAATAATGTAGAAGAAATAAGGAGATCCTCCCAATATGCAAAGATCTAAAATGAAATAATACTCAAAGCTATTAACTTTTATTCATGGACCCTTTTTGTAATGTATTGACCCTCATGTTCCAAACATGATTTAGCTTTAGTTGCTCATTTATCAAAAGACAATGTTACAAAATCAAGTAACCTCTACATATGGGCTCTTTTCCCCTTCTTCTCCCTCCTCTCCAGTTTTTGCATTTTTTTCTTCTTCATTTCTTATATAACAACCATCTAATTCAACCTTTGCCACACTCACTAATAGGATTGTCTCAAATGGTTTGACATATTTAGTTGCCATAGAAAATACAAAGCTTATGAATAAAGGCATAGATGCCACAACTGCAGTGTAGATTTCCGGGCATAGATAATGAAGATAGTTTAAATCACAATGAGAAATCATTCTAACCGTAGTACTAACAAGAACGTTGATATAACACTACAGCTTTGAGATGAAAGTTAGGATATTATATGTAGTCCAGGATTTAGAGTGGAATCCTCTATCATAGATTGGTAGGGTTAAGGGCGTAACCTAGAAACTCCAGGCATAAGAATAGAATATAATACGATAAAACTACATGACATGAAAATGAGATACATTGCTACAACTCCAGCTTTAATACCCGTATGTCTTATAAGGATGTGATTTTCTTTTCAATATAAAAAAAAGAAGAAGAAGTCATATCTCAAGTATAAGGACAATCGGCCAAAAGGCAAAGGCCAAAAAGAAAAGCCACATCCAGCATTGTATAACTTAAATGACATAATGAAAATCACTTGATACTTAATGAAGTCAAGCACATTAGTTAATATCAACTGCATTTAACCTAAAAACGATTACATTATAAAGAAGATTTATTAAAATTTTTAAGAAATGAAGGCGCTACTCAATCCATTACGATGGAGGACCTTTCACTGCATTTAAATAAGGGAAATGTTTAAGAATGCCCCCTACGGCACTTGTGAAGCCTCATTGGATAATGCGTTTTGGAAACTAAAAAATTTACTATTTGACGCAAACCAATTTATTCAAATGAGCAATTGTTCTATTTTTAAAGTATTTTGAAAAGTGTTATTTTCACATTTAATTGACTTAACAAGTGCTATCGAAAGACTTGTTAACAAAATTATTTAAATAATTCCCAATTACATTCTTAAAATAAACCAATTATATGCACAATTACATGTTTGCTAAGAACTAATCAAATTCAGCCTTCCAATTGTGGCGTTGAAATCCTTAGTAATTAAATTTTTACAGTAACCCCCAAGTAACTCAAAAGAGTACATAAATTACTTATAGTTGCCTAGGCTTTGGTACGGATGGAAAAATGAAATAGTGACCGGACCTGATGGCAACTTGAAGTGTACGGAATGTTATGGGAAAACACGTCTGTCAAACAGTGTAATTAAGCACAACCTTGGGTAACGGACACAAGCTATCGAAAGCCAATTTGGTGTTATGCGATGGCAGAAATAAAAGTAACCAAATGTTCCACGTGGGTGCTCTCCCATTGATGGCACAGCTAGAAAAAAAATCCGTCGCCATTGATGTCAGATTCTGATGCTTTTCACCCCCTGTTCTCGATGCTCTGCTCTTTTCCTTGATTCCGGGCTCTTGTCCACCGCTTCCCTCTCCACAACAAGACAGACCCTCTCTCTCGCTCGCTCTCTGAAAGTCTTACTGGTTGGAGATATTGAGAGAGGGAGAGAGTTTTGGTGGTGACTAAAGCATGGCCAGACCAGAGAGCTCAATCCATAAGCTGTGTTTGGTGTGTTCCGTGATTGGGAATTTCTTCTTTGGGGTGAACCTCTATGTGGGTCCTCGTGATTTTGGAAGTGGAAGTGGAGCAGTGATGAGGTGCATATCCAAGGCTTGAGTTGGAGCGGGAGAGCCGCGGTTGAGGCCAAGTTGGTGGCGGCAGAGGCGTGCTCGGGTCACGGGAGGGCGTTTCTTGATGGGGTGGTGGTTGACGGCAGGCCAATCTGCGAGTGCAACACTTGCTATGGCGGTCCAGACTGCTCGCTCTTCTTGCCCTCTTGCGCTGCGGATGCCGACCGGTCAGTCTCTACATCTCCGTCATTGGTCAATGGTCATAATATGTTGGGTACTGCCAACGTGATTGATAAGGACATAACTAGTTCTTGCTCTATCTACTAAGGAAGATTAAAATTCTGGCAACTCCCCCTTGTACTTTCTTGTGATTTAGTTTCATGGGACCTAGAGCGCACTTCAATACTAACAATTCATGTACATTTGACTCAGTGATGAAATTATCAAAAAAATCATAAATTTATTATATTTATATTATTCAGTATTGAATTTTTCAATTTTACCAATTAAGTTCTAAACTATTTGATGATCTGTCAGTGTAGTTTATATGGTCAATTTTGGTCGGAAATTATTGATCTGTATGCCAACCATCCTACGTGACACGACTAATGCTAATATGAACCATTTTTACAAATTTTAAATTTTTTTCCCTAGCGGCCGGTGACCACAATGGCCAAAAAGGGATGGTCTTGCTGGGGCGATGGCCCCCTCACCAAATTTTGTAAAACTAACCTTTGCCCAAGCCAGGATAGCCTCGCTAGGCATTGCTTGGGTGAGGGTCAGCCTCACCATGGCAAAGGTCAATGTCTAGATCCAGTGACATGCCCTTACTGACCATCGTCTATGGCTAGTGATTGGCCATTGGCGAAAAGCAAAGGGAAAGACAAAGAAAAAAGAAAAAAATTAAAAAAATTAATCAAAAATTGTCTACGTTAGTACGGATCATATCACGTCAAATGGCAGGCATTTATGTTAATAATTTCCGTTGGTAAATCGTAAAAATATTTAGGACTTAACAAGTCAAATTAAAAGGTTTAAGATTATTTTGACACAAGGCAATAAATTTAGACTTTCTTGATAATTATCCCTTTGACTCAACGTTAGTGATTGCATAACAATCCTTTTTTTTCTTCTTTGTTTATTGGTGGAACTAATTGTCGCTACCTCAGATCTATTAATTGCTTCGTAAAGCTTCTCACAAATGATATCCCCCAATATCCTTAAAAAATCCAAACTTTAATTTCAATCCCAATTCTAACATAAACTTTTTTTGTCCTATAAAAGACCTCCAATTTTAGGTTGAGGTCCAATCTTAATTCTTTCCATAACAAACCTCCAATTTAGGTTCAATCCCAATTCACCCTAAGCTTCTTTTTCCCATAAATAACCCTCATCTTTAGGTCCAATCCCAATCTACCCTAAACTTTTTTGTCACATAAAAAATCACCAACTTTTACTTTAGGCCTAAATCTATCCCTTTAACCTTCGTCCAAAATTTCTCTTGACCATAGAGAGATGGAAAGCTCCCGCACGCGAGCTATACAGGCGTCTTGAGCCAAGTGTCCTAAACGCAAGCTCTCAAACCACAAGAGATGGAAGACTCCCAAGCACAAGAGATTAAAAACTAAGCATAAAATTGAAAATCGCTGAGTGAGATAAAAGAAAGACTCTTTTAAGATTAAGAGCAATTTAAGAAAGTCAAACCTAATTGCTCTAGTTTCCCCCCAAATTTCATATCAAAGAAGATGTTGTTTGGGTTGATGTGAAAATTCATCTCCAAAACACATTTTTGTGGATCTAAAATTTGAGCAAAGAATAGAGAAATAATGTGGAAATACCACATCACTAAGGGTAATTTTAAACGGAAGGTTAACGGGATAGATAAAAAATTCAAACAAAAGTCAGTGGTTTTTTATGAGGAAAAAAAAAATTTATAGTAGAATTGAGATTGGGCCTAAAATTAATAACTTTTTATTAGACAAAAAAGATTTAGGATGGAATTGGACTAGAGTTAAAATTGGAAGTTTTTAAGGGTATTAGGCCAAAATGTTTTTATCCTTTTTCGTGATGGGTAAAAGATTGATTTCGTATGTCCTATTAAGTTGTGCTTCTTTTAAAGGTACACATACAGTACGAACATGTAACCAATGACTTCCAAAAATAAATAGTAGATGTATGTATCACGGGCCAGCAATTCTTCGGTTGCGGAATAGCCCTTGCAACACCTGATAAGTCGAGGACACCACGCCAACCTTCAATTTATAGTTGTTCCTAAGGATGGTATGATGAATGGCATTCTCATATTAATTTGTACTACACCCAAATTAGCTCAGGCATCCAATCCTTCAAGCGAGAAACATAGAACACTTTATGCACAACAACTTATTTTGATCTACTGTGATCTCATTGGGAAAGCAGCATTAGCTCTCGACCAGCTTGTGCACGAGAGGTCAACCCTTCTTTCAAAGCTCTTAATAAATATATCCATTTTATCCTAAAATTACTAGCACAAACGCCCTAACGTCACTCCCACAAACTAGTTTTATTCATCCATTCTACATCACTTACTCTTCACACTTACGCCACTAGCTCCACTCACAAGGCTACACAAGTGGTGAAACTTGATATGTTGACCTATGTAATTATTATCTTCAATGCATATTAAGTTAGAGACCTTGGGGGTGATTCCTCGTTCCTTTTCGCATTTTGCAAAAATTTATGGATCGGGGTTGCACCTGCACGTCCCTTATAGATTGGAACCGTTCTATGGCTCGTACTTATTCGAGTGTTACGTTTCAGGCGTTCATGGTCCTATCACGCTGTCACATTTCGCGTCCATAATTCAGTGAAGTTTGTTTTGTTTGATTGCAGGGGAGACCCTTTGTTCTTGGAGCCGTTCTGGAAGCAGCATGCAGAGAGCAGTGCAGTACTGGTGGCGGGGTGGCACAGGATGAGCTATTCCTTCAGTGACCAGACCACCTTCTTGTCCGGAGAGCTGGAGTCTCTCCTCAGGAAGCTGCACTCCCTGGTTGGAAATGCCATCACAGACGGCAAATACATTTTGTTTGGCGCTGGCTCTACCCAACTCCTCAATGCTGCCGTCCATGCTCTCTCTCCTCACAACTCTTCACTTCCTGCTATTGTTGCGGCCTCAATCCCCTACTTTGCGGTCAGCATTTTTCCTTTCATAATCTTGTCATGGACCCTGTGACATATCCTGCTCCATCCCTATGCTCAATTTCGACGTAATTTCACCTCTCGGGTATGGTGTTTTTCTTCTTCCCCACAGCTTTATCAAATGCAAACAGAGTTCTTCAACTCGGCAGACTACAGCTTTCAGGGAGACACGATGCAGTGGAAGAACACGACCAACACCACTGGTGACATCATCGAGTTTGTCACTGCACCGAACAATCCCGATGGACAGTTGAATGAGGCCGTTCTCCATGGCCCTAATGTTAAAACTATTCACGACCGTGCATATTACTGGCCGCATTTCACCGGGATTCCTTCTCCGGCAGATGAGGACCTCTCCATCTTCACCGTCTCTAAGCTCACTGGTCATGCCGGTAGCAGATTCGGGTAAATATGCCAAAACCCTTGACTTTTTCTGCAGATTCTGATGTTTCCTGCTATATATTTGCGGTTCAACTTGTGCTCTGATGTTGCTGATTCAACTGAATGTATCATAGAGCTTTCGGTAAAATCTTCTAGCTTACCCAGTGGAGTTCTTTTCATTGTTGACATTGGCTAAAAACAGATGGGCATTGATAAGGAATGAAGAGGTGTACAAGAGGATGAATACTTACCTGCAATTGAACACAATGGGCGTCTCGAGGGACACTCAGTTAAGAGCTCTGAAGCTTCTGAAAGTGCTCGTCAAAGATGGAGGGAGGGGAATATTCGAGTTCGGATACAAAACGATGACCAAACGTTGGGACAAACTGAGGAAGACACTGTCCATGTCAACGAGATTCTCTCTCCAGAAAATCCCACCTGAAAACTGTACCTTTTTCCAGAAAGTCAGGGATCCAACTCCAGGTGAGTTTTTGCCACAATCCCAAAACTTATTCATAACGTGAGGAGTGAAAGGGATGCGACAACAGATCTTTATAAATGTACGATGATTTGTCAGCATCATTCTTTTCGAAAAATGCCCTGAACTTTCTATCAACAGGTGTAACGCTGCTTTTGTCTGAAAAATATAGCTTAGTAATGCCCTTTGCAATCACACCGACTAGTATTTAGAAGAAAGTATGCATCAGCATAACCTTAGAGCCACCGGCCTTGACTTATATCCATGCACTTTACCCAAACCCCAGTAGTGTCGACGTGAGTTCTCTCTTTTGTTTTTCCGGCTATATTCTTTTTCCCAAGTTAACTCGAGCATTTATGGCAGCTTATGCATGGGTGAGATGTGAGAGGGAGGAAGATAGGAACTGCATCGAGATCCTAAAGGCAGCCAAAATCCTCGGTAGAGGAGGGAGCGTCTTCCATGACAACAACAGATACGCAAGGCTCAGCCTCATTAGGAGCGACGATGATTTCGCTTTGTTGATAAGCCGATTAGGGAGGCTAGTCTCGGGAAGATGGAGCCAAAATCATGTGATTGTGAAGAATGAAAAACAGGTAGTCTCACGTTATCGGTGATTCTAGGCAAAGTGATTAAAGCATCCGTCTATCTCTTGTGAACTAGAGTGAGGGTTCTGACTATTGACGTTTTTAAGAAAAGAGAGGTCTTAATTTGTAGTGCATTGCAAACATTGGTATGACTACAGACAATAAAGCAAGACTCTACATTTTTCTTTTCGTGAGCCACTTTTAATTGTATTCTTCTTAGCTTGACGATTATCATCCTCGATTTGCATGGTTCGCTAAAACTGTCATCCTTCTGGAGTTGTGCATACACACTCCCCTCAGTCTACCCTTGTATGCACTCTGTAACTCTGATTTGTTCCATATTTAACAACTCTTTCGTTTCAGCCATAGATTGCTGAAATAACTATCTACCCTTCGTTCAAAAAAGCACTATGAAGTTGAAAATGAAGTAAGAAACCACGATGTACACAGCACAGCAGATAGGTCCAAAGTCCAGACAATAAAGAGTCCTGTGGCTTAAGGCTCCACAGTGCAACCCTAAACTGGAGGGGCATAGGAGTTTCATATCAGCATGGGATAAGAGAAAAATCTCTTTCAAACATATGAATGCATTCGAAGCCCACACATGTCCATGGTGGAGCTTTTCTATATGTTCACCTGTTTATAAATGACAAAATTTTTCAAAAGAAACAGAGAGTGCCTCTTATAGTGCCAAGATCTGAATCGACATAATACTCAAACTGTGAACTTTTATTCATGTAAAATTCTGTGATGTATTGACTCTGAATGTCCTAAATATAATTTAGCTTTAGCATTGCTCATTTGTCAGAAGACAATGTTACAAAATTAGGTACCCTCTATAAATGGGCTCTTTTCCCCTTCTTCCCCCTCCTCTCCTGTTTCTGCATTTCTTCATTCTTCATTACGTCTATGACAACCATCCGATTGAACCTTTGCTGCACTCACTAAAAGGATTGTCCCACATGATCCAATTTATTGGGCTGCCATAGGAAATACAGAGCTGATGAAAAAATACAGAGCAAAATTTGCTTCTGATGAACTAACTCCAGAAGCCCTATACAACAACTGGCTTTTTCAGTACTCCAGCTTGTCTATGCTTTAAAATAGGCATTCTCCGCCTAAAGAGTATGCAGATAAGTGCAAGGACGATAACAATTAAAAGAAAGTACACTCCCAAGTGAGCATTCCAAACAAAGCCCATTAATTCAATACTGCTCTGGCCGCTGCAGCTACAATCACAAACACTTTTTAACTGATTTTCCACTGGTGTAACTACAGGATCCAGAATAAAATCCACAGTCATAGCTCCCTCTTCCAACCAGATGGTCGTGGCCTTTGGTTTGTATCCAGGCATAGATGCCACAACTGCAGTGAAGATACTTTTAAGTCACAATGAGAAATTATCCTAGCCAGAGTACCGACAATAACATTGACATAACGCCACAGTTTTGAGATGAAAGTTAAGATATTATATGTATTATCCAACAAGCGCATGATACAGTTGAAACATGCTTTTCGTTGTTGTGAAGAGTGCAATACTTACTAGAAAGATCACTAGATACTCATAATAACACAACAGCAAATAATGAAATACCTTCATATTTTCCTCCAGGGGCAAGCATCCTATGGTAATCAGCAAGTCCTCTACTAGCTTTAATCTGCTAAGTAAGTTACAAACACATAGCATCTTAGAAAGAAACGAAAAATAAATGAAATTACCAATACAGCTATATACCCCTAATAGAAAGAATCAGCTGTACTTCAAACAGCTTATGCATTATTAAACCACAGAGATCACTACTAGATGGTGATAATGAATGAACAAGACAACAAATGGCTAATGCATGCAAACAATTTGGACTCAAACAAATGCTGGGACATACGGTGCTATTTATTCCCTTGATCAGGACAACGCCAGGCAATGGCCTTCCACTATCCGAAGAGTAGATTCTTCCATGAACTCCAGTCTGTAAGAAGTTTTAGGGAAAAAGAAAAAACAATTACACAACTTCGCATAGTTAGCTAGAAAAGCTTCGTAGTACATGTAAAATTAATATTTTTTGTCAGGGTTGGGGTTTTTTTTGAACTTCTTACTAAAGATTTTCTGGATATTTTACTATCTGCATGATATAAAACAATGTGCAGACCACTTACCTTAATAACACTGGCAACAAGATTAAGCATGCTCATTTTGTTGTACTCCCATAGAGTGGGAAGCTGCAAATTTACACAAATAGAAAGCTCAAGCAAATTGATCACTTCCCAAATACAAGAATCATAGATTAGCCCATGCAAGAGATGAGTCAAAGCCATAAGAAATTAAAAATTAGTCAGTTTCAGCATCAAATTTGACTCTTATTTAAACTAGGGAAGCAGCTAAGGGTCAAAATACCAGACCAGATCCATACAGTTATCAGAAACTATCTGGATTGCAAATGTTCTTAACTCAATTTCCTAATTTACAGGATTTGGTTAATCATGTCCATCCATTTTCTGGAGAAATCATTTGGCACAGTGAAGAAATTTATATCAACAGCACAATGCAAGTTCCAAACCATGTAAATGATGGTCCCGATAAGTAAAGCATACAAAATGACTCTTTTGGGAGCAAACCTCACTAGCATTTGGCCATTTATTGTCACTAACTTCCAATGTCAACTCGAAACAGCCACCATGGATATAGTTCCAGTCTTGCATGCCACCATATATCGGATACCTAGAACAAGTTAAGCAATAAAATTAATGAAACTTTTTAAATAGTCAAATGCCAGGTAACATACTAAAGCACTCAAATGTAGAATGAAACTATTTCTCTTTCACAAAGTCCAGCGATTCACTTCACAAAGGTATTAGATTAAAACACTCAAAAGATCAGCACTTCCTACATTATGAGCTACAATGGATTGACCTCAAAACTGTCATACCAAGCTGCTCCATTCGTGATTCCTCCTTCAAATTCTTTACTCAATGACATGTTACGGTGAGAGCGACTATATATACTTGCCATGAACCGATAGGCTTCATCATCAGGGCTGGCAAAGTAATGTCTCCTGCAATTTAGGATTGCCAATAGTCATTGAGAATACAAGATATGAAAGAAAAGCATAAATACTGCAGTAATTTTCGAAAAGTTATCAATGACAAATTAAGCAGGTCAATAAAAGACCACATGTAAACTTTGATTAATGTGCATCACCTTTCTATCTTCTGCTGCCCCTCTAAAACTAAATGATTTCAACTTTTTCATCGCTATAAGAGGATGACCTAACCTAACATAGGAGAAATACAGAAAAGGTTTGGGACACACTGCAAACTGGAGATCAAAACAGACCTACATAATATCTGGAGATCTAATTCACAAGCATAGAGAAAGAACGACCAATCAATGAAAAAGTAATAATGCCTAGTATATCTCGCAAAGAATATGCAGGACAACACAGATCAAAGTGACAATAAGCACTGTACGCAAGGCCAGGAAATCAAGCTAGTTATCAAGATAAGTGGCCCATGAATTTAACATATGATCCAGTATGTCAGACAATCACCTCTTGTTCTCCGTTCCATCCCATGGATAATTTGCAACCAGTGCACCCTGAGAAATCATAAGAGGATGCACATTGTTACATTCACTGTTCAAATAATTCTTCACATTTCAAATTTTAATCACATTACACACGGGAGGGTATGGGGTGGATAAACAAAAGTAAATCATGCATCAATAAACAAGCATAAATCATGCATTGTCATCAAAGGCCCTGCCAGCATGACAGGATATAGTACGAAAAAAAGAGCTAAATTTACTACCCCATGCATGGAAGCAGATGCTGTGAAACGAATCTCTCTCAACCATTTAATAATTGCCCTTGTTTCTGGCTGTCGTGAACTTATGTCTTCATTCATTGGAAAGAACTGCCCTTTCAAGAAATACATACAGTATAAGATAATACAACAAAACTAAAAGTAAAGGGAAATTGATCATAAATCATGGAAAGAGATAAGTCTTTTCTTTACTCATAATATGCAAGAAGGAAATTGTTTTGCTAACAACTGATATCTGAATACACGACAAATCCTCAAAGGAAGAAAGCATACATGATAAGATCTTCTCCACTAGAAAAGATCAAGAGAGAGGGAGAACAATTGTTAAATTCCACCATGAGTCATAAAACATATCTTAAATTAATGCAAGCCATCAAAGTTGGAATCAATTGCAGGTCTCGAATCATTGCAAGACCCAAAGACTTGTTCCATAATTGCACTATAGCTGAAGGAAGCAATTATTAACATTATATGACAAGGAGAACAAGACATTAAAGAAAAGGCATTGGTCATGAGTCATGATAAAAAGCATGGCAAGATTTGGTGAAAGAAAAGACGCCTCTGAAAATGTCAGATCAGGAGTTATCATTCAGGAAAGGTGAAAAAAGCAATACCCAAGCATGTTAGGGAAAGCTCCAGACTTCCAATATTAAGCTTTTCATCATATCCTCCAAGGGAAACTACTATCCCTTCTTATAAATGCTTATTATCCATTTTATAATTCTAGGAACAAATCTTTATGATGATCCTACAGTTCCCAATTTGTAAATTTTTTCAGTTATCATCTTTCAGTTTTTAGTTCTGTCTAACTAGAGTTAAAACTTCAGTTGAGAAATATATGGTTAATTTTTCAATCACAACATTCAAATGCACATTATAATCACTTTTGTTTACTATGAAAAGGGAGTCCACTTTATATGAGTAAACCTGGACCATGGATAAAACTTGTTTCATGCAGATGAACTACACAGACAACTTTGTTCGTTAAAACTGTGCCCATGCATGGGGCTAGAGCACATTATAATCTTTAGAAAACTACAGATTGCAGCAGTAATAAACTACCTGATCAGGAAAATCTCGATTTAAATCAATGTTATTGGCATTTCCACGCCTTCTAAGTGCAAACCCATCTGGGTTCATTGATGGAAGTAAATGAAGGTGAACATTCTCCACAATTAATTTTGCCTGCAGACACCAGTATTAGGAGATAAAACATTAAGAATGCAGACACCAGTATTACAATTGAATGAACAAGGCTGTAATGAGCAGAATGCTACTTCTTAAGACACATTACTAGACAGAAATAGTGCACCATCCATACAAATGCACAGATATAGATTGATCAGTTAGAGGCCAGACATGACCAAAGGCACAAGTCATAAGAACAAGCTATAAGCCAATCAAGTCATGTTGATATCTGGTATGTTTTTAGTGAATCTGGGCTTCCTTGATTTGAATGGATATGCAGGAATGCTGACAATTAGCTTGATGAGTACTGTCGAAGAATGAAAAATGAAGCCAATCCTCTACCTTGATGATATTAAGGGGGGGAGAGAGAAGGGGGGGGGAATTACCAACGGATCCTTCAAGTAATTATCACAAATCCAATTCGCTAGAAGCATCAGAAGCTCACGACCAACAGGTTCATCCCCATGCACATTTCCTATGAACTGTAAAAATTTGACAAAATGGGAAATTTCCAAATTATATTAGTTTGTGGTTAAGATATGAAAGATATTGAAAAGATCAAGGAGGGTGATCTCAATACACCTTGAGAGAAGGAAACTAAGAGCACAAGCCATTTCTCGTAAAGAAATACAAAGCACGGAAAACATCTACAGATTATCTATGAATTAGTCAAAAGATGGGTTTCCTAGGAAGTAAAATATTAACAGTTTAGGATTCAACCTCTAGACCCTAAGTTCCAACCTCTGAAGCAGCGAAAAAGATGGAAAGTCATTTAGAAGAAATGCATGTGTCCCAAAGGTCTGAGTCTCCTGATTGTAGACAACATGCATTTTCAACATGAAAGTACCAGAAGAAAATAGCATCCAACTAATTGACTTAACCACATTTGCAAGAAAATGGTACTTAATGAGATGCCATGTATGATGACAGATCTATGAACCAAAAGAAAAGCAAAGTGCAACATTAAATAATGGCAAATTCTGATAAAGTAGCAATCATCAAGCATTTGACTCCATGAAGCTAAGAAAGAACCCTTAGAGAATGAGGAAGGTTGTAATGAGTGATGAGAATGGCACATAGTTCCACAAGAACCTCTAAAAAATGCTAGAATAGATAAATTTCAGGCAAAGACACATTTAGTTGGCCTAAACGTTTAATGGGCAAACCAAGATGTACATCAATTTGGTGGAAACTTACTCCTAAGAAGAAGGTGATAGCATAACAAATGGCATGAAGGAAAAGGAAAACTTATAAGAAGATTAATGCTTTAATTAATGTAATGGTACAGAATGATAACCTTCAAAAGGATTCATATAGCTGAGACGATTACACTCATAATGGCATATCGATGAATCACACCATCTTTCAGTTGAATATAAAAACAAACTCACTAAATTCCGCCATCCGAGTTAAATGAGATTGCAGGAACAGAGGGACAAATGATGAGTCAAATAATTGTTCCACATGAATGACAGATACAACACACTTAAAACCTTTGCTTAAGGATGAAATTAAGAAAAGCAGGGAGGAGAGATTTACTTTAAATGCAGGTTCAGCCTCTTCAATTCCAGGCTTGTCGGAGATCTCTATAACCCACTGTTGCCAATTTATCAGAAAGCCCAGTTCAGCAATCGGTCAGAGCGCCGTATGAAAAAGGAAAAAGACATAACAGGCTAAAAGCAACAAATTCAATACCAGGGGCACTCCATTAACACTTTTGCCAATACTGATGTCCATCACAACGAATCCCTCAAAGAGAGAAGCAAATAACGAGTCAGCATCACCACATACAGTCTGAACTTTGGTTATGAGAGAAATTACGTAATGCACCGATAAAATCACAAGAAAGCATTAACAGAAGTAGAAAGAATCACCTGTATATCCTAGAAATATTGCCACATCTCCGGCCAAAAGCTTTCATGGCCTTTTCAAGATCAGAATTGGTCATGTACCCACGCGCCACATCAGAACTGTAAAAAAAGAAATTACAAAAGAAAACCAAAGATTTACACTTTAAGACTTCGGACGCCGAACAGCTGAATACAGAGAAGAGAAACGTCGCGCAAGCCAAAAAGCAGAAAGCCGCGGAGATCGCATACCTCACCGCCGGCCGCTCCCCGAACAAATGCCTTCCGGCCCCAGCATGACCGCCGGTCGCAGAGCCTGCAAGCATCATCAATAACCAAAGCGAAGCGAACCCAGATAAGAAAAAACCATTTTTCGCCCGAGAATTCGTAGCGAGGGTAGCCGGGTGACGCGAAAGGGACCTGACGAAGGGAGGGATCGACTCTCGCCGCCTCTGGCTCCCGCGTGACCGAACAGCAAGGAGAGAACGAGATGGAGGAGGCACGAATAGAAGACGAGCTTCATCCTTTTCCTCTCACTCCGCGGGTCGATCGCGCTCTGGAACGAATTGCGGGACGAGCTCCGGGATCGGTTTCATACGGGTGGGGACGCCGGTGGGGTGGGGAGTTTCAGCTGAAGCAGTGTCCTTCTCGCATCGTCGCGCGGACACAGAGAGAGAGAGAGAGAGAAACTGAAGAAGAAAGTAAAGCGTTGCACGAAGATCGATCATCGATCAGGACACGGGATTCAAGAATCCGTTGACATTGGTCCAAATCCCAGGCAGCCTTTACGTGCTAAACTCGTATTCTCTTCTTGGATTAGATAAGAAAATGACATAAATGCTCTCCTAAGTATAGTTTAACGTCTTAGATGGTGGATGAAATTTTAATTTGTTCTATCCATCTTTGAACTTTGAATTTTTAATTTATTTAATGTGTTCATTAAATTTTTATACATATTCAAAAAAAATTTGCATAATTTAAGGTTATCTCTAAACTTAAATTAATGAAAAAATATTTAATATTTTTATATTATATTATATTATATTATAATTAATTTGAATATTTATCAAAAATTTAAAACTATATTAAACAAATTAAATTTTAAAAATGATATGATACATTAAGCTAAAATTTTGGAACTGCATTACATATTCAGTCAAATTTCAGAGATTATTTATATTATCGTCCCAACATAAATTGAAATCTATGTGTTATTTATGCCATTTTAATCAAGTTATTTGGTAAGAGAAAAGGAAAGAAAGATTTCCTGATTAGGTCTGTCCGCATATGATACAAAGCAATTTTTGTTTGGATCGACAGTGATTTTTTTTTTCCTTTGGGGAGACATAATATTAACGGCATTGAGAATTTTGGCTTAGAATGTGAACCATTTTGGATCAATGTATACGGGAAAGCCCACATCAGTGTGACTTATAATTTTGATCAATTAAAGACAGAAAAAACAAATTGACAATTATGATTTATCAATCTTAGGGAGAAATTCCAAAAACAACCATCTTTGGAAAAGTTTCCAACTTATCGACGTGGAGACTTTGGAACAAAAAGAAAGCAACGTGGAGGCTTCATCGTAACCTAAAATTGAGAATTAAAAGAAAAGACTCATGTTTGTATTGCATTCCATTTTCAGTTCAATTGGTTTGATCCACTTAATTTCAATTTCTTTGATACCAAAGTTTGGCAATCTCTACCAATAATATACATTAAAGAGCAAGATATGATACAAATCATTGCATCGTGAGTGTAAAACACCTATATATTGAGTACAACTGTGTAAATCAAATAAATAACCTCAAAAGATTTTAATTATGGTGACTCAATCTGTCATATTGTCTAATTCGATATGACATTATCCGTCATTGCTTGTGTAAGTGAAAATTAACATGCTGTGATATTACGTGATTTGGATTAACATAAGTACATGAGATTATCCAGACGGTCGGGGCAAAGTCTAATTCGGGTCGGGTCGGATATTTCGCATCTTCGGGTGCTAGAGAAGGTCCTGATATTAGAGAAACGCTAACGGGGGGAGGGCAAAAGCGTCATTGCATGCCGTGAAAAGGCATATATATAAGGCCACTCCAAACCCTAGCTCTCCTCCACACGGCCAGCGAAGAGAAAAAAGAGAGTCCTCGCGCCTCCTCCCGCCTCCCCGCCACCTCCCGCCGCCGCGCCTCCGAAGCCCGTGTCAACCGCGATGGTAAGAACCGCCGGCGGTAACTCCGTCCAGCTCTATCTTCTTCTTCTTCTTCTTTCGCTCCCGGTTTCGAGTGGTTTGAAGATCGAAGTTTGGCGTTCGTGATTCCTTACGGTGTGTGTATGTGTGGAAAATGGGCAGTCGCTGGTGGCGAACGAGGAATTCCAGCACATCCTGCGTGTGCTGAACACTAACGTCGATGGGAAGCAGAAGATCATGTTCGCCCTCACCTCCATCAAGGGTATCGGCCGCCGCTTCGCCAACATCGTCTGCAAGAAGGCCGACGTCGACATGAACAAGAGGTTCGGTCCCTCTTTCCGCTCCTGTGGCTGCGAGTTTGCGTTGCTTTTGGAGAATCGAGTTTGATGTGTGTGTAGTTTGGGAAAAGGTTGGCACTTTATCTGTTGACGCTAGGAGAAATCTTCCCTGTAAGAAAAGTTTCGTGCTTCCTGGCTGTTTGAGGTGCAAGTATTACGCCTCCGCTCATGCGGGCATCTGGATTTGATAGTTTCAGTCGCATTTTGGAGGATAGTTTCTAGTGGTCATGATTATATGGGTTGGTCTTTGTGATCTTGGAACACTGATTTTTCGGTTGGCTGCTCACCAAACTACTTGTGCACTGGTTTCGTGTGAAATGAAGTAGCTACTGATTTGTAGTCATCGTGAATTTTATGGATAATCTGGGAAACATGATGCCTTGGAGTGGTTGGTCTTGTGAAGTAAGTAGGAATTAGGGATTTGGTGTTCATTATTTCTTTTTATAAACTGAACTACGGGATTGAAGATAGTCTAGATAATTGGTTTTATCTACCGGTTTAATACATTGGTGGTTCTAGCATGTGAGATACTTGTCCAGTGAATAATTTGTTTCTGAATTCCTTGCAAATTGATAGGCGTTTCTGCTATAAGATGCACCTAATGCGGGAAGTTTCTCTCTTGCTGCCAGGGCTGGTGAATTGACTGCTGCAGAGCTAGACAACCTCATGGTTATTGTTGCCAACCCCCGTCAGTTCAAGATTCCGGACTGGTTTTTGAACAGAAAGAAGGACTACAAAGATGGAAAGTACTCCCAGGTTGTCTCAAATGCCCTGGACATGAAGCTGAGGGATGATTTGGAGAGGTTGAAGAAGATCAGGTGACTACAACATTTGCCCATATATTTGCTGTGTATTGGTTTACACTTCTGTCCCATGATTAAGACGATTTGTCACTTTTTCCATTCTGTACAAGTATGTGGTGGGGGAGACTTGCATGTGCATCGCCACCTCTTAAACATATGTTCTTCCAAATTGACTTTTTCCTGGTTGCGAGTGCAGAAGCTAGTAAACAAGCTTTTGCTAGTAGCTATCTCTGCTAGTTTTGTAGGACAACTTTATTTTGGGTATCATCTGTCTAAGTGAGAGGAATCTGAACATGATGATGTAAGCAGCTGACATTAACACTGCAATGCAGGAATCACCGTGGTCTGAGGCACTACTGGGGCCTGCGTGTTCGTGGGCAGCACACAAAGACTACTGGCCGTAGAGGAAAAACTGTTGGTGTCTCCAAGAAGCGTTGAATTTTATTCCTTTCAATTGTTGGCATTACATGGAATGCCTTCGGAGGAGTTCTTTTGCTTGATCTCTGAGTTTAAGTTACTTGCATGGACTTAGTAGATTTATAAAAACATTTTTTTTCCTTTCAGTTGTATGATGTGTTTTGCCCGGTTTTGCCGAAATGGTAGTGCAATTACATGAATCAAATTTTTGAGAAAATGCTGTTTTATCATCATGCCTGCGGTTTTTATTTGCAATAGCAAATGATCATCTAGTTGATATGGTCTTGGCTGAATTATCTAGGATCTGATGACTGCCTTGGCTTCTGATGGTAATTGTGAGCCTTGGCGAACTGCTGGGGACTCTTGTTTCCCTTTTTGACTAATTTCAGGCTTTTGAATTAATGGGGGCACATTCCCCAAGGGCTTACTAAAACTTATATACCATAACTAACAATGTCATGGACTCCATAGGGCTTTCAAGTAACGTAGACATGTATTGTCTTTTTATGTTAATTGAAAATGTGATGGTATATCAGATGTTGCCATCAAAATTCTTCTGTCATTCAGGTATATGAAACTTCTGGGATTAATAGATGAATGTTTGGGCGTTTTGCTGTGACGAGGGGCTTCATCTTCTTTCTCCTCTTTACTCCTTTCGTGGAAGTCAATGAGATGTTCAATTTGGATAACAATCGACAAGTCCAAGATGATTTACCTCCGGGCTCCATTAATGAAGTGACATAAGAAACGGATCGAGCTCAAGAAGTTCAAAGTTTCTCTTCCGATCTTTTTTGGTGCTTGGTTGTACAAAACTGCAATCTCCACGTTTGAATCTTTCCTCGTCGGAGTAGCCATGAAAGGCGTGGAGGATGATTTAAATAGCATGGCCGTCGCTTTTACTTCATATTTGCATGGTCTATCAGATTGCTAGAGTTAATCTTCAACCCTTATTGTGCCACTATCCGATCCGTTACGATCCATCCCCTCAAACGAATCATAGAACAGTTAAAAGAGAATTCACACGTCTATGCTCGAACAAGGGACCCAGACTGCATGAATTTGATCAATTCTACACGAAAGGAGTTTTACTCACGCTACTTCCACGCAAGATGGAAATCCTCCTCTTCCAAATCCCAAAGAAGAAATGGAAAGAAAATCCTCCTCCTCTTCCCCTTATGTTGCAACAACTGAGATTTACTTTAAAACCTCGAACTTTGCACCCCCGACATTCGAAAGAGAGCCAAAAAAGAGAAGAATTGAAAGTATACATCACATTCTGAAATGAAACAAAACTAGGAAATAATTATGAAAATAACAGGTAAAAAGTTTGAAGTTTTTTATCCAGAAAACGTGAAATCCAAAGAGTAGGTTTAAGAATTAGAAGATGCAAAGCGTAATTGACAGAAAATTTGAAGATGGATTGTTGTAAATGTCCAAAAGCCCATAAAATAAAAAAAATTATAGGGTGCTGTCGATCGCAGGCAAAATTAATTGGCTAAAACTAATTACTTGATAACGCTTGAACCTTTATTTAGTTGGTCCATTATTTCTGATAATTACTTTGCTTTAAATGCACATCAGTTCATTACAAAGCAATAATAAGGCAACCCGGAATAGTGATTGATGACCCGTCAATAAAAAGTCACTTCACCTAAGTAGGAACACTAAAAATGACTGGGACTGAAAGCTGCAGCATACATGAAGTGCTGCCTTTAAGTCAAAGAGCAGAGAATAGCCTGGACAAGCTTGCTCGGCAAAAGAGAATGAAGAAACCAAACCTTTTTTATAACTATGAAACAAGCAACAATTTAATTACTATAATTTATATGATCAAGCAGGGAAAATTTTTGCAGCACAGCTAACCCTATTCAGCAAGATCTGTTCCCTTGGAGTGGCTTGGGGACAAGAAAGAATAACTGAATGAGCAAAAACAATGGAGAAGAAAAGGAACACTGGTTTTCTAATCTCAGATGATAAATTGGAATCAGCTATCTTGTATGTTCGCTCACTGGTGCTCACTAATATTCAAACTTTTCCATCTATTTCAGTGGATTCCGACAAACTACCGTGTTTATGTTGTCTGCTGGTAGGAAGTGAATGGCTTCGGCGCTCCTTCCCCCCAGGCTTAGATGATGCGTTGCCATACCAGATCATTCCAACTACAGCTATGATCATGCCGATGACTACTTGGAGATTGAGACCCTCCTTCCCAAAGAAGAGGAAGCCCATGATCAAGACAAGGATTGTCTTCATATGGCCAATTACTTGGAAAGAAACAGCAGTAAATCTACCAATGCAGATGAACTGGCTGAGATTAGTCCCCACAGCAATGGTGCACGATAGAATAATAAACATCTGCAAAATCCAACAAGAAAAGCAAACGTTGAGTAACTGCTCTTCGTGACTGAAACTAATTGAGAAGTTTTAATAGAGTCAACTGCCCATGCTTATGGTATCATTCAACACAACCTCAAGTCTTTATGTTTCCCTACTATGAAACTTGAATTTTCTGTGGCTAGCAAACTCAAAAGATGAAGCAAAATCAAAGAAGCAATATCAAAATCCCATATATCAAATGTATGATATCCGCAACATCCATACTGATCATGAAAGTTATCTGGTCCCGGTAAATAAAACTGTAAGGAGGCCAGCATCAGTTTCTGAACTCAAACAAGAACAACAAAAGTAGGAAGGTGCATGCGGTTCATCAAAAGGTCAAATAAAGGCGAGTGCCTTCCTAGACTGTCCAATAAATCAGGTTAAACACTGTCAGAATATACCTCAAGACTGCTAGCCTCGTCTACTAATTTAACTGGAGCAAGGAAATTGCACATTACATATATTATTTGTAGCACAAGATACAGACAGCAGAGGCTCAGTCCATTGCAATGCTGACAATTAAAATGTTACTGTAAAGACTAAGAATATGTAGGCTTACCACAGAGACTGGGCTGTAGTCATAAGCATCAACTCTCTTGTTTGTCATCCAATAGTCCAGAAATGGGCCTACCAAGAGCAGTGAACCAGCCTGGGCAGGAGCAGTATGTCCCAACAAGTTGAAAGAACTTAATGAATACTTTCTCTGAAGGTAATGTACGTACTGCACAAGGTAAAACAAGATTACCAAATGGTGAACTCAGGCAGCTATTCCATACATCTATAAGAAGCTTGAACATTAACTGGAGGTGCATAAAAGACATACTATAGCCACAAAATGTACAAGCAGGATGCAGGATAATTGATTTGCATGCCTAAGAAATATTTGAATTAGGGTAAATCATAGACTAACATTAAATAAAACAAAGATTACTTACATATTGTTGAAGCGCAGTGCTCCACACTGCAATCAGAGCAGCAACGAACCCTTTAGTATTAACACTCACATCAGTGACAGTACAAACACCAACTCCTAAAAGAACAATTCCTATGCTCAGCTTTGTATCTCTGGAGTACCGCATTTTGTCCAACACCACTTCCAAAAAGCAGGAAACAGGGATCATGCTCAGCTTTGCAATCTGATAGTTGATTAAGCAAACGTGTAAATTGTAAAGCATCTCACAAAATTATTTGCCAAATTGAAGAGAGTCAAATGTACCTGATAGAATCCCACTGAGTTCCACATTAGACTGACATTCATTCCGACAATAGAAAAATTGGCAAAAATGACGAATTTCAGAAGCTCCTGGAAAGGCAGATGAGAGGATTGGATGTATCCCAACCACCTTAAGATGGCTGTCATCAAGGTCGTGGTAACAAAATGTAAACCAGTCAATGTTGTAGCTGCGAAGGAGAGGGAACTAATGTCAGGAATAAGGGTACGCTGTCAATAAGTATCAATAGTTTCATATTACAATTGGATTAACTTTATCCACAAATAATAGTACTGGTTCAAGAAAAAACCATTGTCCTTGTACCTCAAGAATACTACTACTATCCAATAGTCCCCAAACCATACATATGAGGAGAAAACCGTCTTGAGATATAATATCATGTTTACTTTCTTCTCATGATTGTAGAGATCTATTTAGTTACTACCATAGTGGACTTCTGTTTAGGAGAACTTATCTGAAATTGAGGCTGTTCAAATAAAAGGAACCGAACAACTCCTGTAAACCAAATCTCACAGATGGCAGGCAAGGAACAAGGAATTCAAGACTACTCAGCACTTAACTCTAGTAAATTTAGAGTTCTTGAGCTTTCTGGCAGGGGGCATCATTGTTGGGGCTCATAAGAATTACTGAAATGAGAGAGCAGTTATATATAGTATTTCTAGATAATTATGAATATATCCTGTGCCATTGATAATCTTCCTATCACTGCAAAATTTGTTTTAATGGTATCCTACCATCAAACTACCCAAAATAGATTTGGTTTTGGCCATGCAGAAACTCCACTCGTTCTCTGCAATTTTAACCACTGAAAATTTTCAATCTCTACTCAATTGCTTCACCTTTCCTTTGACTTCTATTGTTAATGACCCTCAGCAACTCCTCTTACCTGTCCCCACCTTACTGATGACAGGTGCAGCCCCAAGGCATAAGCTAAAGATTGAGATCTTTAACCAGTATGTTGAAAAAACTACTGGAGGAAACCACCCATGTGACAATCATAGTGCTAGGACTTGTATTGCTGAAGTATTAAGTTTTATGCTAGGTCAAAGTAAGACAAAATGATACTCCAAGAATAAGAAAGCATTAGCTCACCAAAGCTGAAACCATAAGTAGCCATCAAGGCTTTGTTGACAATGATAATACCAACTGAAGTG
The DNA here is from genome assembly GCA_014182845.1 of Corymbia calophylla. NCBI lineage: Eukaryota > Viridiplantae > Streptophyta > Magnoliopsida > Myrtales > Myrtaceae > Corymbia > Corymbia calophylla. The sequence continues at coordinate 35,002,631 of CM024698.1, forward strand.
ACAACATTGAACATCCATGCAGCTACATCTACAGCTGCCTTTTGATCAGCCTTGCTAGATAGAGCCATCTTTCAATTTCGTCAACTCTGCTCCCTAAAGTCTATCTTTCAGTCTCCATAAAGAAATTCGTGGAAGAAGACCGGAGAGGGAGGGAGTTGCCAACACAAGCTTCTACAGAGACATCACAACAACAACAAAGAGTTAGAGAGGTCCAACTCAATAAGCTGGTATCTTAATCATCAAATTTGTAGCATCTACAAATTACACAATCAAATTGCACCATGCAGGAATTATTGAAATAAAAACCTCTAGGATACTCAAAAGCCAAATCGAGAGTCTACCGCCATCACAGTGAAAAATTTTAACAGTGAAGCAAGAATTATACTATATCTCACTTCTTTCTGTAGAGAGTTTAACAAAAATGATGAACTAATCCTATGAAGAATCTGAAATAGCATCTAAAGATCACTAGTTGACTAGCTTTGCTCTGACAATAATCGAACTTTGTTCAAGTGCCATTTTAGTATGCCCTAACCAAACTTTGGAGATGTGTACAATGTGTTTTAAGCTCAAATCAAATCTTAGTATCTAAATTAAGCGACTATCAATTGACAAGAACTTATTCTTCTCCTTGTTAAACTAGGATTTGTTTCTGTAAGCAATAAAGGACTACATGGACTTAATAAGTGTGTGTATAAATCACAAGTCTTCCTGTTCAGCAAGTTGTGTCTTGGCAATTATTTACCTTTGAATTTGTGATGCTTAAGGACCCCCAACTCTGATCTAAAGGAGATTTTGGCACAATTAGCTGCTCCAAGGGCATTTTTCCAGACTCATGTATAATGTGGACGGATAATCTACTCTGTGAATCCCTATCCTAGCGATTTCCCCTTCTCACTCTGTCCAAAACTTTTACTGCCTGATGAGTACTCATGCATTGAAGTCGCTATAGTAAATTTATCTACTAAAAGCACAGAATTCTTGGTGATTCTCCATAAAATTCTATTCCGGAAAATGGGTAATGTTGTAGGGCTTTTTTCTAAATTGGAAATAGGTAAATGCCTTTCCAGCCAACACAGCAGCGTGATTTTAAGATCGTGGTGGCATTTAGCAGTATATCTCATATCTAAGTTATTGCAGGAATCAAGCTATCTCTACCATAATCCAGGATAACCTTTCCATGGAAAAGATGCCACGACCCTACAGGGAGTCCATAAAACCAAAACCAGAACCAGATCACTAGGCAATTCCCCCTATGCCCCCAACGGACAGACCCGATAGGATCCCATACAATAGCGAGCACAACAACGGTCACTCTGCATAACCAGCTAAGCTAGCCTCAATCAAGCTCCGGGATTCAAAAAATGAACAAAACCAGGGAGCTCGAGCATGAGAGGCCGACGACTAGACCGAACTCGAGCTTCGGATCATCGATCTAAGCAGCGCATCAGGGAGATGATAAAAAAAGCACGGACACCGAACGACTGCGAGCCCGAGATAAACCGGAACCACATAACCGGACAGATCGCGAACGGCCGATCCGGAACGAAAATTCAGCCGCCGGTCGCCAGCGATTGAGCCCGATGGATCTCAGACAACGAGCCAGACGCAGCACGCACGAACAGCACTAGTCTAGCCAGCTCGCACGAATGTACCTCGCGAGAAAAACCCTAGATCCGATCCGGTGGCGACCTCCGCCGGACGGCAAGGGAGCGAGAGAGAGATCGCCGAGCGGGAAGGCGGCGTACCTGGAGACGCGCGAGGAGAATCCAGATCGGCGATCGGACGCACGGAAGAGAGAGAGAGAGAGAGAGAGAGAGCGGACCTGGGCGATGCAGAATAACGAACCGGGAATAGAGACGGAGCCGCCAAGTTCGCACGCCTGACGACACCTCCTCGTTGAGGAGCTTTTTAATTAAAGCTTTGCGTTGCTCTAATTAAAACCTCTGCAATTATGGCTTCCCCTCCCCTTGATTTTTGCCCCCCCTTTTTATAACCACAATTAATACGCTGAAATGCTGTAATACAAAATGAAAGCACTGACTTTTCCACAGCTCCCTACTCTTTCTTTTATTTATTTATTTTTACTTCGACTAGTGGAAGTGGGGCCCTTTTGCTTAAACTTGAAAAAGAAAAACTTAAGTTTTGCTTTTCCTCCCCCTCCAAAACTAAGATATTATTTTGAATTTCAGTAAATTATCGCGGAATTATATGTGAATTCATGAGGTATCTAAGGTCGCATCAGGGGTGAATATAGTTTAAGGTAGATCCTAGAACTAGAGAATCAAGTCAATAAAAAACTGTTCGGTTTCAAATTATAAGGTAAGTAAAGTAAATTTCAGATTCCAAATATCAAACAATTTATTTTTATTGAGAGATTCTAGGTTATAAAGTAAGTAGAACTTGGAATTTTAAACCTCAAACTTGAACCTATAGTGAGTTTTTATGTTTTTGTTGGTTTATATGTTCACGCAACCCTACGGTGCTTCGTGGTGCCGATGATAAATATATGATATGGAAACAACAGGTCAAAAGTTTCAATTTTATAATTGAAACTTTTACTTTGTAAATATTTCATATTTTTCATGTATCTAAATATATGTTATGATTAATGGATTAACAATAAGTGGTGATTATTAAATGTAATGATTTACTACAATCGTTCGATTAATAATATAAGTAGAACCTTGATAGACACTAAAACTCATGACAAAATAGGTTCTAAGTTCAAGGCGTGTAAAGTAGGTTTTAAGTTTCAAAAAATGGGAAACATATTTTAACGCGTAAGTTTGAGACTTTAGGTGAACTTATACAAAACCTAAAACACTCATCTCTAGACTGTGTGACCTTGCATTTAGATTAGAGAAGCAAAGGACAACCTCAATTAAGGTCATTCATGGCGATGATCTCAACCTCAGATCTAGGTCAACTCTGAGTAGGGACTCTAATTTGAGGTGGCCACTGACCACCATCAAAGGTCAATGACCTCGTCGTGGTCATCTAAGCAATGCAAAACTTGTGATGTTGAGAGAGAGAGATGGGTTGTTGGGGAGGCCCGAAATAGATATTTTGTGTCAAACTCCGACCCTCGAGCGCGCGATCACCTCTAATGCTCTTAGGTCATGTGAATGCAACGTTCCATGATGCATCGCTAAGCCCGTTCATTTTTATTTTCCTATTAAACGCATGCGGTAGTGAGACATCATTACCCAGTCAAACATAACAATAGTAATAATAAGAAAACACAACTATAAATTATTTCACATATCCCAAAAAATGGTCAAAATTCTGAACATCACCTTAAAGATATGACATCGATTAGACTTTGAATAGATGATAATTAGTTCGCCACAATCAACTATGCCAATCCTAAAGGATTTATTTTGTAATTTTCTGAGCTTCTAAATCTTTTTGCAAGTGAAAAACAAACTCCTGCGGTCGATATTCAGACGCCAAGAGAATTCTGGGTCAAGAACGGGAAGTCACTTGTTTTAATCTACAACAAAATGCTCGTGAATGGCCCTTAGGGCCGCCAATACAAAACCAACAGAGCGAGTTTCTATCGATTTATAGGCTTGTAGGGTATATTATGGATTTGCAAATAGCCAGGCTCTCACTCGTGCCCTTGGGTCACGAAAATAGGAAGATGAAATTCTGCTCTTCATCCCTGCATTTTTTATTTTTTATTTTTTTGCAATCAATTCCATGTGCTTTTAAGTATCTAATCAAATTCTTCTATTTTCATAAATTTTCTTTTCGACTATTGCTGACACCAAAATCCAACCAAATTAAGTTAACATAGTCATTGGAAGACGCCAATGAATGATAGTGTCGAAAGATACAGACATACTCGAAAAAACTTCAGAGTATAATGTGGATAAAGGATAATTAATGTGGACATCCATATAATGGAAAATTTAATCCCAGTCAAATGACAAGGTAACCCGATGGCCCACATTGACCGGATTTGATTAGCCTCGGTGTTGGAAGGACTTGATTAGAATGGATTTAATTAGCCGATTAAAAGTACATGGACTCGATTGGAAAAGGATTACATGGACGAAAAGTATAATTTTATTTCCAGAAAAAGAAAAAATTTGTTGGATTTGAACATCACATCACATGCACATGCACATTCACATGCACCTGCACATGCACATGCACTGCCTTTCCATCTCCTTACTACTCTCTCCCTTGAGCTAAGTTTTTTAAAACCCTCCCATTTGAAAATAGTAAAGTAGTGGGAGATTTCATGTGCTACTCATAGGAAGTATTAAAAAAATACCTCATATGATAATACATGATCAATTTTATATCTTCTTTAATTTGTTTTTTCAGAAGGAGGTGGGCTTGCTCATTCCAAATGAAGGAGCATTCCACCAAACAAGGTCCAATGGCCATTCTAGGGCTCCAGCAATTGAAAGGGACATTCCATTCTTATAATAAAGAAAAGGCACAATTAGTTCAGATGTAACATTATTTACTCCTTACAAATGACATTTTGATGATATTATAGATATTTCAATATTATTTATTTCAATCAGTATAATTTGTCATAGTGGTTACCTTTTCCACATGAAAAGAGAGGGTAGGAAGTTCGAATCCCCATCTTTTCAAGAGCGTTGGGGTGGATACTGGGAAAGATTTAACTTCAGTTGGATTTAGACTCCCATACCCTACAATGAGTAAAAGTCTTAGAGTGAAAGTAAGAGTATAACCAACAAAAAAAATAGCATTTCTTTTCGATTCAAGATTTTCCAAACACATGAAAGGAAATCGATGGAAATTTTTACCAAAAAAAATTCTAAATTTATAGTATTGCCAATTCAATCATATATTTTATAATCCAACTAATTCAATCATAAACTTTTGACAACATCCACACCCAATGCTGATGTTGACAACTTTCATAATTTTTTGAATTTTTTAGTATTTTTATTTCTTATTTTCTTGTTTTGTTTTCATGGTGGCCGGCCTCGCCAGTCACAATGAAAAGGAAAAATAAGTAAATAATTCAAAAATGTTTCACGTCAGCACTAGCTGTATCACGTAAAATGGGCAACATCCACGTCGAGTATGAATTGTCGAAAAGTATATGACTAAAGTGGCCAAATTAAAGATATATACCGAAATTGACATATGTATAATAAATTTAAAAATTATTTTTTTGGCAATTTTCTTAAAATCAACTTATTTATCTACCTTCTTACTTCATAATGGACACGAATCACAATGCTTATTCCATTACGTCGTGTTAAGCACCACGCGATACCTTTCCTTCGGTCCGTCATTTCCGACTTGCACCATTAGCTTTGATTTTTATTACTTTTACTACCAAATTAAAATAAGAATATATTTACGCAAATTTTTATTATGTACACAAGTAGTCTTAAGATTTTCAAATTCATGGAATTAAAATCCTAAAAATCGTCAGTCTTTTACTTTAGTTTTTAAAAATTAATTATGTCAGTTTTTTCTTGAAAGGAAAATCTATGCAATAATAATATTTTTTATTATTATTAAGTTTCCCTTTATTTCTCGCACCGGATGGCGTAGAAGCGATGCCAAGTGGATGCCACACCAATAACTAGACTAGAAAATGCAAAAAACAAAAAAAGAAAAAAAGAAAAAAGGACTGAAATAGAAAAAGGGCTCTCGTGCGATGGTGGTCAGGACTTGCGACGATCCTTGCCATTCCCTTTGCCTCTGGTCCGTCCATAGTTTTTTTTTTTTTTTTAATATTTTCAATTTCCTTTCAACTTTCAGGTTTAATTAGTTGGTCGATAAATCCAAGCAAAGGTCTTGTGTAGTCTCCAAGGGTTAATGGATGGGAATGGCGTCAACTCATGCCGTAAAGTGTTAGCTTAAGTCCCACGACAAGCACAACCCTTATATTTAGAGAATATTAGGTAACGTGTTAAATAGTATCTGATTATATTCATTTGTTATTCGGAACAAAGAAATATATAAATACGTTGAATAACCTTTTTTTGGGGGAATAAATTTGGAACATAATAAAAAAAAAAAAAAAAAACTTATTTATTTCCAAGAATAACTTCATAATCAAGTCAAACCATTTTTCTTTTCTTTTCTTCTTTTCCTTTTCTCTTCCATGGTTGGCGATCGGTTAAAGGAAGAAGAAGAGGAGAAGGAAAAAGAGAAAAGAGAAAAATATAATAAAATTGTTAAAAAATTAAAAGAAATTTTAAATCACAAAAAAATTTAAGGGTTGTACCAAATGTATTTTTATTATGATAATAGAAGTTTTAGACAGCGGTTATCAAATATCTTCAAATGTTTAAAAACTTATCTAGGAAACATAATTAAAAAAAATTATTTTTGAGCATAATATATTTTTAGAAATAAAATGGTTATTAAACGCACCCTTAATTGTCACTATGAAAACATTCATAAATTGCTCCAGCATAGTCAATTCTGGCTTCAAAAGATACGGCCCTTTGATTAAGAAATGGAATTATTGCCTTGTTAAGCTATGGCAATATCATTTTATGCCTAGTTTCAACCATAAAGGATTGATTTAAATCAATTATACAAGTATTCTTTTGAATTTTCGAGCTTCCATTCAAGCGTTTGAGTAATAATCAATCTTTAAATGAAAAAAAAATTGGAATGTCTCGTTCATTATGGTTTGGAATGCATTTATCTTTATTGAGTCAAGAGGCCAGAGAGGCGATGATTTACCCTATGATATTGACCTCAATTTGGATGCTCAAGTGAAATTTTATATGATCCTTTAGTTTATTTAACTTCTAAGTTATTTATTCTTGATTCCTTTTTGAATAATATGACGTGGCATCACCGAACGAGGTCATTATCCGTTTGAGGAAGCTGCATCACAATATTTACAATTGGAGCGGGACTAGAAAAATGACCAAAAAAGCCACATACATCCAAGTGACTTAGTTCCGTTTGTTTTATAGAAATGTATGATTTGGAAAGTATTCCTAAAAATGATTACTTGTATCGTCGGAAATAATTAGTAGTAAAAAATGATTTCATTGTCGATAACAATTCATGTCCTAACATATTTGTGGACAATAAAATATTTTTCGTCTACAATTTCGTAAGTAATATAAAATATCGTTTTTTAGAAAATATTTTCTAAATTATTGATTTTTCGCAAAACAAACAGAGCCATGCATCAAAATTTCAAATTTTAGGATGAAACAAAGACTTCGCGACTCAAATGAAGGTGTAATATCCTTAAAAAACCTCCAATTTTAGGTTCAATCTTATTCTAGTCTAAATTTCTTTTTTTTTTTCCTCTTTCATGAAAATCCCAAATTTTAGATCTAGTCTTTAAGTTTACTCTAAACTTTTTTTGACTCATAAAAATCACTGACTTTTACTTGAATCCAATATTTACCCCGATTATCCCTCCATCCAAAATCACTCTTATTGACTTAGCATTTCTACTCTATTGCTCTAGCTTTTCCTTTAAATTTAGATCCAAGAAGATGTCTTTTTGGATATGAATTTCCACATTAGCCAAAGGACATCTTCTTGGATTTGAAATTGAGATGAAAACTAGCACAATTAGGGTTGGCTTTCTTCAACGGCTCTTACTCTTTATTTGCATCTCGCTTGTGGTGTCTTCAATTTTCCACACTCAATTTTCAATCTCTTGCACTCAAGAATTTTCATCTTCAATTTTTGTGAAGCTCGAGTAGCTCACGCTCAAAATCGTAAAAATTAATAATTTTTTATGAGATAAAAAAAGTTTAAAATAGTTTCGAGACCTATGCCTAAAATCCAGAGCTTTTTCCTTAAAAAAACAGATATTTATAAAATTTTAGAATTTCTACCGCACTTTCTAATTTTATGCCCTTTTGGGCGGTTGAGAGAAGACAATAATATTTCCCCCTCCTCCAGGGGAAAAACAAAAATAAATTTTTTTTTTTTTGGGGGGCGGGGGGAGGGGCACCGAGATGGGGTCCCGTCGCTATCATGCGCCATTTCAGTCACTGTCCCTGTCGCCTCCCCTTCTTTTTAAATTAATTCCTATCCATTTGTGCTCTTCTCTCCCCTTTCCTCCTCCCTCCTTCCTCTCTCTTTCCCGGCGGAATTCCTCGGCGATCTTCCGCAGTCAAATCCTGCCACCGCAGCTCTCCGCTCCGGCGCCGGCGCCGCCGATTCCGCCGCCGCCCCGCCCCAATACTCCCCCTCCCCCGCCGCCGCCGCCGCCGACCCTGCTGTGCTGGAGGAGATCTCTCTCTTCGGCGATCCCAGCCCGTCGTCTCTCTCTCTCTCTCTCTCTCTCTTCGGGTGCTTGTTCTGCTCTTCCCTCGTCTCTCTCTCTCTCGTTTGATCTGGCTTTCTCTGCTGCTCGTTTGCTCCGTCGTTTCGCGGGCGGGTGAGTCGGGGGATGTGGATGAGCGAGGCGCTGCTTGAATTGAGCTCGCCCGAGTCGTCTTGATTTCTGCATCGTTTTTTTCATTTTTTTATAAGTTGGATTAGCTTAGGAGGTGAGGATGCTCTGTGAAATTTGGAATGCTGTCGCTTACTCGAGCTCATATGTGTCGGTTTGTGCTGTGCGTGGAGCTTGTGATAGGAGTGAAATCAGAGGAGTCTATCTTCTTCGTGTCGGCTTGCTCGTTGCTTAATTTGAACGTGATCGATTTCCTCTCCTCTTTCCTTTGCTCGATTCAGAGAATTTTAGCGAAGGTTGGAACAACCTGCTAAAATTGGCGTTGGAAATGGTCTCTCTGTGTTACATGTTAGTTTGTCTGGAGTGGCTGCGAGAACATTTATGATCTTTTAAGGCATTGGAGCTCTGGGGGTCGTGAATCTAGTGGTGATACATCGGTTGTCTCCAAGGTGATTTTTTAATTTTTGTCTCTCTTGGCTGTATTGACGGAGGCCTTGTGTTCGGTTTGTGGCTGATGACGGTTATAGTGCATCTGTAGAGTAGCTTTTAGTCAGGACTTAGGCGCCATTAAAGACTTTTGCAATAGAAGAAAGAGCAACGATAGCAAGCAGCGAGAGTTCAACACTAGGACTCCTTTAGTTTAGGCTGTTTTAATTCCCATCCTTCTCTGAACTATGTGTGTCAATTTTCTTTCGTCATTTACTCTTTGTTCATCCTCACCATTCTCTCATTCCAGTTAGTTCACCGTAAAGTGAATTTAAACAATCATGCTGTTTAGGGTGGAATGTAGCAGTCAAACAACCATATCCCATGGAGAATGGACCGTTGGAGATCATAAATATAATTCAGTTTCCACTTCATTTCTTCTGTTTTATTCATTTTTTCCATTAACAACTTTTACTTTTCGACATTCCCTACAACCTATAATTTTCTGGTGGAATTTTTTGTTCTTGTGAATTTACTTTGATCTTGTTTCTCTCAATTCTTTTAATGGTTTGTGAGCAATCTTATAATGATCAATATTATGGATGAAGGGCTACTCGCCTCGTTCTTGGAGGAGAAGGCGGTACTCTCAAAATTGATTGATGGTGCACAAATGAGCAGGACTAATGTTATTGGCAGTGGAAGGAGGGGGATTCTTCTCTGCTTCAGCTTCTGGGTATAGCAAAGGCCTGACCCTTCTTCTCTTGGGTCAGAAGAACGAAGACAAACAGATGAGAGTATCCCCGTGGAATCATTACCAGTTGGTGGACCAAGAACCTGACACTGACCTCCAGCTGGCTTCCACAAAGAACCGGCTTTCCCGCGGTTGCGCTTCCTTTATTTGCTTTGGTCGCGCCTCCGCAGGACTCGACACACCATCCCCACTTAAAGTAGGCCCAACCCAACAGCAGGAAATTGCACCAGATCCATTAGTTTCTGATAAAAGCAAGGATCAGTCAATTGTTGTTGAAGATGATGATGCTCGAAAGGTTGCTTTACGTAGTAGCTTGAAGAAGTCGTCCACTTCTAACACAGTTCCAGTTGGGAATACTAATGAAAATCAGGCTGTTAATGAAGATGGAAAAGATACCCATGATCTAGTGGAAAGACGAAGAGTTCAATGGACAGATGCTTGCGGCAGTGGTGAGCTTGTGGAAATCAGAGAATTTGAACCCAGGTATGGAGCTTAAATTGTTTTGTGATATATGTATGGTGACGATTTGCGAGTGCCGCTAATCCGCTAGATGCATAATTCTTGTACATGTATACCATTATGCATGCGTACTAAACCAACTTCACAATGTGTTGTGTCCTCTTGATTCTGTAAATTTATTCTGTATTACGCTTTTGAAAGCTTGCCAATTCGCTGGTATTAGTACTCTCCACTAATTGTCATGGTAACCAAAGAGTTCATTCGATGTGAATTGTGGTTTTGTTTGTCTCAACAAGAATAATATGGGTTTTACTGAGCTCAGATAATCTTTTTGTTATGTGTACAAGAATCCTTCGAAGTGTAGTCGTGCTTGGTGGAGCCAGGTCAAGTGAATATGTTTGACTGTAAGACTACATCAAGCACTTATTACTTTGGATTAATACAATAAAGTCCGCTAACTTTAATAATCACTTGATGGCTAAGGCTAATTGTTAATTGGTGGAAGAGTGACCTAAGAGTGGACTTTATCTATGGTGGAAGAGTGACTTAAGAGTGGACTTTATTTTTAAATAGTACCTGCAGATTTAGAGATTATATATCTATTTCCTAATTCTAATTGTATATGGTATCATCAAGGAAAGCTAGGAGGCATTTCATCATTATGTGGTCCCAATACATGAACTTGGATTGATGAAAATTATTTAGCAAGGATGTAATGGGAAATAGGTTGTTTACCTTTGTGGGATAACTTAATGAATTGCCGTCCTTATTCTCCTTAAAAAACTTGGTTTAAGGTGAGGAAGAAGTTTCTCAAGCTGTCTTGTATGGTCAATCTTTATTTATTGGATTCTCCCATGTATATTATAGGACATGCTTTAGTCATCAATCTGTTCTTGGCTTTTTTGCACCAACAGCAGTTAATGGCATGAGGAGATCTTTTAGGCAACTATTTATACTAATCCAATTCTAGACAGCGTGGCCTTTGTAGGGCAGACTAAAACTACCTGCATGAATATAAACAAGAGGAAGTCAAAAGTCAATTGGAGCCTATCTGTATCACTTCATGCACCGACAGCAGTTAATGGCATGAGGAGATCTTTTAGGCAACTATTTATACTAATCCAACTCTAGACAAAGTGGCCTTTGTAGGGCAGACTAAAACTACCCTTCATGAATATAAACAAGAGGAAGTCAAAAGTCGGTTGGAGCCTATCTGTACCACTTTTTTCTTTAAGTTATGATTTTTTAATCTAATAACAGTGACGAGTCAGCAAAAAATGAATAATAACACTTATTATAGAAAGAAGTGATTCATGTTCAACTTTCTATAATGAGCTACTTTCAACCTGTCATATTCCACCGATCTTAATACCTTCAAATGGAAAATCAAGGATGGGTGATAAGGTTCCTATCACTACATCTTTTATACTCCCTTACTTGCTTGCACAAAGGGACTGAATAGACTAAAACTTACTGCCCTTTTCTTTAGTTCAAAAGAAAGGCTCCTTAGTCTTCATTATTTTTCATTTCTTTTAAGAGTGTAATGTGTCCAAAGGCCTAAATCCTTTAGCCCTGCTAGGTAATAAAAGGTGGGCTAGCTGAAATTAGAGGAAAAGGGTGTAATTTACTTACTCTTCTTGAAAAGGTCAGTGTTTGTATAATTGTTCAAACCCATTGATACTTAACATATGAAATTTAATAGAATAGTGTATATTTGAATGGGAAATGGAAGTATGAAATTTAAGTTGCAATCAAATATTTATTGCTAAGACATTTTTGATACATATAGTATGTGTGTAAGATAAACCAGATGATGTGTCCCCAGACACATGTCAATATTTTGATTCTTATAGCAAGTCTTGATATGTAATATTTCAAGTCAGACACTTGAGACTCCTGTACCTGCATCCTACACTTGTACTGGATGTCAAGTGACACAGCTCTTCTAGCCATTTCTTTTGTGTGATCATGCAAATATACATAAAAGTGTCCATGTTTTAGTTTTCTTTGTTTCCTTTCCTTCCAGTAGATATGACCTAATGGCAGGTTTTGGTCTTTTTCTCTAAGAATGTTTCCACTCAATTCACATTTCCCCTTTTATGTTTGGCATATGACTGACATTTTGCTTTTTCCAGGTACTTGCATTACTATGCTAGTAGCTTTGTGGGTGCATGATTGTTAAAAATTTGTTTGAATAAGTTTGGAAATGTAATGTGAGAAAATGGTGGGAAATGTCCTCAGGTGTTAATCCTTCTATACAACTCTTAACGTTTTAGTGAACTTATTTTAGATAGCCTTTTTTATGCTCTATGTAGAGATTTTTAGCCCATTTATTAAAATATATTTGGCCCATTCAACTCTAAACACCCAACTTTTTTCACATTTGTTTTCTGTGTGTATGAATATCGTTTGGCAATCATTGTAAAGAGGAGAATGGGTGGTTGCTTGGTGCATGCTCAGCATCCCCAGCTCCAGCAATAAGTGGTTTGTTTTCTTTTCTTCACTACCAGATCCTATCAAACCCTGTTGACTTGGTTGAACCACCTCTGTTGAACCAATTCAATTGGGTCAGCACTGTTTCATCTGGTATTTGACCTGTGAGTTTGGTTGTCTAAATTGGGCCAGGCTTTTGACTGTTATTCTGCTCAATTGTTTGAGTCACCTATCTTGTTCAGTCTGGTTTTCATAACATCCTAGTAGGATACTCACTGTCTTTGTTTTTGTATTTAACCTATTTCCTGCTTGGGGAACCTCCTGTCAGAGCTCCTGGGCCGGTTAACTCTAAGCTGTGATGCCTCAGTAATGAAACTTTGACCAATGAACTATTTTGAAAAGTATTCAGTAATTTTTCTGACTTGTGCAACATCTGCGAATAGGTAGCCACTATACTAGTGCATGTATTTTGCCTAGTTTTGAAACATCAAGTGGGAGTAATCTCCTCATCTTTGAAAAATAAATTGGTTTGATTACCATCGACTGTTGGCATAGTGAATCTGGTCTATACAAAAAAGGGCATTGGTTTTGGGTTGTGAAAGAAATTGTTCCACTTTGTTTTCAGTTCCAAACTAAACAGTTCTGTGTCATTCTAACTTGCACTAACAAGTTAGATAACCTTGTAACTTAGTGTCTTGAATGCACTCAGCAGAATTTACCATCTAAGAACTGTCAGGCCTTGAATTTTGCAATTGTGATGTCATCAACGAGTAGAAAAAGCTCTTTCTTTTGACATTTAATTGGAGGGTGCTGAATGTTGCTGACAACACTTGGATATAGATCTTGTGAAATATTTGAATGTATTTTTTCAGTTGTCGCTGGTATTTAATTTGTGTGTTCCTTCGTTTACTTTGTCATGCATCTCATTTTCCCCGTCTCATTTTACCTCCTGGAATATTCTTAAGATGAAAATTTGGACCAATTGCAGCGAAACTGGCGGATCTGACGATGAGCTGGACAACGGTAATGAAAGAAGCTGTGCTTGTTCCATCATGTAGTGGTTTGGCCTAAGATGGCAGGTTCAACTTGTAAAGAGATGCAATCGAGGATCAGGGTAAGTAGAGAGGGGCTTGTCAATTGCAGACGGCCGGCCGACTCCTAAACAGAGCGTATATGCTGATTTTGAGCCCCCCCCAGAAGGATCCCACCAGCTGCAGAGTTCGCCTCCATATCCGCTTGTTGCGCCAATGCTTTTGTCTATAACTGATCGACCCGGGGTTTCAGTTTTGTCGTTTCGGGGTGTTGCTTTGTCAGGTTTATTAATCTTTATTGTAGTGTGTGGCTGCACATCATCCATTCATAAAATCAATGTGTCATTATTGTATGATCCGTTGCAGAAATTTTATTTTATTTTCCTTACTTCCATGGACGATAGCCTAGCTGAAAGTCCCGCGCATTGCCCCGGGTGTTAGTTCTTTCGCATCTTTCCTCTTTTACTGAAAGTCCGAAACTACATGGAGAAACGGTGACTTGCGATCAAAATGCATCATGGGTCACATAGGTAATATTATCCGTTGGTTCAAATGAGCCAGAATGAATTACGGAAGTCCGAAAAACAATAATAAAAACAATTTTACAACGTGGTACGAACCCGAAATTCAAAGTGAATTGATCTCCATATATACTAATAATTCCCATATAATAGCGGAGGAGAGGGCAAATTGCCACATTTGCAAGCTCGAAAAGACGAAACTTGGCCGCGTCTTATCCACACACGCACACGAGTGCCCGACCTCTCTCTGTCTCTCTCTTCGCCTCGTTCTTGATCATGTCCGAAAGAAACAATACACCCATCCCGACCAAGAAGAAACTCCAATAACTGGACGACTACAGAAAGGAAGCAGAAGGGAGAAGCCGACCGACCAGTCGTCATGTGTGTTTCATCCTCGGCGCCGTGCCTCAAAATCCCGCCTTCCTCCTCCACCCCCTTCTTCCGATTCTCCACCTCCACCCCCGCCAAGCCCAGCGTCGTCAGCGTCGCCACCACCATCCGGAGCTCCCAGACCGAGGGCCCCCTCAGGCGGCCCGTCGCCCCTCCCCTCAGGCCCGTCCCCCTCGCCGCCCCCTTCGTCGCCGTCGTCCACGGTCGCCCCGCCGCCCCAGCAGCCGAAGCCGCCGGTCTCCGCCCCGGCGGCTGTCGAGGATGGGAGCGTGGTAACGTTGGAGTTCCAGAGGCAGAAGGCCAAGGAGCTGCAGGAGTATTTCAAGCAGAAAAAGCTCGAGATGTCCAATCAAGGCCCTTTCTTTGGGTTCATCGGCAAGAATGAAATCGCCAATGGAAGGTGAGCTTCCTTCCTTTCCTTTCTTTCCTTTTGTTAAACAAGTTCCCTTTTATTAATTTTGCATTTTTAAGAATTTATGTAAGTATATATAGTAATCCAAAATCAAGAGGTGATACCGAGGATGGTGCTTGTTGTGCACTGAGAATCAGATTCAGGGTACTCTTAGGAGTTAGCTCAAGGACATTAGAGTAGTTTGTTGCTAGTGACACATGTAGGCTGGATTGGTCTCCTTTTGGTATGATATCGAGTCAAAGAATCAGTGTTTCTCGGGACACATCGCGAGCTTTTGTGGCCCTGTATCTGGCTTTCTGTCAAGTTTAATCATGTAAAGTTCTTGTTAGTCGATCCTTTCTATTGCGCTCGCCTGTAGTTGTGAGGCCAACTTAATTAATTATTAGAAGCTGTCAATGGTGGGGTTTCTGTTCAATAGATATTATTGGATTGACGAGGTCTCATGTCCAGTTCCTCAACATTCGCCTTTCTTATCTCCATTCTTTAGATGCATTGTTTCGACAATTCCTTTATTTAAGTGTGTAAAGGTCACGTACTTCATTCTTTTGTCATCTTACTTGCCTTCATGTAAGTGCAGTTGCGCTTTTTTCAGAGTAATCAGCTCTGCACTTACTTTGATAGTACTATCATGTGTCCTTTGGCTTCTTGACAATCCCGACAGCTGAAAATGTTTGCAAGGCCTTCAATCTCCCTGTTCAGTTCTGGTTCGCCCCTGTCATGATTGTTCAAGGGGCTCTTCTTGTTCTTTTCGAGCACCTTCCTTAACAGTGGAATTATTCGGTCTATTATAATAAGCCTGGCTATGCAGAGTTATTTGATACTAGGGATAGTTTTCCTTCACTAGTACTGCTCATTTCCAATGTTCAAAGTGTTCTATGTCAAATATCGTTTCTAGCGCATTCTTCTTCTTGTCTGCATTGTCAGAACATATTATCATGTTATCTCTATGCCTTGAAGCCTTTTCACTTAAAACAATTTGGTCGTGATGCGACAATGGGTCTTGTCTTATCAGGTGAATTCCTTAGATCCCCATGAAATTGTTGAATGTACCCATCTTTAAGCTACATGTGCAAACAGAGTGTGAGAATAGACCAAACTTATATGACACACTTCTACTGGTTTGAGCTTTAGATATCATGCCTTGGTCTTATCACCTTACTGGAACGAGTAGGCATTTGGTCACTCTGTCAGGATATGTTCTTGCTGGAAGTTAAATATCCTCTCTCTGTTTTTCTATAGTCATCCATATATTAATGTGCAACAATTTTCACTGCTTCCCCGGTGTTGCATTTATTTGCACACAATCTTAGAAAGAGCAGTTGGTGCATTTTGTTCTTTTTTACCTGTAGATTTCATCTAAATCCTTGCTCCTGCAATCGGCTATTGTTTATCCCGAAAAAACCAGTGCTTCTTGACTCGGTTATAAAGCTTTAGTTTCTTAAATGGGTGTTGCAAATTTGTTTTAACAGATGGGCGATGTTTGGTTTCGCCGTCGGGATGCTGACGGAGTATGCCACAGGCTCGGACTTTGTGGATCAAGTGAAAATACTTCTCTCTAACTTTGGAATAGTCGATCTGGAATGATTTCTCCTCCTCTAGGTTCCCCATAGCATCTACTCTTTTTGTTGTATGTAATTTGGTTCAAAGTCAGTAATATTTTCAATGTATAATGTTTTCCTTGTGATCTTCATTTGCTTGTGAGTGAATGATGCTCTCAATTGTTTCCTCAATTTTTCATACATATAAGCTGTTCTCCCGATTCATGCTTGGACTTGGACTGGATTGGTAGTCATTTCTTTTAGCTTCATTTATTGGATTTACAAGACGATGATACCCTGCTATATACCAAGGGTTTTGTCAACCAGCGCCTTGGCTCTGTTGATTAAAGCAACTATACATTCTCAAGACATTAGAAAGGAGTATACTGCAATAGAGAACTTACATGACAGATTAATATTAAACATGTAGAACTTTATTACTATGAAAAGAAAATCCTAAAATTTCAGCAATTGAAATCTCGAATTTTATGAGGTGTTGATAACTTTTAGGTGCTGATGGTAATTTTCATATTTATTAGTAATTTCATGTTGACGACTCTATTATTTCATTACTGAAGACAGTAAAGCATCGATATGTAGAATCATCCATGTTATTATCGTTTCAAACTTTTGATAAAATCTCGATCTAGATGTTGTTATTTTACCATCTGAACCTGAACAAGCTTTCCTAATATGTTAACTAGGACCCTGCATACCTTTGATCTTCAAGAATTCATATTCTAGTAGACGAAGTTATAGAATTGGAACCCACTCTCGCCATCTTACAGATTTAATCTCTCTCGTGTGTATTTAGTGTATGCTACTACTTTAGTGTTAACTTTAGTCTTAGGGATGATATAAGCAATTTCGGATTGCGCCGATCCTATCGAAAGGATAACTCGTCGACTTCAACGAAAGACAGTCTTATGCACCCTTTTTAGATTTCTATGATTGAGTAGATCTTGATATCTGATCTCCAGACACTCTCAGCGATCCTAAAGTAGGATCTGATTTTGTCGAACTTGATTCCTGACACTCTTAGCTGGAGCTTAATAAGTGTCCTACGAGTGCTTGTCGAATAAAATCCTGCCTCGAGAATACAAAAGAAGAATATTCGGCTCTTGCTGGGGTAAGAGTTATTATATATGGCTCTTACTCCTGATGGGGTGATTAGTGATTAACTATTCTGAAGTAACAATCATGGAATCAATTAGGTCTTACTTAATCCCAATTCATATTTTGCTGCAAGTTATTGGACGTCACCTTGGCAAGTGTTTTTTTTTTGTCGGTACGTGGGCAAGTCTGAAAGCAGTCTTCTTCCCGTTCAAATGCTCAAAGCGTACCTATAAGCATCATATACGGCGTATATTATCCGAGAAGATCCATGTGTGGTTTGGTTTGCTAGTACTTTGTAAGCGGTGGAACATTCTTGTGGAGGTATCATGCATACATACTTCACTTCTACCCCAAGAAATGTCATGAGTAGAACAACATTATATTGCCTTGCAGGTTAATTTATTCTTCGTGAAGGAATTAGTAAGGTTAAACCGGAAGAAAATTGCGAACAAAGTTGGCTATGTATCTGAGGGGCTGATTCGCATATGCCTATAACATGCACGATTCGAGTTTGATCTCCCTACTATTAAGTACAATTGAATTTGAATTCGGTTTCATGTGCTTAAAATTTAGTTCGGGCTGTTCATTGATTCTAGGCATTTTATGAACTCGAGATTTATTCAAGATGGGATTTCATGTCATTATGGAAATAAGGGTTAAAGAAAGGCCAGCAAGAAAGGAAAGATTATCTATGGGGCCGTAAGAGGGAAGGCAGGGGAGTGGATGATGGAGATCATAATTAGCATTTCATGAGGGGCGTGTGTATTTGAGTGAACCTTAAGGTAAGCTACATGAAGAGGTCATTATTTTCTTTGCATCCACAAGATTTTCTGCCCCTAAAAGCGCAGAACTTGAGAGTTGGAAGGTTTTCACTTTCCAATCTTTGGGGCCACATTTCCTTTGGAAAAATTATAAAAAAAGTCATAAATCTATTGTAATTATGACAATTCAATTATAAAATTATTATTATTTTTGCCAATTGAATCTTAAAATTTTTACAATTGTGCCAATTTAATTTATTCGGCAAAATTTGGAATGTTGGCATTACTGAACAATTTTTTTTTTTGATTTTTTTTCCCCTCCTCCCTCCTCCTTCCTCTAGCTTTCAGCCAATGACAAGCTCACCTCATTGTCACTAGGCAAGGGCGAGCATAGCTAGTGGATTGGCGAGCTTGACCTTGCTGCCTCAGTCCAACGATTGGTCAGAGGGGGCCAGTTGCTGGAGCTAGATAAAGGAGGAGGAAGGAGGGGAAAACAAAAGGAAAAAAAAAGAGGAAAAAAGAGAATATAAAAATTAATTAAAAAATTCAAAATAAGAAAATAATATTAAAAAAATTGTCCACCAGCGTTGCAGGCCAAATTTGGCCAGATGGACTATAGTAGCACAATTGTAAAAATTTTAGGACTTAATTGGCCAAAAAAAGAAATTTAAGACTAAATCAACACAATTATAATAAGTTTAGGCTTTTTTCGGTAATTTTTCCCATTTCCCTTTGTTACTTGAACTCATATTCTTAATCACCTTTAGTTCTAAGTACCACTTCCCGGATCCTTCAATCACCTTCCTATCATTCTTCCCTATGAACATTATCTTTTTCTTTGCCACAAAAAAATGGTTTAAATGAAATTGGGATTGACTTCATTTGTTACTGACATGTTTGGTTTAAGGCACTAACGAAGTATCAATTGAATCTTGAACTAGCGATACACCCTAGCCTAGGTTCACTCTTGCAAATCAATAAAGATTTCTCGAACTGAAAATAGACCTAGGGAATTGAACTCGTAATCTTCGGCTTGCAAACCAAGTCTTGGATCACTCAACCAATCACCCGATTGGTGCTTCTACAATTAAATTTATCAATGCACATCGGCAACCAAGGCGACAGTGGCGGAGGAGATCAATAATGACACGCGGTGGCGGAGGACCGAGGCGGTGGGCGGGTTTTACGAGCCAATCCCGCTCTTCAATTGCTTTACCGTCGGTCGAACGGTTAGCGTCCATTAGCTCTAACTCCGGGCACACGCTAAGTAGGTAACGAAAGAAAATTCAGCTGCGATAGAAATCACTTTTACTCTAAACTAAACTTAAACAATCATGAGCATTTCAGTTGCAACCACCGATTCCAGTCGCACATCCAAGTCGAAGCGTGAGAAAACTGGCCAAGGAAAAAGATAAAAGTCGGAGGCTAAATCCCAAGTGGTGAGCGACCGATGCCGTGCGTGGTCGGGCCATAGTAGCCGATCGTCATCTTGGCAAATGCATCGAGCGGCATCGAGTCGAATCGTTTGTTCGTCGTTCTGGCAAATGGTGATCCGCAAGCGATGCTCGAACTCATTTCATCGGGGATCACAAAGGGGAGAAACAAACGTGGAACGTAGAAGCAAAAGCATGGAACGAAGTTTAAAATAATGGTCCGTTCTCTACAGTCACCTGCATACTCCAAGAATTGCCGGCCGAGGACGGCCTCTGCAGATTGAACTCTATAACCTCTTCACTGTCTCTCTCTCTCTCTCTCTCTCTCTCTTTCTCAAGCTCCACCACATGTCATCTTCTTGTACATCTCCTCCTGCCATTGTCTTCTTCATCGTAAACACTGTTTGCTCTCGTTTATATCACGAGAAAACCCAGCAAAAATAATTCATAAGCAGCCCGCCAGACGGAGACAACCGATGGGTTGTGTTCAGACCAAGCCATCCGAGAACTCGCCACCCAAGGGCCTGGAGAAGCTGAAGCAGCTTAATGGGTACACCCCGAGCAGCGGAGGAGGAGACGTGAACCGCCGGAGGTCGACCAGCCAGGGATATGCACAACAGAGCCAGGGCGGGCCGAGCAGGCCTGAGTCGAGGAACAACCACAGCGGGCGCTTATCAGGTGGTGTCGGCAGCGGCAGGAGTGATGGCCAAGGTGGCGGTGGGGGTGGCAGCGGCAGCGGAGATGTGAAGTTTGGGAATGGGAGTGGTGGGACTGGAGGTAAGTCGGAGAAGGATGGTGCATTGAGGAGGAAGGGTGGAGGAGGGTCAGGAGATGATCAAGTTCAGCTGGTGGATGGTTGGCCCAAATGGCTCACCGATAATGTTTCCAAACATGTGTTGAGAGGTTTGGTCCCGAAAAGCGCCGACTCCTACGACAAGATCGATAAGGTAATTCAAACTTCTTTTATTCGTTCATCTTCTGGCCCGAACAATCATCTGGCTCGCGGAGCTTTTACTTGTCTTGACATGTCCACTGTCGAAAGCAGGAGATCAATGTCTTTTTGAGTGGAATCTAGGAGGATTCATATAATCTGTTTGAACTTGATCTGTCCGAATTAGAACTCTAGACAATCTCTCCTCAGTGAGTGGAGTTCTGCAATGCTTTGATGCCCAAGCTGTTGAAATTAAGCAATTAGAGGAAATACGGGACTCAGAGCTCTAATGTCGATCCGCTCTTTATATGGTTAAAAAATAGATGTGAATATCTTACTATTTCAATTCATCGGGATTGAAAGTTTCGTCAGAAAGGACATTCAGAATGCGATTTTGGATGTTCCAGGTAGGCCAAGGGACTTACAGTAATGTCTACAAAGCATGGGACAGAGACACCGGAAAACTTGTTGCCCTGAAGAAGGTTCGGTTCGACACATCAGAACCAGAGAGCATAAAATTCATGGCACGGGAAATTATGATCCTGAGAGAGTTGGACCATCCCAATGTAGTAAAGCTCGAAGGGCTGGCAACATCGAGAATGCAGTTCAGCCTTTATCTGGTCTTTGATTTCATGCAGTCAGACTTGCAGAGGATTATCACCCGTCCAGAGGGACGACTAACTGAACCACAGGTAAGTGGACAATACTCTGCAAATGAGCCTCGTGACATTTTCGTCAATTTCTAACAAATTTCTTGTGATGGCTCACCGGCAAATACTAGTGGCATAAACTGAGGCCGATTGTGGAGTAGGCAAATGTAGTTTTTGTTTGTAGTTTCGTGTAAATTTCATAAGAAAGTTCCTTTGATTCTAGGTGCTCATGCGGCTCTTAATATATTGACTCATGCAGGTGAAGTGCTATATGCATCAGCTTCTTTCGGGGCTGCAACACTGCCATGACAAAGGAATTCTGCACCGCGACATAAAGGGATCGAACCTACTGATAGACAAAACAGGCATGCTAAAGATTGCAGATTTTGGGCTTGCAAATTATTACAGACCTCAAGATAGGCTTCCTCTAACGAACCGGGTGGTGACCCTTTGGTATAGAGCTCCTGAACTACTGTTAGGTGCAACCGATTATGGAGTTGGCATTGATCTTTGGAGTGCCGGATGCCTCATGGCTGAAATGTTTGCAGGACACCCGCTTCTGCCTGGCCAGAATGAGGTAATGAAGATTAAAGATAATATAACTGTTTCTCCTACTATCCCTTATCATAGTGACCGGACTGGGTGCTTTCATTTAGATTTTTGGGTAAATATCTTCTCCTTGATCTCTTGACCAGACATAATATTGTACATGAATCAGTTCATGTTTCTGTGCAATAGTCTCTGATTTTTCACTTTGTTAATCATAACACCAACAGGAGCTCGTTTCTCATTTTTGTCTTCAGGTAGAGCAACTCCATAAGATTTTCAAACTCTGCGGCACACCACCAGAGGATTACTGGAGGAAGATGAAGCTACCCACGACCTTCAGACCGAGACAGTTATATAAGTCGAATCTTGTAGAGATCTTCAGGGAATTCCCCGATACCTCTGTCAGTCTTCTTAGTTCCCTTCTCGCTTTGGACCCTGCATCTCGTGGCAGTGCATCTTTAGCCTTGCAACATGAAGTAAGTACTAGCCAGAAAGACTAAGCTTTCGCATTTGCCATAAACATGATCGGACCGTGTTGTTGTTCTTTCATGACATTTTTGTAGTTCATAGTTTCATGCTCCCAAAAATGGAAGAAAGTTCATAGTCTGATGTTAGACTCTACTGACTGAACTTATTCTGCACAATGCCTTTCTCTTGCAGTTCTTCTACACGAACCCCTTAGCGTGCGACCTTTCTGGCCTTCCTATAATATACCATGAGGAGGATGAATTTATTAAGATCAATGAACAGAAAATGTATGTTGACTTTCTTCCTGCGATACAATTACAATCGTTTCTGCCTTGGGGTGGAACTCTCCGAGCAGTTACACTTCCATCTGTTCTCATCATCATTTCCCATGGTGCTCTTTAATTAATTGATTGTCACTTTCTTTCTTTTAGGCGGCGGAAGGCTAAAAGACGGGCTCGATCAAAGCGCGAACAGAGGAGGAAAGACCCTCTCGCTGAAAGTCAAACTGGGAATGGCGAATCAACCAAAGAGGTGAGGCTCTTCACTTAATTTGCATCCCTTCGTTCAATTCTTCAAGAGGGAAAAACATGCGCATTAAGCATTTTACTGTACTTTTGTCTCGTTTTAGTAGTTATGCAAACTCTGTATCTCGCCTTCCATACTACGAAATTCCGGGCTTCCTTGAAGTCATTCCTTTATCGCTTCATCCAGCTTCGAATGCTATCCCTAAGTAAACATCTGCGGGGACAAAGTCTTAACTTTGATTGTAATGTAATTGCAACTTGAATGTTCTATCTTGAACATGCATGATCGAAATAAATACAGGAGCAGGAAAAGGAGCAGGAGCAACATGTACAAACTGATAACCAAAAGCCAGAACCCGGGAGCAGCACCAGTAGCAGCTCGTCTGGGCTAAAGGACGCCCAACCCGAGCAAAACGCACCACCTGTCTTGCTATCTCCAGAGCCCGTCATACAATCTTTCAAGAAGTTGTCTCCAGAAATAAGCATGAGCCCTGATGCTGGCAAAAACAGAGACCTTCCTCCACTGCCCGTAGTGAAACCGCACGTTGTGGATTACGGAAGAGAGAAAGATGGCATGTACAGGTTCAATCAGGTCGGTAGGTCTGCTTCGACGAGAGAATTTAGAAGTTTGAACAATCAAAGGAAACACTTGGGACGGTTTGCCGTCGAGGATTAGAAATGCCTTACAAGGTACTCAATGAGATTCTTTTCTTGCTGTAGTATTGGTCTATACTTGCTTCTTTTAAGCGGCTTTTGTTAACCATTGAAGGAATATATATGAAATCGAAACTAAGTTGCATACCGTGCTCTTGGTTGCAACCATGAAAATTGGGATTGACCTCATGAAGAACACTGGAAGGCATGCCTTCGATTAACGGATGTCGTGATTGCAGATGCTTCGGACCAAAGCTGCTCTGGATGAGCACAGTTCAAAGAGATTTTCCATGCTCTTTTTCAGCAATACCATTCTGTTCAGGAGTTTGTGGACAGCAAATGTGATCATGATTTTCCATATGATTCAGGAACATTTCATCGATCAAAGTACTTTTCTCTCGGTCTCGAACTATGATTCATTGAAGATGACACAATGCTTGAAATACATATGATGAAAAAAGGATTGGAACCCAACAGAACCCAATGAAACTTGATCTGTGGTTCGTGACTAATGTTCATCCACATGAATGAAACTGCTATTGATTCTCTCCATTATGCATGAAACTGACTTATTTTTCGGGTGAAATCAAATTGCGAGATTACTCGGCTAGAGTACCATCAATTCTATCCGATGTCCGATACAATGCAAACTCTTTTCTCCGTGCCCAAAAAATGCAAATTTTTTCTTCTGTGATGGCAAATTTCAGTAAATATCAATAATTGTCAAAAGACTATTGATAAAAGAAAATGATTGATGACTAGATAGTATAAGTCTTGTGGGACCATTCTTAACTATTCTAAAACTATAAAAAAGGCGTGGTTTAGTATTAAATATTTTAATATTCCTCTTTATCCTGTCACTGAAGCACGAAAATATATAAGAGGAGTCAAGCAAGCAACCTAGAAAGATTTGAATATAGGAATTCTTGATCTAATACCGTGTGAAATTTTGTAAGGCCATTGTTAATCGGTCTACAAATTTAAACCGTCAAATTAAAGCATCACGAAAATGGCTTGCAACTGCCGAGTACTGCATAATGGAATTGCACCTGATTTTAGCTCTTGACTAATCAAAGTAATCAAGACCAGTGCCGATCGTTGCAGTTCGTGCAAATAAACACCTCAAGCCTTTGAATGATCACTACATTAGTTCTCCGAATTCAAATTCCCAAGCAGTAGGCTCGCGCCCAACATCCTGCCAAGTGACAGAAATTTTGAGTTTCTGCTGATTACATATTCTTGACATGCTCATAAACAGCTGATGCAATTTATAAGATACTGCCACGGTCTATAAACAAGCAAGCAAAAGTTGCAGATCCTAGCAAAGACAAAGTTCACTCTTGCTGATACATACACACTTAAAAGGGGTCGCATCATTTCAATTCAGCATAGCTCTCCACGTCCTCTTCCACCACGGATGCCAAGAAATCAGGGTTGTCGGAATTCCTGACTGAGCAGTTGGCTCGGATTTCTCCTTTAGTCCCAGTCAACACACCGAGTTGTCCCATTTTCGTCATAGCGAGGACAAACTTCTCAAAGAACAATTCCTGGTCCTCAGCAAAGCTAGTGACGATGTCCCTCGTCGTGGGGTCCTCATACAAATCTTGGTCCGAGGTGAACAGGCCTTCACGGTGAACCAAATCGACAAAGTACTTGTTGTCAAATTGGTTGGGCGATCGGATGTCATTGACCGTGGTGTTGGTGTAGTTTGCAGTGGGGCACACGTCCTTGAGATCAAGGGCAAAGGTCTTCTTCAGGGTGGGGTCTTGGGTCGGGTAGAGCCGATTCTCGAAGGCGGCACAGTGTGCAAGCCCAATGGTGTGGCCTCCAGAGAGGGCCACGACATCGGTGGCGTCAAAGTGTTTCTTAGCTAGGGCAGTGAGAATTTGGCTGGCGTTCTCAGTTGGTGCAGGTAAATTCTCCAAGGTCACATTTCTAGTCGCAAACGTGAGTCCATCCCGCCTACCCAACGGCACATCATACCCAGGTCCGCCCGACTGCACACAACGAGGAGAATAACAAAGTTAGAATCCAGAGCTTGGAAAACATCTGTTGATGCTCATTGATATGACAGACAACAGTAACCATAATCGAGAAAACTTCGAAGGGCATGAAGCCAACAGAGAACTTTTGATGTCTTCTTCGTTTGGAAGTGACAATTTGCAAGTCAACTCTCATAAACTAGAAGCTAGTCGGGATTAAATGATAATTAAACAGAATTATCTCCTTATGCTTTCATTTCATCTGAAGTTTCCAAGAACTTTGAAAGCACATGCTTATCTGACCACGTTGAAAGAGTCCAAAAACATGTCAAGTTGCAGTATTTTATCCATAAACATGATCCTGAAATTTAGAATAAACGTCCGAGTGGTTGGGATCCTAGAAAACTGGTGATAAGTACCCGCTAATACTCGGATATAAACAAAGACGATGTCTGATTTTTGACCATTGAAATTTGCTGCAGACTGCACTTGTTGGCTTATAATAACAAAATATTCAGAACAGGAACAGGAAAGTGCGTGAATTTAAATATAGTTTAACCACGCTTGGTTACATCAGCGAGTGCGGTTTCTAGTTATTTATCAATCCTATTATCAAGCATCATCAAACATGACCATCGAGAGAGCAATAGAGTATAACATAAACAAGAGTGGTTAAACAACTATTGTTGTCACACAGCCACATGACGAGATTAAAGCTCCAGTACCAGGTTGCGAATGTCCACATTCCATCAGGTTTCGGATATTTTATACATCAATTCAATTCTCAAAAACAGCAGATTATTGGGGAGAGGTTGAATGCTAAACAGAGGGGGAACATCCATACTATAAATCTGTGAAATTTCTATGTGAAAGTATAACTGATGATATGTTCGATTAGTTCGATAATCCAATTAATCCCCGAAATAGAAATCCAATTGGTAAGAACTATTACAGTTATCTAGGAAGCTAGCTAACTGACCTATACTGTATTCTACTGTAGCTCTATTTTGAAAGCTTATGATCAAAATTGCCTTCCAACCCCCAAATGCAAAATCATCATTCGAAGCTGTCAAATTAGGACGATTTATAGGGACGAGCATGTTTTCGGTGAGAATCTGTATTTCTATCAAATTTCCGAAAGTATGAGCTCAAAGATGCTTAAAATGGCTTGTATCTGGCAAATATCAAAATCAAAACTCTGTTTTGGTGCGTTACTCTCTAGTGATGATGGAATGATGGCTGAAGGGGCTTTACCAGGTAAACAGAATCACGAGCAGCAATAGCAGCGATGTCGGCACAAGAGACTACTCGACCGCACTTCTTGTCCACGAGCTCACGGAGGTCATCAATGATCTTGAACGCTGTCCTTCTCAAGGTCAGGTTTGGTGGAGCGTCCTGCTCGCTCGGTCCACTTGTTGATCCATCCAGCAACACTGAAGCATCGCATCCCTGCATCGCTCGTCAGATCTCAAGAATAAGTGTGAATTCAAATAACAGGAAAATACGAACCAAAATACTCCAGCATGCTTGGAGACAAGAGAAAACAAGTGTTGTTATAATCACCTCAGCCAACAAATTTTAGAAACCTCTCAACTGTTTCTTTAGGCTAAGACTAATATAGTGGCCTTCTGTTAGTTTTTGTTTTGTCATTTCTTTGAACGTAAGTGATCAAGATTCAACTGTAAAAGAAATCGTGATGACTTAAACCCATCTTAACCTCCAAAGTGAAAGTATTCTCACCACACGCAATCCAGGCTTAACTGGATTGCTCGTGCAATCATCTTTATGATGACAATTTATCAGAAATTATTAATGCGGTTCTTGCTAAAACCTGAACATGGGAGTTCTATAAACTTGTGTTCTTCATTTTAGCATATAAAGCACTGAAGATCAGGACCCAACTATGTCAAACGCTCAAAAAGCATCCTCCAAAACTTCAACAAGTTTTTACTAGTGAGACAGTGAGATTTGTACGCTAAAAGACGGAGGCACACTGGGTTTAGGCACCCATATGACTTCGAAATCTACCCAGCATTCTGAAAAATAGCAACGTCAAAAAAAAGAACGAAGAAGAAGTCCCACTTCTTGCAGCTGCTAACCTAGGCCACCAGCTCGAGAAGAATTTTTTTCTTTTCTTTGGCCTCTCTCTTTTCTTATTCTCGTCTATTTTGCTGACGAAGAAGATGATCACAGATCTTGCCAAAAAGGGTGTGTAAACGTTTAAACATCAGCTTAGGCACCGCAACAAGGACATGTGACGAGCAAATCAAGATACAACTTTAGAAAATCCCAAATCTCTTTGCCCCGCTAGAGTGAATGCAGATTGGGACAGAGCTGGTTGGTTACCTACCTTAACAAAGCAGTCGTGGAAGTGCACACGAAGTAGCCCAGCAGCTTGGCCAATATCTTCCTCGAACACCTTCTTGAGATGTTTCCTGATGACGGACTCGACCGTGGGACAGCTCTTCTCGTAGAAGGACCACGAGAGCCCCTTCTTTAAGGGAACAGAGCTCGAGACATGAACAGGCGAAGAAGCTATCACGAGACAAGCAATCAAAACCAAAGAACCGAAACGGGAGGCCATGGTACGATCTGGGTCTGGTCTAAGGTTCTTGCACAGGGTGAGCTGAACAGAGGAAGGGGTCCCTATTTATAGGCAGGTAAAATTGACTTGATGCAAAAGCAATTTTGAGTTCTCTACCTCGTTTGAAAGTCGGAACATTATTCAATGTGGAGCTGAAAAGGGAGGTAGCTTGTTCCAACTTTTAATGGTGATTGGTGCGAGCATTGACGAATAGGGCGTTCAAGGCTTTTTGGAGGGCATGTGGATTGAAAGTTCAATATGCCGTGTGAACTGGACACACAAACGTTATCTGGCTCCTTTAGTTCCTTTTCATGATGACGATGATTGGACTCGGGACACAGGAGGCTCCTCCGAATATGATCTTATCCAGCATATTTTCTTCTGCTCATTGGACGAAGTACAGCAATGGCTTCCGTTTGGCAAGTGGGATGTGATGTCCTGACGGATTCTGACCAGTTCCATCTCACCCTTGGAGCGATCTCTGCGCAGGCTTAAATTTGGATTGTTTCGGATATAAATTGGATAAAATTATTCTATTTGATTGGGTAGAATGTGAAATAAATAAAATCAAAATTAGACAGAAAGGAAAAAAAGAAAAGTAGAGGGTGGACGGTAAAGTAGAGCTCCACGGAGTACAGAGCATGAAGGAGAGAATCGACCTACCAACCGGCCATTGATGGCAACAAGAGGTGGTTACATTCTCGAGCCGTCACCATTGCTTGGTCGATACTTAAATACTAATTTAGCATTGTTTGTCGCCGCTCAAAAATCTAAATTAGGAAATTGTGTACTCCCTCGAAGTCATTAAGAAAACTAGGGATAAGCATTAGGCTGGTTCAATTGGTTAATTGATTGGAATTAGCCTCATTAGTTTAGTAAAATCAATTTGGAAATCAAGAACCAGTCTAGACCAATTTGGTTCCTAGTTCCAAGGCTGAACTTGTCAATCCTGCTATGAAAGGAAAAAAAATACCCACATTCATTAAGATTTGAATCATCTCTATAAATTTCTTTTTTCTTGTTTAAAAGATGCATGTTTGATGTTTTATAATAATTTCTTAAGTTTTTGCTTTACCACGACTCGAATTAATCAGTTTGATTCTTAATTCAAAGAATAACATTGGTTCTTGATTCTAGGCCTAGAACTAATTTATAACAAATTCACTCGCCCCTCTAAAACCCGCGAAACTTGTCAATCCATAATCACCTTGTATGTATGGAATTATTTGATTGTTGAGATTAGCTTGTTGTTTGAAAGGATCTTGCAAAAGTTGAAAATTTATGTATTTTCAAAGGAGAAAGAATCTCGCACATGCTCAATTTAGTGATGGTTATCAAGTAAAATTCTAACACCTCAAAGGCATGCACAAAAAGCCATTCCCGTAGGCGTCGCATCATTGCCATAAAAAGAGGTTTGAGGAAAAGTCTTTTGCACCATGTTAATTGAATTTATACACAAAAAATAGATAATTTGAAAAAATATATTAATATATATATTTTTAAATATCATTTATATCACATAAAATGGCTTGCAACTGCCGAGTACTGCATAATGGAATTGCACCTGATTTTCGAGATCTCGCTAGGAATGGAGTCATTTGAACATGGTTGCATTTGAAATCTAAAAGCTCTTGACTAATCAAAGTAATTGAAACCATTGCCAATCGTTGTAGTTCGTGCAAATAAACACCTCAAGCCTTTGAACGATCACTACATTAGTTCTCCGAATTCAAATTCCCAAGCAGTAGGCTCGCGCCCAACATCCTGCCAAGTGACAGAAATTTTGAGTTTCTGCTGATACATATTCTTGACATGCTCATAAACAGCTGATGCAATTTATTTGATAATGCCAAGGTCTATAAACAGGTAAGCAAAAGCAGCAAAAGTTGCAGATTCTAGCAAAGACAAAGTTCACTCTTGCTGATACATACACACTTAAAAGGGGTCACATCATTTCAATTCAGCATAGCTCTCCAGGTCCTCTTCCACCACGGACGCCAAGAAATCAGGGTTGTTGGAATTCGTGACCGAGCAGTTGGCTCGGATTTCTCCTTTAGTCCCAGTCAACACGCTGAGTTGCCCCATTTTCGTCATAGCGAGGACAAACTTCTCGAAGAACAATTCCTGGTCCTCAGCAAAGCTAGTGACAATGTCCCTCGTGGTGGAATCCTCATACAAATCTTGGTCCGAGGTGAACAGGCCTTCGCGATGAACCAAATCGACAAAGTACTTGTTGTCAAATCGGTTGGGCGATCGGATGTCATTGACCGTGGTGTTGGTGGAGTTTGTGGTGGGGCACACGCCCTTGAGATCGAGGGCAAAGGTCTTCTCCATGGTGGGGTCTTGGGTCGGGTAGAGCCGATTCTGGAAGGCAGCGCAGTGCGCAAGCCCAATGGTGTGGCCCCCAGAGAGGGCCACGACATCAGTGGCATCAAAGTGTTTCTTAGCTAGGGCGGTGAGAATTTGGCTGGCGTTCTGAGTTGGTGCAGGTAAATTCTCCAAGGTCACATTTTCAGTTGCAGACGTGAGTCCATCCCGCCTTCCCAACGGCACCTCATATTCAGGTCCACCCGACTGCATGCGACGAGGAGAATAACAAAGTTAGAATCCAGAGCTTGGAAAACATCTGTTGATGCTCATTGATATGACAGACAACAGCAATCATAATCGAGAAAACTTCAATGATGATGGTTAGGGCATGAAGCCAGCAGAGAACTTTGATCTCTTCTTCGTTTGGAAGTGACAATTTGCAAGTCAACTCTCATAAACTAGAAGCTAGTTGGGACTAGATGATAATTTAACAGAACTGTCTCCCTATGATTTCATTTCATCTGAAGTTTCCAAGAACTTAGTGAGCACATGCTTATCTGACCACGTTGAAACAGTCCAAAAACGTGTCAAGTTGCAGTATTTTATCCATAAACATGATCCCGAAATTTAGAATAAACACGACCATTGAGAGAGCGATAAAGTAGAACCTAAGCAAGAGTGGTTAAACAACTATTGTTGTCGCATGAACACAGGACGAGATTAAAGTTCCAGTATCACGTTGCAAGGTCCACATTCCATCAGGTTTCAGATATTTTATACATCAATTCGATTTCTAAAAACAGCAGATTATTGGGGAGTGGTTGATGTTAAACAGAGGGGGAACATCAATCCAATTAATCCCCGAAAGATAAATCCAATTGGTAAGAACTATAACAATTATCTAGGAAGCTAGCTAACTGACCAATACTGTATTCTGCTGTAGCTCTATTTTGAAAGCTTATGATCATAATTTCCTTCCCACCCCCAAATGCAAAAGCATCATTCAAAGCTGCAAATTAGTACGATTTATAGGGATGAGCATGTTCGGCGAGAATCTGTATTTCTAACAAATTTCAGAAAGCATGAACTCAAGGATGCTTAAAATGGCTTGTGTCTGGCAAGTATCAAAATCAAAACTCTGTTTGGGGCGTTACTCTCTAGTGATGATGGAATGATGCTGAAGGGGGTTTACCAGGTAAACGGAATCACGAGCAGCAATGGCAGCAATGTCGGCACAAGAGACTACTCGACCGCACTTCTTGTCCACGAGCTCACGGAGGTCATCGATGATCTTGAATGCTGTCCGTCTCAAGCTCAGGTTTGGTGTAAAATCCTGCTCGGTCGGTGCATTCGCCGTTCCACTCAGCAAGATTGAACCGTCACATCCCTGCATCACTCACCAGATCTCAAAAATAAGCGTGGATTTGAATAACAGGAGAATACCAACCGAAATACTCCAGCATACTTGGAGACAAAAGAGAACAAGTGTTTGTTCCCATCACCTCAGCCATCAAATTTCAGAAACCTCTCTACTTTTTCTTTGGGCTACGGCTATTTTGTTGGCCTTTTGCTAGTTTTTGTTTGATCATTTCTTTGAATGTAAGCAATCAAGATTCAATTATAAAAGAAAACCGTGATCACATAGACCTATCTTAACCTCCAAGGTGAAAGTATCCGCACCCCACACAATCCGGGCTTAGCTGGACTGCTCGCGCAATCATCTTATGAAGACAATTTATCAGAAATTATTAATGCAGTTCATGCTAAAACCTGAACATGGGAGTACCATAAACTTCTGTGTTCTTCATTTTAGCATATAAAGCACTAAAGATCAGGACCCAACTATCTCAAACGCTCAAAAAGCATCCTCCTAAACTTCAGTAAGTGTTTACTAGTAAGACAGAAAGATTTGTATGCTAAAAGATGAAGACACCCATATGACTTAGAAATCTACCCAGCATTCTGAAAAATAGCAATGTCAAAAATAGAAGTCCACTACGTGCAGCTGCTAACCTAGGCCACCAGCTTGAGAAAAATTTTCTTTCTTTGGCCTCTTTTCTTATTCTCGTCAATTTTGCTGAGGAAGAAGATGATCACAGATCTTGCCAAAAAGGGTGTGAAAACGTTTAAACATCAGCTTACACACCGCACACAAGGACATGTGACGAGCAAATCAAGATAAAGCTTTCAAGAAAATTCCAAATCTCTTTGCCCGCCAGAGTGAATGCAGATTGTGACAGAGCTGGTTGGGTTACCTACCTGAACAAAGCAGTCGTGGAAGTGCACACGAAGTAGCCCAGCAGCTTGGCCAATGTCCTCCTCGAACACCTTCTTGAGATGTTTCCTGATGACGGACTCGACCTTGGGACAGCTATTCTCGTAGTAGGACCACGAGAGCCCCTTCTTTAAAGGAACAGAGCTCGAGACATGAACAGGCGAAGAAGCTATCACGAGACAAGCAATCAAAACGAAAGAAGTGAAACGGGAGGCCATGGTACGATCTGGGTCGGGTCTAAGGTTCTTGCACAAGTTGAGCTGAACAGAAGAAGGGGTCCTTATTTATAGGCAGGTAACCTGAAGCAAAAGCAATTCTGAGTTTTCTATCACGTATGAGGTTGGACATTTTTTAACGTGGAGCTGTGTGAGAAAGGGAGGTAGCTTGTTCAAATTTTTAATGGTGATCGGTAAGAGCATTGACGAAGAAGGCGTTCAAGACTTTTTGGAGGGCATGTGGGTTGAAAGTTCAAAATGCCGTGTGAACTGGATACACAAACGTTATCTCGCTCCTTTAGTTCCTTTTCGTGACGACGATGATTGGACTCGGGACACAGGAGGCTCCTCCGAATAGGATCTCATCCAGCATATTTTCTTCTGCCCATTTGACGAAGAACAGTGATGGCTTTCGTTTGGCATGTGGGATGTGATGTCCTGACGGATTCTGACCAGTTCCATCTGGCCGTGGAGCGATCTCTGCCCAGGATTAAAGTTTGGATCATTTCGGATATAAATTGAATAAAATTATTCCATTTGATTTGATTGGGTAGAATGTGAAATAAATAAAATCAAAATTAGACAGGAAAAAAGAAAAGTAGAGGGTGGTCGGTAAAGTAGAGCTCCACAGAGTACAGAGCATGAAGGAGAGAATCGACCTACCAACCGGCCATTGATGGCAACAGTCGAGGTGGTCACATTCTCGAGCGGTCACCATCGCTTGGTCCATACTTAAATATCAATTTAGCATTGTTTGTCGCCGCTCAAAAATCAAATTAGAAGATTGTGTACTCCCTCGAAGTCAATAAGAAAAATAGGGATAAGCATTAGGCCCGTTCAATTGGTTAATCAATTGGAACTAGCCTTATTAGTTTAGTAAAACCGATTCGATTCCCGGTTTGAAAATCAAGAACCAGTCTAGACCAATTTGGTTCCTAGTTCCAAGGTTGAACTAGTCAATCCTGCTATGAAAGGAAAAAAAAAACCCACATTCATTAAGATTTGAATCATCTTTATAAATTTCTTTTTTATTGTTTAAAAGATGCATTTTTTATGTTTTATAATAATTTCTTAAGTTTTTGCTTTACCATGCTCGAATTAATCAGTTTGATTCTTAATTCCAAGAATAACATTGTTTTTCATTCTAGGCCTAGAACTAATTTATAACAAATCCACTCGCCCCTCTAAAACCTATGAACCTTGTCAATCCATAATCACCTTGTATGTATGGAATTATTTGATTGTCAAGATTAGCCCGTTGTTTGAAAGAATGAAACAAAACTATTCTTGCAAAAGTTGGAAATTTATGTATTTTCAAAGGAGAAAGAATCTTGCACGTGCTCAATTTAGTGATGGTTATCAAGTAAAATTCTAACACCTCAAAGGCCTACACAAAAAGCCATTCCTGCAGGCGCCGCATCATTGCCAAAAAAAGAGGTTTGAGGAAAAGTCTTTCGCACTGTGTTAATTGAATTTTTTATAATTTGAAAAAATATATTTTTCAATATATTTTTTGAAAAATATCATTTATATAATTTGAAATAAATTAATCAATAAAAAATATTTTAATATTGACAACAATTTACATGTGAAAATTCTTATGAATGAAGTAAATTTTTTTTCATTTGGTCTTTTTTGTAAATATTTTCAAAATCATTCATTTTTTCGTAAAACAAAGGTAACTCATAAAGTAGTTTAGTTTCATTTTCTTGTCTGTGGATTCACTTAGCATAAAAGTCTTCGAAGCAATGTATCATGTAATCAATTTGCTCACCCATAATTACGAGAGTGTGTTCATCATGCATGCACACAATGCTCAAAAGACTTTTATCCTTTTTTTGATGTCTCTCTATTCTTCATTCATCATGAACGGAACATTAATCATCTCGCGATTCTTTCACCACACGTCGGACGTACGCCCTCCACTTTTGAAAATCAACTTTTCATCATAAAAAATCACGCTTAAGCCTCATAATTCAATATGGTAGGAGGAAACAGGAATTATGGGATTAGGAAAGGTGGAAAGTGCAATGAACGAGGAGCTGAGACTGACTTCTTTTTATTACTTCTCCCCCTTGCGAAGATGAGAAATTATTGTTTATAGCTTGCGGCATAAGCTTAGGGTCGTCGGTCGCCGCCGGGACTGACTGACTTCTGCTGAAATGGTCTAATCTCTTTTCTTCTTCTTCTTCTTTAATTGGTGGCTCCAGATTTCGCATCTTTTTCATCGAACGTGGCAACGCGCGATAGAGAACAAGGTGCGAGAGGACTTTCGCTATGCCCTTTTTCTACTTTACTGTTAATTCTCATTTAACAATTCTTGACCTTTTTCCCCTTTCGATTTCCGTGCCGACAGCATCCGTCTTGTCTTTCTTTCCTTGCTTTAGTTATCTGGAGGGAAAAATGTGTTGAAAAGTACTCGGTATGTTTGGTTTAGCTATCTTAAGCAGCTTTTGCCTACTAAACTTCTTGAAAAAATATTAGAATATTTGACAAGCATTTTCAAAATAACTTTTGATTAAATATCCACTTTAAAAATGTTAAAAGCCCAAAATAAGTAAAGATTATCATTCCAAAATAGCATTTGTAGATGCTAAAATATTTTTTCTTCAAAAATTATCTTCATCAATTCTTTAATTTTTCGATTTTTCCCTTCCTTGTTTTATACATCTCTTTACGCGAGAGCAATCGAAGAAGCCAGATTTGGCCGGTGAAGGGTTGACAAAAATTGTGCGACCTAGGCAATTGCCACCAGAGGTCGGCTGAGGTCAAGCGTCACTTGAGGTCACTTAACCCTCATCGGGGTGGCCCAAGGTAGAGCGACCTCAACTAACAGCCCAAGCCCCTTGTTGGCTGTAGCAAAGGGTTTGAGTTTTTTTTAACAAAAAAATATAAAAAAATTTGAACCAAAGTCCCTTGCAAAATTTATTTGTCAAATTTTTTTTTGCCAAACATTACTTGAACTCAAAGTCACTTTACAAAGGATTTTTACCAAGAGGCTTTGGTTTTCAACAATTACATTACACCCAAAAGCCTTTCCAAAGTTGAATCAAACCCACCCTTAAATTTATTGCATTAGTGCCAATTTAATTTTAAACATTTTAATAGTATCAATTTAGTTTTAAATCTTTTGATATAGTGTTAGTTTAGTCCTAAATATTTTGAACTAATGCCAAATCCTTCTGATTAATTTTGGTTGGATATAGATAACGTGGACGTCATCTGCCTTATGTCGCACGATTGGCGCTAAAATGGATAGCTTTTAAAAATATTAACTTAATTATTCTTTTTTTCTTTTCTTTTCTTTCTCTTTCCTTTTTTCCTTCTCTTCCTTCTTCCTCTAGTCGATCGCCGGACCTCAACGATTGGCCATGGGCAAGGCTCAACCTCGCTAGCCCAATGTGAAAAGGAAAACAAAAGGAAAAAAAACTATATAAAAATATAAAAAATTAATATATTATTAAATGTTGTCAACATTAGTGTTAGTTGTACCATGCAAGATGACAGACACCTATGTGAGTAATATGCGGCCAAAATTAGCAAGAATAATTGGATTGGTATTAGGACAAAAGGTTCAGATTAAATTGGTACAAAAATAGTATGTTTAGGACTTTTTCGACATTTATCCTGTCATATGTAAAAGAATATTGCAGGGCATTTTCGCAAATTCGTTTGTTATGATTTCACCTCTTATGAGGCTTTTTTTATTTTAGATCAATACTCTGGGGAAAAACGTATTTACAAACGAAAATCCAAAATTAAGGTTTACAACGCCAGCTAAAATTTCAGTGAATGCCAATCGGGGTCGGTGCTTGTTTTGGCCACAGAAATAATATAAAACACGCCATGGAACGCATCAGGAATTTAGGTTGTGTTTACAAACATGGACATGTTATCCATTTGCAGACTCATCCAAAAGTCGATGGAGGCAAGTTGTGAAAAACCGTGCTGAGTAGAAACTTGCAGCTTTGGGCCCCAACCTGGAGTACCATGGTCGCCTGACCTTGACGGTTTCTAATTTCTAGACTTCAAGAAGGCCCACGAGATTAGCCTCTGTGCTGATCTCCAGCCCCGTCAATTCTTTTTGCTCAGAAAACCAGGTTTTCGATTCAGGCATGTCCTTTGTTGATTATGGAATTTCATGAATAATCCCTCTTCGACCGGTGCCATTATGGTAAAACGGTTGGTATCGAAAGATTTCTCATGTTTTTGTGCGCAATGAGCTCGATCGCACATCGGCTCTTTAGCTCATATGGGAGAACCTGAATCAAGCTCATATATTCTCAAAGTGACGGCAAAGTTGGTACCTAATAAATGCAGGGTCACAGAGGCCCAACAGCTCGTATTCACACAAGAATTTCGTGGGTTTAGCAAATACCGTTTACTTTTATTCGAATCATTTGCACAAAAGCGTGTTTCGAGTTTTTGTCGCGTGACTCGAGTTTATTTGTTCCAAATGAAGACATAGTTTCAAAGAGGTGGTCGCCGTTCTCCATCTGAAAAGCATCTCATCGACACCGAGCGGTAATGCATGGAAACATTTTTGCAGCACTGCTTCGACAGATTCAAGCCCTGATGAGGAGGAAGAGAGATCAAATACGGTTTCGAGAGAATGCCTCCTTTGTGGGATTCATAGGGACATGCACGTAACGGCATTGGAATAAGTATGATACAGTCTCAGCCAAATCCTCAAAGGGAAACTTAATCCCAGTTTTTCGTTCTATAATCATAGATGAACCGACTGACCAAGTCAACTCGGCATCGATTGCTTCTGTTTCCAAAATATTGGATGAGGATAAACATATTGGAGATGAGATTTGACATGATGCTGCAGACCAAGATGATCCTTCCACCAATTGCATGTGAAAATAGCAAAGAAACTGGACTCTCTGTTTCAATCATTCTCAAATAAGGGCGCAGATGATATAATTTATAGCTATAAATTAATTTTTGGAATAGAAATAGATCTATTCTTAGATGAATTTTTAAGCTAAAAAACGTGTTTAATAACAACATAAAATTTCTATTTCTGAAATAGAAACTCACAAAATTTCTCCCTTTTGAGCGACAATGACAAGGGGAGGGGGCGGTGGCAGGTGGCGAGTAGCCAATGGAAGGAGGTGGCAACGGCGGCCGATAATAGAGGTGGGGGAAGGCGGTGGCGATGAGAGAAGGGGGTGGTGGTGGCGAGCGTGAGAGGGGAGGGGGTGATGGTGGCGGCCGATGATTGATAGCGGGGAGGGGGTGGTGGTGGCCATTGGCGGTGATGGGGGAGAGGGGGGGCAACCAGGGGGAAGGTGATGGTGGGGGGTGACCGATGATTGATAGCGGGGAGGGGGTGGTGGTGGCCGGCCATTGGCGGTGATGGGGGAGATGGCGGCATGACGGCAACCGGCAAGGGGAAGGGGCAATGGGGGGAGGGGCGGCGACGGCGACAATGGTGGTGGGTGGCAGCAATCGGAGGAGGGTGGATGGCTAAGGTTTAAGGAGACAATCCTTCAAGTGAAGTAGAAAAGAAATTAACAATTTCTGATTTATATTTCAGAAATAGAAAAATAAAAAAAAATTACATCTGATTTCTATTCCAAACCTATTTCTAAAACATAAATCTATTCCAAAAATAGAAAAATGAAATTGTTTTACCAAACATATTTATGTTTCAGAAACAAGTCGGGAATAGAAAAATAATTTTGAAACAGAAATAGAATGGTTATCATGCGCGCCCTAAGACACCGGTCGTTCCAGCTAATCCGAATTCAGAACAGTATTAACTGTGATCGACACGGTCTTGAAATAGCCAATAAAATCTATTTAGATACAATACCATATTGTCTATCTACTCACAAGCTTAACCTTGATTCCTTCTCTTTCGGGGTGGTTCAACTTTGGCATAGAAACCATACCTTCGATCAATCCATTCGTTCTCATCCGACAGCAGACGTCAACAGCTCGAGAACTCGGGTCATATCTGGCCTGTCCCTTGGAAGCTGGCTAGTGCACCTGCACGCAATGCTGAAGTACGACTTCACCCTCGCTTTGACCAGACCGTCCCTCGAAACAGCCTTATCGACCATCTCCATCTGCCGCTTCTGACCCACCATGTTCCGAGCCCAAACTGTCAGCCCGACCTCCTCTGGCCCAGGCACCACCGGTAAATTGGGCTTCAGACCCGTGGCGATCACTAACATCAGAACACCGAAGCTATACACATCGCCCTTGACGGTCGCCGCCGTGATCCCTTCCGTATACTCCGGCGGCGCGTACCCCATGGTCCCGGCAAATTGCGTGGACACATGGGATCGCGAGTCCATAATCATCCTCGCCAGCCCAAAATCCGCGATGTGGGCCTCGAAATCGGCGTCCAACAGCACGTCGCTCGCATTGATGCCTCTGTGAATGATCGGCGCAGGCAATCCGTGCATATACGCTAATCCACTGGCCACGCCCCAGATTATTTTCATCCTAGTGTCCCAGGACAGAGGCGCCCTCGCCACCGACTGCCTCGACCACGAGATGTCGCCGTTCTCCGACCGCGACGTGTGGTAGTTCAGCCACTCGTCGAGGCTCCCTCTCTCAATGAACTCATAGACCAAAACCCTATCCGAGTTCGACGCACAGTAGCCGAGGAGCTTGACGATGTTCGGGTGGTGAAGCTTACCTAAGGTCTCCACCTCGGCCATGAACTCGCGGAACCCCTCGAAGGCGTCGGGCTCGAGCTTCTTGATGGCCACGGTGATGCCGTCGGCGAGGCGGGCCTTGTAGACGAGGCCGAAGCCGCCGTCGCCGATGATCCGCTTGGGGTGGAAGTTCTTGGTGGCCCGCCGGAGCACGTCCATGGAGATCTTGAGCTTGGGGTCGAAGGAGACGCTCTCGCCGACGGCGATGGACGAGAGCTCCATCATCGAGGTCTGGACTTGGACCTCGCGGCCACGGTTCCGCTTGCACCGTCCGCAGGTGAAGATGAGGAAGACGAAGAAGAGGAAGGCATCGACAAAACTTGCAGCCGCGGCAGCGACCGCTTTGAGGTGGAGCTTCATGTCAGAGAGAGAGAGAGAGGAGGTGGAACAAGAAGAAGAAGACGACTGAGAAGACAACGGGAAGTCATTTTTTGTTCTTTCGCTGTAAACAGGGGTTCACGAAAGTCCGATCGAATGACATATCAGTTTCCAAGAAGCAACCCCGACCGAGTGACAGTGTTCACGAAAGTCCGACCGAATGACACATCAGTTTCCAAGAAGCAACCCCTGTTTACAGCGAAGAAAGAACAAAAAATGACTTCCCCTTGTCTGCGAATGACACATCAGTCTCCAAGAAGCGAGAAAATATTAGGTGGCCGGGCCACAACCCGTCAACGTGCCCCAGCCATTCAGGAAGTTTTTATAAATTTCTCTTGGTAATAGGCCTGCACACATTAATGGCTACACTTGCTGTTCACATTCTCTCTCCTCCTTTTTCTCTTTCTGAAGGAAGAAGACCGACGCTTTGTCTCTCCTTTCCTCTCGTGAATTTAAAATTTCGGCTCCCTCGTCTTCACTCTTTCCGGTGCTCGCTCCCTCTTTGCTCTGTTGCTCGTTCGCCCTCTTCTCCGGTCTCGCTCCCTCTTTGCTCCGTTGCTCGTTCGCCCTCTTCTCCGGTCTCGCTCGGCGCTGGTTGAGCGTCACTTCTTCGTTCTCTCTGCTCCAGCGCTCGTGCTCGTTGGGTCTTGCTTTTTCGCGCTCTGCTCCAGCGCTTGCTTGACCCCTTCGCTCTCTGCTCTGGTGCTTGCTTGGCTCGTTCGCTTTGTGCTCCAGCGCTCGTTCGCTCTCTAAATTCCTTCTCATCCGAAATTCCGATTCTGGAAATTTTTTCCGAGAACTCTAAGAACATTCAATTGTGATCAACCGCAAGTTGTGGCTTGCAATTTTAACGAGACAAATCTTGTGGGCTGAGGTTGGTTTGGAAAGTGTTCTACTATATTTTCTAGGACTTTTCGAGTCTTGTTTGATTGCTTTAGGGATTTTATTTTATTTTTTGGTCGGGATTGAAAGTGCAGGAGAATCACATCCTTGTTTTGCTTGTTCCAATTGGCTTGCCTTTGCTTTCAGAGCTCACGTTTTGGTTTCGCAATTTTGGCTCCTTTTTACCAATTCTTAATACGTATTAACAGTTGCAATAAAAAGTTTGATTTTTTCACAAAAACCAAAAACAAAAATCCAATTTTGCTTTGATTAACAATTCCCTTCTTGCCAAGAAAAATTCAAGCGAAATTCTTATTCGAATTTTATATTCCTTAAAATCAAAAGATTGTGGAATGAAGACTTCAACCTAGGTACATTGAACGGCAATAATGGTGAAAACAAAACTCAATTTCATCGTTCATGAGCTACATCCTGCATAAGATACCAAGAAAATGCACTATTCTCGCTTGAATTGAACAGTGCCAAGATAGTATTAGCCCCAAATTGAACTCAACCACAACAGGAACAATTGGTAAAAACATCAAGATTATTACAGGTTACTTGATTGCGGGCACAAAACCTACAAAAACAACTATTCTCGATGAAATTGACAAAGAAAATAGATGGCTACAACTAAAAGGGAATCCTCAATATCTAACGAAAGATCTGGAGAACTATTCACATTTTCTCATTAAGGAAACGAGCAAGAGCACCCTCTAATTGCCACTAGAACTAGGCTATTTTGCTAACAAGCTTAAACCTTGATTCCTTCTTTTTCTGGGTAATTCATCTTTGGCGCAGAGACCATACCCTTCGATGAATGCCGCGGTTTTCATCCGATTGCAGACATCAACAACTCGAGAACTCGGGTCATACCTGGCCTGTCCTTTGCAAGCTGGCTAGTGCACATACACGCGATGCTGAAGTACTCCTCCACCCTCGCTTCGACCAGGCCATCCCTTGAAACGGCGGGCTCGACCATCTCCATCTGCCGGTTCTCGCCCACCGCATTCCGAGCCCAGTCAGCCATCCCGGCCTCCTCTCCCCTATCCACCACCGGCAAATTGGGCCTCCGACCCGTCGCGATCTCGAACATC
Source organism: Corymbia calophylla (assembly GCA_014182845.1). Classification (NCBI taxonomy): domain Eukaryota; kingdom Viridiplantae; phylum Streptophyta; class Magnoliopsida; order Myrtales; family Myrtaceae; genus Corymbia; species Corymbia calophylla. Next base: position 35,044,467 of record CM024698.1, read on the forward strand.
AGAACCCCGAAGCTATACACATCGGCCTTCACGGTCGCCATCACGTACCCTTGCTTGTACTCCGGCGGCATATACCCCATGGTCCCGGCGAATTGCGTGGACACATGGGATCGCGAGGCCTCCATTATCCTCGCCAGCCCGAAATCAGTAATGTGCGCCTCGAAATCGGCGTCCAGTAGCACATTGCTCGCCTTGACGTCTCTGTGAATGACGGGCGTCGGGAATCCGTGCATATACGCTAATCCACTGGCCACGCCCTTAATTATCTTCATCCTAGTGTCCCAGGACAGGGGCAACCTCTGGACCGAGAGCTTCGACCATGAGACGTCGCCGTTCTCCGACGACGACGACGTCGAGTCGTACAGCCACTGGTCGAGGCTCCCTCTCTCAATGAACTCATAGACCAAAATCCTATCCCAATGGGACGTACAGTACCCGAGGATCTTGACGATGTTCGGGTGCTGAAGCTTACTTAACGTTTCCATCTCGGCCCGGAACTCGCGGAACCCCTCGAAGGCGTCGGGCTCGAGCTTCTTGATGGCGACGGCGAGGCCGTTGGCGAGGTGGGCCTTGTAGACGAGGCCGAAGCTGCCGTCGCCGATGATCCGCAGGGGGTGGAAGTTCTCGGTGGCCTTCCGGAGCTCAGCCATGGAGATCCGGAGCTTGGGGTCGAAGGAGGCGCTCTCGTCGCCGGCGATGGACAAGAGCTCCTCCTGCTCCTCCTCCGGGTCGGAGGAGCGGCCGCGGTTCCGCTTGCAGCACCCTCCGCAGGTGAAGACGAGGAAGACCAAGAAGAGGAAGGCGTCGGCGAATCTCGCCGCCGCCGCGGCGACCGCTTTTTCATGTCAGAGAGAGAGAATGTGAGGAGGAGGAGAGAGAATGTCGACTGAGCATACATATAGAGAGAGAGATGGAGGAGGTGGAAGAAGAAGAAGAAGAAGAAGACGACTGAGAAGAAGAGGCGGGGGTCTTTGTTTTTTCGCCGTAAACCGGGGGGAATTTGCTTTTAGGAAAATGATTAGTCATTCTCGGTCGGACTTTAATGAACTTTGTCAACTTGTACGTTCGATCATTCACATTACAACTTGTTTTTCTTTTTCTTATTTAATACTAAAAATAATTAAATGAAATGCTTATGATAAATTTATCTCAAATTAGTTAAATCTTAAATCAGCACATTTATAATAAATTTAACTCAAATTACTCAAAATTGATATACTTGTAATAAATTTATCCTCAATTAATTCTGTTGCTGATGTGGATGGAATGAAGCGATATGATATAACACATGAAAATTCATAAAAAGAATATCACGAAAAATCTTAAACTAACAAGTTAAATTGGCTCTTTTCGAAGACCAAAATTTTCCACGGTCCCATGATCGTACCTTTATCATTATCAGAGCTTGTAGGATGGAGTCATAGTTTTGATAATGCGATGAAAATTTTAAGGGCTCTTTCAAAACATGCGCGGTGGCACGACGGCTCATATGACATGATTAAATATCGAATCAACCATCAACCGAAATATAATCATATTAAATTTAGGATGATATTCGTGTTCAAAATCTTAATAATCGATAATAAGGAAGACAAATAAATTTTTCGCTGATTATACCTGAAGAGGTGAACGTATAGATTATGTCATCACTGACTCATTAGTTGGAACGGGCCATTACCCACGTCAGCTAATTTCGGGTCATGCTAGAAACGGTTGCCGTCTAGCTTACTGCACACGGGTCCACTTTATGTGAGGATGCGAGCTGGGAAATTGCACCACGCTTGCATTGCAAATTCCACTTTGGTCCGAACTTAGAAAGCTGTGCAATTTAATATGAAATTCTACCTTGATTTTATGAAATCATGTAATATTAGTCTTGATTCTCGAGGTTTTACATGCTAGTTGGACATTTGTCGTAAGATTTTCACCCAAGAGACCGTGGAGTTTGAATTTTTCTTAAAACATCCGCAATGGTCGTAACTAAAAGTTTTAAAGAGAAAATGCGAACACTTTTGAGAACTAAGAGAGAATATATATCAGTTGATTTTTTCATTTTTTGAAACAAATCAATGGCCAAGAAAGTAGGAGACCAGTCATTCCAGCTGACCCGGATACATGACATCATTAACCGCGATCGATGCGGTCTTGAAATAGCCAAGAAAATCAATTTAGATACAATATCGTATTGTTAATCTACTCACAAGCTTAATTGTGATTCCTTCTACTCTCAGGGTGATTCAACTTTGGCACAGAAACCACACCTTCCATGAGTCCCGCCATTTTCATCCGAATGTAGGCTCCAACAACTCGAGAACTCGGCTCATACTGGGCCTTTCCTTCGCATCCTCGCTAGTGCACATACATGCAATGCTGTAGTACTCGTTCACCCTCGCTTCGACCAGACCGTCCCTGGAAACGGCCGGATCCACCATCTCCATCTGCCGGTTCTCAGCCACCATTTTCCGAGCCCAAACTGTCAGCCCGACCTCCTCTGGCCCAGGCACCACCGGTAAATTGGGCTTCAGACCCGTGGCGATCACTAACATCAGAACACCGAAGCTATACACATCGCCCTTGACGGTCGCCGCCGTGATCCCTTCCGTATACTCCGGCGGCGCGTACCCCATGGTCCCAGCAAATTGCGTGGACACATGGGATCGCGAGTCCCTAATCATCCTCGCCAGCCCAAAATCCGCGATGTGGGCCTCGAAATCGGCGTCCAACAGCACGTCGCTCGCATTGATGCCTCTGTGAATGATCGGCGCAGGCAATCCGTGCATATACGCTAATCCACTGGCCACGCCCCAGATTATTTTCATCCTAGTGTCCCAGGACAGGGGCGCCCTCGCCACCGACTGCCTCGACCACGAGATGTCGCCGTTCTCCGACCGCGACGTGTGGTAGTTCAGCCACTCGTCGAGGCTCCCTCTCTCAATGAACTCATAGACCAAAACCCTATCCGAGTTCGACGCACAGTAGCCGAGGAGCTTGACGATGTTCGGGTGTTGAAGCGTACCTAAGGTCTCCAGCTCGGCGCTGAACTCGCGGAACCCCTCGAAGGCGTCGGGCTCGAGCTTCTTGATGGCCACGGCGAGGCCGTCGACGAGGTGGGCCTTGTAGACGAGGCCGAAGCCGCCGTTGCCGATGATCCACTTGGGGTGGAAGTTCTCGGTGGCCCGCCGGAGCACGTCCATGGAGATGCGGAGGTTGGGGTCGAAGGAGGCGCTCTCGTCGACGGTGATGGCGGAGAGCTCCTCCTCCCGGTTGGGGATCGAGCGGGTCTGGACCGGGGCCTCGCGGTCGCGGCTCCGCTTGCGGCGGCGGTTGCGGGCGTAGGCGAGGAGGATGAAGAAGAGGGCGACGCCGACGAAGCTCGCCGACGCCGCGACCACCGCCTGGAGGTTTGGTTCCATGTCACGCGGAGGTAGAGAGGGAGAGAGGTAGAGAGAGAAAGGGAGATAGAGGTAGAGATAGAGAGAGAGAAAGATATTGGGGAGATGGGTTTGAGGAGGAGAGAGAAGGGGACTGAGTAGAGAGAGGAGGGAAGGAGGGAGGAAGAAGAAGGAGGAGAGCCGCCGTGAACGGGGGTTGATGCAGCTGCTTCATGGAAGATGAGTCATGCCAGTCGGACTTTGGGGATGGGAATAAGTCAACGGTCCTCTCTGCTTCTACTGTACGTTTGATTGATTGTTGACGATGGTAACTTTCTCCTTTTTCTTTTTTTTTCTTTTCTTTTCAATCCCTTTTTTTTTGGCTAGCGACCGTGGAATTTCTTGTTTTCCGGACAGCACCCGAGAAACTGGGTCAACGGTCATGCCCGATCGCGCTCCCGGGTCGTAACGTGCGAGCGCAGTTCCATAATTATAATATCCGACTTTTGAACTTGCTCGATGTAACTTTTTAAACATCTGTGAATGTTTGACGTGGTCCCTCGTTTTGCTCTAATGACAAACTGGGCATTTTCTGATGGCATCGATTATTATATTACGGTTTAAAATAAATTTTTTATTTAGATAATTCTTATATAACTTTTTTTTAAACTACATGAGCAGATTTCGTTAATTAGAATTAACATGATTGCGATATTGAATATTTTCATATAATTTATTAACTAGATATGATATTTTACTAATAGTTTGAAGACCATGCGAAATAAATAAAAATTTTATGAACTAAATAAAACATTTACTAATGTTCGGGGATGAAGTTCTCGGTGGCCCGCCGGAGCACGTCCATGGAGATCTTGAGGTTGGGGTCGAAGGAGGCGCTCTCGTCGACGGCGATGGACGAGAGCTCCATCGAGGTCTGGCCACGGTTCCGCTTGCGCCGTCCGCAGGTGAAGATGAGGAAGACGAAGAAGAGGAAGGCGTCGACGAAACTTGCAGCCGCGGCAGCGACCGCTTGGAGGTGGAGCTTCATGTCAGAGAGAGAGAGAGAGAGAGAGAGAGAGGAGGTGGAACAAGAAGAAGAAGACGACTGAGAAGACAACGGGAAGTCATTTTTTGTTCTTTCGCTGTAAACAGGGGTTGCTTCTTGGAAACTGATGTGTTCACGAAAGTCCGACCGAATGACACGTCAATTTCCGAGAAGCGAGAAAATATTTGGTGGGCGGGCCACGACACGTCAACGTGCGACCCGGCCAATCAGGAAGTTTTTATAAATTTCCTCTTCCTAATAATAGTAGGCCTGCACACATTAATGGCTACACCTGCTGTTCACATTCTGTCTCCTCCTTTTTGTCTTTCTGAAGGAAGAAGACCGACGCTTTGTCTCTCCTTCCCTCTCGTGGATTCAAAATTTCGACTCCCTCGTCTTCACCCTTTCCGGTGCTCGCTCCCTCTTTGTTCCGTTGCTCGTTCGCCCTCTTCTCCGGTCTCGCTCGGCGCTCGTTGAGCGTCACTTCTTCGCTCTCTCTGCTCCAGCGCTCGTGCTCTTTGGGTCTTGCTTTTTCGCGCTCTGCTCCAGCGCTTGCTTGACCCCTTCGCTCTCTGCTCTGGTGCTTGCTTGGCTCGTTCGCTCTGTGCTTCGGCGCTCGCTCTCTAAATTCCTTCTCATTTGAAATTCTAATTCTGGAAATTTTTTCCGAGAATTGGAATTTCTTTCCGAGAACTCTAAGAACGTTCAATTGTGATCAACTGCAAGTTGTGGCTTGCAATTTTAACGAGGCAAATCTTGTGGACCGAGGTTGGTTTGGAAAATGTTTTACCTTTGGAGTCTTGTTTGCTTGCTTTAGGGAATTTTTTTTTTTTGGTCGGGATTGAAAGTGCAGGAAAATCGCATCCTTGTTTTGCTTTCAGAGCTCACATTTTGGTTTCGCAATTTTGGCTCCTTTTTACCAATTCTTAATACGGATTAACAGTTGCAATTAAAAGTTTGATTTTTTCACAAAAGCCAAAAACAAAAATCCGATTTTGCTTTGATTAACAATTCCCTTCTTGCCAAGAAAAATTCAAGCGAAATTTTTATTCAAATTTTATATTCCTTAAAATCAAGAGATTGTGGAATGAAAACTTCGACCCAGGTACATTGAATCACAGTAATGGTGCAAACAAAACTCAATTTCATCGTTGATGAACTACATCCAGCATAAGATACCAAAAAAAGGCACTATTCTCGCTTGAATTGAATAATGCCAGGATAGTATTAGCCTCACATTGCACTCAATCACAACAAGAACAATTGGTAAAAACATCAAGATTATTACAGGTTACTTGATTGCAGGGACAAAACTTGCAAAAGATAACTATTCTTGATGAAATTGACAAAGAAAATGGATGGCTATGACTAAAAGGGGAATCCTCGATATCTAACGAAGTATCTGGAGAACTATTCACATTTTCTCATTAAGGCAACGAACAAGAGCACCCTCTAATTGCCACTAGAACTAGGCTATTTGGCTAACAAGCTTAAACCTTGATTCCCTTCTCTTTCTGGGTAATTCATCTTTGGTGCAGAGACCATACCCTTCGATGAATGCCACGGTTTTCATCCGATTGCAGACATCAACAACTCGAGAACTCGGGTCATGCCTGGCCTGTCCTTTGCAAGCTGGCTAGTGCACATACACGCGATGCTGAAGTACTCCTCCACCCTCGCTTCGACCAGGCCATCCCTCGAAACGGCGGGCTCGACCATCTCCATCTGCCGGTTCTCGCCCACCGCATTCCGAGCCCAGTCAGCCATCCCGGCCTCCTCTGCCCTATCCACCACCGGCAAATTGGGCCTCCGACCCGTCGCGATCTCGAACATCAGAACTCCGAAGCTATACACATCGGCCTTCACGGTTGCCATCGCGTACCCTTGCTTGTACTCCGGCAGCATATGAGAAAGCTCAGAATCGTGAATGATTTTTCATGTCTTAATTTACAGATCGTACACACTTATAAAGAGAAGGAAAAATACAATCTTTGACAGAGCAAGAATTATGGAATGCCAACTCATCTACAGTTGGTATTTTGATCTAAAATTCAAAAAAAAGATATCAAAAAGATTTCATATTCAAAAAATAATATCAGAAAAGATTTCATATCTTAACACGCCCCCGCAAGATGGACGTTCCATCGGAAACGCCCATCTTGTCTCGTAATTGTATTGTCCGCCGCCTTGATAACGGTTTCGTGAGAATGTTGGCAAGTTGATCATGGGTGGAAATATGAGAGACTTGCATCTTGCCAGCTTTAACAAGTTCCCGAACGAAATGGTAATCTATCTCAATATGTTTCATTCGGGAATGGAAGACGGGATTTGCACAAACATAAGTAGCACCTATGTTGTCGCAATACAAGCTTGGTGCCTTGTCCATGTGAATGCCAAGTTCTTGAAGCAAAGATTTTACCCAAATGAGTTCCGCCGAGGCCGTGGCAATGGCTCGATATTCGCCCGCAGACAAGCGTGCAACGATCGTTGCTTTCGAGAACTCCAAGAGATAGGATTGACCCCTATATAAATCACAAAACCCGAAGTAGATGTGCGATCATCAATGTTACTTGCCCAATCTGCATCGGTGTAGGCATGAAGCACAGGTTGTGTGTCGCGTCTCAAGTGCAACCCATGGAATAATGTTCCTCTTAGATAGCGTAAAAGCCGTTTTGCAGCTGTCCAATGGGTTGTGGTCGGCTTATGCATGAATTGAGATAGCTTGTTTACTGCAAAACCAAGATCTGGACGAGTAATGTTGAGGTATTGAAGTGCACCAATGAGGCTTCGAAATTTTGTAGCATTGGCCGGTGATTGTTTGTCATGAACCGAAAGAGATTGACCCATGGCTAATGGTGTTGCGATCTCTTTTGCATCTCCCATTTTGAAGCGTTCAAGTAGCTCTCTTATGTATTTATGTTGAGAAAGAAGTAAGCCGGTTTTTGTAGGAATGACTTCAATTCCCAAAAAGAAATTCAATGGCCCCAAGTCTTTAATTGAGAACCGATTAGAGAGAACGGTGATGAAGTCCGAAACAAACTTCTGGTCACTTCCTGTGATAATGAGATCATCCACGTATACTAAAAAAATAGGCTTGAACACCATCATGAGAGTAAATGAACAGGGAACTATCATTCTTCGAATTGACAAATGAATTTGCGAGAATGAATGAACTTAACTCATTATACCAAGCCCGCGAAGCCTGCTTTAACCCATATATGGCTTTGCGAAGTTTGCAAATATGTGTTGGTTTTTCTGGGTCTTTAAAACCAGGCGATTGCGACATGTAAACTTCATCCTAAAAAGTTCCTTGGAGGAAGGCATTGTTGACGTCCATTTGTCTCAATGTCCATCCACGCATTAAAGCCAATGATAAAACCACCCGAATAGTATTTGGTTTGATGACCGGGCTAAATGTATCGGTGTAATCAAGGCCCGGTCGTTGGTGAAAACCTTTGGCCACAAGACGTGCCTTGTACCGCTCAATATTGCCGTCTGCACGTCTTTTTATCTGATAAACCCATTTGCAACCTACAACATTCAAAGATGGATCAAAAGGTATTAGTTCCCAAGTCCCATTACGAATAAGGGCTTCACGCCATTGAGGATCGCACATAGCTTGTGTAATTCTCGTTGGTTCTATAGTCGGTGGAAGTGGATGTTTGGTGATGATGTGGTTGATTTGTTTGGGCTTGAAAATATTATTTTGGGATCTAGTGGTCATTTTGTGAGTTCTTGTAGGTGGATTTTTGGGTGTTGATGTTTGGTCATTATTGATAGTGGTAATTGGGGTTTCAAGAGGTGGCATTTGTTGGGATTGATTTGAGGGTTGGAAAGTCGATGAGGATGTAGCACGAGATGGAATGTTGCTTCGAGGGGGCACTTGTGCAGATGGTCCAATGTTTGGCACTAAAACCGGAAGTGAAACAGTAGGTGGAGGAGATGAACTTTGAGGGGTTGACAAGACACTTTTAATATTGAGAAGTGTTTGGTACAGAAATGTGTTTTCTTCGAACACATCATGACGTGAGATATAAAGACGATTATTTTGTGGATCAAAACATTTATATGCACTTTATGACAATGAATACCCTAAAAATATACATTGTCGAGAGCGGGACATAAGTTTATTTGTATTGTATGGACGTAATCACGGATAACAAAGACAACCAAATGTGCGAAGTTTTTTATAATTGGGAGCCATTTGGAATAGTGTTTGAAATGGTGAATGCATATTTAAAATGGGTGTTGGCAAACGATTAATGAGATATGTAGCAGTTTGAAACGCATATGACCAAAAGGAATGTGGTAAATTCGCTTTGTGTAATAGGGCGAGTCCGGTTTCAACTATGTGTCGGTGCTTTCTTTCTGCAGTGCCATTGTGTTCCGGTGTGTGTGGCGGTGTAGTTAGATGGGAAATTCCATGTTTTGCAAGAAAATGTTTCAAGTTTTGAAATTCTCCACCACCATCCGAGTATAAATTTCGAATAGGGACAGAAAATTATTTTTCAACCAAGCTTTTGAACTGTTCAAAAATTTGGATAACGTTTGATTTTTTTCTTATAGGATAAAGCCAAGTGTATTTCGTATAGTGATCAACAAATATAAGATAGTAACGGAAACCATCAATTGAAGCAGTTGACACAGGACCCCAAACAAGCGGAAAATGACTCACAAGAGTTGATACCCCAAATGGAAGTTTGTGACTCTTATTGCACTAACACGCATCACAGGATAACTTAGAGCCTATGATTGACTCAGAAGACAAACGAGTTGGAAAATTATTAAGAACATGACTTAGAATACGAATTGAAGGGCGACCTAGTCTGTTGTGCCAAACCATCGGTTTTGTCCGCTCACTGACAAATGCGGTGAATTTTGGATGAGTGTTTGTGAGGGGCATCCGATACACACCATTGTTAAGCCCTCCTCGAAGCAATGTCGCCCCTATGCGAAGATCCTTCACCAAAAAATAATTGGCAAAAAATTCGATAGATGAGTGGTTATTGCGACAAAATTGTGAGACGGAAATCAGGTCTTTTGTACTATCATGTGCACATAAAACATTGGTTAATTTAAAGGCTTGGTTTGGATATGATAAATTAGTAGAACCAACGTGACTAATACGCAAACCTGTGCCATCACCAATGACGATCTCGTCGGGGCCTTCATACTCTGAGTGAGTGGTGAGGTTGTTAAGATTGCTTGTGACGTGATGTGATGCTCCTGAGTCTAGTAGCCAGCCATTTTCTTGACGTTGAGCTGTTGCAACGTGAGCAGTAGGTTCGCGGAGACTATTTCGAATGCGAAAACAAGACTTGGCTGAGTGTCCATATTGATCGCAAAACTGACATGTCGGACGAAACTCTCTATTGTCCCGATCAGAATACCTCCTATGAGAAGATCCATGATGCTGGTTAGATCTGGAATAATTTTGATGACGGCTACGATTGTTGGGCCATCGGGAGTTGCTTCCTGTGCCACGGCTTCTATTGCTGTAGTTGGCTGTGACTGATGCTGCTTCAAGTCTAATTTCTTCTAGTTTTAGTTGGGTTTCATAGGCCACCAATTTGTCATGCATTTCTTCAAAGCTGATTGTGTTTTCACGAGCCCTAATCGCTGCTGCGATTTCTTTGTATTCAGTTCCAAGTCCTCGAAGTGCATGAATGACTAAATCATCATCGGAGATAGGAGTGTCAATGATTGCTAATTCATCGGCAAGGGCTTTAAGTTCCTGCAAAAATTCTGAAACAGAACGTGAGTTTCGGCGAGCGGTAGAGAGTTGATCCTTGAGATGCATAACTCTTGAGCGTGATTTATTGGCATATAAATTCATGAGTTTTGTCCAGGCAGCATGTGACGAATTGCAAGAGGCAATGAGAGGAATCACGGCTTCGGATACAGATGCAAAAATTGCATGAAGCAAGAGCTGATCCTAGCGAATCCAAGTTGTTGCGGCTGGATTTGGCACCGTTTGATTTCCAGTTGAAATGGTGAGAGGCGGACAGACAGAAGTTCCATCAACAAATCCCATTAAATCATAATCAATGAGTAGCGCTTGAAATTGAGCACGCCAAGAGGGATAATTGGCAGCAAAGAGCTTGAATGGCAATTGGACGGCGGCTGAGATCAAAATCAGACCATTAGGTGCAGCTGTTCCGATGGAAACGGAACTAGAATTTGAGGTGGTGCGAGTTGATTATGAAGTGACTTCCATGGCTAGAGGGTGCAGAAGATTGCCCAAAAAAAAAAATGCAGAATAGCCGGATCAAAATGCTCTTAGGAGCATAATGGCTCTGATACCATGAGAAAGCTCAGAATCGTGAATAATTTTTCATATGTCTTAATTTACAGATCGTACACGCTTATAAAGAGAAGGAAAAATACAATCTTTGACAGAGTAAGAATCATGGAATGCCAACTCATCTACAGTTGGTATGTTGATCTAAAATTCAAAAAAAAGATATCAAAAAGATTTCATATTCAAAAAATAATATCAGAAAAGATTTCATATCTTAACAGCATATACTCCATGGTCCCGGCGAATTGCGTGGACACATGGGATCGCGAGGCCTCCATTATCCTCGCCAGCCCGAAATCAGTAATGTGCGCCTCGAAATCGGCGTCCAGTAGCACATTGCTCGCCTTGACGTCTCTGTGAATGACGGGCGTCAGGAATCCGTGCATGTACGCTAATCCACTGGCCACGCCCTTAATTATCTTCATCCTAGTGTCCCAGGACAGGGGCAACCTCTGGACCGAGAGCTTCGTCCACGACACGTCGCCGTTCTCCGACGACGTCGAGTCGTACAGCCACTGGTCGAGGCTCCCTCTCTCAATGAACTCATACACCAAAATCCTATCCCAATGGGACGTACAGTACCCGAGGATCTTGACGATGTTCGGGTGCTGAAGCTTACTTAACGTTTCCATCTCGGCCCGGAACTCGCGGAACCCCTCGAAGGCGTCGGGCTCGAGCTTCTTGATGGCGACGGCGAGGCCGTTGGCGAGGTGGGCCTTGTAGACGAGGCCGAAGCTGCCGTCACCGATGATCCGCAGGGGGTGGAAGTTCTCGGTGGCCTCCCGGAGCTCAGCCATGGAGATCCGGAGCTTGGGGTCGAAGGAGGCGCTCTCGTCGGCGGCGATGGACAAGAGCTCCTCCTCCGGGTCGGAGGAGCGGCCGCGGTTCCGCTTGCAGCACCCTCCGCAGGTGAAGACGAGGAAGACAAAGAAGAGGAAGGCGTCGGCCAATCTCGCCGCCGCCGCGGCGACCGCTTGGAGGTGGAGGTTCATGTCAGAGAGAGAGAATGTGAGGAGGAGGAGAGAGAATGTCGACTGAGCATACATATAGAGAGAGAGATGGAGGAGGTGGAAGAAGAAGAAGACGACGACGACTGAGAAGAGGCGAGGGTCTTTGTTTTTTCGCCGTAAACCGGGGGGAATTTGCTTTTAGGAAAATGATTAATCATTCTCGGTCGGACTTTAATGAACTTAGTCAACGTGTACGTTCGATCATTCACATTGCAACTTGTTTTTCTTATTCTTATTTAATACTACAAAAAAAAAATTAAATTAACATGTTCTTAATAAATTTATCTCAATTTAATTTAACCTTAAAGCGGCATATTTATAATAAATTTAGTCCAAATTATCCAAAATTAATACAATTGTAACAAATTTGTCCTCCATTAGTTCTGTTGTTGCTGATGTGGATGAAATGGAGAGACATGATATGACACGTGAAAATTTAGAAAAAATATATTGTAGAAAATCTTAAATTGACAAGTTGAATTAGCTCTTTTTGAAGATCAAATTTTTCCATGGTCCCATGATCGTGCATTTATCATTATCAGAGCTTGTACGGTGGAGTCATAGTTTTGATAATGCGATGGAACTTTTAAGGGCTCTTTCAAAACACGAGCGGCGTCACGGCGGCTCATGTGACATGATTAAATATCGAATCAACCATCAATCGAAATATAATCATATTAAATTTAGCACGATATTTGTGTTCAAAATCTTAATAATCGATAATATGGAAGACAAATAAATTTTTCGCTGATTATATCTGAAGAGGTGAACGTATAGATTATGTCATCACTGACTCATTAGTTCGAACGGGCCATTAACCACGTCAGCTAATTTCGGGTCATGCTGGAAACGGTTGCCGTCTAGCTTACTGCACACGGGTCCACTTTATGTGAGGATGCGAGCTGGGAAATTGCACCACGCTTGCATTGCAAATTCCACTTTCATTTTATGAAACTATTTAATATTAGTCTTGATTCTCGAGGTTTTACATGCTAGTTGGACATCTGTCGTAAGATTTTCACCCAAGAGACCATGAAGTTTGAATTTTTCTTAAAACATCCGCAACGGTCGTAAATAAAAGTTTTAAAGAGAAAATGTGAACACCATTGAGAGTTGAGAGAGAAAATGTATGGTAATGTTTCAGATTCTCAATTTTTTTTTTCTTTTTTTTTTCGGAATAAAAAAAAAGAAATTCATTCGATAATATCTGTTAATTTTTTATTTCTTAAAACAAATCAATGGCTAGAAAAGAGATTTGGAATAGAAACAAAGAGTAAAAAGAACTTACTCTTTTATCGTTTGATTCAATAAAGAACTTACTCTTTCGTTTCTAGAAACAATTTATGAGACCAAACGATTAGTCGAGATGAAATTAACCTCATCGGATCGCCATTTACTTTTATTGAATCATTCACACAAAGGCGCGGTTCGAGTGTCATCACATCACTCGAGTTCATTTCTTCCAAACGAAGGCATAGTTTCGAAGGAGATGGTCGCCCTTCTCCATCTGAAAACATCTCATCAACATGGAGCGATAAAAGCATGGAAACAATTTCGCAGCACTGCTTCAACATCCTCAGATGAGGAGGGAGAGAGATCGAAACGGTTTCGAGAAAAAGACATCCTCAGTGGGATTGACATTGACAGGGACATGCATGGAATGGCATCAGAATAAGAATGACACGGTGTAAGCGAAATCTTCAGAGGGAAACTCAATCTCGGTTTTTCATTCTGTAATCATAGATGAACCAACAAAGTCAGAAACAGCATCAGTCGTTTTTGTATCCGAAATATTCGGCAAGGATTTTCCTGGGGTAAACATATTGGAGATGAGATTTGACATGATGCTGCAGAGCAAGATGATCCTGGCATCAGCAGCATGTGAAATTAGCAAAGAAACTAAACTCTCTGTTTCAATCGTACTTTCATATAGGAGACCGGTCGTTCCAGCTAATCCAGATTCACTACAGCATTAACTGCCATCAGCGCAGTCTTGAAATAGCCAAGAAAATCGATTTAGATACAATTTCATATTGTCTATCTACTCACAAGCTTAATTGTGATTCCTTCTACTCTCTGGGTGATTCAACTTTGGCACAGAAACCACACCTTCCATGAATCCCGCCATCTTCATCCGAATGTAGGCTCCAACAACTCGAGAACTCGGCTCATCCTGGGCCTTTCCTTCGCATCCTCGCTAGTGCACATACATGCAATGCTGAAGTACTCGTTCACCCTCGCTTCGACCAGACCGTCCCTGGAAACGGCCGGATCCACCATCTCCATTTGCCGGTTCTCAGCCACCAATTTCCGAGCCCAAACAACCATCCTAACCTCCTTTCCCCTATCCACCATCGGTAAATTGGGCTTCTGGCCCGTGGCGATCACGAACATCAGAATACCGAAGCTATACACATCCGCCTTCACAGTCGCCGCCCTCCTTCCTTCCTCATACGCCGGCGGCAAATACCCCATCGTCCCAGCGGATTCCGTGGAAACATGGGGTCGCGAGTCCTTTATTATCCTCGCCAGCCCGAAATCCGCAATGTGCGCCTCGAAATCGGCATCCAACAGGACATTGCTCGCCTTGATGTCTCTGTGAATGATCGGCATCGACAATCCGTGCATATACGCTAATCCACGGGCCACACCCTTGATTATCTTCATCCTAGTGTCCCAGGACAAGGGAAACCTCTCGACTGAGTGCCTTGACCACGAGATGTCGCCGTTCTCCGACGACGACGTGCCGTACAGCCACTGGCTGAGGCTCCCTCTCTCTATGAACTCATAGACCAAAAACCCTATCCGAATTCGACACACAGTAGCCGAGGAGTTTGAAGATGTTCGGGTGCTGAAGCTTGCCTAAGGTTTCCATCTCGGCCCGGAACTCGCGGAACCCCTGGAAGGCGTCGGGCTCGAGCTTCTTGATGGCAACGGTGAGGCCGTTAGCGAGGCGGGCCTTGAAGACGAGGCCAAAGCCACCGTCGCCGATGATCCCCCGGAAGTGGAAGTTCTCGGTGGCCATCCGGAGCTCGGCCATGGAGATGTGGAGCTTGGGGTCGAAGAAGGCTCTCCCATCGACGGCGATGGATGAGAGCTCCTCCGGGGTCGAGCCGGTCTGGAGTCGGAGCTCGCGGCCACGGTTCCACTTGCGGCGGCCGCAGGTGAAGGCGAGGAAGAGGAAGAAGAGGCAGGCGCAGATGAAGCCCGCAGGCCCGGCGATGCCTATTTGGATGCTGTGGTTCATGTCAGGGGAGAGAGAGAGAGAGAGAGAGAGAGAGCTTGGGAGTTTAGTTAGACGACGGAGGTGAGCCTGAGGAGGAGGAAAGAGAAGTCGACTGAGGATATATAGAGAGAGAGAGAGAGAGAGAGGTGGAAGACGAAGAAGACGACCGAGAAGAGGCAAGTTCTTCGTTTTTTCGCCGGAAACCGGGGGATGATTTGCTTTAAGGAAAATGCTGAGTCATTCTCGGTCGGACTTTGGTGAACTCAGTCAACGCTGTTCTCCTTCTACGTACGTTCGATTAACTCACGATGCAACTTGCTTTCTTTCTTTTTAAGTTAATACCACCAAAAACTCCAGGACGCTGCCTCTTTAATAAATTAGCAGACACTAAGCCTTTGATAGTCAAAAATCCTAAATTAATATATCTTTGGCAAATTTATCCCAAATCAATATAGTTTTAACAAATTTACTTTATGTTAATTTCCGTTAAATTTCACTATCAAAATTCTTGAGTCGGATGATTTACACGACGATTCGACTACCAGTGTACCACTTTACAATTTTATTCTCCGTTTATCACAGTTGAAGTAATTTTATAATTTATGTGGTATTAATTTAATTATCACAAATATATTAGTTTGGGAATTTTTTAGTAATCGAAAAATTAGATTTAAGTAAATTTGTCACAAGTATACCAATTTGAAATTTTTTATGATCATTTAGGTAAATCTATCACAAATGTACTAGTTTAGGATTTTTTGTGATATTAACAATTTTTTTAAAATCCTAAATTAATATATTTATAATAAATTTATTTCAAACTAATTTTTTGACCACGAAAAACCTACACTTGTGACAAATTTACTTTAGACTAATTTTTTTGATCACCCAAAATCCTAAACCAATATATTTGGTGACAAATTTATTCTTCTTCAGTTTCCATCAAATTTTACCCGTTAAATTTGCTAGCATGGATGACATAGAATTACGTGTTGTGACATTTGAATACATCCTGAAAAATCTCAAATTGATAATTTAAATCAACTCTTTTGAAGACCAAAATTTTCCAAGCTCCCACGATCATGTCTTCCTCTGCAACTAATACCTGAAACAGTCATTATCAAAGCTTGTACGATGGAGTCGTAGTCATGTAGCACAATTAAATAGCGAAGTGACCTCAACAAAATATGATCGTATCAAATTTTGGGTAATATTCGTGTTTGACAAAAGATCACCGATTTGAAATCTTAATAGTTCATAACATAGAAAATATATAAACTTTTCGCTGATTATATCTGAAGGGGCGCACGCATAGATGGTGTCGCCACTAACTCGTTAGTTCGAACATGTGATACAGGTCAATTTCGTGTCTAATGAGTTGGTGACGAGTACTATACGATTATTAATCACGGCTAACAGGTTGGACAGGAACCCAAATAATCTCTATCTACCTCTAAAGTGAATACGCGGCTGCTCGTACGGTTGTCGTCTAGCTTACCGCAAATGGGTCCAATCAATGTGACGATGCGATTTGGGAAATTTCACCACACTTGCGTCGCAAATTCCACTTAGGTTGGAATTCGAGCTGGCCTCGGCCCTCGTGACGTTGGTCTGAAGTTGGAAAGCTGTGCAATTTAAGCTGAAATTCTACCTTGATTTTTTATGAAATTTATTTTTTAACATTAGTATTGGATCTCAAGGTTTTTACATGCGAATTGGACCTCTCTTGTAAGGTTTTCACCCGAGAGATCATGGAGTTTGAATTTTTCTTAAAACATTCCCGACGGTTGTAAATAAAAGTTTTAAGGAGAAAAGGTGAACATTATTAAGAATTGAGAGAGAGCATGTATGGTATCATTTCTATTCATTTTTTGGAATAGAAAAAATAAGATGACAGAAATTCATTTAGTAACGTCTGGTAATTTTTCTATTACTTGGAATACGTCAGTGGCCAGAGAATAAATTTGGAACAGAAATAAAAAATATAAAAAACCTACATTTTTGTTTTCAGTAATAATTTCTGAAACAAATCATTTTCTTTTCTTTTTTTTTTCTTTTCTTCATCCTCTAACTAGTCACTGGGCCACGATGATTGGCAAAGATGAGGTCCAACAGCCTTGCCATGGCCAAGCGAAGCTGACCTCATGGTGGTTGGGCCTCGCATAGCTACTGGCGAGGCTAGACCTTGCTCAGCCACGGCAAGGTTGCTGGCTAGAAGAGGAAGAAGAAGAGAGGAAAAAAATTCAGAAAAATTCAAAAAATCATTAAAAAAGTAAAAGAAAATTCTACATCACAAAATTTTTTGAGATTCGTACCAAACACTTTCAAATTCTTTTTCTATTCCGAGAATAGAAATTTTGTGCAATTACCAAACACGTTTGAATACTCAAAAACTCGTCCAAGAAATAGAAATGGAAAACACTATTTATAAATAGAATTTGTTTTCGGGAACAAAAATGTTACCAAACGCACCCAAAGTGTAAATAAGTTTAAGAAGTATCTTTCATAAACTTATAAAACTTGTACCACAAGTAAAGAAAGAGGCGGATTACCATACACTTGCCATACGCTCCAAATATTGCAAAATAGCCAAAATTATAGGAGGTATCACTATTAAGACTATCAAAATGGGTCATAGACCCATATTTATAAATGTGGGTTATATATGAGTCATCTTAAAATCAATGTATGGATCATTTTTTTTTATTAAAAAACAAAGCCAAAACAAAATGAGTTTTATTGGGTCTTAGGCGCGAATGATGACCATTCTATTCTAGAATTCAATTTCTGGCCAGAAATAGATTTTTTTATGTCAATTCTTAAATAAGTTTCTGAATAAAAATATGATTTAATAATAACACAAAATTTCTATTTTCGAAATAGAAATTCGTTTCATAATGACACAAAATCTCCTTTATAGGTGGCGGATGGCGATGGCAGGTAGCTTGCAGGTGACAAGGGGATATGGCCAATGACCAACGGTTGATGGCGGCGGACAACGAGCAGGTGGTTAGTAGCGAGGGCAAACAATGAGAAAAGTTTTTCTTTCTCATTTTTATTTCAGAAATAAAGTGGTAGAAAACTTTTACTTCTCATTCTTCTCCAAACCTATTTCTAGACTAAAAATTTGCTCAATAAATAGAAAAATGAAATCGATTTATTAAACGGATTTTAATTCCAAACTTATTTCTAAAAGAGAAAAATAATTATGACTAGCAATAAAATAGTTACCATACATAACCTTAGAAAACCCTTTTCGACCTGTTCATCACTCTTTCTACTCCACACGCTCATTCTCATAAGCCCCCGCATTCCATCCGCACTCGCATTCCATCTTGAGCAAGGTGGGGAGCTCCCGAAGCCTTCAGGGGAAGTCCCCACTCGGCATCGACCGCTGCTTGTTCAAGGTTAATCTAGTTTTCATCGTGTTCAAAACACGGTCTCGCTTATCCGATCTAGGCTCTCGATTGATGTATCTGGACGAACTGTCGAAGGCCTTCATTTAGCAGACGATGACTCTGTTTCCTTTGGCATACCGATCATGAGTGAGTCGATCGTGAAGGATAGTGCTCTGTTGGAAGCCTGAGGTCGTCTTCGGGGCTGCCATTGTTGGGGTCGACATCATCCAGGGCACCGTCGTCGAGCTGAGCTACCTGCCGTTGTGGTTCGAAACCTTAGCCTTCCCGAGCTTGAACTTTTTCTATGGGTTGGCTTTGGATTGGATTGAATTGGGTATGAATTATTTAAATTGCTTAGTAAATAAATAGGCCAGTATAACTTAAATAGTTGATTTGGGTGGAACGACCCAACTAAACCCATACTCATTTGTCACCTCTAATCATTATCAATGCCAATCAAATTAAGAAATTTCTATCTCCAAGGCGTCGACTTTCTTCCTTTTGTGGTACGGTGCTATTAACATTCTCGAAATTGAAACTTTACATGTCTGATAATTTGATAAGAGTGATAACTTGACGAGGATAGCAAGGAAGTGCGAGATACTTTTTCAATAAGAAATGTTTCATTTTTTAAATAATCTATTAAAATAATACATTAAAATGCGTACATTTTTTTCAGATGTGATCACCTCGTGACTACTGCAATGGACATATTGCCTAGGCAGCAACTCCAGTCACCACAGTGATGGTGGCTGTCATCGCGCTGTAGATGATTACCTAAATTCATACGATGTGTATAGTGGTGGCCGTCATTTTATATTGTACTTTCCATCTATCAATATATAAGACGGCATCCTATATATGTTCATAGTAATATTCAATAATTTTACAAATAAAACGTGGATTGTAAGAATACAAGGATATCTTGCACAATCCCATATTATCCAATCTGACAAGTTGAACAATCAAATACGGTGCATACATATAAATCTCGAATTCTCAAATTGTGTGACACTTACCGTCAGTTTTGCATCGCTCCCCCTCACTCAAAAATCTAAACTAGATGACTACATATTCCCTTGAAGCCATTAAGAGAAATAGAAATAATAACCACTGGACCAAAACTAATTTTCTTGTCCGAACGATGCGAATTTAAATGCCATAAAAAGAAATTTAAAGAGAAAGTCTTTTGCATTGTGTCGAAAGCAGTGGTTAATTGAATGTACATGCGAAAAACAAACAGTTTGCTCATCAGCTGATGAATCGTGCTCACTAAGAATTCCTCATGGGAAGGGCAAGCACAAACATTGACTGTCTCACAATCTGTCATTGTACATCATCTACTTTTGAAACCTACAATTTGGATCTCGAGATACTCAGTAATCATGGGTATCAAAATCTAAAATGAAACGGAGGACGAAGTGAAAGTGAACATTTATTAAAATTAGATGATGCGAAATGTTAATAATGGAATTAGGTAAGTTGATGCTAACTGCTTTCTATACTTTCCCCTCCCCCAATCCTAATTTCTTAAAAGAAAACCCAACTTTAGGTCCAATCTCAATTCTGTATCAAAAATTTTTTTTGCCCCAAAATCCCAAATCTATTCACATGTCTTAGAAATCATGATTGGTTTTTTTAAAGTTATCACCATCAGGGCCAATTAGAGGTTTATTATCAAATTTTGCACCTTCATCAACACCATCATCTTCATACAGAACAACAACAGCCTCCAATGTTGATGATCTTGAAGAAATTAGTTGCAATTTTCTGACACATCGACAAATTAAGACTAGAGTGAAAATTAATGATGTTTCTCTTTTTAGAAAAAGAAAAAGTGCAAGGTAGAATTAGGAATGGACCTAAAATTGAAGGTCTTTCTTAGGGGATTAGCCCTTTAGAGATGAGAAATTTATTATTATAACTGTGGTTCTAAACCTTAATGTAGGACGTAAGTTTATGCTTCGTTTGTTTCGTATAAAATACATAATTCGAAAATATTTTCTTAATCACCTGTATTACTTAAACAAAGAACAAACGAAAAATATTCATCATTTATGGAAATATTTTTATTGTCGATATAAAATATTTTTATTAACTAATTTTTTTAAGTGATAGAAGTTATCATATTTAAGAAAATATTTTTCGAGTCATCCATTTTCTGTGAAACGAACGGAGTCTAGGTTCGTCGGATCCCACGAGGACAATTCCAAGTTCAATACCTGCCACTTCTGTTGAAATTTCAATGTCCAATCTATTTCGTCTGCCTTTTCTTTTCATTTTATCCTTTTACTCTTCACATCCCTGTCGCAACCTAAATTTTCTAAAAATAAATAGGTAGGTTTAGGGGTATTGTTAATTTCGGGCCGACGACCTTTAATTAACTCGGGCTCTCCCAAGCCCATACCCCGTGCGACGTTGGGTATTCATAAAAACTTTCAAACAAGGAGTCGCCACTAGTCTATTGAGGTCGACTAGGAACCGAGTGAGACATGGGAGCGTGTCTCACCTTTTACGCAACTAGAGGGTCTAGGGTTGGGGACTTGATTACGTTAGTCATGCGACTAACGCCCTTTTTGGTACCTAACTTGATCGTGCAAAGTGAGATCTCGGCAATGTCTTTGAGGAAACTAAGGTATGTCATAACCATTATACGGTAAGGAAATAGTGTCTAAAATATCATTGCAAAACAAGGTGTAGGAATAACCTAATGTAGTAAACCAGAAAAACCTATTGTATAGCCCTAAAGGCTTGTTCAATTTTGGTCTTTTTCTTTTTTTAGGGTTTTCTAATTTTTGCAATTTTTTTCTGATTTTTCTGAATTTTTATGAAATTTTTATATTTTTTTATATTTTTAATATTTTCGAATTTTCTGAAATTAAACAAAACAAGCTTTCAAGACTTTTGATATTTTTTTTGACTTTTCTGAAATTTTTAAAAAAAAAGCATTTATTAATTTTTTTGGAATTTTCTAATTTTTCTAATTTTTTTTGGAATTTTTGAATATTCGAAAAAAAGAAAGAAGAAATAAAATAAAAATAAAAATAAAAATAAAATTTTAAAACCTTTCTGAAATTTAAAAAAAAACATTTTTTAATTTTTTGATGAT
Organism: Corymbia calophylla; assembly: GCA_014182845.1. NCBI lineage: Eukaryota > Viridiplantae > Streptophyta > Magnoliopsida > Myrtales > Myrtaceae > Corymbia > Corymbia calophylla. The sequence goes on from CM024698.1 coordinate 35,065,927, forward strand.
TTTTCGAAAAATTTTAAGATTTTTAATTTGAATTTTCTGAAATTTTTTGATTTTTTAATTTTTTAATTAGAAAAAAAGTGATTCGGACCGGGTCAGGAGACCCGGCCCCTATCGGGCCGGGCCGGAGCGATGACCGGGCTGGCCGAACGGCCCGGTTGAAAATATTTTAAATGGCCCATTAAAAAATAAAACAAAAAGCCCATTTCTGATTTCTGAAAATTCGGCCCCCAAACCCCCAGTCTAGGCCCATTCGACAATGCACACAGTCCAGCCCTTGCTCGAAATTTCCGCCCGGCCCCCCTTTTCCTTTTTTTTTTTCTTCTTTTCTTTTTTTTTTTGGTCTGGTCTTCATCTTCTCCGCCGCACGCACGTCCGCTGGAACCCTACGCGACACCACCGCGCCACCGCTTGCACCGCTGCAGGTCCTCACCGATCCTAATGGGGTCGCTCTAACAGCCGTCCGGCGTCGATCGTTTCGTCCGACCGATGCCCAACGCCGCCAGTCGCCGCCAGTCGCCGCCGCCGACGACTTCCGGCGACCCTTGGCGTTTTTCGTTGTGGAGCCAAAAACTCTCCTCTCCGATCAAAAAAAATGCGGAAAACTCACGGAAATCACTACAATACTGAGGATATCACTAACGCAAACAATCACACGGTCAAATACTTATAAAACTAAGTCATCGAGGGGTGCAAATTTCTGGGACTCACTCAAGCATTTCATCGAACGCTTGATGGGCGCTACCGGAACGGGGGTTTTCGGCTCAACCGAGCTTAGTCTGTACTCTAGGGTCTTCGAGCACAGAATCAAAGGGAAGCAGGAGCAAGATAAAAGGGGGACAAGGGCCGGGACTCGCGCGAACTGGTCGGCGCGAGCTCCGGCCCTCCACCTCACGAAACAGAACAGAGATAGGGCAAAGAAGAAGAGGCCTACCTGGTCTGAGGAGCGAGCCGTGGCGGACGACAGCGAGTGGACGGCCTCCGGCAGCGTCTGGGCGTTCCTTCGAGTCTCCTTCTTGCTTCCGGTTCTCTCTCTCGGATCTTGTCCAGAATCGCCCCTCTGCTCAGTCCTTCCAACTCTCTTTCGCAGCTTTTCTGCTTCTTTTTTTTCTAATCTTTTTCCCCATCCTCTTCGTCTCTGGTCTTTCTTCTCCTAGCCCCAGAAAACCAGCCTGCTTTCTCTCCCATTTCCTCCTCTCAAAACCCAGAAAAACCAGCTTCCTCCTTCTGCGTTTTTCTCTTTTTTTCAAAACCCAGAAACCAGTCTTTTGCTTTTCTCCATCTCCTTCTTCTGGTTTTCTTGCTCACCTTTCTTTTTCTTTTCTTTCTACTCCGTTTCTTAGCTCTCTCTTGCCATCCTCTCCAAAAACCGCCCCTTGTCTTCAGATCTGCTCCCTCGTTTTTCTTCTCCCCCAGCCTCTCGTCGATCCTCGTCTCCGCGGTGGGTCGTTCGAGCGGCGTCGTTGCCCTCTCCCCCCACGTTCTGCTCCTCCGCTGGTTTTTCTTCTCTGCCCCCTGACCAGAATCGCCGCCTTCCGATTCTCCCTCCTGCTCTCTAACCGTTTCCGTCACACGCGGCTGACGTCAGGGTCCGAGGGGGCCGCACGACGTCGTCGCTCGTTGCTGCTGCGTTCTGGCGTGTGCCTCTGTGGAGGGGAAGAGGGAGAAGAGAAAGAGAAGGGGAATGGGGCTGGGCCGAGAAAACAAAGAAAATAAAGAGAGATGGGCCGAAAATGAAAGAGGAGAGGGGCCAGTAGAAAAGAGAGAAAACTGGGTGAGAAAATGAACGGGCTGGACTGAACCAGCCCATTCGAATTTTTTTGATTGATTTTTTTTTTTTGAAATTTTTTTTTATCTTTTCTATAAATTAATATGTATTTATATATGCGAAATAAATGGGCCTTCAAAACAAAATAAACAAAAATTCGGGTGTCAACAATCCCCTTTTAATTTCGACGTTTACCACATTTTCATTTGCCTTCTGTTTTTTTTTTTTTAAGGGCTTTAAACACTCGAGATATAACGAGCTCTTCTCGGATGCCCTTCTCCTTGAAGAAAGCCCACTTTAACATGGAAAAGAGTTTGGTCCAAAAACAATAAAACTTCGTTTAAGAAACCTTCTACAACTAAGAAACTATTCAATATACGAAAATTCTTCGAAAAGTTTCCTCTTCATGCTCAAACTCGATACATATTTTCAATGATAGGATACAAAACCAATTCCAGACTCACCCAGAAATGAACGTGAACGATGTCCTTGTTTGTAACTTGCCAGCCGGGCTGCCGACTCGTGTGGAGAGGGAACGTTCAAAGGTGAAGTACCATAAGAATGGTGCTTCCTTCTCTTAGAAGAGCCAGGGAACAGACTTGCCGACATTCCACGCGGGAGCATGACCTTGACCTCTTTGAATGTCTAAAACTTCAAGAAGGCCCGTGACATTAAGCCTGACTTATTAATAACGTGCAGCCTCGTCAATGCTTTTTGCTCTGACAGTCAGGTTTCGATTCAGGCATATCCTTTTTTGACTTCATGAAATTACAAGGATATTCCCTTAAAGGCTTCACTACCGAGACGGACAAAAAGGGTCGGCATCAATGTTCATTCATGTCTCGGTGTCGCTCGCGGCATTAGATCAGGGGTTCCGATGCTTTTGGAGCAAGCAAGATTTCGTGCTTCGTGATCGGTTTTAAGAAGATCTTAAAGGCGTCTATAAATTGCATTTTGCGACATGGAGAAGCGCCTGCGCTGAAGATCATTTATATTCTAATACTATTATGACCAGGCATCCGGACACTTCTCTGCCGTCTCTTCCGGCGATTAGCAGCGATAAGCAAAGGACTGGTTCCTGGAAACATGCAGGACTTACAGAAACCGAACAGCTCGTATTCACGCAGAGGTCTATGGGTTTAGCAATTACTCAAGAAATAATAACCCCATCGAACGGTCTATCGCTTTTATCTAATCATTTGCACAAAAGGCACGCTTGAAGTTTCGTCCTGTCACTCGAATTCATTCGACATGGTTTCAAAGAGATGGGACGCCATTTCTCTATCTGAAACACCTCATCTACATGGATCGACAATAATCAAAACATTTTTGCAGCATTACTTTCAACTGATTCAAGCCCAGATAAGGAGGGACAAGAGATCAAAACGACTTTCAGAAAGCTCACCGCTTATGAGATCAGCAGGGAAATATATGCAAGGACCTTGAAATTATTATTATAAAGTCCAAGAACGAAATTCTTGACCTGAAACTCAAATCTCCATCTTTCACTCTATTATCATAGAAGGAACGACAGAGGTAGCTCGGCATCAGCTGTTTCCGTTTCCAAAATATTCAATGAGGTTTCCAGGGAGGCATATTGGAGATGAGATCGAAATGATGCAGACCAAGAAGATCCTTGCATCATCAGCATGTAAAAATAGCAAAGAAACTAAGACTCTGTTCCAATCAATCTCGATTAGGAAACCTTCATTCCAGCAAAAGTCCGGATTCACAACAGCATCAAGCGCAATCGACAGAGTCTTGCAAAAAGCCACGAAGTCTATTTTAGATAGGTACAATATCATATCGTCCATGTAGCATACCTATTAACAATTAAAGAAGGCGCATCAGCAGCTCATTACCTGCTTCAGACCTCAATCAAAACAATAAAGCTATTCACATTTTCTCATTGAGGCAACAAACAAGAGTATACCCTCCGGTTGCCACCAGAACTAGACTATTTGGCTAAAAAGCTTAAACCTTGATTCCCTTCTCTTTCTGGGTAATTTAGCTTTCGGCGCAGAAACCATACCTTTCGATGATGATGAATTCCGCCGTTTTCACCCGAATGCAGACTTCAACAGCTCGACAACTCGGTTCATATCCGGCCTCTCCTTCGAATGCTCGCTAGTGCACAAACACGCAATGTTGAAGCACTCCTCCACCTTATCTTTCACCAGGCCATCCCTGGAAACGGCCGGATCGACCATCTCCATCTGCCGGTTCTCGGCCACCATGGTCTGAGCCCACACGGTCAGCCCGACCTCCTTTCCCCTGTGATTCACCGGTAAATTGGGCCTCCGACCGGTCGCGATCTCCAACATCAGAATACCGAAGCTATACACATCGGCCTTCAAAGTGGCCGCCGTGAACCCTTCCTTGTACTCCGGCGGCATGTACCCCATGGTCCCGGCGAATTGCGTGGACACGTGGGAATGCGAGGCGTCGATGGTCCTCGCCAGCCCGAAATCGGCGATGTGCGCCTCGAAATCGGTGTCCAATAGCACATTGCTGGCCTTGATGTCTCGGTGAATGATGGGCGTGGGCAATCCGTGCATATACGCCAATCCACTGGCCACGCCCTTGATTATCTTCATCCTAGTGTCCCAGGATAGGGGCCGCCTCTCGACGGAGCTCCTCGACCATGAGAGGTCGCTGGTCTCCGACGTGGTGTCGTACAGCCACTGGTCGAGGCTCCCCTTCTCGATGAACTCGTAGACCAAAACCCTATCCGAATTCGACGCACAGTAGCCGAGGATCTTGACGATGTTGGGGTGCACGAGCTTACCTAAGGTATCCATCTCGGCCTGGAACTCGCGGAACCCCTGGAAGGCGTCGGGCTCGAGCTTCTTGATGGCGACGGTGAGGCCGCCGTCGCCTTCGCCGAGGCGGGCCTTGTAGACGAGGCCGAAGCCGCCGTCGCCGATGATCCGCTTGGGGTGGAAGTTCTTGGTGGCCCGCCGGAGCACGTCCATGGAGATGCGGAGGTTGGGGTCGAAGGAGGCGCTCCCGTCGACGGTGACGGCGGAGAGCTCCTCCTCCCGGTTGGAGATCGAGCGGGTCTGGACCCGGGCCTCGCGGTCGCGGCTCCGCTTGCGGCGGCGGTTGCAGGCGTAGGCGAGGAGGACGAAGAAGAGGGAGACCCCGACGAAGCTCGCCGCCGCCGCGACCACCGCCTGGAGGTTGGGTTCCATGTCACGCGGAGGTAGAGAGGGAGAGAGGTAGAGAGAGAAAGGGAGATAGAGATAGAGAGAGAGAGAGAGAAAGATATTGGGGAGATGGGTTTGAGGAGGAGAGAGAAGGGGACTGAGTAGAGAGAGGAGGGAAGGAGGGAGGAAGAAGAAGGAGGAGAGCCGCCGTGAACGGGGGTTGATGCAGCTGCTTCATGGAAGATGAGTCATGCCAGTCGGACTTTGGGGATGGGAATAAGTCAACGGTCCTCTCTGCTTCTACTGTACGTTTGATTGATTGTTGACGATGGGAACTTTCCCCTTTTTTTTTTTTTTTTTCTTTTCAATCCTTTTTTTTTTTTTTCCCACCACTCTGAAAAAGCGCTCGTCCTTTTTCTTTTTTCTTTTTGGCTAGCGACCGTGGAATTTCTTGTTTTCCGGACAGCACCCGAGAAACTGGGTCAACGGTCATGCCCGATCGCGCTCCCGGGTCGTAACGTGCGAGGGCAGTTCCATGATTATAATATCCGACTTTTGAACTTGCTCGATGTAATTTCGCTCTAATGACAAACTGGGCATTTTCTGATGGCATCGATCATTATGTTACGATTTAAAATAAATTTCTTATTTAGATAATTCTTATATAACTTAAATCAGCAAAGTTTTTTTTAAACTACATGAGCAAATTTCATTAATTAGAATTAACATAATTGCGATAATGAATATTTTTATATAATTTATGAATTAGTGAAAGAGAATATTTTACTAATAGTTCGAAGCCCATCATGTGAAACAAATTAAAAACTTATAACCTAAATAAAACACTTACTAATAGTTCGGGATGATGTGAAATAAATTAAAATTTATAAATAACGTTACACACAATTTCAAAATTCATGAATTATTTGCGTTAATTACCCATAAATATATGCGACAAAACAAGTCAATTCCGACGTGATATGATTAGTTAATTATGTTTGCTTTTTCCTTTTTGCGTTGAAAATCGTGTCGACCTATTTCACATGAATACAATCCAAAAAGATTAGCATTCAGACACAACCCACATAATATGATCAAACAACAGATTAGCGAGTCAACGTGGTTGCATGACCCACTTGCCATCACAAGCTCGACACGAAAACACCCTCGATGTTTTGTAGGATTCATTTATCTATTGTAATAACCGTCAACACATCATCAAATCAAAAGCAAAAAAAAAAAAAAAAATGTCCATAATCACTATGATATCATCAATTTAAAATGTTAGTAATAAAGAATACGGAACAAATAAACAATTAAATAATAATATCTAAACATGTCACATAACAGTCATGTCGACATTAACTCGCTAATTTGAATGAGTCATGCGGATCGATTTCATGTCTGATTAGTCGTACGGAACACAGTGTGATCATTAAATCACGTCTTACGGGTCAGCATGAAAATTGACCCGAGCACAGTGAGCCTCGATCTAAACTGGCCGAAACTTATCGTGGTGATGTACGAGTCCCGTCAGCGTGCCGTGTTAGGAATCGCCGCTTCTCCGGTAGTCAAGCGACAGTAGCCCAGTAGCCACCGCGTGTGGGCCCATTCAAGAGTTAGCAAATGAAATTCCCAAATGGGCCGAAAAGCCCTTCATGCAAGTAAGATGTCCTGACGTCGAGGGAGCAACGGAACTCCTCCACGGAGGAGTCGAGCTCCTGATCCACGAAGTCCCACGCTCCAATCCACGTCGGACTTTGCCAAGTCAGCACGGATCTCCCTCGGCGATCCGAGCTGAAACCCTAGCGTCTCTTCGAGCTCCACAATACCTCCTCCCCGGAGGACCCGAATGTCCCCCCCAGCTAGAGTATAGCTTGCCTGTTCGGCTTTAGTTCAGGCCGTGGATAGCCCGTATCGCTTCAGCTGGGAAGGGGAAGCACTTGTCATGGAGGCTCATGAGCTATTGGGTTAGCTCTCGAACGCCTCATTAGTAAGGGTGATCGGTTCCTGTCCAAGGTGAAATCGAGAATTGGACCGATTTTGTCCATCCGAATATCTTATTAACCAAAATATGACTAGGAACAAATTTAAAGCTCGAGACTTAAATTCCATCCTTCTATTTGATATCTCGTTGTCCAATTACAGGCTCATATTTCCTCGGAAACAATAAATTAAACCCACTAATTTTTTTTGAAGAAACAAAAATGATTAAAAAGAATATGTAGTCTGTCTAATTTAATTCCAAGTAAGACTGGACTGTTTGAATATCAATTTTACTTTTAGAAACTTGGAATCAGACTCAATCTACCGTGGTGGGGAAAAAAAATTGAATTGCATGAAAATAGAAAAGGACAAGCCAAACATTTGCCGAAACATGTAGCGTCGTCGCCCAATTGCTATGTTGAAGATATTTTTGGTCAACGAAACATATGCACCTAATGAAAGTATTTAATTGTACAAACTTGATAAGTTTTATGATTTGATTGTATTTTTTAAAGATTTAAGACTTGAGACAAATTTTACGATGTTCGGCACATTTGATTATTTTGTTTCGTTTCTTCTTTGATGGAGTTATGGAATATTGGCTGGAACGCTTCATTAGCCCACTATGAAAAGAGAGGCAAATCAAGTAAAATATTGGATAGCAAGGCCCAAAAAATAAATAATCTTTCAACAAATCGGGCAGCACCAACCCCGACAAAAAGCCCTTCGGAATTTGCTTGGATTTGATGTCCCCATTTACCGGATCTTATGTCTAATTATCCTCGGCATGAAAGAAAGTTCTCTTTGACCAAAGTCAGAGATTTATGTTGGGAAATTGCACCAGACCTAGCTGCAAAAAATTTGACATTGGTAGTAAAATCAAAGTAGCCTTGCGCACTCTCTCTTGCAGTTGGTTCGAAGTTTTTTAATAATAAAAAAAGCCGTGCAATTTTAGTCTGAAATTCTTAATTTGGTTTTATTTTTTTATTTTTTAAAAAATTCTATGTTGTTTGTCTTCTATTGGTGCGACAGTAATCGCATCATCCCTTCATATCAACGCGGTTTAAGTGCGTTAATGATCGGCCTAATCATGCATCATGGACGATGAGGTACTCCGTCGTACGAATTGAAATGATGAAGGGCTCAATTGCACACTCGACATTAATTAGAGGACCGAAAATGGAATATCCTCCAAATCCGTCCTTGAATCTCCAGTTTCCTTAGATGCTGGCTCATGGAGTTTTGAGTTTTTTCTTTTTATTTTCTTTTTAAACTCGAATTACGCTCCCAGTGTTTGTCGAATACCCAACGAAGCTAATCGCAAATTGGCAAAAGTTATCGCTAAATTTAGAGCATAATATCATATTTATACCGGAAAAGTATCTTTCCTTAATTCACAAAACTTGAACCACAAGTAAAAGAAAATACGGATTATAACGCATTTGCTGCTTGTTTCGAATATTGTAAATCCTACAAAATTTATAGAAATCGCTGCTAACTATATCACGGAGTAATAAAGAAACTTCTATTAAGAAGGCATTAATATTCTTTTTTATCGAGACGTGATCAATATTAAAACTTGGACCGTATATGATTCGAAGAGAATAGTAGGATTGGAATAAGTTTTTTTTAAACGAGAGATGTTTAAATTTTTTAAGCTAACCATTAAAATAATGTTACATCGAACTCTTGTACAATTTTTTTTTATTAATTTTGGGTGGTTGAATAAGTGCCGTCCAATATATTCCTTAAAAAGCAGAGAAATTAAAAAGGCTGTAAAATGAGGAGGGAGGATTAACTTTAATTTCTCTCTTTTTTTTTTTTGGTCGTTTGAAAATTTTTGGGAGCACAATCTCTTTCCATTTCAGAGCAGTACCATCACTTCTCTCTCCTCTCTCCCTTTTCAAAATCCTAGAAATCTCACCAGCTCACGCACCGAAAAACGAAGAATCCTCTTTCTCTCTCTGCTTTCTCTCTCTTCTGTGACTACTTTCACTGTGGGGACTGGTGGTGGTGGTGGTGCTTTGGATTGGAGGAGGGAGAGGGGAGGGGGGGCCGGGCCTTGGGAATTCGAATTGTCCAATCGGAGGATGAACGCTCGCGGGCGCCGAATCTGCGCTTCCTCGCCGGCTTTCTAGAGGTGGTGTGTGCCGGACGGAGCTGTCCCCGGCTGCTCGCGCCCTCCTTCCATGGCCCCGCGCGTGTACGAAGCCTGGAAAGGAAAAAACGTGAGTGCTCTCGCGGCTCCCTCCTCCCTTCGCTGTTCTGGGTTTTGTCCTCTGCTCGGAATTAGGTCGAGATTCGCGAGTGTTCTTTCCGAATCGGCGCCGGCGGCGGCGTTTCTGGGTCGCGTGCGGATTTTGGGAAATTAGGTCGTGGCGTGCTATTTCGGTGCTATTTCGAGTCTGTTCGTTGCGGGAGTGCTTGCGTTCTTAATGTGGTTCTTTTCTAGTTGGGGAATGGCGGGGTGGTGTTTGATTTTTGCATTGTCGGTGGCTGAATGCTTCCGGTTGTTCGCTTTTTTTGTCGTGTGGTGCTTTCGAGATGATGCTGCTCCGAGAACAGTGAGGGAACTCTAGGTACTGATTTGACTTGTGTTAGTTATAATGGGTTGAGTTAGTTTTGGCTAAGAATTGGAGGAAAGGGGAAGAGATGGATAGTCCTGGTCCGTAGTTCTTCAAGATAATGATGATTGGATATGGGGTTCTTCATTCCCTTTTGCTTCTGGCTGTGTCTTGTTACGGTAGGTGAATTGGTATCGAGATGATGCCTGTGCATTGGCGATACGGTTTTGCTAAATAGAGAGGATGAAGAGGGTAACTGGAAAATGATGAAGATGTTGTGGATCAATTACTTTAATTGTAATATTGCTTTTCTTTCATTTAAGTTAGTCTCTGGATGTGCCTTGTCATTTACCACAGTCATCTTCATAGGAAGGAAGCAGGATGACAGCATAATTCTACTCTTAATATTGGACAATGTGTGGTCTAGCTGGGCACTCAGACGGTTTTGTAGAATTGCAGTATGAAAGGTTACCTTTTGTTGCTATAGCTGTTGAAGTTTTACTTGCATTTGGATAAGTTGCCTTTGTGTCTTAGATGCTTAAAGCCATTGGTTTGACCCATGTAGAAGGAAAGAGAGAGAGAGAGAGAGAGAGAGAGAGGGAGAGATGGAATATTGAGATTCGTCTACCAGTAAGTAATGCAGCTTCTTAGCGGTACATTTCAGCTTGCAAATATCTCTTGTGTAGCTAGGCTGGGACCATGTTTGAGAAGGAAAAGGTGATTGGCACTCGATTCAAGCATTCCTAAATACTTCTTTCTAGTTTCACGGAAACAATTTCCTCTGTAGGTCTGTTTTATTATCTCACTGTGTTTTTCCACTCCTTTCTCCTCTTGTAATGCCCCAGGTAACTTAAACAAAGCTGCATTTCTGTAGCTTTCTTCTTAAGCTACTCTAGATTAGGAGCCTTAGTCTAGATATGGTTAGATGCCAGTTCCTCGGATCTTAGAGAAGATGTGCCCATTTTACCAGAACCAAACACCTTTTGTTTGCCAGGGACCTTTAACAAGTGTTCTGCAGTTACTTTGTGCCAGTAGTGAATTATTAATATGAAAAAAGCACCTGCATAACAGGGTATTGGCAAGTTCTAGAGAGTTCTCAGGTGGTTTGCTGTTGGTGGTCTGTAATATATGTGTCATCTGTTAAAAATTAGACAAGGACAAAAGGAACGATTCAGACTGACCTCGCCATTGTGATCAATAAAGCATCTTTAGCTTTGGAAGTTGTTTGCTCTTCCAAGAATCCTTTCATAATTACATTAAGACAGGCATCATCTTCCAAAACTTAACAATTTTTTATTTTCTTTTCAAATATTTTGAGGAGAGCAATCGGTAAGAACTAAAAGTTGCCTTAAAGCCAAGAATTTTGGGTTACCTTTTTCATGATTCTGAAGGGGAGTCTTCTAGAAAGAATTAGTGAAGTCATGAAGTGTTCTGTAAACTTAACAGGGTTTTCTTTGTCCTCTAGACTTTAGATTATGGGAAGATGAGCTTATGGGGGCAAACTAGTAAATGTGCTTTTGCAAATTGATAATAAGCAATGGATATATGTACGGATGCCGGAAAGAACTAATGTAAGTGGAAAATATTTGGGGGGCAGACATATGCATTAATCTAGCTCGTTGCGAGCTTCATGCAGTTCTCAAAATCATTGCGCAATCCCCTAGGGTTTGCTTGTCTTTTTTCTCCTTCCACAGTCATTTATGCTGGACATTGGTAGACTTTTAATTACAAAACCATGTATTGTTACTGCTATGAAGTCTGACCAATTGCCAACACCAAGTTGTGATCAGCTATGGGCTTTATTCTGGTGCAAAAATTGGTGGGTCATCATTGTTGATAGTCATATAACTAGACCTATCAAAATGGGTCATAGACCCATTTCTTAACCCATGTTTGATAGGCTAGATTGTTACATGGGTTATTTATATTTAGTAAATGGGTTATAAATAGGTTTAGACCCAACTCTACGGGTCATAGATAGGTTTAATATAGGTGTTAAATGGGTTCACAATTTATTAAGACCCCAACCCACCTCTATGACTCTCTCTTGATCTCACGCTCGCTCACTTTGTGCTTTCACCTTAGTTTCGGTATGAATTTTTGTAGATTGGATTAAATATAGAAATGTTTTAGCAATATGAATCGGGGCATGTATGAGTCTTTAGATTTGTACGGCATGGAAGGTCAAAATGAGTTAAATGGGTCAGTTTAGGTTGGAGCATTTCGACCTCACTCAAACCAGACTGAACTCACCTGTTTGATAGGTCTACATATAGCCACCACCTAGTGAGGCCTCCTTTGTCTCTGATTGTTGCTTAGACTGGAGTTTTGTGAAATTTGGGACTTGTGATTATGTGGAGAGGCTGACTGATCCTAGTATTTTATCAAGAAAACAGATGTTATTACTAAGATGAAAAGGAAAGCAAATAAATCTGCACACACATACATGTGTACTTCTCCCTTTCTTGATTCTTTTTGGAGAAGATATGTGCGTCTCTTTCATGAAACTACTGGGCTTGCAGTCACCTGCCTTGTGTGTGGGGGTGGGGGAAGGATGTTGAGAATTGTAAAATGTTGAGGAAGCACCCATGTTATCTCTAAACTACCCAGACTCTCCACGGACAAGTTGACATGGCCATCTGCTGGCAAATCCTGAGGTAGGGTTGTCTAGATTGGTTCTGGCAACTTAAAGCAGAAGGGCTTTTGTGCATAGAACCTTATGAACAGAAACTCTTTTAAAGCCCCTTGACAGAAGTTTGATGCTAGTAAAAGGGGGCACAATGTATTTAGCGAAAAAAGAATCTAAGTTGATAGGAATGTTGCAACACATTATCAGCAAGCAGCAACTACAATTACTAAACAGACTAAAAGCTGAGCAGTACTCATCATCCTTATGTTGGCAACTCTTTTTTTTTTTTTTTGGGAGCTGCTGTTGAGTGGCAAAAATATGGCAACTTTGTGGATCTAAAGGGAGGAGGAACTATTGAAAGATTTTTATTGACATATTTAGATGTAGTTTATGTTTGGGATGTCTCAATTGTGTTGAGTGATGATTTGCTTTAGCACCTATGAATCAGACCAACTAATTCACATTGACTAGCCTTTGTGGTTGTAAGTGTTGTCTCAGCTCTCTAAGAAGCCGAGTGGCACTCAGGCCATGACTCTTTCTGCTTTAATCATCAGGTGCATGTTATTGTTCAATTATGCAAGCTTGTTATCAGTCAGCAGGAATTTTGTTAAGTGCGTTGGTGGTGACAGTTAAGCATGAAATATTGGGCAGGATTCGTAATTTGAGGAGGCATTTCTACACTGTTATGTGCACAAAATTTATGTTTAGGTTTTTCCGCTGCCATGTCTCCTGTCTGGGAAAAAAAAAAACCAAAAAAGGAAAGATAAAGAAGGAGTAGTTTACCCTATGTGTGCACAGGCACATGCCCCTATTATTCCCTAAAAGTTGGCAGCAGCATGTCAGGTTTTTGTAGTTTTACAACTAAAATGTTTCTCCTTGTTATTCATGTCCTCCTTGTGTGATTTTTTTTTTCTCTAACTGTGTTGTTACCTTGTGGTGCAAGCTTTCATTCTTGAGCTATGTTGTTGATGTTGCTGGACTTTATAGTACTCATGCCATGCTATTTTATTGCTTTGGAAGATTTTTCTATTGATATTTGGTGTTTTTCTTTTGTTCTCTCTTCTGGGTTTTGCAGAAGTTCATTCTTGGTGGGAGGTTGATATTTGGACCAGATGCGAAGTCATTACTTGTGACACTAGCGCTTATTATAGTTCCAATGATCATCTTTTGCATATTGGTTGCGAGGCATCTTCGCCATGAATTTTCTTCACACAACGCCGGATATGCAGTGCTGGTGGTAGCAATTGGCTTCACAATCTACGTGAGTCCCTTTACCTGAACCTGGCCCTTAAGATTACAGAACTGTCCCATCCGATTGCTCTGTATGTGTTTCAATTGTTCTATGTAGACCATGAGTGTAGAATGAGATTACTCAGACGATGTTTCCTGCCCAATTACTGGGCGGTGAGGCTACTTTAATTTCTTTAAATGCAGTGTTGATGGCCATTGTTATACTTGGACGTTTAATTCTCTTTTATCATGAACTAGATGTCTGTAGTTCAGTTTGTGACTAGAAAATATGGTCCTTTGAATGGGCTCTATTATCTGACCAAAAGAAAGGGCTCTTATCCTTTTATGTTTGAATTCTTCTTGGTATTTAAGGCTGTTTTTTACATACATTTTTGTTATGCCTATTATGGTTAGTTGAGACATTTCTTATTGTAATTGCAAAGTTGATTTTGATAGGTGTTGCTGCTTCTTTTTCTTACCTCAGCCCGGGATCCTGGTATACACCCACGGAATGCACATCCACCGGAAGAAGCATTGCGCTTTGACTCCTCAGCATCAGTTGAAATTGGGGGAAGACAAACACCTAGCCTTCAGATTCCTCGCACGAAAAGATTTAATAGTTAATGGTGTTACTGTGAAAGTGAAGTATTGTGATACGTGCATGCTGTATCGACCTCCTCGTTGTTCTCATTGCTCTATCTGTAACAACTGCGTTGAGCGTTTTGATCACCATTGCCCTTGGGTGGGCCAATGCATTGGATTGGTATGCTATTGTGAACTCGGGGCTTTTGTATGTTCTTCACATGCCTCTTGGTAGTGGTTAAGGCTGATAATTGGTCGCACTTTTGAAATTTATGCTTGCCTAACTGATTGTTGCCTTTTTGCTGCTGCAGCGCAACTACCGTTTCTTCTTCATGTTTGTATCTTCAGCCACTCTTCTGTGTATCTATGTTTTTGCGATGTCTGCTTTCTACATTAAGGTTCTGATGGATAAAAATCAAGTACAGTTTGGAAGGCAATGAAGGAGTCACCTGCTTCTGTCGTACTTATGGCTTACTGTTTTATTTCTCTATGGTTTGTTGGTGGACTCACGGGCTTCCATTTGTATCTTATAGGGACAAATCAAGTAAGTCCCATGCACCTTTTACACAATCTGAGAGGGATCATGTCATTCAATTGGTTGTCTCTGCACATTATTTTTTAGCTCCTGTTGTTCCCTCTCTTGGATTGAATTGATCCTGTTAAAGTTTCCTTAAATATTTCTTCATTCACTGTTATTCCTTATGTTTGCTTTCATCTTATGTCTCATTTCTGGTCACTAGCTGTTCGTTTTCCAGCGCCATAGCTGGTTCACTGTTATTCCTTATGTTTGCTCTCATCTTATGTCTCATTTCTGGTCACTAGCTGTTCGGTTTCCAGCGCCATAGCTGGGATAGTATATTTTCTGGGTTTTGTTATACCAAAACGTACCCTGAAGTAATGTCTTTTGTTTGAATGTGACTATAATAGACTAGCAAATCAGCGAAGCATGAAAAGAACTTCTAGTATTGTCATATTTTTTAATCATAGAGGTGCTGAGAAGTCATTCCTTTTTGAAGCATTGGATAGTTTATCTGCTATGGAATTTAAAAGTCTGAAGGCTCAACGGAGAATTAGGGTTTCCTTTATGATTTGTTTTATGGTGAATTTCTGTATAGAAAACTAAGTTTTCTGCAGTCCATCATTCACAATATTAGGAAGGATTCGATAAATAATGCTGATGTGATGGATTAAATATCCTTAACCACTAGCCTGAACAAGATTTTGGTGCATTTTTTCCATTGCAATCAAGGGCCTGATGAATCTTTGCTTACAAGCACTTTGATGCATCCTTTGGTCTTTCTTTGCAATTCTTTAAGGCTGCCTTTCTCTGTTTCCAAAAAGGATTTATTGGCCATTTGCTTGTAAATTAAGATGTCTGACTTCATTCCCTTGCAAACATGAGTTCAGCTTCAAAATAGTGCTTTTTTCTGACTAATCAAAGAACACTTGATTTTCCAGACAACATATGAGAATTTCCGGTACAGAGCAGAAATGAGGGTCAATGCTTATGATCGAGGGTGCTGCAATAATTTTCTTGAAGTGTTCTGCACGGAGGTAAAGCCGTCATTGAACAATTTCCGAGCTTTTGTCCAAGAAGAGGTGCACAGACCTGTTTTTCCCAGTGAGCGAGGAGCAGAATCAGAGATGGAAGATTTAGGCGCAAATCCACGCCCAAAGGTGGAGGATGATGATTTGGACATTGGTGAAGATCTTCTCAAAATTTCCCAGCGTCGGAATATTGAACTCGATCAAGATGTTCAAAGTAGAGGAAGCAATGGAACTCCAGAAAATAGTATGATGGTGGACTCCCCTATGGCTTCAGGTCATCGAGCTCCAACCATTAAATCTGAAAATCGGCACTCGAGTTATGTGAGAAGCGGGAGTTGGGAAATTGCACCTGAGGTCCTTGTGAATTCCACGATCACGGAGAGAAGCTACACTCCCTCAAGCGAAACACACTTGTAATGGGGTATCTATGATTGGCATGCAAACCAAAATGAAACTCTGGCCTCAAGTTGAAATTTGGCGTCTTTCAGGAGCAGTCATTTCAGGTCTGAATTCTGATATTAGCTCCCTTTTGTTTCAGTTCTTTTTGTGTGCTACATATCTTCCTCTGAGCAGTTCAATAGGAATGTTTGAATAGTGTCCTTCTCGATCTGTTGCTTTCTCCTGGCACATTTGTCTGCCCCTGCAGATTAAATTTGTATTGCTGGCTATATTGTTTCTGTATATAACCAGTATTCTAGGCACTTGAAATCTGTGCTTTCTATCTGTTCAGACTGATCAGTTGCATTCCCCATAGTCATCCGATGCCAAACTAGACTTGCACTCTCTTGCTGTTGGTTGGAGATAAAAAGCTGGGCAATGGTCTTGGTAAATTTTAGAACTCGGAGGCCATCTTTTGACTTGCATTGCCCATAGCAGGGATCAACTCTGGAATGTTCAAATTTGTCTTTGCACAAACTTAGACGAGTATTTTCTTGGTCCATACTTGTGATCATATGATGGAAAGGTGGCGGTAGCAAATTGCTTCATACACAGAATGTAGCTTCTCAATCTCTTAAGTCGGTGATTGCCAGTTTGGGTGGAATTCCTCGAAAAATTGGTATCATCATGTTCACTTTAAGTCTTGCTTTGATATTTGGTAATATGGCGGTAATATGTTGAACGTGGCCACGCGTCATAGCAAAATGTGGAATTCTCAGTTTGATTCCAAGAGAGCTTATTCTTTCCATGAGGCTTACAGATTTTATAAGTCTCTTTAGGAGGGGGGGAGGAAGTGGCGCTTGCCTGCTTGGTGCAGTTTTTGCACTCTACATATAGTAGTTCATCGCTTCAGGTTCATCCCTTGATCATTTTCTCCCTTTGGAACCATACAAGCTTTTAGATTTGAGGTTTTGGTAGTACAGCAATGAAGAGTTTTGCTCCTTCACATACTGTACGCTAATAAAGTTACATGCGCAAGTGTAATCATGAAATTGTTTCTCCTAGACACTAATCCTGTGGAAAATACAGAGGAGTTATCTATAAAGTACATCTGAAATCTTACTCATTGCACGCATCTTAAAGATCGATCAACAGGTTGTGTTGATTTGACGCCTTTGATTTAGTGGAAAATAGAAGATCCGTGACGGTAGTTTAAGAGTAATATGACCCTGAAGGTGAAAAGGATTCTGGCTCGTTCGGTTTGTGCCTTGTTTGTGCACTAATTCAGCCCAAATTTTTTTTGAAAAAAAAGAAGTGTAGGTGTTCTTGGATCTCGATTAGTAGATGCCTTGCACCTCTCTAAGAGGATACGTGGAAACGAAACTTCACCCTTGTATCCGGTATCTTTGAGAGGAAATGAATAATCCGAGGAATTTTTCATCCAACCCAATCTTATCGTATTTGGTTTTTTTTCGCTACCGAGTCCAACCTGAAGTTCTGGAGAATGAAACATGGCAGGCTTGTTACCTTGGCATCAGATTGAGTTAAAATAGGTACAATCAAACATAGTTGAACACCTAGTGCTAGATGCTGAAGACCCAACAACCATCCACAAATTGACAATCTTCCTTTACTGGAGTTAGGTTGTAGTCATTTAGCTATCTGGTATCTTCGAGAGGTTGTGAACAATCCCAGGAGTTTCTTACCCAATCCAGTCTTTTTGTATTCGGTTTTGTTTTGGCTACCAAGTCCGATGTAAGTGCTGGACACTGAAACGAGACTGGTTTGTTATAGTGGTGACAAATTGAGCTAAAATAGGTACAATCAAACATTATTGAACACCTAGTGGTAGATGCTTAAGACCCAATTATCATCTACAAATTGACAATCTTCCTTTGCTGGAGTTGGGTTGTGGTCATTTAGCTATCATGTATCATCGAGAGCATATGAACAATCTTAGAATTTCTTACCCAATTCCATCTTATCGTATTTGGTTTTGTTTTGGCTACCAAGTCCAACCTAAGTTCTAGACACTGAAACATGACCGGCTTGTTGTAATGGTGACAGATTTGAGCTAAAATAGGTACAATCATACATTATTGAACACCTAGTGCTAGATGCTTACGACCCAATTATCATCCACAAATTGGCAATCTTTCTGTGCTGGAGTTAGGTTGCGGTCATTTCTCAATCGTATCTAGACCGAGGCAAATGACCTCCTCAGATTCTGCCTTCTTTTTCTCATGTTTTGGAACCTGTCATCTTTAGTTTCCCGAAACATAGCATCCCGCGACCCGACGTGGCCTCTATCCTCGACCTAACTCCTATCCACTAGACATCATTTGGCGCTTCCCTAGGCCACCATTATAGTACTCCCTACGATGAAATAATTCATCGGTCAGATATCGGAAGGAACCTTCAATGACCAACAAGATTAAGAGAGAGACGAAACCATAGATAAAAAGAACATGAACGTTCATTTGGATCAAGTCAATCGAGTAACCATGGGAAACGTGGGCTTTCCGATACTCGTGAACCAATTCCAAGAGCTTGAGTTATGCCCATTGATTATTCAAAAGTTAGAGCATCTTTTGTTGCTCGTCACGTTTAAATCGTGTCAAGGGAAAAAATCTTTTTGCACGGCTGTAAACTAGCAATGAGCATGCCGGTTTTATCTGTACGTACATAGGAAATTATTATAGATAAACAATTTGTCGCTAGTGTTGGAAGCGTGATTCATACTCCCATCGATAGTTTAAGCACCATATTTTATTGGACTTCCGAGCTTGAGCTTATGAATAATTACTGGGTATACATAATTGCTTTCTCTTTTACAAAGGTACGGGGTGCTAATTACAATGGAATTTTTATTAGATGTAGTCTTAATTTATAGATAAACCAGGATAAAATTTTATGCCTTGAATTCTCTTTGTCGCTTTTAATCTTTATTTTGTCTTGTGATCATACGCCAAACCAAACAACCAACAGTTCACATGTATCCTTTTTGCATTTTGCCTAGGCTTCACCATCATTGTCGTTGTCACTACGCGTTTCATCGGCCCGACATATACCCGGTCCGGAAGTCGAGCCGCCCCATCTCATG
The DNA here is from genome assembly GCA_014182845.1 of Corymbia calophylla. NCBI lineage: Eukaryota > Viridiplantae > Streptophyta > Magnoliopsida > Myrtales > Myrtaceae > Corymbia > Corymbia calophylla. Next base: position 35,084,861 of record CM024698.1, read on the forward strand.
TCAACAACATAATTGAAGCACTGCGGGAAAACCGAAACTACCGAGCGCGCTGCCATATGAACACGAACTCAACCATAGATTCTCGCACGCCGAGTCAAAAGCCCATTGAAACATCGCACCACTTGAGCAAAGACCACGTCAAAAAAGAAAAGAAAAGAAAAACACAGGAGGGAGGATCCACCTTACCAGAAATGGTAGGTAAACCACCAATTTGACCGGCCACGACCCTCTCGATCGGGCCCTAATCAGGACGGTCGAGATTCCACCCTTTGGGAGTCGCAAGGACCACAGTTTTTCAGCAGGTTTGCCAACGGCTCTTCTTCAACGAGAACTCGACACCTGGGTCGGGTCCTTCCGCGCGATCCCATGGGAAGTTTGCCTAACTTTCGATTCCAAGATGCTTCTCGGCCCGACCCTAAGATTCTGACAGGTTGATTGCAAATGTTGTCTGTTGTCCGTTTGAATAATTATTGGCTCAACACGTGGTGATATGGTCGGACTGGATCGACCTCGGGCCCTTGACCTGATCCCGGAAGGCTAACGTAGGCTTCACTTAAGGGTTCATCTCCGCGTGGCATCTTGATGGGGGCGACAGGATGACCGTGCGTTTTGGGACAGCAAAGGGACAAGAAAAAGGGGTAGCTGGGGTCTGGCCATTCAAGCTTCGAATCATTTCGAATTTTAAGTGGAAAAAAATTGGAAGAAGACACGTAATCATCTAAAGTTGGAAGCAATAGCATCTTTTACTTAATCAAATCCAGAAAAAGAAAAAGAAAAAAAAAGGGTAATGCGGTGCACTTGTGGGGGATGTGGACAGCCAGTATAGGAAGCATATTGACAAGCAAAATGCAAGAGAACAAGGTTGTTTCATGAGATTAGTATTAGCATTTCGGGAATTTTACCCACTTAAACATACGCAGATTGGGCAAAATTAAAGGGGTTCTCTTTACGAAAGGGGTCGGCATGTTTATCACGCGATAAGACCCGCTCTTATGTAGATACATGAGATTTTATGAAATCACTGTTAACTGTTTTAAAATGGTTCTACAAAATTTCATATAATATTAGAGTCGATGATCTTGGACTTAAATATTTTCAAGCTCCATTTACCTCTCCAATTAATAAATCCATGCTTAGTACTCGGCAAAAGATTAGATAAAAATCAGTTTAAGCGTGAAGGGGAATGTTAGAGTAATTATATATATTAAATCACGTATTCATCTATCAGTTTAAATTTTTAAAATAATTGGTAGTGATCTCATAAAATCTCGCATACTTAATCTGTTGAGACACAAATAGAGTTAAATTAAGTTGTTAGTGTGCTATTTTTAGAGACGATGCTATTGAACAAGTTTTTAAATATTTACTATTGGCATTATATGAATGTTTTTTTTTTTTAACCCAAAAGACATCATAAAATAGCACACGTGCTAAGAAGAGCAAGAGAAGAAAAAATTGGAACATATTTGTGAACACAAATGTTTAGAATATCATAATCAAAGAAAGCTTTTTAAAACTTTTATTTTATGTTTTGATGTGGAAGTGATCGTGCGTCTCCATTTCATTGTGAAGCACGTGAACACAGGTCAATGTGTCCTATGCCACAGGGAATTGTGTCCAATCGTGCTTAAATGTGTGTATCATGCAGTGTTCATCTCAATGATACATTCCGTGATGGTATTAATCACATCGTCTGATGTGAAACGCTTCATTGAACATTCACATGAGGGAGTTCAACACTTTAATTTAACATTGTCGTGTTCAAATTAGCTAACCTAATATGCCCCTATTTAGACAGTATCATCAACGACTCGAATCTCCAAACCAACGGTCTCGAATGCCTTTGGCTTTTCCACTTCCTTATACTTAGGCCACCCTCCTTATTGGTTAAAAGATTATCACCACCACAAATTTTTATGCTTTTTTTTTTCTGCAAAATTTGGGTTTAGTCAAAAAAATGTTTCGAAGCCTTTATACAGTTAGTCGATCATTAGCATAAAGTTATAAAATTTCTTAAATCATTGTCATCTATTTTAAAAACCGGAACTATTATTTTACATCATGATTTAATACTTTAATATTCTGATATATTATTTTACATCATGATTTAATACTTCAATATTCTGATGTATCCTAGCTAATCTCCATCTAAATTCGGGAGTTTTCCTATCTTCCACAAATTGGAGAATTACCGTTGGCAATGGCACCAAGAAATTGCGCGAGGTTGGTGGGATTCGAGCTCACGCATCTTTTCCTTCCGGCAACGATCCCTAGAGGAACTCGAACGTTAATCCAAAGCCATGTTTCGAACGGGAGACACGTGGTGTGGACAGGACATGCATCGTAGCTCTCTTTGTGCCTTTCGAAAAGATGTCGTGTCGCCGCACGTTTCCCATTTGCTAAATTGCCAAAGCAACCTCTCTCTCGATCCCCACTCTTCGTGTCCTTTTCCCTTTGCTACTTTTTCAAGCCGACGTGATCGTTCAGATGTATGGGGAAAGAAGGGGGGATGTTCAACGCAATAAAAGTAATGTGGGGTCGAGGAAGTTCCGTTCTTGCCGAAAAGTAGAGAATTCGACTCGCGATTTTGTCCAAGGATGGACCCTCGGCGTCACATCGTTAGGTCCGTTTCGTAAGCGCATATCTCACTCGCCCCTCGTCCCGCGTCCCACGACTAACGATGAAACCTAGTAAAGTCCTTTTTAATATGGTATATGGTATGCCGACAAATGAACAGCCGTCAAAAAAGCGAATATTAGATTCACATGATCTAACGACTTGTGTGAATTGAGCTCACGTGTATGGGATGCATGCCCGATGCTTACTTCGGGAAATAGATTCAAAAGGGAGTTGCACGGCGCCGCTCATGAGCGTCCGCATGGTTTATTGAGGGGAAATGCAAGCAAACAGTTTAAATTTATGTGCACAGTCTTAGACAAAGTCAATCGGACAAAGTCCACTATAATTACTTAGATGGGAAAATGACATAAATGATCCATGAATTTTGATTTAACATGCAATGTAGTCCTGAACTTTTAATTAGTTCAATGTGGTCACTGAACTTTAGGTTAATGTACAATGTTGTTTTTGGACTTTTAGTACATACTCTATTTAGTCTCTGAACAATATGAAAATAGTCAATGTTATCAATGATTTTAAATTAAAGAAAGAATAACATTGAAGATTTGACGATCATTTGTAATAACTAGTCAATCACCCATTTATTGTATTGTAATCGGTGCATTAGCCTTTGCAGCCTAATCACAAGTTTATTGTACCGTAATTAGTGTATTAGTCTTTGCAACCTTAATGCTTTTTGCAGCGAGTAGATTTTTTGCAGCTATCTAAGAATTGTTTGAATCGAGGGTTCATATTTTCATAAAATTCAATGATTACATTAAATATGTACCAAAAATTTAAGGATTACATTGAATAAATTAAAAATTTAGGAATCATATTGCATATTGAGCCCAAATTCAAAGATTATTTGTATCATTATTCCTAATTAGATTCACAGATATAATTAATGAGGTATAATTGAGTGGAGCAAGGCCGAAAAGTATCATTTATTATAATGCAGAAGAAAAGAGAACACTAGCTGAAACAAATTCAAAAGACGAAAAAAGTCTGCGTGTGCAAGTGGCGTACATGGGCAAGAAAACATCATCCTCGTCTCCAAAAGTGCAAAAACAATTGCCCTGTTAAACCATCAATCCGCCCGAAAGAATGATTCTAAATCGAAAAAAATTCAACTGGATGATGAATGGTAATGGCTTGAACCCGACGACGCCGGCGGCTCAAAGTCCTCCCCGCCGCTTCCCTGGGTGTGCGGCGGCGGCGGAGGCCGGAAGTATCCTAAGTGGGGCTGCTGAGTGAAAAACAGAGGAAGTGAAGAAGACAAGGAAGAAGCACCAGCGAAACCAGATGATGACGAAGACCCGTATAAACCTGATGAAGGAAAAAAAGGCAGCGGCGGCGGCAGCGGAGGCGGAGACGGAGGAGGCAATGATAACGAGGAGTGTAGAGAAGCCATGTGAGAAGAATACATCATTTGCTCCATCAAGCTCGCAGGTTGATGATGCCCTTGAAGAAGCTGAGAGTAGTCCCAGTAGTCTCTCACGTTGACCCCTTCAGCTCCACTCGGATACAGCGGGACCGCCCCCGCAGACGGAGGAGCTAGCTGGCCCGCTGCCGTCGCCGGAGGAGCGGCGGCGGCGGCGGCGAGTGTCACGGCAGCGGCGGCGGAACCGTAAGACGGGACGTTGGGCGGGATGATCCTGACGTTTTCGGGGAAGTTGAGCTTGGCGCGGTTGCCGCGGAACCGGAGGGCGGCCTCGTCGTAGGCCCGGGCGGCGGCCTCCGCCGTGTCGAAGGTGCCCAACCAGACCCTCGCGGCTTTTTGCGGGTCGCGGATCTCCGCTGCCCATTTCCCCCAAGGCCTCTGTCTCACTCCCCTGTATCTCCTCCTCCTCTCTCCGCCTTCGAAGGGCGGCGCGGCCACTCCGGAAGGTGCCGGCGGGACGGTGGAGGCGGCGGCGACAGCCGTTGCCTGTAGTCCTGTAGAGCGGAAGGACATACGCGTTTTCGTCACTAGCTTCCCTCGGAAGCTCAGAATTGTACGTGAGGCAGAGGCACATTTTTTTTAATAAAAAAAGAAACATGGAAATATTAATCAAATGGTAATAAAATTTATTAAAATAATAAAGACGTACACTCCATTAAGTTATTTTCAATATCGCCTATGTAGGAAATAGTAGAAAGCATCATTTCATAAAATGAACTACCGGTAGAATAAACCACCAAACTTTGTTTTCTTATGGTATGCATACCTGAATGCTTCGAATTTCCTGAAAAATCGAACCGCATCGAACCGTTGACGATTCTAATTACGGCATATTGGTATTTCTATTAATCATAGCATTAACTTATCTAGTGACTCTATCTCACTTTCGAAATAAAGATAAGCACTCAACTCGATCTAATTCTTTTTCTTCATCCTGAAAAAATAGACGAGCCCTCGAGATGCAACAGTGCTCTATCGGAATCTATAAACGAATAAAGATAAAAAAAAAGCTATCTAGCTATGTTGCAATATCATTAACCTTATCTAGAAGTCTTCAAATGTATTGCACCCTCAAAGATATTATGGTGTTCCGATTTATAATATCAATGTCTCGGATTGAGAAAATAGATGACATGTCCAAACCTCTTCTTTTTCCTTCGATCAAAATAAGTGAATGGCTGCAAGAAGAAGAAGATGACCATGACCGGCCGATGCATGCAATGTTAGATAACCTAAGATATTGCCCGTCATAGCTCATCGCTTCTAAAATGGTTAGAATAAAACAAGTTAATTGCTTCCCACCATACTAAATATGATATATAGATTCGTATAAGTATGATATGGAAGTAGGGGAAGAAAACGAGCCTCGTAGCATATATGGAAGTTTAGGGTTAGGGTTTAGGGAAGAGAGAAATACTAAGATCCAAGCAAACCCTAGCACTCGAAGGCGAAAGATGAACACAAGAGCGATGGATGGAAAAGAGAGTGAGAAAAAGAAAGAAGAATTGGTGGTTAGGATTGCTAGATCCATCTAAGGAAGTATTTATGCAAACATCATTGAACTCATGATGGTTTGCTTAGATTTTAGGGGTAGATCTCAAGATCCGAGCAAACCCTAGCACTCGAAGACGAAAGATGAACACAAGAGCGATGGATGAAAAAGAAAGAAAGAAAGAAAAAAGAAAGAAGAATAAGTGGTTAGGATTTGCTAGATCCATGTAAGGAAGTATTTGTATAAACATCATTGATCTCATGATAAGTTGCTTAGATTTTGAGGGTAAACCTCAAGATCCAAGCAAACCCTAGCGAAGATGAAAGATGAACACAAAAGCAATGGAAAAGAAAGAAAGAAAGAAGAAAGAAGAATAAGTGATTAGGATTTGTTAGATTCATGTAAGGAAGTGTTTATATAAACATCATTGATCTCATGATAAGTTGCTTAGATTTTGAGGGTAAACCTCAAGATCCAAGCAAACCCTAGCAAAGATGAAAGATGAACACAAAAGCAATGGAAAAGAAAGAAAGAAAAAAGAAAGAAGAATTAGTGATTAGAATTTGTTAGATCTATGTAAAGAAGTATTTATGCATATATCATTGATCTCATGATAAGTTGCTTAGATTTCAAGGGTAGACTAGACCTCAAGGTCCAAGGAAACCCTAGTGCACAAAGGAATGGAAAAGAATGGAAGAAAGAAAAATTAGTGATTAGGATTGTTAGATCCATACAAGAAAGTACTTGTACAGACATCATTGATCTCATAATTAGTTGCTTAGATTTTTGGGGCTAAACCCCTAGCCCATTCCACTTCCCTACGAATCAAAGGTGAGAAGTTTTCATTTGTGGATAGTAAATACAGTATTCCTACTAATAAAAGATAGAAAAAAGGAAGTATTCATTCTATTTATGAACTGGCCAATGGAGAAACCATTGTCTTTACTCATATCGTCATGATCTAAATCTCAAAAGTGCATGAGCAAACAGTTTTCTCTATGAACAGTGGGTATCTAAACAATGGCTTTTGCCTCTCTTTCTCTCTCTGGTTTTCCTTTGCTTTTTTTTTTTTTTTTTTTTTGATATTTGATAAAAGATGCTGCCATTTCTTTAGTGATTTGTAAGAAAATGAAGGATTAGATGAGGAGGAAAGATGGAATGAGGGACGAACCGCCTAAGGAAGCAGATGCAACACTACCGCTATAGATCATCCCTTGGTAATCCCTCTGGCTTGAAGGAGACTCTGCCAGAAATCGTGACGAGCTCCCTGCTTCTTCACGCTCTCTCTTCTGCCCGACATAAGTCCATGGAAGCTGCGATGAGCTCCCGGCAGAGGCCGAATCGTAAGCCGTCGAAGGAACCAATGTCGATCGGTATGCTCCTCCATGCTGACCGCCCCTCGTCCCCGAGACAACGTGTGTCAGAGCCGACACTATTGCTGACATCTCCCCGGGCGGGGAGTAGGGCGACATCATCGGCATGACCACCTCATCCATCATTGGCTGTGTTCGCTGCTGGCTTGGAAGTCCGTGCTGCGCCGGGGGTGGTTGCTCCTCCTCCTCCTCCTCCTCCTCCTCCTGCTCATCGCCCGTGGCGTCTGCGGGCGGATAGTCCACGTACTCCCCTCTGCTCCGACGGTCCGCCACTTTTATAGTGGGCACGCATGTGCGCGCGGCGCTCTCTTCCGAAAAAGATTGAATTATGGAAGGAAAAAGAGAGGGTTTGCTTGATCTGCAAAAATGCTCCTTAGGTTTTAGGCCAAAGTAAAACGTTTTCTTCATATGAAGATGGGACTGTTGTTGGCTTCATTCAGCCGCCATTGCTACAGTAAAGACACGCAGGAGGCACCTCCCTTTCACAGATTCATGCATGCGTCTCTCTCTCTCTCGTCGTGGAATGCGAAAGGAGAACTAAGACTGGAAGAAGATAAGAAAGATGCCGCCTCTAATTAGGTGTTCACACCGGTTTTTTGACCGAGTTTTCTTCGCCAGGGCAACTCAAAATGGCCAGGCCTATTGAGGGAAGGGAGGGCTTGCTTGTGGATTAATCTCTCTCCCTTTTAAAGTGATTCTGTCGCTCAGTCTTGTACAAAACCGTTCAAGATGTGTCGTATATTATGAATTTTTTTATCTCCTTTTGAGATGACATGACCTTTTATAAGACGATCGACTCGAATAGACAACAATTATTATTTAATTCGGGCTTTTTTAAAAGCTAATTGCACGAAAGGGTTCCTTGTGAAGGGATGGGAGGAATTTGTGTTCAAATTGACCTCTCTTTTGCAAGGACAGGAATGAGTTGGAAGGATGCACGCGTGGCTCTCACTTCTCGTGTGAAAATTCTTGGTGGAAGAAGTCCATCCGAATGGAAAAAAGATGGGCCTGGGGAGGGAGAAAGCTAAAGTAGACTTGGGCTCTGATTTAAAATACAATATCCTGGTGACCAAATTCGAAAAGATTACGTGAAAAAAGAGAGAGAAGAAAGCTAAGGTTTACTTGAATCTGTATTCCACATTGCCGCTTACCTCATGCTTGGGTTTTAGTACGATTTAACTGTGTGGAAAGCATTTTTGACCATAGTTTAAACGTATTCGATCGTCTCTCTAATCTTTGCTTTTTGCTTCTTTTTATTTTTTGTTGACCTACCTAATAATGATGCTACTGCTTGAGAAGGACCGCTTTTGAGTTTGGTTGAATCTTTAAAATCTCTTTCGTGCGCGAGAATAGTCCAATCCTGATCTGGAGAATGTTTTGATATAGTTTAGTTTTGGTTCCTTCACCTTTTGTTCTTTCCCTTTTGGGGGGCCTGAGTTTTCTTTTCCAACGAATTTAATGTTGAAAGCCTCCGCCAGTCAGCCCAAGGAAGAATTAAATACTTGTCAAGTAGATCAAAGAAGCACAACCTTATCACGTGATTGACTACAGACTCTTCTGAGCTTTCATTTAATGCCGGAGACCCGTCAAACAGGGTGGGTCGAGATGGGGTGAAAATAGTTCGATTCAGATAGACTTATTTAACTCGTTTTGACCCATTTCCATATAGTACAAATCTAATGATCTGTTCAATTTGACCAGATATATATCCTTGTCCTTTTCCCCGATAACTACCCTTTTTTCGGCTGTTCAGGACATGCGATATTTGAAATTTCCTGAAAATTACAAGGAAAAGTTTTGGATGCCCTGGATATTCTTTGCAACGTTTTGAAAGGATTGAGATTTTCCTATATTGAGCAGAAGTCGAAATTTCTAAGTTCAAGAAGCGGACACATGTTTCAAATGGATACGAAAATGAAAGCCGGTTCAATAGCTGGCTGATTGGGATGGCAACGCAGGCACATAAAGAAAATGCACAAATAAGGCCAAATGAATGTATTCCAATGCGAGGATTCTTCCTCCTTGGAAAATCCAAGCAGCTTTAAATCACGAGTGACGACGCCCGACAGATTAACCTCCGAAACCAGTGAAATTCTTAGCCAGCGGGTGACGTCGTTGTTTGTCTTTTTTGAAGATTTGATCGTGGTAATTTGACCAGATTCGCATCGGCTCGTTCATTTCGGGTCCAAGTCAGATCCACATGCATCTCATTTTGATGTTCTTCCCCCCAAATCGTGTGCCGCGAATCTAATTCTCGAGCTTATTTTAGATCCAAAATTAGCGGGCGCCATTCGATCGATCGGCGATCACATGCTCTAGTCCCCCCTCCCCTGGTCCCCGTCTCCTTCTCTATCTCACCTAAATGCCGCACACCTTGTCAATCCTATGCTCCAAGCACGACCAAAGATAGATCATTCACATTGAGAACGAGATATTCTTGTAACTTTAGGGTTTTCAGTAGTTATACGCCTCCATGTGAAATCCGTATTTTTCTTGTTGAAAGAAGAAGAAGAAAAAAGAACGCCCCAAGGCTTCATTTATTTTGCGAAAAGTGAATTGTTTGTGCAACATTTTCCTAGGAATTATTCTTTATGTCTCTCGAAATAATTAGTCAATAATAAGTTTTGTAGTGTTGATAATAATTTATGTGTAAACATTTTCGTGGACGATAAAATTAATTTTTCTTTCATTTATTTTAGGGTTAATACCCCGAAGAATCTTAAATTAGTCCAACCTTGTCAAATTTACCACAAACTAATTTTTTTACCACCAAAAACTCTAAATCAATGCACCTATGATAAATTTACCACAAACTCGTGATTTAAAAAAAAAAAAAACGAAATTGGGATGAGCTAAGCTCAAAAACCAAAAGAGAAAGATGCAATGCGAGAGTTCATGAATGACCGATCGTTCAACTACCAAAAATCTAAAATTGGTAAATTTGTGATAATTTACTCTCCGTTAGTTTCTATTAAATTAGATTAATATCTCAGAAAAATCACAAACCGATACATCTGTTACAAACATATGGTAAATTTGTTATAAATGTATCAATTTAGAGTCTTCAGTGGTATTAATCCTTTATTTTATAAGTGATTCAAATAATTACTTTTATAAAAATATCTTTTAAATAATTAAGTTTTTTTTATAAAACAAACGCATCCTAAACCTTTTTCTTTTTTTTGGGTCGGAGCATCCTAAACTCTCTCTTTTTTTTTTGTCGGTTCCTAAACCTAATTAGACAATCGGAAAAACGACCGGAGCTGGCCAAACTTTCCCAATTACATGCAACCTAAGTATCAGTAAACTAGAAGGGGCGCTGTTTTCTATGGAGGTGGGCGTAACATGTGTCCACCGAAAACGTGGGGGCAGTATCGGACGACAGATTATAAGATGAGGACGAGCTTGCGGACCAACTTGGTCAACGAGCATCCGAGGACCACACGTGGAGATTTTCGGCCTATTTTTTTATACTAGGTTCGGTGTAGATGTTGATATTATATCTGGGGCCCGACCTACGAACGAAGGCTAGGGCTCCACGTCGACTCATTTCTTCCCCCACATGAGATTTCCTAGGGGGGAAGGCATTCTTTTGAAGGGTAAGGGGGACCCTTCTAGCTATTCAACTTCTAGATAAAGCACTACCTTTTTGCTGTCAACCAGATCTAGGTTGACGTCGATATATCCGCTCATCCACGCCCTTTTTAGGGGTTCTTTACCTTTATTCTATACCCCCCTTCACGGCTTGCGTGGCCTATACCATATTAATAAGATAAGGAGGGGGAAAGTGCAAAGCATCTTGAGGTTTACTATCATGTGGAACAGGTGCGTGGCTTTTGAAAAATCTTACGATTTATTTTTTTTAAATTGCATTGTACTGTGCTCACTTATTTACCAACTTACTATTGTTTTATCCGAATTATCCTCACCCTAAAAGTACAATTCACATCCTTAACTGGTCTCCTCTATCATCTACCCCCTTTTCTACTAATCAGCTCCTGGTGTGGAGCCAATTGCCATTGTGACGATGGTCGACTTCAGATTAGGGTTCCGCCACTCTCCACCTCGAATGTGGTCTAGATTGAGGCCAAACTACTTGATGTAGTACCATGGCCATAGTGAGCTCCATCAAAGAGCTCTTTGGGCTCGCATAAGCCCCTCCAGGCGGCGCTTATGGCTTGTGCAAGCCTATGGCAACTAGAAATCGTTTACGGCATTGAGTTGGGACATCGTGTGGTGGCGGGCATGTGACGCAATGTCGATAGCGGTGGCGCAAGGTGGGTAGCGGTGTGGATGGAGGCTTGAGGTAGATGCAGTGGAAAACCGGTGGATGGTGTTCAACAGAGGTGGATGGTGTTGAGAGATTGAGGTGGTAGATCGGTAGCGGTGGCTATAGTAGTTAGAGGCTACGATGGTTGGTTGCAGTTGATGTTAATGATTTGGTGCACAATTAAAACTAGGATTTTACTTTGGTGTCCTTTTTGAATGGGGCATTTTGATCTTTTTATCAAGGGTTGTGAGTGCGAGACGCTAATTTTAAATTTTCATTAATTAAGGGTGCAAATTAATATGTGAGTAAAAACGGAACATGCTTAATTTGAAAGCTCAACTAGCAATTCAAAATTCTATCATACACAACATGTTTGATGTGAGAGTTAAGAGAATAGAGAGGGAGAAAAGAGAGCAAGCATGAGCGCGCACATAGAGAGAGAGTGTTGAAATATATCACGTCACTCATATCGCTACATCTAATAAAATTTTAAGATACCCTAGGTCAAACCCACCCTCCCTCTTCTCTATTTTAGTAGTCTTCATCAGAGATAAACGGTTTCAGGTTCCATTTAGATTTCACTTGAAATCCACATACTGAAACATGTTCTTTATTTTTTTGGAATTTGAAACCTATTATGCATATCTTGGAACCTAAAATCTATCATATCACAAGTTCTAAGGTTGGTTTCAAGTTTTATCCAAGTTCCACATATATTATTAATTGAACAATTGCAGTGTATTATTACCTTTAATGATTACCACTTGTTGCTATAATTCACTAACCATAACTTATATTTAAACACACGAATAATATGAAATATTAACAAAGTAAAAGTCTTAGTCATAAAATGGAAATTTAGACTAAAGTTTTTAAATTATACACTTATTATCGGATGCTATAGAATATCATAAGATCAAGCAAAAATATAGACCAAGAAAAACATGAAGACTTGTTTAAGGCTCCAGGTTGTAAGTTCCACCTATCTAGAACTTGGAACCTATCCGTCGAAACAAATTCCCTAATTTTTGAAACCTGGAATTTACCATGTATACCTTGAAATCAAGAATTGGACAAATTCCCATCAATCTATCTAGTTCTTTGATTCCAGGTTCTATCTTGAAATCATGCTTACCTCTAGTCTCCATCTAGCCTTGGCTTGCTGGTTTACCGTTTACCATTGATAAAGCTATGTGACGTGTCTTTGTCCAACTTAGTGCAAACGACTCACCATCAACTATATCACTATTGTCTCGATCACTGACCCACCTTCATCCCTCCCCTCTCCCTCTCGTTTCCCCCTCTCCGCCTCCTTCCTTTACCACATTGAGAGTGGAACGACAGGTGGGGCTCGACTAACAATTCAAAGTTCTTTCTATCATATGCTGATATGAGAGAGAGAGAGGTGTTAGAATATTAACAATATATCATATTGCTTGATTATGAGATTTATATGCTCTTACACGTCATAGGGAATGTCAGAATCTCACATCACTTAACTATGACATTTCTATGTACATGTAGTTTTTTTCTACTTATCAATTCAAATTCTTAGGTTGGATTTTCTCAAAGAGAGAGAGGGCGGTGGAAGCCGGTGTTTGGAATTAAGGGTGTGTTTATTTCGCGGAAATCGTACCATTTTTGGAAAATATTTTTCAGGAAATCATTTGCATGGAAAATGATTAGTTTTCTTGTGTTTGAGATATGTGATTGAAAATATTTTCAGGCATTTGGATCGCATTTGGAAAATGATTGAATAATATTTAAACTAACAATTTACACTAGTGTAAAAAAGAAGAAGAGATTTTGGAGAGTAAAAGAAAAGGACAAAGATGACTTAATAAAAAGGGAAATACTTAAAGACTTGATAAAGAGGGAATGTGTTTTCCCCTTCCCATGCACAAAAATTCATTTTCCTAAAATAATACATAATATTTATGTTGACTGGAAAGTATTTTCCATTGACCAAATCGTTTTTGAAAAACAAACAGCGGAAAGTCCAAAAAACACTTTCCGGGAAACTACTTTTATTGAAACAAACGAACCCTAAGTGAGAATTTGATTTGGCGAGTTGAGACAAAGCAAAATGGACACGTTCAAACCTAGTGAATAGGACATGAGATGGATCATGATAGTGGACGTCCCTCTCCGTAGTTTACCACTCTAAATCATACGTGTACAAGCATGCAAATCACGGGCAAGCACACGGATAGAAAATCTAGTGAATAACTTAGAACATGAGTTCTCTTATTCAAGGCAATTTCCTGCCGACATCCAGTCTACTATGGCTTTGCTGAAATTTGACCATTGATCATGCAAGTGCCACAACTCCATTCAAAGACCGTACGATTCGCTACATCCCAAACCGCCATCTTTATGGTCTTACATTCGTATTATATGTTGATTAAACTCCTCGGATTATCCACGTTATACGATATTAAATTCTGCTAGGTCGGACAATTTTCTGCTCGGAAGCCCTGGACCCTTCTTACCTTCAATTGCTCATCTCATTATCTCATTATTTGTGCATCATGCGGAGCACATCGGTTGACGTAGGTTCTGGTCTGACTGGATTCTGCCACCTAAAGAAAGGTTCGACCCAGTCTTCGGGTTTGATTATTGGATACATAAAAGTCGAAAACGTGGCGCAGAAAGATATTTGATAATTCAGGGTTCGGTTCGCTTTTTCTGAAATATTTTGGATAACGTCATCCTGGTAGTCATTTGAAATTTGCATCATTGCCATGTGCACATTCAGCTTTTTCTTTTCGAGTTGCAGTAGACTTTTGACCACACCTTGGATAAGTTCGCGCTGTTTGATATTTCAATAAAGAACACGTAAAATAATAGATTATTTGAAGTGAGAAAATTGTACAAAAAGTTATTGACCGATTATATAATGACAAATTCAGTTTTAAATTTTTTAAGATTTGTCAATTTGATTTGAAACCTCTTCTAGGTAGCTAATTAGTCTTTGACCGATTTAAGTCTGAAATCACTAATGTTGCCTCCGGTTATTTTATGTAATACGGTTGTCACAACTAGTGTGCTATGTAACACAGTCGACGCTAACGTAAGTAATTTTTACATTTTTTATATAAATTTTATTTTTCTTTTTTCTTCCCTTTTCTTTTTCCACAAGCAAGGGCCAGCGAGCATATCACGGCCTTCGCCCACCTAGCTTGTAGCTGGTCACTAGCCATCATTGAGACCGGCCACATGCCAAGAGAAAAATAAAAGAAGAAAAAAGAAAAGTCAGAAAACGTGTCGGCGCTAAGTGGACTACCGCATCAAAAGTATTTGGTCAAAATTCATCGGATACTGCATTGAAAGATCATCAAAAGATTTGAGAGTAAGTTGGCCGTCTGTAAAAAAAGTTTATGACTAAATTAGCCATCGTTTTAAGGCTTTTTGAACAATTATTCCCATCAAAAATCTCTAAAATAATTGAAAAAACAAATCGAATGCAAAGCTTATTGAGAAGACTATATGATTATGTTGATTGGAATGTGAACATGGTGGCGTGCCTTAGTGATGTGATCCACCGAAAGCAAAAGTCAAAAGTGTTGGTAACACGTCTAGAGAACCCTACTAATGAAAGGACAATGACCTACACGTGTGAAGAGAGGCGCATTTGGATTATAATATAGATGTAGCTTCACCTGAAATTTCCTCTAGACCACGATCAACAAAGAGCAAGATAGATCAAGCAATGTTGGCGGGCAAAAGGAAGTAGGTTTGATATCTTAAGCGTTTAAATTAGCATAAACAATGACCATTCGTGGCATAAGTTTTTCATTCTTTGCATGGAATTTTCGAGAGCAATGCCAGGTGTAAGTTAGATTAGATCGATTGACAATTAAATATTGGAAAATCAAAGCTTAGGATAATCACGAGGAGCAGGTAGAAGATTTAACAAAAGGAAGATTTAGATAGCAAAGAAAAGAAAAGTTAGAGACATGTTTCCCACGATGTGGAATTTTGTTTTTCTACATTTTTTTCTCCTTATTTTTTTACTTTTTGTCGTGGAGATACTATCTTCCTCTTCACAAGTAATCTGGATTAAAAAGGGAGCATGCTTCTAATCAGATTGGCTTCTTTTGTTTCTCGTCCTAATCTATTTCCGGTCAAGGGAAATAAGATTTATATATGAAGAAGAAGTTTGAATTCGACACTTTGGGTGAGAATTTGGAATCGCCTTCTCTATTTTTTTCTAATTGGAATTTTATATTTCTCCAATGTTCCTCCTTTATCTCCTTGTCCCTTCTGAAATCTTTTTTTTTTGGGTCGAATGTCTCTTTTGAACTTGACTAGCCAAGCTAATGCCAGATACAAAGGATCTAGATTGGCAAAGTGTCTTTCTTTTTTTGTCGTTTTCTTTTTTAATTTTCATGAAAACGATAGGAGGACTCTACTGTACATAGTTTCAATTACAGGGCAATGTCCAACTCTAGCTATACTCAAGCAGAAATATATGGCGAGTACACATTTATATAGCACAATGGCTCCATAATTAGATTTTGACCCGATCATCAGCTCGGCGAATAGATGAGTCAAACATGGCCGTTCGTCAAATGGGTGAACTTGGGCAATAAGTCTAGGACCACCGAGTATACCCGTTAAATGGGTGGGTTGGGTCGGGTTTGAGTCGGGTCAGGTCGAAAATGGTCCGACTCATATTGACCCATTTAACCCGTTTTGATCCATATTCATTTAATGTAGATCTAGTGACTCATACCCGACTCGAACCGTATTGCTAAAAGCCATTATTATTGTAGAGAAATCCAAACTCACTCTTAGCTCTATGCTAAATGAATAAAACTTCAAATCAAATTTAAAAAATAGTAAATAAAATAAAAAATGTAAAAAACCTATAAATTAAAATATTTTTAAAGAATTTCACCAATTAAATATATCTTTGTAAAAAACTTATAAATTGAGATGGGGTGGAGGCGAGCGGCGGAGTGTTACGGTCATTGATAGGTCATCATCACTCATCGAGCTTGAGAATGACTCAAAGAAGAAAAACACATTTTACAGTTGGGTTAAAAATGCGTAAAAAATGAGTCGAAAATAACTCATACGTTCTATAGTTTGGTCGAAAATGGGTCATACATTCTGATTCATTTTCGACCCATTAAAATAGAACATGACTCACAAAATGGGTTCATGACCCATCTTTACGCCCCGACCTCCGAGCGAGGCCCGGCCAATTTAATCTTTTTCAATTGGGCAAACGTAAATCAATTCCCTCTTTGAAACCGGACTCGTGACTCATTAACCCCTACCGAATCGTTCATAGAAAATAAAGCGTAGGCTTGTTTAAGTTTCTTAAGCCTAGCTTAGCCCGGTTGGCCCCGAGCCAAGCCCGATTGGCCCGAAGAATTGCACACCGATGGATAGGCTCATGCAAAAAGTAGACTCGAATGTAATCCAGGGTCCATCCCCAAACCCACCCAATGATCACCTCTAACCCGTCAAGCGAAAGGCAGCATGCGCTCTACGAAAATGATTAGCATGATGCACATTATTGACCATAAGCCCCACCTCATGTGATCATCAAATGCCCGCGTTAGATTTCCAGTGGAAAAATGAAGACGAAAGAGAGAGTGCAGCATCAATTTCAAGTAAAATATAAAGTTGAATAGACTGCAAGGTGGCAACTGCAGTTCCGTTTCCTGCATGGAAAGCGTCATTAGCAATCAGTAATAGTGATTGGAATTTTGAACCTTTACTTTACAAGCGAGAGTCGGCGATGGAGGCCGATCATTGGTCGTTCCGCTTTTTTGGGGGAGAAGACTTCGTGTTCAGATGACGGCGGGCATGACCCCTTTTTCACGGGACTCGCCAGAAAGGAGCCGAAGTATGCAAATGGAGGCTGCCGTCGCCATCAACGAGATTGTCAGGCTCAGGGATTCCCTCCAGCTGCACAGTCCCCTTTCGTGGAGGCGGCGATGGCGACCCGGGACATGTGATTATCGTTGTTCCTCGGAAGATCCCGTTGCGGAAAACCCAGATGGCGTCGTGTCGATGGGACAGAGGTGGCGCGGGCCGGTAAGGTCTGGACCGATGGAAGCCGCTTTTTAGACTTTCTGACGATCCGTTTCGGCTTCGTTTCGTAGTGTGTGCTCGTAACGTGGGCGAAGAGAACATGTGTAAAACGAATGCGGTTCGGGAACACCTTTTTTGAATTAAAGAGATTTAGATACGGCCTACGACATGATCGGTTTGGCTTGACGAACTAGGCTAAGTTGAAATTAAAGGATGAGAGAGATCTGGTGAGGGTTGTCGTCCCTCAACGGAGATCAGCAAGGGTCGCAGCCCTTGCAACCTTCACTGGCATTCGTAAGGGCTGCGACCCCTGCCAATTTGAAGCGGGGCTTGTAGTTCTCACAATCTTTTTTCATGATGGGTGACATTTCTTATTTCTGTCTTAAATTCTATTTCTTTTATGCAAAATAAATGACTTAAAATCATTTGTATCGTTCGAAATAATTACTCGAAGAAACAAAGTGGTGTTTTTGTCTCCATAGCTAAATCTCATTGACACTAGCTCGTTGATGCCAGTGCATCACTTCTTGTAACCACGGCTCATCTATCTTTGGAAATAAACTAGCCTCTGGAGCATCGCCATCCTGCAACTAGTTCTAGGAAACAGACTTCTCCATGCAAACATCCGCTAGGCCTCTCTATCCAACCTTTCCTTTCATTCCATGGCATTAAAACTGTCGATGCGTCTGGCCAATATCATATCGCCTCTCCTCTTCTCCACGGGGCTACTTTATTTGATTAAAATCTCCCATGCAGAGCCGAGGACGAATGATCGAAGCCATGATTTCCTTTGAAGCTTGCCGATTCTTTTGCTTCTCATGGAAATCAGGGTTGCCATGGATCCAGGATGCTCTAACCTCCCTTCCCCCATTCTCCAAAGTCACTTCAATTTGGAAAGAAACAATGGCATTCTTCCAGCTGGTCCTCCTTTCCAGGAAACTCAGCCAAATACCAGTTCCTCTGCCCTCCTCCTCCTTATGACTCCCAGGTTTTACTAGGATTGGAACGAATGGATGGAATGGATTCAAAAACATCAGGTGAGGGTCATGCATAGTGATCAGTAACATGAGATTCAATGAAAGAACCAACAGCATTGGGGTCAGGAGAGAATGTGCATGAAAATTAAGAGAAACTGGGAAATGTGTGAAGAAATGTATCATACGGTCAGTTTCAAGGCTGTGTATTT
Organism: Corymbia calophylla; assembly: GCA_014182845.1. Classification (NCBI taxonomy): domain Eukaryota; kingdom Viridiplantae; phylum Streptophyta; class Magnoliopsida; order Myrtales; family Myrtaceae; genus Corymbia; species Corymbia calophylla. The sequence goes on from CM024698.1 coordinate 35,103,296, forward strand.
TGTTTTGTATGGACCGCATTTTTGGCATAGGCTTCGTTAGAATGTGCGCAGGCTAAACCGAGTTTGCACAGGTATTGATGCGTGTGGTCTACTGTATCCAGGGCCGTTTAGGGTTTGCAAGATGGAAGGATGAGCAGGGTTGGTACCGGGCTATTTGTAAGAAGTATCATGCAAAAGGATCGTTTGTGGATACTGGATTGTTTGTGTTTCTTCCATCTCTTCCAGAAAAAAATGGCATCTTTCCTTCCATTCCTAGAACCTCTTTTCTCCTTTCGGATTTAGCTATCGATCTACCAACTCCATTAGCTCGCAAACCAAGACCATGGTGCTGTCCAACATCAAGCAGCCGACTAACAATCTAAGCATGCCCCAATCTTCCACACTTATAACAAAAATCAGATACTTGGTTCCTATTTAAGTCGATACGATATTAAACACCTTCAGAAGACATGATCCCCAAGCCAGGTTTGGAGGAAAACAAGCATCATTCCCCACCTCAATTCGCGAAAAGATCTTCCTACCCTCAAGCCCTCCGCATGGATCTTCAACATCCACGACTCTTTACCAAAATTACCAATTCTTCACGCCTTCCCTGACTTCATTTGATTTGGAGCTAAACCATATAATTGTTATGGAATGCGACATAATCAAAACATTTATCCTCAACCTCCTCTTCTTATCCCAAGTCTCAAGTACACCTGTCAAAATGGGTCAGGCTTTCTTTTAGTCTTTTTAGTTTTAAACCCATCTAAAAGAAAGCCTGACCCATTTTGATAAGTATACCTATAATGGGTTTAAAATTAAAAAGACTAAAATACATGGGTCATTAATGGATCAAAGTTTAAACCTATTTAGAACCAAACTACTCCTTAGTTCTCAGAGATGACTCATCTCCTTTCCGTTCTCAAATTAAAACGAAAAAACCTTCCTCATCGCACGATAGCGCATTGTCTCGCTCCCACCGCTCGTACAGCAGCTTCTCCTCTCGCTCGCACGACGGCACTATCACACGTGGTCACCACCATCGTCGGATGGTGGCTTGATTGGCCATCAAAACCCAGGTGAGTCTCATTCTTCCATATGTGTGCGTGATTTTTAAAAAATAAAAATAATTTAAAATATTTAAAATAAAAATTATTAATAATTTGATTTTCTTAAAAAATAAACAATATTAAAGGAATATAATCTTTAAATCTTTAAAAAAATTATAAGAATAAGTTTTCCTAAGTTTAGTTAGATAGGGAAGTGTTTTAACAATATGGGTCGGGTCGGGTATGAGTTGGGTATGGGTCAAAAATTTTATACTATGCTTAAATTGATCATAAACGGATTAATGGATCAATTTGGGTCGGACCATTTATGACCCGACCCAAATCCAACCCGACCCACCCGTTTAACAGGTCTAAGCACAAGGCGGCACTCCACGATAGACCATGGACTAACATTTGGCAAAATTGTCTGCATGTCTTCATGAGACGCAAAAATAAGCAGGAATCCATTATCTCCAACGTTGGCAATGGAGAAATTACCCATATCAGCCCAAGCCAAGCCTTCATGAGGCCATTATGCACTGCTGTTTTATCCAATAGACACAAGGCTACCATCTCTTTGACATCCAACCAGCAGGATTCATCAGATTCACCCTCTCTAGCTCTAGAACTGAGTCGTCAGCCTCTACTACTTGTAAAGACTTAGATGAAGGAATATAACCGCTGCAAATCAAGATGGGAAACATAGTGAAAATGGCGAACCGAGTTAAGAGACTGAAAGGGAAAACAGAGAAATGCCCATTATAGATCAAATGTCTCAAATGAGGTTGATCCATTGACATGGAAATGTAACAGTGAGGAAACAAAGCTAGGAAAATGTAACTGGGGTTGAATGGAGAAGATTAGAGATGTCGAATGATCGAATAAAATCAAAGATCCAACATGGAAAGAAATGGGAAAGATGAGAGGTGACTGGATAGAAGATTGGACAAATCCACTCTAAACTGAGCACCAAGCATTCTATGCCTTGAATTGAGCTTCATTCTTTGAACGTTTCCTTCACCGTTCTATAGACTTTGAAACCTTAAAACATATTCATATAATTCCCGCCCAAGATATCCCAATGCAGGAGGTGTATTTTGATAGATTATCAGATTCAATCATGCTCTAACAATAAGCCTGCGAACTGATCTGACTTCAGGTCATGATTTATCTGAAGCGAATTGAATAGGTGTGCATTGATAGTTGATCTGATAATTTAGGCTTAACAATCAACCCTGCAATCGGTCAAAAGCTGATCTTGGATGATTAGTAGTAGGCTGACCTCAAATATGATGCGGTTGAACCTGTAAGAAGCGACTCTAACAGAGACTAATGTTTAGTTTTCTTAATCATCATTACTTCTCTTGTATATCCTTACAAAATTTCGGATGTTCGAGGCTTGTTTTTGTTCCTCTTCAACATGCTAAAGAATCATTTCAGATACGCAAGTTCTAGTCTAATTATTTGAGGTACAGTGCACGAAATTGATGAGTGTCGTCTGCCACTGAACACTCTCAGCACTCAAAACTACAAAACGAGCATGTATTCTCATCAAGAAATATGACCACAATTGGTAAGGCTTTAAAATAGAGGGTTAGAGTGTAATTTCTTATCTTAGAAGGAAATTGAGGTGAAATAGGTTGTTTTGAAGGGGACCCCCTCAATATTGAAGGCTGATAGGGTTAAACTAGATGATGATGTTGCGGCAAACGGATAGGTATGCATCAGGAAACCATTAAAGAACGCAAATAGTGTCTGTGTTTCACTTTCAAAGTAGCAACAGAGGAAGACAATCCCCATCTGGGATTGCAAAAGTGACAGAGAACTGCAATTTCTGATCCTTGACAGTGACAGCTAGTAATCAAAGAATATGCCAAGACTGAGTGAGGAAGAAGAAAGAAAACAGAGAACAAGAACTTTAATTCTCAGGTAAGATGTGCATCCATGGACTTGGTGAAGAAAGCCTTCTTTTTCTGGGACCAATCCAACAAAAACGGGGTCTCACACAAGCTTGTAGTAGCACTTGTTTCCAGAGAGCAGAATCTGGAAGCCCTTTCCACAGGTGCAACCGAGATTGATGCTCAAGCAATCACCGACGACCTCCACGCTCACGGTTTCCTGATTCTCCTGCACAGCTTCCCGCTCGACCTGCTGCGCAATCCACAAGTTGAAACAAAAGAAGGAAAAACATCAGAGTAACAAATCTTTCTCCAAATTCCATGACATTACATGATCATCGGTACGAATGTAAATTCTATGCACGTCTTATCAAACCTCTGGGCTCTGGATGTTGTCCTGTTGGTCAGGCTTGCCGTCCTCTTCAGCTTCGCACATCACGTGATTCCACCACTTGCCCATCTCATTTAGGCAACGCTTCATCCTCTTCAGTCTCTGCATTGGTTTAAAAAGGAAGCCCACATTAAAGAAAGACGCAAGATAACAAACGAATTCAATCGCTCTCACTTGATCTTTGTTTCATTCTGTTTCCCTCAAGAGTCAAGGGTCGGGTAAGCAAAACTAGTACAAAAGATATCAAAAAGAAAATGTATTTTGGTGGTCAGATAGGGCATTCAAGAACCAGAAAATGATGAATCAAAATTCTCAGCGATTTTAATATTCAGATGATCATAACAGAACGACATTTAACATTTTTTTGCCAAAAAGAACATCAAGAGGATTGGAAAAGACCGACCCTGGAATTAGGACTATCCTCCACGCTGCCACGACCGCCACTGGAGCTCGAGCCACTGGAAAACGAGCTGATCGTCCCTGGGAATTGGTGTGTGGTTGGGTCCGACACCGTCCTCTGTAGCGGAGGCCTGGGGGGAAGCGAGGACGGCGATGAGCTCGCCTTCCCCAGCAAAGGAGTTGTTGCCATTGCCGGATTGACTCCAAACACAAGCTTCTGCGGCGACACAGAAATTGCGCCATCAACCCCCACATCTTCCCGATCACCACCGTTTGGAGCAGCAAGAAACCCGCTCCCATTCTTGTGAGTGCTGAGCGGGACCGGATCAGAGCTGGTGCGTCGGAGATTGGAGGGAAGCGAGGAGAGGGTGATATTGCTGAAGCCGCGGAGGGTGTAGTCGATGTCCTCCCGTTCGAGGAGGGAGGAGGAGGGCCTCTTCTTGAGCTTCGAGGCCAGTGGTGAAGGAGAAGAGAAGGGGAGTTTCCTCCGCTTCGTGGGGTTGCCGCCGCAGAGCACGCAGGGTCGGGGCAACAGGGGCTCGGGGCACGCCTCGTTGCGCTCTTCTTCTCCTTCTTGTTCGGATCGTTCTCGAACCGGGGCATGCTCTCCTTCCGGTGGTTCTTGAGGGTGGTCCAGATGAGCGAGAAAGCTCATCGCGCGCTTTCGGCTGCTCTGTTTTTCGCTCGGCAGGACGAATCTTGAAGATGTTCGTTCACGGTGGCAAACTGAATCGCTTCTCTCTTCCTCTCTGTGAATGACTTCTGAGAATGGAGAGGGATTTGGGAAGGCAGAGAGAGAGGGGGAGAGAAACAGAGGTTTATGAGTTCTTGTTTTGGCGCCCAAATCTGTGGCGGTGAGAGGTAGTTATCCAAGCCGTTATTTTCTGAAATTAACGTGTTATATATACCCTTTACAAATGTTTTGTGATTTGTTTATGATTGGGGTTTTTATTTATTTATTAAATAGATTGTTCTATTTGATTTTGCCGTACTCATTCATAATCTTTTAGTGATCAACTATATTATTGATCATCTGATATCCATTAATATGTCAAATAAAGGGTACCGTGTTATATGACTTTTTTTTTATTATTCAAATGATCCCCTAACGCCATACATATATATATATATATGGAATATGCATTAGTATACCATGGAGTCTTTTAAAATTAATTCTTTTTTTCTTCAATAAAATATTCATCGACCTCCATCAATCTCTCTCTCTCTCCATCTTCCATATGATTTCTTCTTTTTCGCGGCCGACGCAAAACTTTAGAGGAGGTCTCTCCATCTTCCATATGATTTCTTCTTTTTCGCGGCCGACGCAAAACTTTAGAGGAGGTCCCTCCATCTTCCATATGATTTCTTCTTTTTCGCGGCCGATGCAAAACTTTAGAGGATGGAGTATTATCTATCTGTGGAGATGTTCATGGACGGGTTAGACGAGACCTCGCAACGTCACGTAAGAGCATTTCGAATTTCTTTTGTCATATTTTTTATTAAAAAATTATCTATCTGCGGAGATGTTCACAGATGAATTAGACGAGATCTCGCGGCGTTCGAATTCCCTTTGTCATATTTTTTATTAAAAAATTATTTGTCGCGGAGATGTTCGGACGGATTGGACGAGTGCCTCGTGGCATCACGTAAGAATATTTCGAATTCCCTTTGTAATATTTTTTAATAAAAATTGTAATATTTTTTTAATAAAAAACCCGAAACCCGACCCGAACCGACCCGTTTTTTTTGCTTTATGTTTTATGCATTTCGGGTCGGGTCGGGTCAAATGACATTACCCTTATTGTTCAGGTCGGGTCGGGTAACATCAAGACTCGACCCGACCCGACTCGTTGACACCCCTATATATATATATATATATATATATATATATGGAATATGCATTAGTATACCATGGAGTCTTTTAAAGTAATATTTTTTTCTTCAATAAAATATTCATGCTCATAGCTAGACCTGTCAAATGGGTGGGTCGGGTCGAAAATGATCCGACCCATATTGACCCATTTAATTCATTTTGACTCAAATTCATGTAATGTAAATCTAGTGACCCACACCCGCCGCATACCCGACCCGACCCATATTACTAAAAACCATTATTATTGTAGAAAAACCCAAACTCACTCTAAGCTTTATGTTAAATGACCCACTCAACTTATATTTAACCCATATTTAACTTTTACTTAACCCATATTTGATCAATATTTAACTTTCACTTAACCCATATTTAACACCTCTACTCATAGCTAATTCGTTTATCAAATTATTGATGTCCATTTATAAGTAAAATATGTGTCGTCATCTGATTTAAATCAAAGTTACATCATTTGTTTATTAAATATGGGTTATCATACAAGTAATTGTTCTTGATATTTTAATGTCATTTATTTGTAAAGATAGGACCAAATGATCCGTCGTACGTGTCTTCATACGTTATTCTGACTTACTTTGTTCTTATCAATTGTATGTAGGGTTTTACTTATAAGAGTTATCAATGATTATGCATGTGGTCAAGATTATTTATCATATGCACACACAATCGTGTAATAAACGACAACTCTTTCTCTATCGATTTGCTCCTAGTTGTTTTTTATTATTATTTCTTAATATATTCTCTATTTGTAAATCATGCATTATAATTTCTTTTAGGATGAGGATACTTTTCTTTAATCCTCTAATGTCATTTATTTGTCAAATATAAACTAAATGTCATCAAAGATATTTCTACATTCTCCATTGTTGGTGAGCATCTTAGGTCGTCGTTCAATTCTTAGTAAGCTATCTTATTTAGCACAGATTTAGTTTATATTTATATCATTAGTACGTAATTTTTTTTACCGATTTGTTAACGTCACTTACTTTGTGAAATGCGACAAAATATTGCGCCATAATTGATTTTGTTTCAACTTTTAAATTATTAAATTCGCCACTTATCAGACTCTTAGCTATCCCTTATTTTCTAAATACATACGGTCATGTAATGAACCTCAGAAATAGATAATATATTTTACCTCACATCAGCCTTTTACATTTATTTGAAATATTAATAGAGGTACGATAAAGTGATCTTAAGAACTAATTGGCTAAAGTGCAAAATTAGAATCAACATCTCCATAAATAATATACAAGCACCATGTCATGCGGGGTCGAGAAGCTTTCACTAAAGCTTATAAAGATCTCAGACATCGAGTCAGTTAATAACTACACTGCTAGAACCTTTTATATCTTGTCTGTCTGTGCTGAATGTTAAACCACACATTCATTTAGAAATTTAAAACTATAAAATTATTGACAGCAATCAAGCAACAGTCTCTACATTAAAACCACGAATTACTGATTTCCCAAGTTCGATAATCTCCAAATGCAGAGGTTGCCAGAAATACAAAAAGCCCACCTGGTCATATATCCAAAAGACTAGTTCTAGCCTTATGCATTTTTTAGCCCACCAAAGCAGGATTATGCATGCAAATTGCTTCCATATCATAAGGCAATACAAAAGAGCTCAGTGGAAAATCCCCGAATCAAAAAAGTACGATTAACAGTTCTACAAAGGTTGGAGATTGGCACAAATACAGGAATGGAAATGCTGGTACAAGTACAAGAGCAGACAAGAATTGGACCGAGCCATCATCATAAAGAGCAAACTTCTATGCAAGAAGCCATCATATTCTCATCACGTGATTGAGACAATGCAAGATAGTAACCTTAACAGATCCTCTAGATAAAGGGTCCTAAGCAAACTAAGCCTGATGCAGATATCATGATCATCACTTCGAACTGCTGTCTTCCCTTATATAGCTTGCAACTGAGAGAAGGAAATTCGGATTATCGACCCTGCCACAGAGCTGGCGTGCTTGCACACAAGAGCTTCGGTGGCTTGCTCCTCAGTTTCAAACATAACTAGGGCTTGCTTCTTCCCGTTCATCTCAAAAACCTTGGTACTAACAATGGTGCCGTGCTCCTCCAGGAGTGTCGCAATCTCCTCTTCCGTAATCTCCTGGGGAAGAGTGGAGAGGTGGATCATCTTCGTAGGAGAGCAACAGTACCGGTAGTTCTTTGCCGCATTACGATTGAAGCGGTTAAGATTCGAATTGCTATACTCATGTGTTTCAGCACCAGGAGTTATGTTCGGATGCTTTGAGAAATTAACCTCCAATCGCTTCCCAAAAAGCATGGCCCCCTATAGCTCACATAACAACTCCCAGATTATTCACAAACCTCTATATTAACTGATGCAAAATAATGAGAAAGTGCACATGGAAATGATTCACCTCAAAAGAGAGAGCTCTCAATCAAATTCAAGCAAACACAATTTCATTAAATTAAACAATCAAGTTATGTTGCACAGCATTTCCCATTAGCCACAAATACAAGTTAAAGCCCATTTAGAGACCAACTCAATCAACTTCAGAAGCAACTAATGCTCATTCAGCAAAAAGAAAATAAGTATTTGAATAATCTCTGTAGTTATGGGTTATTTTTAATAACGCTACTTGACATAAAAATGCACCAAAAGTATGCTGTGTCTAGCCATAAAACATTTGCAGCAGACCATAACACTGAAGAGAATTCCAATTCTTCACAAACTCCCCCTCTCCATGGCCAAAACTGGTTTGATCTACAAGTCTTATTTTTGACAAACTCCATCATGTGGACCATTGGGCAATTGTGAGAGTACAAATTACTGACATACTTCCAATGGACAAAAGTTCATCAATCTGTGAAATTATAGAGATATCTTGGCTCGAGGCACAACATTAAATAGGCTTCTTAGGTGGTTAAATTATAGATGCAACAAACTCACACCAACAAAATCTATCAAGTGCATGATTTCTGTGATTCTGAGACCTGAAGGTGAAATGCACGTCATCATTTGAGACCATTTTACATATTCCATATGCAACACAGCCCCAAGTCAACACACACCTCACTATCCAGTCCAATAGCAGCTGGGAAGAAAAATGTGTCCTTCATCCGAGGAACCCAGAGGGAAGGATAATAATAAACCAAAAAACAGCAAATTAAAAGACTCCGTCAATTACTTCGAAACAGTATATGATTTGCAATTAAAACCATGGAAGCAAAAGATTATCCATGTGGAGAGAGATACAACTATCAAGATCCAGGGAGAAGTAATTTGCTCTATCCTATAACTGGGGAGGGTTCTACGAAAGAATTTTCTCATCCTTGTCTTAACAGCACAAGTGCAGTCGATAAGGTTATCAGATCTAACCTTTAGAAAGTGCACTGCTAATTCAGCCTGGAAGCCGTCACCCATCTGAACAAGTGCATGATCTGGCTTATTTCGAAGAAGTTTAATCCTGACAATATTTCCATAAAGAGAGAAAAGATTGAAAAGCTTGTCCTCGTCTATTGCCTGAAACATAAGAAATTGTGTTTTTAATGGTCCAACAGTAGAATCACTTTACAAGCTACCAAAGGCAGCAAGTAAAATCAGAAAAGTACTTACATCAGAATTAAGATTGGAGACAAGGACAGTACACCTATCATTTGTCCCACTAATTCCAGGAGGTAAGCCTCCTGCAAAGGCAGCTGCGATTGCTGCAGCATTGGGCACCTAGATGAGAGGAATAGGAGACAAAGTCAATGCATCACCAATAGAGAACATCAGAAGAGAGATCAGATAATGTCACAACAACATTATGGGGATGCTGCCAGCCATCAGTCCACTGGTTTCAAGCCCAATAACCTATTTTTGTTCCAGGCTTTTCTTTTACTCCATGAAACCCCAATCTTCTCTGAATTAAGATTTCATACAAGAAGTTTCAAACCTTTATCCATGCTAAAACCTCCCTCCACACCTCCCCCCCCAACCCCAGGGGGCGGCCCCAAAAAAAGAAAGGTACTCAACTCGTGAATAGATGCTTTCTGTGTAAGTGTGTGCCCAAGGGATTAAATTCAGACCAAATAAAAGTACCAAGGGATAAAGCTGACACTCACAAAAGTTGAAGGGTTTGTTTAATCATTATTTTACTTGCACTTAAAAGAAGCTACTGTCAATCAATTGCAGGGTGAAAACACATTTTCTATGCATCATGCCAAGAATTCATTGAGTGAGGAGAGTGACAAAAGAACAACAAATGTACAAAGAATTTTAAAATAATACTCCAGCAATTGTACATAACTACCATGAACAGAAAGTTATCTTGCATATAGATCATAGCTCACCTGTGGAAATGCTACTGGAAGACCAACAGAAAAGCCAAAAAGAAAAAGAAAAAAAGTTTATGTTAGTGAATGACAGGCATCAGCACATATGAAGAATAGTCTCTAACTGAACCTAAATTCCTAGAAAAGTTTACCTGTACTGGCTCCAGAAGCTGGAAAGGCATACATACCTCCAGCATCACCATATCCAGCTTGCTGCACCATGACCAAAGAAATATTTTCAGTATCACAAGAGCTTCAGACAAAAAAAGCAAATTTTAATGGCAGCACTCCAACCAGACATACTTGTGATGATCTGCCTCTCTGTTCTGCAGGCAGATTTGGATTTGTAAAATCCCTGCAGAAAAAAGATGAACCACAAATGATGAAATCGACAGATATGTAAAATTAACACTCCCCTATGCTACTAAGTTACCTTGACCGTTCATTGTTGAAGTTCACTTGCAACTCATCAAGGCTGCAAAAGGGAAATGGCTAAATTTAATATTCAGAAGTTAAGGGAAAACAATGATGAGCAATGAATAGCCTGTTGGCCAGAAATGTCCCGAATGGAGAAAATTAAAACTTGAACTAAGGATTTGGCCATACTTAGAGTACTGGATATCCAGCTGACAACAGCCATCATAAATATTACGTCCCTGTTGTATCAAGAATTAATTCTCCTGTTAGAAGCAATTATAGGAAGTGCCATATCATGCCCCTTACCAAAGGACTGCCAATAATAAGGGACTTATACATACCTGAAGAGACGTTATAGCTGAAACGGCACTCTGTCGTGATTGATACTGAATAAGGGCTTGAAAACCTAAGAATGTAACACAAAATATTTATCTCTCTCTATTATATATTTTGACCTAGATCAAACAAATAATGATAACAAGTGACATCGATGATATGCCTTCTTCACGGCTAAATGCATTGCAGATGCGCATGAAGAACTAGCAGATCAAAGTGGGACTAAAAAACACATCACGTGGAAAACTCAAATAGGGTTGTTTAGTACCGTGATTTCCCAAAACACAAACACATCACGTGGAAAACTCAAATAGGGTTGTTTAGTACTGTGATTGCCCAAAAAAGAGTTCAGGCGCAACCCACCTAAATAAGTATCATCCATCCAACTGAAGTACAACGTGCTAGGAGAAAAGAATGCAGAGAGAGAGAGAGAGAGAGAGAGAGAGAGAGAGAGAGAAACTTGTAGAAGCTGACCAGCTGACTTCTGAAAGGTGACAATCTTCTCTACAAATCCATAAGGAGAAAACACTTGTTGCAGCACTTCCACCGTTATAGGGTATAGCATGTGATGTATAGTTACTAAGAGAATTCGATTTGGCTGTGCATCCGAAGTGTGCCCAAGAGTAGACCAACATAGAGAAAGAAGAGAGAGAAGAGAATAAATAGAAAAGAATAGTAGAGAAAAGAAGCAGCACCACAAAAGATTATTTATGAATGTCCTACACGAAACATTGTTCGTAACAAGCTCTCTATGGAAAGCACTGTTCTTAACAAGCTCTCTACAGAAAGCATTTATGACAGATTTTGGAAAGACAAGAAATGTGAGTTGAGCAACTTATCTCCTCCCTTTCCTCTTTATTGAACTTTCCCTGGTTAAAATAAATAAATCCAATACACCCCAGAAACTGGACTGAAAATGAAACATGTTCGACTTCCCCAAGAAGACTACTAAGTCTTTCATTTCATCCTTCATGAGCTATATTTCTACTCTTTCATAAAGCAATGAAATAATATGCTCGTACATATGCAAAGAATGAAGTTCATCTTGAAAACTGCAAAGATATACATTTATTGTGGCTAATTAACTCAAAATTTCGACACAGGAGACCACTAGAAGCAAATTCATCAGTTATTCTCATTCGCTCTGGAGGTATGCTAAGCAGAAACCGGAAAAACTACCATGTGATCAGCGATATCATTGCTGTTATTTAAGTCTCTAATGTCACTATACTTGCTCAGCTCCTCAAACAAATTTACATAGGAATCTTTATAGCTTACATATCTTGCCAGTTCCTCAAAAAACTTAATCCTCTATCCGCATTCCATCAGCAGAATATTCCGAGAAGCCTTCAAAATCAAAGTTATTAAACTTTAAAGAGGAGCTGCATCTGGCGGCAGCTTCATAAGACAGAGCCAATTATCTCATCGTGTATATACCTTGTTTATCTATTTTAAGAAGGATTCGAGAATAAAAATTATCCCGGTAGCACTGAAATCACCAGATTCCAGTTACAAAGAAGACGATGCCCAAGAAACATGAGGAGTGATAAGCAAGGAAGAAAACAAAAAAGGCATGGCATTTAGTACAATGTCCAACAAGAACCTAACAGGAACCTATACCTGCTCTACCCTCCGCCCTGTGATGCAATAGCTAGTTCATAATGATGCAATAGAGTGATCAAAGTTCAAAGAAAGGAACAAAGACAGCCAGAAACAACCTACACAGCTGATTGATGCCACAATTCACCCATAATCTGACCATTAACTATGAAGCTACGTGGAAAAGGGTTTAATTTTAGTTGATGTTCAGGAAAGGATACAAATTTCCACCAAACTAGAGAAGAATAAAACATCATATACCATCCCAGAAGACATTAATATTATCTGGGAGTTTTCCCATAATAACCCTTCAGATGAAATAAGTCCTCATTTTCAACATATTATTTGATTTATAAATTGTGAAACAGCTTTTGATATGTGAACTCTTTACAGCTGGATATTGGCCGAAATCTAACAGTATAATTTCATCCCTCAATCTATCTTTTGCTCTTAATCATCCCTCGATCTATCTAAAAGTTGATCTGGCACATTTAACTCCTCCATGCAAAGGTAAACAACTCCTACCCAAGAGACACTAAACCTTGGGGCAGTTGACAGCTTCTCCACTTGCCAATCACACTGAAGAAATTGCTACGTTGTTTTTAAAAGAAATGTCGTATTTTTGTCACTCAACCGAATGAATGATTAAGTTTTACAACGCTACAGTTATGCTACTACAGTATTTGTGTTCCCCCAGGCTACTTAAAAAATATGACAAATTCCAGAAAAATGCCTGTGCAGCCCTTCTACAGGCGAGAAGTTAGGGGATGACAAATTGATTTTTCTCCACCTGATAGATAGACACAGATAGCATAGACCCAGAAAGATCACAAAAGATAAACAGGAGAAGTCTCTCGAGTACCGCTATGCTGATGTTTGCCATTCTACTCTGGTTCCAATAACAACTCTTAGCCCACGAAAAAGATGTCACCAAAAAAGATGCTAACTCAAATCAATTAAATAACCAAAGTGCATGGTAAACTCCAAAGGGAAAAAAGAAAAAAGCCGCTGACCTCGTCTCCTCGACCCTGAGGGTTCTGATCCACAGTAGTCAATTCTTGATGGGATGAAAATTGGACATATACATTCCTACCCCTAAATTAAGAAACAGAGCACTTCAAACTGTTTATTACAGCTACGAAAATTCATATCATTGTAGAAGAAAGGAAAACGAGGTTTCCCTCGATAATCAGCAGAAGCAGGCAAAAAGAAAAGTTCATTTGTCAAGGAAAAAAAGGCTCATTTGACACCAGATTACCATACCTGATCGTTGGCTGAACATTTGTGTAAACCTGCATAGCATTGATAGCAGATGGTATATCCTGCATTTGGAGGAGAGCCTGCAGAAACCAACAGTCAGCAGTTGCATCTTTTAGCTTTAGCGGAAAATGGATGATTCCCAGAGCCATATCTAACAGTAGTTGGACCTGATTCTTTGCACGGAGCATTACAAGCTTCGTAATGACTCCAAACGGCTGAAATAGCTGAAGCAAATCGTTCTGACGACAAATGGCAACATATTAGCAATCAATGCATATATAATCGACCACAAATCTTACAAAATTGCTAGGGACCCCTCTTTACGATATAAACTTAACAGCCGATACCAATACACCCATTAGTCAAAACGTCAGAATACAAGCAGAAATATAAACCTTAAAGAACTGAGCGAAAAATGTCTCCTGTACATACGTCCCCTTCTTAACGAAACAAGAAAAATCATTATTTGACTTCGACTGCCATCAGGCGTCAGACGTATAGTCATGAAAAATTCAAACTTGCATGCGTGTCTACGGTGAGAAAGCGAGATACCTCGGAAATCTCATGGCCGACGTTGCGAATGTGAATCACCTTGGAAGGCTCGGCCATCTTTTCACCCACCTGAAACCAACCCACCATCACGCACATAGAAAAAGAAAGAATCACCAACTTTTTCAGTCAACGCAGCAAACAACACGATCGGAACGCCGTCCCAAACCGAGACCACGACGACAGCCCGCCGCCGCGAGACTCGATTTTCACGACAGAGCAGGCATTAACGTGCGAAAAGACAAAAAGATCGTGCAGGCATCAGAGCGATTGCGACGCCCCCGCGCTGGAACCCAACAGAAGTAGAATAAAGAAAAAGAGAGAGAATCCGCAAAAGGGTATCGGAACAAGCCGACGGCGACGCGCGAGCGATCGACGAAGCGACGCAAGAATGCGGGCGGCGGATTCAATCCGCGAAGCGCAGCGGGGGCCTACTTACTCGCGATTCCCCTTGAGCCTGCTCGACGGAAATGCGAAGACGAGCGCGCGAGAGACAGAGGCAGCGAGGGAGAGGGAGGTGAAGAGAGGGAGATGGAGAGGGAGCGTGGATCGAGTAGCTGAGAGAGCTTTAGGCTCCGGTCACGTACGGCTCGGCCGGCGGTGGCGGTGTCGTGGTGGGCGGAGAGCGAGGCCTGTTGCGGAAGAAGCAGAGGACGTGGGAGTGGAGGAAGAAAAGCCCTAAATTCGCCATTTTTAACGGTCCTTCCCTTCCCCTTCCCGTTCACCCTCGGCTCCAGAAGGAGACGCCGCCCCGCTCACCTTCCTTTTTTTTTTTTTTTTTTTTTTTGCCTTTTTGTTTTTCAGATGGAACTTTTCTTCTAAGTTGTCGTAATTTTTGCTTTTCTATTATCTTCTCGTCGTCGTTTTTTGAGTTCCAAGAAAAGGTAAGTAAAAAATATTTTTATATCTCAAATTTAAATTATTCTATTGATTTTTAATCAATGGCCAAGTCAATTATACTTAGTAAATGGATCATATATAAATTTATAATTATTATGTTATATTTAGCAATATTACTTGAAATATGAAGGTCGAAAGTTGTTTGAATTTACATTCTCATGTAGAAATGTTATGTTTCCCTTTACTTTCGAAATTATCAAGCATGGACTTTGCTTGGTGATTCTTGGTGGGTTTTACAGATCAAGATATAGTCTCATCAACTTTTATTACACATTTTTGTGGGTATAATTAAAAATTTGTAATTGGATATTCGTGGAGATGCTAAAAAAAAATACAAAAACTTTCTTCATATAAAAAGAAAAAAGGCAAAAAAAAAAAGCAGCCGCCAACTTTGCATTGCTTAGTCATGTGAAGTTAAGAAAAAATTATTTTTACCTAACGACAACTATTTTCCATTTTTTCACTTATTGTCCCTGTTGCCCTTCTTAACTCGTGCCACGATATTAATCACGGGTTAAATAGAAATGATTAAATCCGAACCTTAGCCCAAAATCGCTATATCTTCTTCTTAATTCAGGGGCACGGGTTGGACTTTCTGGACCGAAAATGAAAGCTTGGGACTTTTTCAGGGGAAATCCCGGAATAATGTCCTTTTGAGTGGGGAGAAAATGGGAAAAGCCAAAGTTGAAAGGACCGATGTTCAGAAAAGCTCTCTTTCGGGAAATCATCCTGGTACGAGCGCCATCCAGATTTTTAAACCCTCGCGCTAGAGTTCGTGAACTGAGAGAGTGAGAAATGGCGCCCGATCACCACCACCATCACCATCCCTCGACCGATCAGCTGATGAATCTGTTCCACAAATCCAACCACGACCTCACCGCGATTCATCACCGGCTCGAGAGGGAGTTCCGTCAGGTTTATCCCGACAACGTAAGGAATTCGGTCCCTCCTCCTCTTCCTCCTCCGGTTGTTGTAGCGCTTCGATTTCGATTTCGCTTTCGTACTGTGCGTAAATCGATTGATTTGATGCTCGTGTTTGTTTTTCTACGAGATTCTAGGCTATTATGTTGTTTTGGGGTCTGTCTGGATTTGTAGAGAAAAGTGAGGTTTTCTTGTTTTTGGCGCTGTGCAGGCAAATCCGTTGAAGCTGGTTTCCAGGATCAAGAAGGTGCTGGAGGATGTGTCGTCGTTGAAAGATCAATGCCAGGAACTTCTAGTAGCCAAACAGGTGCGTTCCTTTCTTTTTGATTTTGGAATTTTATTGAGTTTCAATGTGATTTTGAGATGCTCTGTGGGTTCGGGTACGTCGACTCAAGCATTTATTCCCCAGTTTGTTTGCTAAGGATTTGCAATTTGCATGTCAAGTTATCTGTACGGTTGTAACTCTGTAATGTTGGCTTTAATAAATACTGCTGATGGAATAATGCGTGTACGAGCATTTTATGATATCGTCTAGTTGTAACTGGACTCCAGCTTTTGACAATGGTGGCTATGCTATCTGAAATTGTAGGAGATGCCAGGCATTTCACATCTGAGAGTATTGTATAAATGATGAACCAACTACTACCCATCTGATGATTAGTTGATATTGCATGGGCTCTTAGCTTAGGTTCTCATAATTAGCAAGGCATTTTAAGTCTAGAGGACAAATTTTGTGAATTTAAGCCTGGGAGTGGAATTGTCAGCCGAAGAAGTCATTGGAGGTAAAATACCGGTTGGACTGTATCACATCACTCTTCTGTACCAGTAAGCTTCAAGGCTCAAGACCATTTGAGGACCTTGAAATGGTAAAGGAAGTTGATTTGGGATAGTCCTTCCATTCTCCAAACCTATCCTATGTTATGGAGGAGAGCTGGATGCACTGCATCACCTATAGCAACCCGTGCCTGTTCCATAAGCTGCTTTTGAAATGCCAACTGATAACAAGCATCTTTTAGTCAACTGGGACTTTTGAATTCAAAGTTTGCCATGATAAATTTTCTCTGGATCAGGGCAGAAAAGGAAAAGACTACTGCTGCAAATGCAAGGGATTTACATTTCATAGTTTATGCTGTCCACAAAGCTCAATGAATGGGAAAACTCTTCAATTTAATAGATATGAACAACAATACCTGAGCATTATGCCTATGAGTGGTGTTAGCTCTATGGATCCTCTTACGACATTCCACTTTGAGTTATGCTTATAATCATTTCTTCATTTAGTAATTTAAGCACATTGACATTGGTAGACCCATCTGTCATTTTTGCGGTGACACTCGTTATGAGAGAGAGAGAGAGAGAGAGAGAGAGAGAGCAGTATATATGCTCTTCAAACTTCATATCATTCATTTGAACCTGCAGGACTTAATTGACCAGGCACAGACAACTCTTGTTGGAAATAGAAGCTTAATCAGGAAGATGCAAGCATCTGTCTCAATTCCCTTGACGAGTGATTCTGAAGATCCTGCATATGCCAACTTTAACCAGGTTTCCGTCATTCCTACGATGCTCTGGAAGATTTACTCAGTTTGAAGCTCTAACAAAGGATAAACCATATTACTGATAAAAGTCCAGGAAATTTAGATAGAAGTTATACACTACCTTATGAAATATGAAGGATTGGGATTTGGATGTCGTCACATATTCAATCATTTTTTCCCCAACATCACCATTCCACACTTTTTAAAAAAAAAAAAATGGTGTTGCTAAATATATTTAATTCAATGCTATTATTTTTTCGAAAACTTCTAGAGCTCAAGATTCCAAAATTTGATTCCAGTTGGCTTGATGCCGTGGCCAATTATTTTTCTTTTTGCATATTTATCTGAAAGAATCTAAATTGAGAGAGTGTCAAAATATTGGTCTGATTGACTGAAATGGATATCTCAAAATTGAGGATACTGATAATCCCATTAGATCATACTGTATGTTGCATTCCACTGCTTATATTCAATGAATAGAAGAAATCATATTCATCAACTCAACTAAGTAATGATTTCTGGAACTTTTAATGCTGGTTTTGTCAAGTTTTTTTGTTTTTTCTTTGATAAATAAATCATCCATCATACTATCACTATGAGCTTACAGTCTTCATTGCTTGATTTCAAGTAGACCAAGAGTTCTTGATTTTGAGTTAATTGCTTTAGCAAAGATGCTTACCATAATGGTTGTTCCTTTTCCAAGTGGAGTCTGAAGTGCGTGCTCCATTTGCCAGCAAGCAACCAATACTAAGTGATTGGCAAGATTTTGATTTAAATAAACCATGGAAAGATATACATGGGCTGTTTATTCGTATGCAGCTTGCCACATAAATTGTTTCTTCACCATTTTTCATCACTCCAACAAGCATCCATGAATATAAAATTAAGTGCATAGAAGGCTGGAGACTGTCCGATGATTTCATTTATCCTCAACTCTTGCAGATTATTGATGAGTGGACAAAGCAAGTCCAATCAGCATCAGGTAACATTATGCTGCTCTTTAATTTGTTACTGAATGTTCTCTGTTAGACATAGTTGACCTTGGCGAAGAATATGGCTACCTTAGTGCCATGCCTGATTTTATGAGATGGAATGGCCTAATCTAAGTGTGTTATCTTTCATAAGCCTGGAAGCTGTAGAAGGGAAAGTAGGTTTATGAAAACCTCCTCTTTCTGCGAAACTCTGGCTGATTGATGGGCCATTGTTCAAACTGATTATACTAAAATAAGTTCTCTATATATCAGTCCCTTGCAGCAATTATCTTCACCTCCTTAATTTGAATATTATATAAGCACCATGACATTCTATAACATCTATACATTTCATACCCATAGAAATAATTCATCTTGATTGTTATGGAGGAGAATAATCTGCAGAAGCAGCAAGTTAACCTTAGTGAGTCGGATGACTGTTCACTTCTTACCACACATCCAGGAAATGCCTTCTCTCATCCTCTCTTACCAGTATACGAGCCTCATCTTGTCCTTACGGAGGCTTTCTTTATGGTGTTCTTCTTTGGGTGTGAGTTTGGTAAATTTGATGAAACTCTTTGCTTCTAACTGTGCATTGGCTGTGAAAGCCCCACATCTTTGCCACCCCAATTTGTTTCTGCCGAGATATAAAAGAATAGTCAATGACTGTGGTATGAAGACTCTGCCAGATGTTCCCTTTATTTTTTCTTTATTTTCTCCTGCAGTAAGCTGCCATTTGTTTTTCTGGCCAAAGAAAATCCGCCCTTCATCTGGAATGGCCTTCCCTGCTCACTCTTCACAGGACTTTGGAGTTTTATTTATTTTCTTTTAGCATGAGTATAAGTTGACAATTTCTTCATCGGTGGTGCATCAGGGTTGTTGCAGCACCTTGCAGGACCATGCAACTAAATTGTATTGGACATGCATGCATTTTAAGAAAGCTTATGTATTCATGTTGGACAATGTGGTACATTTCTGTTTGAGATTTATGACTGAAATATGGCCAATCAACATGAACCGAGACATTGCATCTGCAAATGGTTGCATCTTTCATATATATTTTTTAATTTGGTGGTGGTGAGTGATTAGCTGTCCATATAGTACACTTGATTACCTATCACAGTCCGTCACTTTCAGTTGAGTTGTTCAGATTCAGAGTGCATGTGTAACTAAAATCCAAGTTTACTTAGCTTCAGAAGTAGAGGACTGCTGTTTGGACTTGTGATAGAACTAGAACTACAGTTATGTAGGTGACGCACCTTCTATTATCTCATAGTGCTGCAAAGAAATGAAATTGGGGCCTAGCGCATAGAATTTGGCAGCAAATTTATGGCTGACTATGGAATTGAGCAGATTGTCTGCTGAGAATGACGTTATGTGCTAACATCTCAAGCGGTTTCCTACCATTCATGCAGGGGGCGAGGAGCATGTAGCAGACACCAAGGACTTGAACAAGTTGCTTTTCTCAGCCATAGTGCAGAATTAGCTGAGACCGGGAGAGCTTCTCTGGAAAGACTCCCCGTCTTCATGTGTTGAGAAGCTTTCGAGGGACTGTATTGAGATCTCTTTTGTGTTATTCGATTGTACAAAGTGCTTTTGGAACACTGCTCATGCAGACCTCTCTCTGTTTCTCTAATTTCGGTCAATTCTAACCAAGTTTTTACTTGCAATTTTGATGGAGATTCCAGAAACGTATGGCTTGGAAAAGTAACTTTTGAGCTGGTTAAATGAGGGGGAAAAAAACTAAAAAATATATTATCACATACATGAACTAAGTTCCCTTCCATGGAATAATTTCGCAATAAGTTTTATATTTCCGTTTTAACCATCAACGTTGTTCCAGTTGAAATTTGGTTATTTTGCCATGTAAATGTTTCAGGGTGGTTTTTGATAAATTATTCATAATTTTAAAATAAACTCAATATACTTCAATTTTGAAGTGAAGCGAATAATTAATTTCGGTCCAACTTCTAAAATTACCATAATCAGATTCATCCCCCCTTTCATCTTTGAGGCTTTAGTAGGTTTGCTCCTTAGATTTTCGATATTGGTTTGGCAATAGTTGGTTGTACCTCAATAAGTTCTCAAATCGGAATCGAGCTAGGTCTGAGGTTAAAAATTGATTCGAGACTTTTTTTATTAAAAAAAGAATAAAGAATAAAAAGCATTTCCGGAATTTGCTGTCAAGTCCAATTAATTTGCAGGATTTGCACGATCGATCCCGTCTTCTTCCGATAAAACGCTGCGGAATCGATGCTTTTGGAAGTCGACGATCTTTCGTATCTCGTGAACTGAATTTCGTTGCGGGGTTTCTGCTCTGCTCTGCTCTCCTCGCGATATCGTCGTGGATCGCGATGCCCAACGACGCCGGCAGCGTGTCCATCTCCGTCTCCGACGACGACCCCGACGAGCCCGGCCGGACCCGGCCCCGCGTCCGGCGGAAGCGCCGGAAACCCGGCCTCCGCGTCCGGGCGGAGCTCACCCCGCGCCTCGTCCGGTTCCTGGTGAGGTACTGGATCCTCTTGATCCTCGTCGCGGCCGCCGGGCTGCTCCTGTTCGAGGCGTCCAGGATCGGGAGGAAATCCGGGCCCGGGGAGATGGAGGTGAAGCCGAAGACGAAGAGACCGGGCGACGGATTCGACTCGCGAGCCGTTAAGAAGGCGAGTTCGGAGGGCAACTTGAATCGCTTGGATCCGACGACTCGTGTCATCGGCGGCGTCAGAGAACGTAAGTGATGGTCGCAGCTGCGTCTATGCGTGTGTTCTTTTCCGTTGGTTTCATGAAGCTCCAGCTTTTGCAATTTCCATTGCTGAAGTTGAGGAAGATGATTTAGCTCGATTCTGGCAGATAACGTCTTACAGAATGCCCGAATGAGCTCGTTATAGACTCATAGTCTCATGAGTTGCCGATGCTAACGAGGAAGTGGAAAACTTACCTGCATTGGCGGCTGCTTGGGATTTCTTCTTTTGGCGGGATCAGCATTGCCAATTTCACTGCTTAATATCTTCTGCAGTTTTCTCTCTTGTACAGTAGCTCAACTAGTACGCACTGAATTGACAATGTCGACCGTTTCAGGTTGCTTGAAGCTCCTACCTCTTGAAGAACTTCAGCAGTTGGACATTCCTGTCGCGGAAGCATCCAGTAGCCCCTTAAAGAATGTGATATACTTGTCAGAGAGCTCTCCTTCTGATCGAGAGCATGCATCGTTCTCTCGGCAGCAGGCAGCACAGACAAGATTCAATCTTTTCACTGGAAACCAGACTCTTGATCAGAGGGGGGAAAGTTTTCAGGTCGGGAGCTTTATGTCCGCGATGCTCATCGAATTAGCTAAAGGTCAATTCGGAGTTTCTTTACTGCAAAGCATGTGCGATGCTGTAGCTCACTTTGGAAATTTTGTTTCTTGCAGGTGAAAGAAACCGCTAAAGTACATTGTGGATTTTACAGTGACGGTGGAGGGTTTAAGATTTCTGAAGAGGACCAGGCCTACTTGCAAAGTTGCAAGGTTGCAGTGGCTACTTGTGCATTTGGTGGAGGTGATGATCTTTATCAACCTATAGGAATGACTGAGTCATCAATTAAAAGGGTCAGCATTTGCTATACAAAGGTCTTGTGTCTTGCGTTAGGTTCTTGGATTTAATGTCATGGATGCTGCAGGTTTGCTATACCGCGTTCTGGGATGAAATCACTCTTGCAGCTCAAGAACAAGAGGGGCATAGAGTTGGTGAGGATGGATACATTGGAAAATGGCGTGTGGTAGTTGTCAAGAATCTCCCATTCATGGACCAAAGATTGAATGGTAAAATTCCAAAGGTACCTGCATAACTCATAATTTGGTGTCATTTTCTGCAGTGAACTATTTGTTCGTATTATCTGTCAGCATAAGATTCTTTATCTGAATGTTTTTTTGATTTCCGTCTGATTGCTATTGCTCTTTAGCATTTCAATTAAAGGTTAACGGCAATAAGTAGGACACATATACAGTACAGAGTTAAATTCAAATAGAAGCATGACCTGCTTCCACTTCACCTTGCTAACCATATACTAAAGCACACAACAACCCTCTTTCTTTCCCAAACAGGAAAGAGCGGGCAATGTAAACTGGCAAGGCTTGCACTTCTTAGGACTGGGCAACTTGCAAGGCATAACTATGCCATATTAAAAGATCCTTTCTCTATATCATGTTATCCAATATAGCTATGTTCAATGCTTGTGTGATCATTTGTTACAAGATGTGAAGGGGCACTAGATTGTGTAGGTACATTATCATGTCAAAGTTTTAAACTTATTTGATTATCAACAGATGTTGGGCCACCGTCTCTTTCCTAATGCAAAGTACTCTATATGGGTTGATTCAAAGTCCCAATTTAGGAGGGATCCTTTAGGGGTGCTAGAGGCGCTACTTTGGCGGTCAAATTCAGTTCTTGCAATTTCTGAGCATGGAGCTCGTAGTAGTGTGTATGATGAGGCTAAGGCAGTTGTTAAGAAGAATAAGGCCACTCCAGAAGAAGTCGAGGTGCAGTTGACTCAATATCGCCGTGATGGCCTTCCTGAGGATAAGAGATTTAATGGGAAGAAAGGTGTGTTATGCTGTTATTTTTATAATTTATCAGCTGGAATTACCAGAACCAATTTTTTGAGCATTTTATAACTTGGTTCCCATCTTATTATTGTACCTTTTATGCCAAGTTCCAGTTCATGGGTTCCTGTCTCTAGTATTGTTGATTGCTTAATGCTCCACATGTGTCCTGTTAAGTTTACTACTGTTTATTCAGAACTCAGGCCTTGCCTCCAAAAGTTTAGGTTAATATTTCATTAGGAATGACTATTTTATATATCTCACCTGTTGTAGTATCATCATCCCGGGAAAAGCCGTTTGTTCCTCCTTCCCTTCTCAGTTGGGGTGGGGGGCATGAAAGTGAGGCAAAATGAGCCTTTGGGTGGGTGTCGAGACTAAAAACTCAGACTTCCCGTGGAAATGGCATGCTATAGTGGCAAGAGATGCATATATAGGAAGACTTAAGCTTTTCACCTGGTCTTGTTAGAGGCAGTGTCTGACATAATTTGTCGACAATGCTTCTAAATTCTAAATGATGGCATTGTCAATCTGTGCAGCTTTAGCTGAAGCATCTGTGATTGTGAGGGAGCATACACCATTGACTAATCTATTCATGTGCCTCTGGTTCAATGAGGTCGTGCGGTTTACGTCAAGGGATCAGCTGAGTTTCCCATATGTACTTTGGCGGTTGAAGGTACTAAAAAACATCCACGTGTTCCCTGTATGCACCCGCAAAGATCTTGTCAACAGCATGGGCCATGTACGCAAGGCCAAGCCCTTGGTCAGTTGATATGGATACTCTTTGGCAGGTTCCAACTTCAATTTTTAGAAAGGAAGCTTTTAGAAGAATATTTTTCAAATTTCTTTAATTTTTTATTTAGGATCACTGTAAATTTGTTCTGCCAATCGAATTGTACTTTTAGTTGGGCATTTGACCTTCCCATCCTTATTTCTAATTATATTTATTTCACAAATGTTATTTAGTCGGTTCATGTTACGGATTGTTTACTCTGGAATTTTCAAGCTCAGTGGGTATGAGAGGCAAATTAAATGATTAGTTCTTACAAATTAATCAGATGATTATATACCAAGAAAGGAACAGGAGCTTTGTAAGTGGCTTCTTGACCAAGATGGCGGCAGAATTTGCACTGACAGCAGGGAATTGAAATACAAGTGCAGTGAAAAACTTGAGCGACAAACTAGAACCTGAAAAGAAAGTGCTTAAAAATCCGGTATCTTACTGTAATACATGATAGACAGAAACTGGATATAGCTAAGAAAAATTCCTGTTTGGTGATTCACCTGTGTTCGTTTCCCTCTTTCTACCTTGTTTTCTGTTTTTTGAACCTTTAATATGGTTAATCTGCACGCATTACCCAAATACCTCATTCTTAAAAGCTCGATTTTAGATTTTTTGTGATTGTTTCTGCCTAATCTACTGCTCGAGCTGACTTTCTGATTCTTGATTTTCAGCTTTTGACATTAACAATCACTCGTTGGTTCCAACTGAAAGAGCTAGACTTTAGTTATGCAATTTATCCCAATAGCCGGCTCTCATCTAATTTAGTTTCTTAAATCCATTAGTTTGTTGCACGGTTCCAGCCTTAGCTAACCTTATTATCTTTCGTCAACAATCTGCGGTAATCAATGTCCACCTCCTGTCTCCGCAAAACACTTGCCATGTTGCTCCCTATTTAGCTTTTGCTCGTATAAACACGCTGTCACCAAGATTGAAATATGCATTTTGTTTAGTCAATAACCTTACTCGCCTTTTGACTTTAACCCGTTTTCATACGATCAAGGTGGCCATGGCACCCCCCGATGACACCATGATTGCAAGGCTATCGAGTTAAATCAGTACGGTCATCCTTTTTAACTGACAATGACCATCTTGATTTCTCAATAGACCATGCGAAGCCCTTTGTCTAATCTCCTGTCTTCAGTTGAGGACTTCCACACCTCTTTGTTACATTCGCTCTGGCCTCTTCAACAAAGAGAACAAGCAGCGATACCTCCCGCACGGTTCCAAGACAACTAATGCTCAAAGAGTACTTTCGAGAACATCGTTACATTCATCTTCGGTCATCAACTCAGGCATGGGTGTAATGGATAACGGCAATACTGAAAGTGGTTCTAGTTTTTGTATAGATACCTATCCTCACATTTAGATTCGGTTGACAAAACACAGTTCTAATCATCAACAAGAAAGTGAAGATAGCAGAATACATAGGCGCAACAACTGACTCGATCCAAATCCCCCAACCCATTACCAAAAAGGCAGTGTATCGAACTATCGCACAAATTGACAAGCACACGGGCTGAACCGATGTCTCGCAGTCCCCATCCATGCATGAAGTCCAAGATCTAGAATCCTACATGTAAGGATAATATAAAACTGCATAAAAAGATGTCAAGAAAATGGGGCTATTACCATTTTAAACAAAGTTTCCTCTCAACCCAAAATTTGCCGAATAGATAAGAATGTTCAAAATCCAAGGGTCTTCAATCAGAAAACAATTGAGACAAGACAAACAATGCCGCAACATTTAAGTCCAAATGCAATGGAACTAAAAGTAACCCAAACTCTAAGAGGCAAAATGACAGGCTAGTTTGGTGATCTAAGCCTTCAGGCGCCCGTAATACTTCTGCTTCTCCTGTGTTGTCTGGAATCGCCCATGTCCAAACTTTGATGAAGTGTCGATGAACTTGAGCTTGATCTCTTCAAGAGCCAAACGAGATGTCTGTTTGAGCAAGGACTGACGCAGTGTGACAACCCTTTTCTTAGGTCCAACACAGCAACCTTTGATCATAAGGTAATCATCCTTCACAATACCATAGTGAGGAAAGCCACCCATTGGGGTTACTTCTTTCTCGGTCCTAACAAAGAACACAATGTCAGATGCTTTCGAAGTTAATTCCCAAGACATACTTGTAAATTTTATGTAAGACGCCTCATGGTTCTCACCTGTCAAACTCGGTAATTGCTGTGTGAGATTCCTGGCTGGTCTTGCCAATCTTGTAAACTTTCTTGTTCATTTCAGTGCGGTGATGGTAGCCATTCTGACCAGCTCTAGCAACTGTGAAGGAAACTCTTGCAGGATGCCAAGCACCGATGCAAGCCACCTTTCGCAAACCTCTGTGAGTCTTACGGGGAAGACGAGTGACGCCCCAACGGGTCACAACACCTTCATAACCCTTACCTTTTGTCACACCAATGATATCAATCATCTCATCCTTCTGGAAAACAGCATCAACGGGAACCTGCTTCTCAAAGAATCCATATGCATAGTCCACCTTTTGAGCAATAGTACCACCATTAACCTGAATCTCCATTAGGTGTGCCTTCTTCTGCTTCAATCCCTTCATCTTCCTAATCTGTCAAGCATTAACCCAAAAAATAAATAATTGGATTCTTGTATCACAATGAATTTATGCATCACAATCAATCTTTAGCTGGAATATGCAGCAATGTCATTATCACCAATTTAGTCTAACCTAAATGCTCCATACCTGAGTGTGAGCCAAAACCCTGATCACAGAAGCATACTTCTTCATCTTTTCAAGCTGAGCTTGGATATTCTTCTTTCCTTCTTCAGTCTCATACTGCTTTGAGTATTTGGTAAATGCCTTCTTCTTGGACTTGCACCAATTCTTGTAGAACCTACGTCTCAGCTCCTCACTCAGATGCTGAGCCCAGACTGTGTTCAATGTACGCAGACCACGAGGAGTCTTAACATAACCCACAACACCAACAATCACCATAGGAGGTGTCTCGATCACAGTCACAGCTTCACATGTTTCCTTCTTGTGTAGCTCTGAAAGGGAAAAAAAAAGGGATGTTTAGCCCAACCATATGTATAATTTGCATCCTCATTGAGAACTATGCAATTGAAATTCGTGACTAGAGCATGTGCGATAGACAGACTTGTTTGAATCAATGTCATGGCAACCTACAAGTGAAATAGATGAATAGATCACTAAAAAAGGCCACCAAAATGAATTGTTCTAGGTGGCATACTGACCATTCACATAGAACGACAGCCATGTGACTGATATGTGACTGGCTAATTGACCACCATCAACAAACAGCAGGAAGCTTTAGCCAAGATGGGAAAGCACGCAAAAGTAATTTTTTAAGGGTGGGGATGTGTGATAGAACCTATGTACATCCGACATTTTACATGTGCAAAAGAAGATGTTTTTAGCATATATCAGCCTACATCCATGCAATCCGATCTGCTATTGAAGCAGACAAATAAGCGGAAGAAGGGCATGGAGATAGCCACACGCAAAGAAACATTGAAGCAGACAGTTAGAAATTGTAATGCAAATCTGCACTAGCGCCAAAATTTATCCTCAAACAGAAACGATTTCCAGTAGATCAACTAACTCTTTCTTTTGGGAAAACTAATTGAATAGTAAGCAATATCAACTATAAGTTCAACAATTCCTTGTATCCAAGCAAGTCATTTCCAATTCATTGCCCATATATCTAATTGAAAATTTTGGGCTTAAGCAAGAACTGTGATACTCAACTTGCAATTAGAAAAGGAAGAGAAGAAACAAAAAGGAAAAGTTACACATTGCTCACTTGATCCAGGCTTTTCTACTTCTCTGACAATATGAGTCATCCCTGCCTTGTAGCCCAGGAAAGCAGTCAGTCTAGGGGTCTTGCTAGGGTCATCCTTTGGAAAAGCCTTCACTGAAGAGTCCATCAAGAAAACAAACCAGTAAGTATGGCATAAGATGAAAATAAACGTACAATAACCTTTCACCATGTAAGAAAACACCACATTAAAATAGTAGATGCCTGGACCCTACAGAACAATTTACACAGCACTACACCATATAATTGATATCCCACTAAAAATTAACCTTCAAGTGCTAAAAATCACTTCATTTCCTCTTGGCCAGGCAACAAAAAAGTGGAGTCTGCCAATGAGCAACAACCACATTTACAACCTAGTAGTACTGGTCAAAATCTGATCATGCAACTCAATCTTGCTCTTTGATAGAGACAACATTGCTAGACATTCAGTAAATCTTTATTTATGATCCAGACTCCCAGATGGCCTTTTTCCAATGACTTATCTAAACATGATGTGTGTGCTTGTACACTTTTCTATGTAAGGCACACAAAATATGTGTGGATGCATATGTAATTCTGTAGATACATGTAGCAATCGACCTGCCATGAATTAAATTACCTTTTCCCCTGTGGCGAGCAGCCCTCTTCCTCGGCAGAAATCCGAGGGACCCATGCCTAGGATGCTCAAACTTCCGGTGAGACATTCTTCACCTCCTACGCCCAAAAAAAAAACAAACAAAATCAATTACGAAACATTATCGATGAATTTCGTATTCTCCTCTCACAGCCATTCCACAACACAAATTTATCTAGACAGGCAACATGAAAAATAAAATCTTTGCTAAACCACCGTTGCATAACACAGAAGGTGGAAAGTATTGAAATTCATCTGATCTAAACCATTTTCCAATTCAAGAAATCCTCAGTTTAATGTAACATTTCTCATCCAGAGACGAAACAGCTCTAGCCCTTCATAAACTACAACGCGCAGAAGAACTGAAGGTGCTTTCAAGATTTCGCCAGCGTAACTCACGTATACACACCAGGAAAAAGCCCACGCAGCTCATCCTGAGCTACCTGCGACATACTTCAGACCCATCGCCCGTATCGACAACAAGAAAATGTGCAGAAGACGATGACATGATAAGACGTCGGGTAAGCTGCAACAAACCCAACAAAAAAGTCCAAACTTTTCTTTTTCGAACGTGGCGGACGAAACGCATTGACACAGCTGATCTCGAGAGCAATGAAAGCGCGCATGAGAATCATTCGACCGTGTCGAACGAACCCCATTTGAGAGAAAGAAGAGAGAGAGAGAGAGTACCTGAAGCGCCGGTGCAGCAGAGAGAGGCAGGGGGAGAGGCGGAGGAGAGGAACCCCAGCGGCGATTTATATACTTCCTGGCACGACAGGACGTGCTCTAAAACCCTAGCTGGTGCTTATAAAGAACTTCAAATTTACATAATGGTCCCGAGACTTTTCGTTAATTTCAAAACGACCCCAGGTTAGATGTATGATATTCTTCAATCTTATTTCGAAAGAAGTCGGACGACAAGGCAATCCCCTCGACTAGGGGTTGGTTTGCAATTGGCCTCTCATTGTGTTTCTTCTTTTGGAATTAGTCCTCCAATCTTTAAATTTGCTTCCAAAAGGCAATAGGCAAACCTTGATTTAGGAATACCATAGAGATACTAAGGGATGGCAATTAGACACTTACCTTTTGAATTTTGCAATGATGGCCTTGCTCTTTTTAAGGTTAATGCAATTGTGGGTAGTTTAATAAATTATTTGGTATGTTCCCCATTTTACATTGGGGAAAAGTTATGATTAGGAATGGGAGAGGACCCGAAATTTTGTGAATGATGCGGAGTTGAGTATGTTGATTCTTGAATACGAAAATATCAAATTGGATACATAAAATTAGCATGTCCAGTAATCCATATTGAGTATTTGAAATGTCTTCATAGTTATATAGTGAATATTTTAGACACATTGCTTAAAGAATTAGGACTAACATATTGTGGTATGTGATCTGATCAAAATTTTGATTTTATATATTTATAAATGAGAGATTGTTGTTCCGTCAAGTAAATTTGGGATGCTCTAGATTTGACGTGTTTGTGAAAGGATTGGCTCTTGGATAATGTACCATCCCAAATCATGAAAGGAAAAAAAAATCTTGAATAAAGTCCATAAGCTATCTTGATTACTGCACTCCCTTGGCTTCGCTCGCCCTCTTCAATTTGCTCGCCCTAGATCTACCCCGTGTATTACGCAAATCTGTCGTGCCCGATTCTGTGTCTTTGTCTCATCTCTCTCTCTCCATTGATGGCTTCTAGTGTATTTGATTCAGCTTTGTAAATAGACTTTAGGTGTAATGCAAATATTGAAAGTCAAAATTATTTGGAAAAATGTAAATTATGTTCGGTAAAAACTCTTCACAAATGGACTTTCAGCTCAACATATGTTTAGTAAAAAAAACTTATGCAATGAGTTTTAGGTTTTTTTTTATATATTTCCTTTATTAATAAATGATCCCAACCCTTCGCCAGACCAACAAACGGCTATGGTCGCTAAGGAGCCAAATTTGACACCAGTGGACAGTGGCCCTCGGCTAAGGTCTAGCGACCTCTAGTGAGGGTCGCACGACCTAGGCGAGAGGTCGCTAGACCTAGGCGAGGGCCACCTAACAACCTCGGGCAACCCAAGTGGCGTGTGACCCCGGACAACCACCGCTTGAGTTGGGCACGTAACCCCAAGGGTCAACAAGTGGTCGAGGAGGGTCACATTAACTAGGCGACCTCTGCCAGAGGTTGCACGACCTTAGGTGATGACCACCTAGGTTCGCGACCCAGGTTTTTGGGAGAATTGCCAAAAAAGTCTACTGCTTTATTGGGGTTGTCTTAGGTCGATCCTAAACCTTTTTTTGGCCGATTCGGTCCTAAACCTTTTGTGATTGTGCCAATTGAGTCCATCCGGCCAAATTTGGCCGGCGGAGGTGACGTGGCCCGGCCGGCCACGGGCGGCAATTTTTTATTAATTTTTTAATATTTTTGATTTTTAATAATTTTTTTGATTTTTTTATTGTTTTTTTAATTTTTCTGTTTCTTTTCTTTTCTTTTTTCTTTTTCTCCCCCCTCCCCTCCCCCCCCGTGGCAGTGGGGTCGGCCGCCGCCGACGAGGCTGCGCCACTTGCGCGAGGGCCGCGGCCCTCGCCGGCGACCTCGCCCTGAACACTGGGGGCGCCGGCGGGTCGCGGCCCCGCTCGCCCGGATCCAGGCGGCGCCGGCCGCGGGCGAAGGCGGCCTCGCCGTGGCCGGGCGAGGCCATGGCGGGCCCGGGCGAAGGTCGCCATGGCCTCGCCGGGCGCGGCGAGGCCGCCCTGGCGAGGCGGCCTCGGCGAGGCCGCCTCGCCGATCCGGGGCGCGCGCCTCGGCGAGGCCGCTTCGCCCCATCCGGGCGGCGCGCCGCCCGCGCCATGGCGGGGCCGCGGGCGGCGGCTCGCGCCGCGGCAGCCGAGCATGGCGGGCGGGGCGAAGGTCGCCATGGCCTCGCGCGGCCGCGGCGAGGCCGCCTTCGCCCGCGGCGGAGCCATGGCGAGGCGCGCTCGCCGCGGCCCCCCTGTGCCTCGCCCGGTCCGGGCGGGCGGGCCGGCGAGGGTGGCGCCCGACGGGGCCGCGACCCTCGCCGGCGAGGGCGAGGAGCCGCGGCCCTCGTGCGTGGCGCGGCCTCGTCGGGAGCGGCGCCGCCCACTGCC
The DNA here is from genome assembly GCA_014182845.1 of Corymbia calophylla. NCBI lineage: Eukaryota > Viridiplantae > Streptophyta > Magnoliopsida > Myrtales > Myrtaceae > Corymbia > Corymbia calophylla. The sequence goes on from CM024698.1 coordinate 35,134,592, forward strand.
GGCGGCGGTGGGGGGGAGGGGGAGAGAAAAAGAAGAAAAAACAGAAAAATTAAAAAAAAAACAATAAAAAATTCGGAAAAAATAAAAATTCTGGAAAAAAAAAAAAAATTCGGAAAATAATAAAAAATTGTCGCCGCATGGCGCCGCCGCGGCCCACGTTGGCTTCCGGCCGGCCAAATTTGGCCGGATGGACTCAATTGGCACAAACACAAAAGGTTTAGAGGATCGAATCGGTCAAAAAAAAGGGCCAGATCGACAAGACAACCCCAATAAAGTTTAGGACTTTTTGGCAATTCACCCACCGGACGGCCGCTTGAGTTGTGTGATTGCCGCCCTAGTTGGCCCTTTGCCAACTAGATCTGGCCTCCTCGGCCCCTCGTCGGCACTTTGCCGACCACCCTCGCACGAAGATGAACAATTACAAGGAGGGGCAAAATAAAAAAATAAAAAAATTAGTAAATGTAGTTTTGGAAGAAAAAAATCATTTGAGAGTTGTTGGAATGTTGAAAGTTCAAGGCCAATAGGAACCGGCCCTAAGCTTTCAGCCTTCCAAAGCATGTCTAGGCTTCTTGAAATTGATTGCTAAACACCCCAGTATTTTTTCAAGGAGTTTTGAAAGTCGAAAACCCCCTAAAAATTTTAAACCAAACGCGCCCTTCGTATCCCCTTCGCCTAACGGTTCTCGTCGCGGTAATGATTGTCGGAGGCAACTAGAGAGAATTCGATAACTTCAAGCTGACCGTGCAATGGCCAAGCACTTTCTGCCGCACCGACACGCCATTGCTGCTCCTCCAATGCTTGTTGCCGTGAGTAATTTAGCAGTTGTCATTTGTTTCGTTAATTCTGGATTCTTGGCCATTGATCGCTGACTCGTGTCTCGTGCTCTGGGCATTTGATGTTCGATAGCTTTTTAATTGGGGTTTCGTTTGCGCAGGTTGCGACTTGTGTTGTTTGCATGTTTGATTATTATGCTGGTGTGGCGATCAAATTTGAAATTGTGGGTGAATTTCAGTTATGGCTTCATGTCGACAGCCTATGAGTTCATTAGAACACGTTGCTAATGACAATTTCACCAACATGATTCATGTGTCTTTTTATGGGTTGCGACAAAGAATTGATTTTTATTTGTCTTGTTTTGAGTAGACATTGTGAGACATCATGCATGGTCAATTGTTGATTGTGGTAGATCTATCCCAATTGAATGTTAGAAGGGGGAGTAACTGATTGGTTAATTCTGGATTGCCTTAGGACCTTTGAGATTGCTTCTTTGCGCGTTAACTTGATTGATGTTCTTCCATTATTTCCCTTGGACTGGGTCAAATTAATTAGGCCTATCCCATTTTCCTTCAAAAAGCTATGTGCAAAACCATGACATTTTTCTGCAGGTATCATGGATATAAGAGAATGTTCTCTTATATCGTAAAAGACTTGTGGTTTTATTGGATTTGCATCTGAATGGGACACTTTCATAGAATAATTTTGAAGTTGCTGTACATGTGGCACATGAGAAGAAGATGGCACGTCCAATTCATCATTAGGGTTGCCGATAAGCCCAAGGAGGAGGATTGCTTCTATGCAAGTCTTCTGGCGTGCCTTTGTGAGTAGCCAAGCTGTGATGATTTAGAAGGCCCGAGCAAGAGCAGCTCCAGTGAAGTCTCTAGTTGATTGCTGGCAATGATAAATTATCGTCATTTAAAGATGTTCCACACAATATGTTCATGGACTTGAGATTCAAGTTGACCTCTCCAAAAGTTGCAGCGCATGGTACAGCTGCTTTATTTTTCCTCACAAGGAGATACAAAGACGCTTTTAAATTTCATGCACAGGCTACTCCGCTTCCATCATCGTGAATGGCTTTTCGTTTGTCCATTATAAGAGGCTAACAAGAAGCAGCAAAGCAAAGAATTCTTGCCTTTTTTTTAGGGCAGCTACAAAAATAAATTTCTCATTTTTTCTTGTCCATAGTTAACAATTGTAATCTATTGAGAAGTCATTGAAAACAAGTGTAGATTTTGCTCTTATTGTGATAACGCGGGATGAAAGCTTATTTTGGTTCATGTATATTATTTCGATTGGGTAAAGATAGTTTGAGATAATGACTTGAGAGACATTTGCGAATTCATTTTAATTTTGGTTTAGCTACATAGATCGTTCCTTATGGCAAAGTAATGCCATGAACTTGGATACAAACAGAAAATTAGGGAAGTTTGGTTCTATGCCTACTCAATGACAATTGGCAAATCTAATACAAATCCCCATAATTTCTTTTATTCCCTTGGAACTTCATACAAATTGGCTCACCAAAGTAAGATACACAACTGTTGATGATGTTAATGAGGAGGGTGGTGCTTCAATAATGCTACAACTTTTAACATGGCACATTTATGTTATCAAATAGTTATGGGAAAGCTGAATCAAACGCAGCTTAAGTACAATAGAAGTCAAGCTTATATTTTTTGGATGAAACTTTATGGCTAAATGAATAGAGCAATAATGACAAAAGGGTCATGTTAACGAGTATCAAGTACTGTTAAGCATTTATAAAAAAAAGTATTTCAATTTTCAAAATACCGATTACGCATAATACTAGAAAAGGCGGTGTATTGGGAATTGTAGACTTTCTCTATTTAGTCATTTAACAAATGGCTAGACAACACTTTAAACAAAAGCCAAAAAAAAGAAGAAGAAGATCGCTAGCCCGTTGCCCATGCATGCAATCTATCTTTTTATTTACTGGACTTTGAAGACAATTCTACCGATAAATCATCATTTATCATTTTTAATAAGTTTACTTGTAGTGTAAGCCTTAAGAGATTTTGTCTTTAATGTTTATGTGGTTCGTGTACATATGTCGCATTTGTAATCCATGACTTCTCTATCTACCATGCAAAAGCAATTGCGGGTGCAAGAGAGTGGGTATAAGCTTACTTTACAGTGATTTTACATACTAATATTTACATTATATTGTGTATGACCGACACACATTAACCATCTTCCTAAAAGTTCATGCTTATTAATTTGTATTTCCTCTACAAACTAGTAGATTATCTGCTAAAAGTTCATTATTCTGCTTAAAGAGGATTAGGCGCTGGTCGTGTTCATTATTGTTTTGAGTAGTGGTTGATAATTAGGCGAGATAAGAAAATTTTAAGTTTCAATAATACAATGTATGAAACTTCATAACATGCTTTGGATGATAAAATTAGACGATAAACCTAACGGTTATTTTCTATTGCGTAGTTTTTCTATATTACTTTCTCTTATGTTATGCATTGAGTTCGCGATGACATGACCATTCGCCTAATATTGTGAAGTTTTCTAAGAATTTGTATTTTTGTTAAGGATTTTCGTTGGTATATTAACAAATAACTTACTCATTCATCACTGGATAATTGACATATTGAAAAGTTGGATTATAAAATAAAGTTGAAGCACGCATGCTAATTATCAAATGGTGAACATGCAAGTTCTTTTGTTATATTGGTGGTGGACCTAATAATGATCGTTTTATTAAATGATATGTGCATATTTTTATGCGACTATTTTAGTTTTATTATCAAACTATGATTAAGTGAATTAGCTGAAATATAATCAATAAATCTAAGGATCATTAATTTATTGTAATTTATACTTGATACAGAAGCATCTCTGTTATTTTTTCTTTCACGCATTTGTATGATTTACTTCGTTGTCTCATACAATAAAGATCATCGAGGCTCGCATGGGTTTATATTACATCTGTCAAAATGGGTGACCCATTTATGACTCATTTAAATATTAAATGGGTCATAAATGGGACATGCTTTCTTTTAGTCTTTTTAGTTTTAAATCTATCTAAAAGAAAGTCTGACACATTTTTATAGGTGTATCTATAATGGATTTAAAATTAAAAAGACTAAAATACATGGGTCGTTAATGGGTCAAAGTTTAAACCTGCTTAGAACCCAATTACTTCTCAATTCTCAGAGATGGCTCATCTTCTCTCCGCTCTCAAATCAAAACGAAGAAACCTTCCTCATCGCACGAATCCCATCGCCTGTACAACAACTCCTCCTCTGTCGCACGTGGTCGCCACCATCGTCGGATGGTGGCTTGATTGGCCATCAAAACCCATGTGAGTCTCGTTCTCCCATATGTGTGCATAATTTTTTAAAAATAAAAATAATTTAAAATATTTAAAATAAAAATTATTAATAATTCGATTTTCTTAAAAAAATAAACAATATTAAAGGAATATAATCTTTAAAAAAGATTATAAGAATAAATTTTCCTAAGTTTAGTTAGTTAGTGAAGTATTTTAACAATATGGGTTAGGTCGGGTATGGGTTGGGTATGGGTCAAAAATTTTATACTATACTTAAATTAGTCATAAACGGGTTAATGGGTCAATTTGAGTTGGACCATTTATGACCCAACCCAAATCCGACCCAACCCACGCGTTTAATAAGTCTAGTTTATATTTCAAAATCTGCTAAAATTTTATGTTTAGGAAATATTATTTTCTACTTTTTCATATTCAACTTAGGCAAAAACATAATAATTTTTAGAATGATAACAGTGACAATAACCATGGAATTTAAATAATTGAACAAAATCTCACACAAAAAAATAATATTTATAGTTTACTAAATGATATATAATATAGGATTGTTTGTCTTTTTAACAAATTCACTTAACGCTTATCAAACATCTTATATTTCCTTGTCGTTAAAACATAATTTATCATGGACCTTTTTCTTTCTAAGTTAAACACCATTATCATTTTTAAGCAACTATCATAAAATTAACAATAATATTGCATTTTACTGAGTCGAGGTAATTTTATCCTCTTTGTTATAGAATTGTTTCGTGACAACAATTTCTATACTACACAATAAGTTGTGTGGTATATAATCTACTTTACTACCATAGTTTTTTTTTTTTTTTTTTTTACCTATTCCTTTATATGTTTCATTAGTCTAATTCACTATAAATTATATTGCGTGAGGTAAAGTCAATTGGTCTCCTCTATTAACATGTAAATAGTTTTTGTGTTTTTCTATGACGTAGCATGTCATGTCCAATAGAGTCAAATTTACTTAAATGTAAACGTAACTATTTTATCTTTCTCATGAAGTCAGTTTCAATACTTCGTAGTTTAAATAGAATTGAACACATACGATATTTACAACTATGTTTATACCATGAAATATTCTTCTCTTCAAATTTTCTTGAAAAAGAAAAGACTTCTGTACATTGGATAATTGGCCTGCATGATCTAATCCACTACACATAAAAGTATCATGATACGATTAAATATTTGTACTTTTTTTTTGGTTGGTAATTAAATACTTGTACTTTGATTGCAATATTTAAGAAATTTTCCTTTAACTTTTACTTTCTTTTTGGAAAAACATTAAATCTTCATTTGAAAAAACAAGATTTTTCATTAAATTAAATACATTTATTGTCCAAAAGTCATTTTTACTAGCAGATGTAAATTAGAAACCAAATTGAATAGGTTCTCCACTCTAGGAACTGAGGACCAACCTTGTCCATTGGGGAATTGAATCGATCGATCTTGGTCTGATTTCAGGGTTGGATTGAGAATGTTTGAGTGATACTATTAATTTGGGGTGCGTGGCCAATGAATAAAGTAATTTCGTCCACGTGTCGATTCCCCGTAATCATTCCATGACAGAAATCCACTTTTTCTTTTTGAGGGGGAACCTTTTTCAGAGGGCGGGAAAAACCGTTTCATTTGAATTTCGAAAAACGGCTCAATCCCCCATTTTCGAGGGCAAACCTCAAAAGGCAAAGCAACCGTCTTTTCTCCCGGAAAGCAATATCCGCGATTCGAAACAGTCGGAAGCAATAAACGCGAGGGGAGCCCTTCTCCTTCTTCGACCGCCAAGCCCGCGCACCGGTATGGATCCGTGATTTTCGCCACGGCTTCGTCCTGCTCCGGCCCCTTTTGGTTTCCGGGGTAGGGATCGGGGGAGATGGAGTTCCGCAGCATGAAGCGGAAAGCGCTGCAGGCGCTGTGCAAGAAGCATGGCGTGCCCGCGAACCTGACGAACCGCGAGATGGCGGATAGGTTGAGTTCGCTCCTCGAGGTGGGTGTCGATCAAAAGCCGAATTATTAATTTAAGAGAGGGCAAGATTCTTTTTTATGAATTTTTCTTTGTTTTGTATTTTGGGTTCGATCCGCTTGTCGATTGGGCTGACTCTCGATGAATTTGCGACAGCTCTTTTTGAGTTCCGTGGTTTCGGTCGTTCTTGACTGATTTTGTTCATGGTGGTAGTTCCTTTTCCTATTTATTTGCGGAGCTAGAAACTAGAGATGAAAGGTTTGAAAAGGTATGGCTCAATTTGGGTTTTATCTACTTTGCAGGAGAAAGAGAAGTCGGTTGTCAAGGGGAAGTCGAAATCTGATGATTCGGTTGAACCAACGAGCGAAACTGATGTTAAGGCTGTGCCGCGGAATGTGAAGAAAGTGAGGTTTAGCCCTGTCGATGAAACATTTGTTTTTGTCAGTTCCAATCTGAAAAGCACTTCTAGAAAGAAGCGAGCCATTCGGAGGGGGTCCAGCAATAATTCGAGTTTGGCTCAGAAAAAAAAATCTCGCAGGAATGTTGCTTCTGTAAGAACTGTGCAGAGCCCAGTTAGAGCAACGAGGTCAAGGGCGCAAAAAGTAGTCGATATGGATGTACCTCAAGTTTTTTCACCCAGTGTTAGGAAGAAGAGCAGGAGAGGAGACGTGAAGGTCGATGTAAATGAGGTTCAGAGCGTTGATGTCGGGGATATGGGACCTGAATTGAGTGACAGCACTGATGGTGACAATCCTCAGGTTGAAGTTGCGGCCCCACTTCGATGGCACTTGAGAAGCAGGGGAGTAGGAGTTGAAAAGGATAAGAAAGTTGAACACACAACTTTAGAGAATACGAGGAAGAACGTAAGACCGACAGATTTTAAGAAGAGGAAAAGAAATGATACTGAAGGGCATTTGCAGTCAGACGACAAACCTGAAGATGGTTCCCTAGCATTTGTGAGGGCACAACAAAGGAAGACTACTATGCATTCAAAGTGCAAAGAAAGAACAGATTCAAAGTTGTCGGTTGAGGAACCAGAGGCAGTCAAATCTGTAGGGAGAATAACGCGGTCCAGGGCTCCAAGAGTGGAGCGCTCTTCTACTGTTAAAGCCATAAATGAAATTGTGGAAATTCAGGGAGAGATTGATAAGGTTGTCCAACTTGGACAACCGCCAAAGATTTTAGGCAGAAGGACACGAAAATCAACTGCACAAGAAGAAAATCTGCCAAGTGACAATGATGGACCAGAGGGTCAAATTTCTGACATTTCCACAGCAAGGATTGTGGAGAAGAGGAAGACTAGAAGTATGAAGCACAATGCAGCGACAGGTACAAAATCTCTACTTCTGGGCAATGAATCAGTGAATGCTGAAATTGCTCGTAGCAAATTGTGCGTTCTCAAAAGAAGTCCGGCCTTGATGCTTCCGCCATTGAAGCTGAAAGTAGGAAATCTGAAGTTCTAGAGGAACATAAAGAGGTTGATTGCCTCATACATATATCAAATGGTCCCAGCAAAAGTGTTTCAAGGGGAAAGCATTCTCCTGTTCATGAGGGCAGAGAGGAAAATGGACTTGTTCTTGAGAACAAGGCACAAAAACGAACTAAAGACACATGGCAAAAATTAGGGGCTTCAGAAATTGGGGTTGCCCTTGATCCTGTCAAGGGCCTTCCCCTTAGAAGATCCAGAAGAAAAGCTATTCCATCTGCTGTCCTCACTGATAAAGAGTTCATTGCTCATCCAACTGACAGAAAGTGTGTGCGATTGAGCCCATGTAATCGTGCATCAGATGTAGAAACTTCTGCAAAAAAGCAGTCATTGAAGACATTGATGACTAATGCCCTTGTACACAATTCGAAGGTGTCCTCGGATGCACCTGCTAAGCAAAAGGGGGGAAAAGCTCCAAATGGAGAAATGGAATATTCTGAACCTCCAACTGAAGAACGCAGGACCAGCAGACAGTCTAAGAGAGGTACTTTTAAATCTGACCATGGTGCATCCATGAATAGTATTGTTAAAGCTGATGCCAAGAGGCAACAAGGTAGTGCAACAATCACAGAAGAGTCAGGCGCAAGAGCTAAAAGTGCTGAGAGGATGGATGGGGCTTTGAATATTTATGTCTATTTGGATGTGCCAGCATTTCTGGAACATGAAGATGGGTTGGAAAATAATGGCAAAACATATAAAGCTGAGTGCTCCAAGAACAAGGGATCAGATGGCAAGGCTGAAGACATAACAGGAGTTAATAGTTCTGATTTTTATGGAGCAAACATCTATCAAAAAGATGACCTTGCAGCACAGTCGAGTAATGCTCTGGTTTCAGCAGCTGACAAGTTGCAAGAAGTTGATGTGAAGTGTGGTTTAGAGGAACTCTCTAGTGATTCGGTTGTTGTAACTGAGAAGCCAACTGTCCTAGTTGAGGATGACCGAGGGAAAGTCCAGGATTCTGTCAATCGGTCATGTCAAGCTTTGGGTAGAGCAGAAGACAGCATTCCTGAACAAGTACCTTTGAGAGCTCAAATTGAGGATATGGATGCTATCCCCCGCCAAGATGCATCTCTCACAAGGAACTTAGATAGCGTGGGTAAGTGTGTTGTTCAATTTGGTTTCGGAGAAACATATCACATTTTTTATAGATAGCTTATTGACTTCCCGGTTTTGCAGATGAACCTCCTGATGCTCCCTTATGCTTGGAGAATAAACCAGAAACAGAACACGTATATATTGGAGATAATGCTTATTCAAGAAGTGCTGAGGTAAACAATTATACATCTTTGGCTGATTGACAGCGGTCCTTTTTTAGGGAGTTGGCAACAGCCAACATGACTAGAAAACATAAGCGAGGTTTTTCTTTGCTTGATCAGGAAGTTCTTGAGGATCATATGGATGAGTATGGGCAAAGAGGGATTGCACAGAGAGTTCCTGTAGATGCTGATGAGCACGCTCATCAAATTGCTCTTCTTGATCCCAGCTCTGATGAGGATCAGAATCAAGCGTATGAGGCCAGTGAAGAACATACAATAAATTTAGGACTACAAGTTGGTACTTCCAAAACTGCTATAGAAGATGTTGTGGCCATTCAGTGGCACAACAGCTGCTCTAGTGGGTCAACAGGAACTCCAAACATGCTTGCATTAGGAGATGGAGGTGCATTGAGTGTCTTAAGTTTTGCATCTCTCTTTTTGTTCTTTAGTTTACTCTATCACTAACTCTGATAAGATTAGTCGCATTTCACATATTCTTCTGACACCACAAGCTACAATCTCTGCTTTGCTATTTTTTTCCTTTTTGAGCGAGAGATTGGTAACCTAGTTTGCTTTCTTTACATTGTGCAGAGGCCAATCAAATAAAAACTCAAAGTCCAGTTATCTCATCACTTCAAAGCAATGGTCATTTTGGAGGACACACATATTCTAGCCATGAGATTGAATTTTCAAGTGAAAGAGCAAAACCAGAGCAGACAGTAATTGATGCAAAGGATGGCTTATGCACTCCCAAGAAAACCACAGAAGAACCAGGCAGAAAGCAAAGGGAAAGCCAAGAGCCACTGGAAAGTGTGGAAGCAGCAGTGGCAGCTTGTGAGGTGACTATAGACAAGGTTGCTGAAGAATATCAATCTGCTGATGGAATTCTCTCACTTCAAACCCCACAGATGCTAAAATTACTGGAGAAAAAGTATGTGAAGTTGAGGAAGGAAGCTCTGATATTGCTTCTGAGAAGCCATTGGGAAATTTCACTTCTGGAAAAGATTTCAGCATGATCCCGCGAGATGGATGTAACAGTAAGTTAAAAATGCATTTTCTTGATGATGTCTTTTTTATCGAGATTGCAGGCAACAAACTCTTTGCTACTACTACTTGCTTTTGGCTTTTGTTTGAACCTAGGCTGAGTTTTGGTAATAAACTTTCCTTCTCGCAGCTCCTGTTGCTAAGAAATGTTTCCTCTCTTATGAGCACCCTCTTCAAAATGACTCAGAAAAGCAAGGACAAGGTTGGTTTTATCTGCAATCTTCCTTTTCCTGGATCTCTTTCCAGCTAAAAGATATGTATGATGTGTCAATTTGCTACAGACTAACTCAATCCTACTTCTGGGGACATTCTGTTACTTCTTTTGCAATTGTCAAATGCCGAATTAGTTATACAGACAAATTTGGAATTGTTGATTTGTTGACAAAGATTTTGGGTTTTTAGCTAAAGCTTTCCCTTGCCTTGATTTTTTAAAGATGTTAAAGGGCAACGTCCATTGCTTGAAGAATGTTTCTCTACCTTTGGGGAGGAAATTTCCAACAAACCAGCTTTCAAAAGTGAAAGTGACCTCAACTGTATGGAGGGTGGAATGGATAATCAAGAGAAAATTGATGAGGGCTCTGCCACAGACGAGGACAATGTAGTTCATTTTGGAACAGCATTAATAAATGCATGTGATGATGATGTGAAAGACAAGCTGCACATGGATTGTACAGATACATGTCCAGATGAGCCAGGCACTGATACTGATGAGCATAAAGAAAATGGTCCAGTGATGCGAAGCTTTGAATCTGTTTTTGATGAAACTGGCAAATCATGCATTGAAACAATTAATGCCCAAGCAGTTGGCTTGGTTACTTCGGCAGAGGGGATCATTGCTGAAGACAAAGGAATCTCCAGTGAAATGGTTGCTTTGCATTGTAAGGAATATAATATGTCATCGTTTTGTTACAATCTTTTCTCTAAAGATAGCACTGATTTTTTCTTCTTCACTTTACTGATGTATTCACTTATTGCAGCTCCCAATGCTTCTGACCATGAAATGCCATCCTGCATGAATGATGTCTCAAAGGATAATGATGGAGATGAAGGTGAATTCAGCATTCTTTCTCCATTCTCGAGAATTATGTGAGAGCTTTAACTGCAGTTTGAATTCATGGCAACTTGTTCCCCATAATGCTAAGAATTCTCATTATGTTTGAGAATCATACTGAAGGAGATGCTTTGGTTTCTGATCTTTTATTGTTCAATGTGCAGATGGGGGAAACTGTGAAGATGAAATTCTTTCACCAGGAATTGTTGGAAATTCTCTAGGACAAGATAATGGACTTTTGGTCCCCAACTATTCAAGTCAAAGTCTTCTAGATGCCAATTCAGAAGAAAACAGATTTGAGGCAGAAGAAAAGAGTATTTTTAACTCTTGTGATGAGAACAATATCACGAGACTGGCAGTTGAAACTGACACATTGATTGAATCAGTTCCAGGAGTAATTTCAAGTAGAAAGGATCAGGTCTTAGACATGAAAGAAGTCATGAATGATTGTTCTAGCCAACAAGTCAGTGGAAATTTGAGTGCTGAAAAAGGAGCAGAGATCGATACTGTTTCTAGTAGGGTTGCTAGTGAAAGTTTCCCACTGGATGAATCAAGTGCACCAAGAAGTTGTCCTATGAAGGTACACGGTGAAAGTAAAGATGTTCTCAACATAGCCTGTAATATGGAGGTTGTTACCTTTCATGAATGCTTGGAAGAACAGAATCTCGAACAGTGCGATCATATTGTCGAAGAGGGAGATTCACACTTTAGCCCAGACCAACTAGCTGAGAAGGATGACCTTGAGGAGGCTGTTGCACAGCTAAATTGCAGTCCTGAAGGAATGGTTGCTTTGGTAAAAAGCAGTGTTGATATTACACACAGTTCTAAATCTGAATTTGCACATTTTGAGTCCCTGGAGAAGAAAGGAGCTGTGAGTTCCCTTTCTTTGAACTTGTATGGCCATAAGCCGGAAGAATTGGACGATGGTGGTCAGCAGGAGGAGATTGGGAATGAAGTGGACAAGATGGAGTTGACTGCATCATCTAATCGAGACTTTTCAGACAATCATCCTGCAAACCATTCTGGAAACCTTGAAATGACAGAAGCACTTGAAGAAGGACATTTTAATCTTAATGAAGTAGGCAATTGTCATTTGCCATGTGCCTGTGGAGAGGATTTGAACATGCAAAAAGAAGCTGTAAACTTCCATCAACAGAGTGAAGGGAGCATCTGCAAAGTTCATGAAGTTGGAGAGGAAGCTTCTTCTGCAACTTTGACCATCAAGGCGGTGGATATGATTAACATGGAAGAAGATGGCAATGCAACATCAGTTTTTCTTCAAGATCGTGCTCAATTTTATGGAGATGAGTCTACAGAGATTGATCTGGAAACTCCAATCATTCCAGGAGTGGCTGCTGAAGATCCTAAGTGTAATTCCAATGAAGTCTTGGGAACTATGCCATGCTCTGAACAGAAGATTGATCTTTTTGATGATCAAAGAGGAAAAAGTTTGCAGCCAGACCAAAAGGTGCCAGCAATCTTGGAATATCCTAATCCCTCAGAACCTACTGCTGCAGATGTTGGCATATATGTTGGAAATACAGAAAGCGGACTCATCCTGAAGGATATCAAGACAGATGCCTTTCAATTTGATAATGATAAATTATTGAAGGAAACTCATTTAGATGAGGTCAGCAGTCGCATGATAGAAGCTGCTCCTAATGCCGATACTCAGCCTGAGATAGTGAATACTTATCATGAAGATATCATACATATGGAAGATGAACCTAGTGCATTGATAATGCAAGAAAATCCAGAAACTTTTAATCTTGAGGATGGCTCTATGCCAGCCACAGAAACGACAATGTCTCTGCATGGCATGAGTATTGGCTATGAATCGGATAAGATGAATTTTGTAGGTGAGCTTTTGGTTGTACATATATGTGATGAACCAAATAATGCTTCAGATTCTTATGCTGCATCTCCTCAGAATGTTGTGTCATTTCCTGGTGAGGATCCTTGCTAGGGAAGTCTGACTTTTGAATTCTTGCTGAGTGCTAAAGTATTAGAGCTTCTAGCTGTGAGGAGGACATATTGAGGTATATTCATTCTGCTTTAATGATATTATGCACATCTTGTTTTAAATTGCAGGGGAGGAATACCCATCTAAAGCGAACAATTTGGACATCGGAACTAATGCCGAAGAGAAGAGTGATGGGGACAGAGGTTAGTGTAGTGTTGCCATGATTCTTCTTATTCATGTAAAGCCAGCGTTCAATCATGATATTTTGGAGGAAATCTTACTGACATGCATTTCCTCTCGAAGAGGAAGTAATAGTGCAGGAAGCTCAGGAGCCTCAAGAGGACCATGCTGTAATTGGAAATGCCAGCGACTTTACCCATGGCTCAAAGGCTTGTGGAGAAGTTGCTAAAGAGTATGCTGGAGACAATGAAGTTGCTTCAGTGCAAACTGGTCTTGTTCTGTGCGAATCTTCAGTTACCAAATATGAAAGGATTGTCAAAGACAACGAAGAATCGCATGGTTTTGAAAGGGTTGATGAGCCTGCCACTGAATCTGAGCCACTTTCTGCAGATGCTGACTCTAGCAGTGACTTCTCTCGAATTTCATCAATAGGAGATCCAGCAATTCCTGGTGAGTACTTGTTCAATTCTTCATACTCTTATTTCATACGCTGGCAATGCTAGAGAAATTTTTTTGCTTATTGCAGAAAATAAGTTTTTGGAGAGTCAAGTGGAGTCGCAGACATTTACTAAGTGGGAAATGAGCTTTGTCTTCGGAGACAACTCACTGGACAGCGTACGAAAATTGGATGCAGAGGATGAAGGAGAGAGACTAAATGGAAATGGCAAAAACGCTGACAGTGTAGAGGTAAGGATTGACGAGTTGGAAGAAAATGTTCCAGAGGTTGCTGTAGAAGATTCAAAAGATCACATGGATCATTCTGATGCTAAAATTACTATATTAAATCAGACTTTCTTGAAGAATGAAGAAAACAGGGAAGATACCATCAGAGTCACTGATAAGCATTCTATCGATGGGGCCACATTTGAATATTCACGTGATTTGGAACATGAAAAGAAAGATGTGACAGAGGATCACTGCGGTAACTGCCAGGCCACAGATGAGCTTACCATTAAGAATGACAAAGAGTCAACGGAGCAAGAAGTCTCTGCCATGATTCAAGAGTACATGGATCGCGAGAAGTTGGAAGATGGGAGTATTGAGGTTAGGGCTTCCTATGTTGATAGCAGAGAAAAAGAACTTGCTTGTGTTAATACAAGTGATGGTGCCCCATTGGATGTATTCCCAATACTACATGATCCCAGTGACAAAAGAAAGGAGCATTTGTCACTTTCAAGTTATGCCAATGAAAATGTTGGATTAGGAATTAAACAGGAGAAAGAGTCATTTATACCAAATTCGGCCAACTATACTCCAGCATCTGTCAATTTGTCTGCGAGAATAGGTATCGAGAATTCGGTTTTCAACAGTGATAGCTTTTGTAACTTAATTTTGTGTCTACAGAGTTGGTAATTCTTTTCATGGGTATATCTCTGCAGATGTAGCTGAAAATGTCAGAATGCAGCAACTGAACCTGATATCGCCTCTGACCAAGAGTTTGAACGTGAATATAAAGGAGCCTGGGAAGCTTATCAAGTCCTCAATGGTGGGAAGGACAAAAGCCAGGAGCAATTTTATCGAGAAACCGCCGAAGAAGTATCTTGTAAATTCAGATATGAAAGAGAACATGCCGAGCACTAAGTGGGAGCAAGTCGGTAGCATCACAGCTTCTAAAACAACGAAAACCAGGAGGGTCTTGGAGGATCTCGAGAGGAAACAGATTTAGAACTTCTGTATAGTCGATTGGTCTTTTCCTTCTCGGGAAAGACCTTGGCACATCTCATGCCAGCACTCATGAAACAGGATGTAACATTGAAACTAACTTATTCTAATTGTGTAGTTTGATTTCTGATACTTTTTAATGGCAATACGGCTGATTGTTTGTAATATGCAAATTTGGGTCACGGTATGAATCAACTGAATTCTCGGTTTGATCCAGAGAATGGAGTTGCATCATTGCAAAGCAAGAAATGAGAAATATAGGTGAGTGGTTGAAGAAAGAATGTTGCTTGGTTGTAAAAAGAATAGTATATGGGATGAGGATATCATATAAGTGCCATAATTATAATGCTCACTTAAGTGTCATATTTTTATGTAAGTGTCATAATTTCTAAAAAAATGGTTCACTTGAGGATCACTTAAGTACTAATTTCTTTTAAATGTTCACTCAAATATCATAAATTCAACATGGCATAACCTTTGAAGTGAATGTTTTTTAGAAATTATGAAAAGTAATTGATTGCAAAATTATACGATATTTGAGTAATTGAAAAAAAAAAGTTACAGCAATAAAATGATATAAGTTATGACATTCAAGTATTTTGAAAAAAAATTATGGTACTTAGATTAACATTCTATGAACGTTATAGCACTTGTAGTGTATTTTTCCCATCTTTAGACTGCCTATTTCTTATATGTTCAAGGTCAAATTTTTTTCCAAGCACAACATTGAGAATCAGACCTAAAGGAGGGGAACTTCAGCCAGTTTGGCTACTTCAAAGAAAATGAGAGCAACGAGTTGTAATCTCTCCATGCCTAAGTCGACCTTTGAAGTGTTGATCAATCTTCCTTTCCATAGAGAATCTGTCGTTCCGAGCATGCGAGCCGTTTCAGCAAGAACGAAATGCATAGCCTCGTTTCCACTTTCGCGCCTTGCCCATTGGACGCCCGTAGCTTCCCCCGGCCTGACGACGTGCCCATCGTCCCCGCCGTCGCTTCTCGACGATTTCGCCGAGCACTGCCGTCGGAGAGACCTTCCCAGATCCATGAGGGCTATGCACGCCATGGAAAGGCACGGCATTTGGGCCGACGCCATCACCTACTCCGAGCTCGTCAAGTGCTGCGTGGCCAGGGGGGCTGTCGATGAAGGTAAATCGGTCCACAAGCACGTTTTCTCTGGTGGGTATCAGCCCAAGACCTTCTTGCTCAACGTCTTCCTCAACATGTACGTCAGGTTCAACCTCTTGGAAGATGCGGAGGCCCTGTTCGACGAAATGCCCGATAGAAACGTTGTTTCCTGGACGACCCTGATATCGGCTTATGCGAATAAGGGCATGAACGATAGGGCCTTGGAGTTTCTGGTTCTGATGCTGAGGGAAGGTGTCCAACCTAATATGTACACTTATTCGTCGGTTTTGAGGGCCTGTGCGGACTTGGGGATGCTTAGACAACTTCACAGTGGCATAATTAAGGTTGGCATGGAGTCTGATGACTTTGTGCGTAGTGCCTTGATTGATAATTACTCGAAATGGGGTGAGCTGCAAGATGCCTTGGATGTGTTCAACGAAATGGTGACAAAAGATTTGGGTGTTTGGAATTCTATTATTGGGGGTTTTGCGCAAAATAGCAATGGTGACAAAGCTCTCGAAATGTATAAATGTATGAAGAGAGCGGGTTTCGCACCTGAGCAGGCGACTTTAACTAGTGTTTTGAGAGCGTCTACTGCCTTAGCATTGTTAGAAGTGGGGAGACAAGTGCATGTTCATGTGCTAAAGTTTGATCGAGATCTTATTCTCAATAATGCACTTCTTGATATGTATTGCAAATGTGGCAGTTTGGAGGGTGCAGACTCTGTTTTTAGTAGAATGGTGGAAAGGGATGTTATATCCTGGAGCACCATGATTGCTGGATTGGCCCAAAATGGTTGCAGTCTCGAGGCAATGAGGCTGTTTGAACAAATGAAACATTCTGGTACGCAACCAAACTATATTACCATTGTGGGTGTTCTCTTTGCGTGCAGCCATGCCGGGCTTGTTGAAGATGGCTTGCACTATTTCCGGTCAATGAAAAGGAGTTTTGGAATTGATCCCGGTAGAGAGCACTATGGTTGCATGGTTGATCTTCTAGGAAGGATGGGGAAGCTGGATGAAGCTGTTAAGTTGATTAATGAAATGGAATGTGAACCAGATGCTGTTACTTGGAGAACCTTACTTAGTGCCTGCAGAGTTCATCGGAATTCAGATCTGGCCATATATGCTGCTAAACAGGTAGTAAAACTGGATCCGGATGATGCGGGTACCTACATACTCTTGTCAAATATTTACGCGAATAACCAGAGGTGGGAAGAGGTCACAGAGGTTAGAAGGTCCATGCGATTAAGAGGAATCACAAAAGAGCCAGGATGCAGCTGGATCGAAGTAAATAAGAAGATACATGCTTTCATCTTGGGGGATGACTCACATCCACATATAGATGAGATCAATAGACATTTAAACCAGATCATCCAGAGGTTAATGTCGATAGGCTATGTCCCAGACACAAATTTTGTTTTGCAGGACCTTGAAGATGAACAGAGGGAGGCTTCACTTCAATATCATAGCGAAAAACTTGCTATTGCATATGGAATTATGAGCCTACCGAGAGAGAAGACCATAATGATCAGAAAAAATCTGAGGATTTGTGGAGACTGTCATACTTTCACAAAACTTCTGGCCAAAATGGAGCAGAGGATTATTGTGATAAGAGATCCTGTCCGTTATCATCATTTTAGGGATGGAGCTTGCTCTTGTGGTGATTTTTGGTGACAAAAGATGTAGAAAAAGTATCAAAACCATCTGTATGCGGAACACAAGAGAGGAGGTTCTGCAGGGTGGATATCAGTGCTGGTGGTAGCAATTGGTTTCATGATCTACGTGAGTCCTTGTCCCTGAAGCTGGCCCTTACCATCCATCCTATTGCTGAACATACATTTCTATCTTTCATTTTATGCCATAAGCGAGATTGTTCAGAAGGTTTTCCTGCCTAATTATTAGTTGGCGAACCTACTGTTCATATGTATGCTGTGTTAATGGCCATTGTCATACTAAGAATGAAATGAAGTAAATCTACTTACAATCCTCTTAAAGTTAGAAAAGATTAAATCTAGAAAGATGACAGGAGCAAATATCCTAAATCTCTCTGGTTACTTCATTCAGAGATATATTGATTCACGGTTAGTACCTATTCACATCTTCATTTCATAATGTAAACCTGTAAGATTTTGTTAGACCACTGCCGACTGTTCTAAAAGCTTAAGCTTTTAGATGACGGCATGGTTTATTATTTATATATTCTAATACTCCCCCTCACGCTTAATCTGGTCTTTTTTGCCTAGTATTAAGCGTGGAAATTTAATTAGGGAGGCAAATGGGGCCCAGTAAGATTTGAACTCGGGGACCTCCACTCCGATACCATGTAAGATTTTGTTAGACCATCGCGACTGTTCTAAAAGCTTAAGCTTTTAGATGACGGCATGGTTTATTATTTATATATTAGGAAAATTTCCTAGCTCATGGGGATTCTAAAGATTTGTTTTGGATATGACAATATCGACTGAATATTCAAACAAGATCACAATTTTAAGAATTAGGCAGAAAAAATATAAGAAAATCAAATTAATTAAGACTCTTACCTAATTCACGGTATCACATGGATAACATTTTCAAATTTGGACGGATGATGGATTGTTATTTATATATTCTAACATTTCCAGTGATGATGTTGAGATGGCTGGTTCAGCATCCGAGGTGAATTCGAAGGAAATTTCCAAGAAGAATAACAAAGGGGAGGTGACATTACTAGATATGTATTCCGGTTGTGGTGCGATGTCCACAGGTTTATGTCTTGGAGCAAATCTTTCTGGTTTGAATCTTGTCACGAGGTGGGCTGTTGACATGAATGAACATGCATGCAATAGTTTGAAACTAAACCACCCGGAGACAGAGGTGAGGAATGAGTCTGCAGAAGATTTCCTCTTGCTGTTGAAGGAGTGGCAGAAATTGTGTGTGCAATTTAATCTCATTGAAAGTGATGGTCAGCAGCTGCCATATGCTGATTTATTTAACATGGACAATGGAATAAGTGATGAGGAGGAAGATAGTAACGATGATGATGGCGGTAGTGATGGTGAGGTGTTTGAAGTAGAGAAAGTTTTAGCAATTTGTTATGGAGATCCTAAAGAGAAGGGAGACAAAGCATTGTACTTCAAGGTTTCATGGAAAGGCTATGGTCCTGATGAGGACACCTGGGAGCCAATTGAGGGCTTAAGCAACTGTTTCGAAAGACTAAAGGAATTCGTAGTTGAAGGTCACAAATCAAAGATTTTGCCTTTGCCTGGGGATGTAGATGTGATATGTGGTGGACCGCCCTGTCAAGGAATCAGTGGTTTCAACCGTTTTGGATAAGGACAATCCTTTGGCTGATGTGAAAAACAAGCAACTTCTTGTGTTTATGGAAGTTGTTGAGTTTTTGAAACCAAGGTTTGTTTTGATGGAGAATGTGGTGGACCTTGTTAAGTTTTCTAATGGTTTCTTGGGGAGGTATGCACTTGGTCGTTTAGTGCAAATGAACTATCAAACAAGATTGGGTATGATGGCCGCGGGAGCATATGGGCTTCCTCAATTTAGAATGCGTTGTTTTCTGTGGGGTGCTCGTCCCAGTGAGAAGTTGCCCCAGTACCCATTGCCGACACACGATGTTGTTGTTAGAGGTGTCATTCCTATAGAATTTGAGATGCACACTGTTGCCTATGATGAGGGCCATTCATACGAATTGCAAAAGAAATTGCTACTGGAGGATGCAATCTCTGATCTTCCACCTATTGGAACTTATGACGGAAGAGATGAAATGCCATATGAGAAGGGTCCACAGACAGATTTTCAACATTTCATTAGATCAAGTGAAAAAGAAATGATGGGGATCACAGACAGCTCGGAGGATTCAGGTCAATTACTCTTTGATCATCGACCACTTGAGTTGAATTCAGATGATTATGAACGTGTTTGCCGTATACCAAAGAAAAAGGGTGCGAATTTTAGGGATTTGCCTGGTGTTCGCGTGCGTCTGGACAACAAAGTCGAATGGGACCCTGATGTTCCCAGGGTTTATTTGGACTCAGGGAAACCATTGGTCCCTGATTATGCAATGACATTTGTGAATGGTTCATCATCAAAGCCTTTCGCACGTGTGTGGTGGGATGAAACTGTGCCTACTGTAGTGACTAGAGCAGAACCCCACAACCAGGCAATATTGCATCCTGAGCAAGACAGAGTTTTTACAGTCCGTGAAAATGCAAGACTTCAAGGTTTTCCTGATTATTACAAGCTTACTGGACCCATTAAGGAGAGGTACATTCAAGTTGGAAATGCAGTTGCAGTTCCTGTAGCTAGAGCTTTGGGATGCGCATTGGCTCAAGCTTTCCAAAAAAGTGCTAATGAAGATTTCTTGTTTCGGTTGCCTGATGTCTTTGTCAATAAATTAGAGCAACATTCTTCTGCATCATCCGAAAATGATGCATAGTTACACTTTTGTAGAAGTGAACTGTAGGTTATTGAGATTAAATCACAATGATTTGGAGTGGAATCTTTACTCCCAGCTAACAGGGTTATTCCTGAAAGAGACTGCAAAGCTGTGGTCGAAGCAATTGGTTCACCACAAAAATTTGAAGTGGTGCTCAAGTGATATCATCCAAGACATTAGAGAGGTTTTAGGGAAAAAGAAGAGTCTCAGCCTCTCACGCTTGTCTGGACTCAGAGGGAAACAGAGCTGCACATGAATTAGCTTTTAGAAACCCTTCTGTGCTTAATTTGCTCTGTAATCTTATTTGGTCGGGGGGTGTCTAAATTATTCTCTTCGATGGCTTTATGTGAGGACCCTCTGACATAGTCTTTGCTGTATTTTGTGGAATTAATTAATTGATTGACTCAGTCATTTCCTAGCCAAAAATATATAGGCATATTGATTGCTCATTATTTATCTAAAGTTGTACGAAAGTGTGGTCATGCCCTCAGCTAGTGCCTCTGCATCATATAAGTGAATATGGAACACATTCAGAGCCCGAGTGTGTAATTTTTTGCATCAAACATTAGTTTTAAAAAAAAAAAAAATGTTAGAATATATAAATAATAAACCATGCCGTCATCTAAAAGCTTAAGCTTTTAGATGACGGCATGGTTTATTATTTATATATTCTAACAAAACCCTTCATTCATTCATTGTCTTTGTTGATGATATTGGATTAGTGATCTGTTTCCAATGCAGAAAACAAGCCTTTGGAGAGTCAAGTGGAATTGCAGAAATATTTACTAGTGGCGAAATAAGCTCTGCCTTTGCTGACAACTCAGAAAGTGAAGGTAAAGTGGATGCAGACACTGAGGAAGCGAGACTCAGTAATTGAAATGTAAAAAATGCCGATAATGTAAAGGTAAGGAGCACAAAGTTGGATGAAAATGCTCCAGTAGTTGCTGTAGAAGATTCAAAAGATCATGAGGATCATCCTGTAGAGAAAACTGCTGAATTCAAGGATGCGCAAGTTATTTTTTAAGCAAGTCTATATTGAAAACCAAAGGAGACAGGCTGTCCTCAGAGTCACCGACGATGGGCATCCTGAGGACATGGCTACGTCAGAATATTCCCATGCTATGGAACATGAAGGGATAGATGCACCAGACGACCATTGCATTGACCACCCAACTGTAAATGAGCTTACAATCAAGAAAGAGAAAGAGTCAAGGCAGTGGGAGGTCTCTGCCATGATTGCAGAATATATAGAGTGTGAGAATTTGGTGATGGGAGGGCCTGAGGTTAAGTGCTCATGCCTCGATACAAGTGAGAACGAACTTGCTAAAGTTTATGCAAGTGATAGTTGTATTTCAAGGTCATTCTGAGTTCTCAGGGTTATAGCAATGAAAATATTGAGTTGGGAATTGAAATGAAGAAAGAGACGTGCATTCCTATAAAATTTTGCAAGATCATAGTGAACTATTCTAAAAGTTTAGACTTTTAAATGAAAGCTTGGTTTACACTCTCCCTCATGGATAGGTTAGATTTTGACCAAGACTAAAGAGTGGAAATTTATAAAAGGGGAGGCAAATTTGGGCTCGAAAAAATATGAACTTAGCATCTGGTTTTGATATTATAGGAAATTTTTTATAGGACTATAGCCAAATTTTAGACTTTTTGATGAAGGCAGGGTTTAATATTTAAATACAATTCTGAATTTGATAACCAACTATAGTCCGACACCTATTGATTTGTTTGCAAGAATGGGTGTCGAGTTCATTTTTCAATTGTGACGGCTTCTTGTAACTTATGGTTGTGTCTACAGGGATTGGTAGTAATTCCCTGTCCTGTGTATTCTCTTGCATGTTGTGGCTAAAACGGCTGGAATGCCGCTGCCAAAGCTGAAATTGCCTCTAACCAAGAGTTTCGATGTAAAATTGAAGGAAATTGAGCATCCTAGAGGGTTGTTAATTGCTTGACAAGCGGAAGGACAAAAGGGAGGGGCAATTTCATTGAAAGAACACTGAAGAAGGTGGTTGTAACTTCAGATTGCAAAAGACAATATGCCTAGCATGGGAGCAAGTTGGTAGCATATCAGCTTCCAAAACAATGGAAAACAGAAGGGCCATTGGAGGATTTACTGAGGAAATGGATTTCAGAATTCTGGTTACAATTTCTCCTTACTAGTAGATTGATTTATTACCTTCTTAGAAAAGGACTAGGCACGGCTCATCCCTATGAAACAGGACTGTACCATTGAAACCAACTTATTACGATATGTATTTCCATTTCCTTAAGTCAATCTGGCACCTGTAAGACAGAAGCTTATTGGGAAAACAGTCAATCGTGTGTGCTATGCAAATTCTGAGTCATGGTACCAAATGATTGAATTCGCTCAATGGAGTTTGATCAGGCTGAAACGTCCTAAAAGGGAGCTTACGTTGGATTCTTGGCATGACGCCTTTCATTAAAGTAAAACAGCGTGAGCTTCAATTGTTGTTTTCTTTGTTTTTGCGTGAAAAAATTTAAGGCAAGGACACAGGATACAGAATCCTAATTTTCGTCTAAACTAAGAAAATGGGGGAAAAATCTTCATAGCTTAACTAGCAAGTCCATCCACGCAGCAAGTGTACCACATTCACATGGACATGGTGTCTAACAAGTTGAAGTGCTGAGATAAACCAAATGCAGCTCGCATATGCA
This sequence comes from Corymbia calophylla, assembly GCA_014182845.1. Classification (NCBI taxonomy): domain Eukaryota; kingdom Viridiplantae; phylum Streptophyta; class Magnoliopsida; order Myrtales; family Myrtaceae; genus Corymbia; species Corymbia calophylla. The sequence continues at coordinate 35,157,543 of CM024698.1, forward strand.
GCAAGAACATTTCCAGAAACATCCCGCTTGTCCTATTGGAGTATGAAAACGATGGAAAATGCGGAAATGTTAATATTCAGCAGCCTCTGTCAGCATTGACAAAAAGATAGATCATCACTAGAAGAATGTAGACAGTTCACGCGATATACCCTATTTTGAAAAGTGCTGCATTCTCGAGTAGCACTATGAGCTTTACTTTTCAGGAGTTACAAAGTACATTGTTTCATTCACTCCCATTGCAACACTAGACACACTGAAACAATCAAGAGGATTTTGCACGACTCAAAGTCCACTTCTGCCAAAAAACGTACTTTTCCTTTCTTCTTTCCAATTTCTTTTTTTTTGTACATACACCCTTCAAGGAGCCTTCTCATTGATGAATCCCGCTGCAAATTGCAAAAGGGTGCCCTCCTCTTCGAGTCTTCAACCAACGAACAAAATCAACTGTAAACTACGGTAACAAAATTTCTACAAGTAAATTTTTAGTGACCACAACATTCTAGCTCACCTAATCCTAGTTGCAGTCCAATCCACACACCTCTAGTACAATGCCGTCCTTGGAAACGAAAGGGTTTATTCGGACCCATAAAAGAGTTAAAATCGAGGCGAGAAGAATTGCCCAAACAATTATGATTGTAGGTACCCGATCTTGTTTTCCCATGAATCCCTTGAGGAAGGGATACAGATGAACAATGACCCACAAAGCAAAGAATAGTTTACCAAACAGCGGACCCCAAGTTTCGTAGCCATTATTGATGGCATCTGAAACGCCGACAACGACTCCAATTATGTTTAGGATGAGCAGAGTCAAGGGAGGGACTAACAATGATGTCCACTTAAAGAGGTATAGCTCGGAGAACTCTCCATCGTCCCCGGCTTTGGACGTGACCATGAAGTTTGTGTCGACTCCAGCCAAAACTTTTAGTAGACCCTGGAAGAGCGCAAACAGGTGAGATGAGACCCCACCAATTACCCAGAACTGCTCGTTTCTCCACCAGTCGTGGATGCCGACACCACCCCACTGCATCTCGAGGATGCCTGTAGCCGCAATTGATATAAAGAGTGCCATGAAAATGAGACTAGCATAGTTGCTTATCTGCAACAATTTTGGAAAGGTATAGTCAGCCATGGTCTCGTTGCAATCAAGCAAAATCAATTGCTCGAGCAAGCACAGAACTCCTGGAGATATGGTGGAACTTACCTCAGGGACAATGAACTTTCCTGTTAGAAGACAAACAGCTGGAAGAGTACAATATGCGATCAAGGGAATGGCAGTCAAAGGATAGACGACTGAGTTGATGTATGAAAACCGCTCTAGCCATTTCAAGCCACAGCCATATCCATACCATATTGGACAATGCCTGCTCAAAAGGATCTCAACCGATCCAAGAGCCCAACGGAGGACCTGATGCAGGCGATCTGAGAGATTTATTGGAGCTGAACCCTTGAAAGCGGGCCGCTTAGGCATGCAGTAGACAGATCGCCAGCCATGACAGTGCATCTTGAAGCCCGTTAAGATATCCTCTGTAACGGAGCCATATATCCAGCCCACCTAAGGGATAGTTACAAGTAGACAATAAGCGCAATGCAAAACTAGATATTCTTGATAGAGTATCAAAAGCAGTGACTTAAGCTGAGATTGTAACAACTTTACCTCTTTTCCCCATTCTGTTTTGTCCTCATAACCACAGCTAATAACATGAATGGCTTCTTTCAAAAGTGATGCTGTAGTGGCTCCCTTTGGGATGCCACCTTCTTCCATCAGGGTTGTAGCTATAAAAAATGGGGATTGACCAAATTTCTTCTCGAACTTTACTCGGGACATTAGTGATGATTTTTCATTGTCTATACCTGAAACAGAGTTCCGAAAAGTATTTATTGTTTTGCATCTATCCGTTTCTATTCTGAGAATGATGCTCTCTCAATCAGAAATTCGAGAAAATAACAAGCAAGTGCCATGAGAGTACTGTGTGAAATCACAGTCGCAGAAATGAACGCAGCGTAAAAAATGAAGAATTCAGATAAAGCAGATATGTGGAATATCAACTACTTCATACAAGTGGAACGACATGCAAGTCCAAAGATTCATTTAGATAGAAAATGGGCACCTTCAATTCCCTCTTCAATATTTTCCAGTGCATGAATCTGCCTTGAAGCCTCCCTGTTCCTCACTGTCTTCTTTTGCTTATTAGACTTCATTTTCCTGTCCCTTTTTCTAGATCCACAACACAAGCAGCACCATTTTGGCCAACAGTTACACGTTTTCCTAGGAGGTTTCTTTTTTATTGGGGCATCATATCCATACAAGGCCTGCCTCCGGAAGACACAACCAGTTCCAACATAAATTGGTCCTTGTATACCATCCAAACCCTTCATATTTATCTGGATTCAACAGTATAGACATAAGACATAAGCATATTTGAATTTTTTTTTTCCAAAAAAAGGGAAAGGAAGAACAGTATGATATTAATGAGGCCTATTTATTTGTTTACTTACGTCAAAAAATACTACATTACGATTTGAGTATCTATCATGATGATCAATCCCGTCAAATCTCTGTGGAAATTGCACATAACATATCTTCTTGCCCGAAATTGGATCCATCATGAAGCACATGGCTTCTCGAAGAGCCTTGCTGTTGTTTATATAGTGATCACAATCCACGTTCAGCAAATAAGGGGCATTTGTGATGACTGCTGAGACCCGCACCTTGATTAACGACTCATAAAATAGTAGGTAATTCAGCAATTTGAGAGAGATGATATAAAAAGCTGAGAATTTTGACCACACTTTAAAAGGTCCCTAGGGTAGACAGGGATTCATACCAGACCATTCATGGCTCCAGCTTTTTTGTGATGATCGAAACCAGGTCTCTTCTCGCGAGAGACATAAACTAGCTGAGGTAATTCATTTCCTTCAACATCATGGACACCATTTTGGCCAAGGAAAACCTGCATGAAGATGATAAAATGAATGACAACTTTTAACTCTCTGAACGTAGGCCAACTTCATAAATCATATATAAATTCCCGAATGCAGCATCCACCTGGATCATCCCAGGGTGATCTCTGATATTGTTCCCAGGCCACGGAGTGCCGTCCTGCATTGTCCAACCCTCTTCAGGAACTTTCTGTGCCATTGTCACCAACCCATTTATCCGAACTTTGAACTCTTCATATTCTCTCTGCAACAATAAAGGTGAGAAAGCCAATATAAGACATCTAGAAACCAACAGCCTCCTTAATTATGTGAAAGGCAAAGATGTTACATTGGCTTCCACACACAAGAGTAGATAAAAGTCACACAACAAACTTTAAAAGGTTAAAAGCTGAAGACCTTCATGGCACGGCGTTCTCTCACAAATTCAGGGTTCACTTTGTCCTTCAAATAGTCAACCTTCTGAGAAAAATACCATTCTGGGGCCCTAGGCTCAATATTGAATCTCTTACAGAATGGGACCCACTTCGTTGCAAACTCCGATGTCTCAGAAAGGGCTTCAAAGGTGAGCATCGCTGCCCCGTCATCTGAGACATAGCATGCTACTTTGTCGACTGGGTAATCTACAGCAAGTATGGACAGAACAGTGTTTGCAGTTATAAGAGGAGGTTCTTTCATGGGATCCACTGTACTCACAAATATGTCTATATCGGCTAATTTGGAGGGCTTGTCTTCTTTTTCATACCTGAAAGGAAATCTATTTAGTACCTGCTGAGAAAAGAGAATAATCACAATGAATCAGGAAAGGTGCAACACCTCAGTGATAAGCGGTCAAGGTATGTTTCTCGTTTAATTGGGTACCATTTTGGAAACTGATCCAGTATCCATGACATAGCAAACCAGATTTCGCATATCACTGACGTAAGCCACAATCCATATGCATCATTCACGGGGTGAAGAATTCGATAGTGAAAGAACAATCCAAGGATCACAAGCCGCAGAATAATTATCAATCTGTAAGGACTGATCTTGCTGGAAGGAATTGGTAACTTCCTTGAGAGAGGCTGTCTTCCCTCGTCCATCCTGCCAATTGAGTAAAGAGCATGTCTTGGTTACCAAAAAAATGGGAAAGAAATTGTCGAATTCTTTCTTAGCATTGAGTTGTTTTGGATGGACATTGGAAAGTTCATTTAACAATAGAGAAGGACCATCTTTTTTATCAACCTGACCAACAAGTTAAACACGATCCGGAAAATCTCTAAAATGTATAAAATATGTTCCATGGGCTTTCTCTGCTGGAGCCCTGATGGTAAGTTTCACACAGAGATGAAATAATGGCCACGGCATATACAGCATCAACACCTCCCTCCTTGGATATGAAACATAAAAATAATGAGCATCTATTTGCACATGAGTTAGGTTATAGAAGTTAAACTGAGATGCTAAATTCTGTACAAGTGTTGCTGTGTCACCGAGAAACGTGATGATGGCTTAGTGTTAATGTGTAGCTTATTGTAGCCTAGTTTGTGCTTTTGGAACTCAATTCACATATTGAAACATGGAATGTACATTTCATGTGCATGTCAAACTAAGCAAAAGATACCGCAGCAGATTTCTAAAAGCTCAAGGCAAATTTGTACATGTAAAAACATGAATAGGAAAAGCACACGTTCAAAAAGAACGTACGTGGGCAAATCAGGATCATCTGGTTCTGGTCCATCACTTCCTCTATCATGCTTAACAACCTGAAGTCTTTCATTTTGTTTCTTCTTCCACTCTTCCATCCGTTCCTTCCATGCCACGGTTCCATAGCCATAGACTGCTGAATCTTTCTTTGGATCCAAAGCTCTTGGTGGCACTGAAACAAAGTGTCGGCTCTGTGTTAAGCAGGAAGAAACCAGCCTGGAAAACATCATAAGCTGCAAATGAACAAGAACTTCTGCCGATAAATTGGAAGAACAAATTACATGGCACAGAAGAATCAGAATTGGGCATTGGATGAATCCCTCTTCCTTGACTCATAAATGGTGGAATAATCAAAGCATCCCTATTAAAGGAAATCCCAACATTCTGCAGAAACACACAGCAACTCTTTAGATCAAAAGACATACATAATGAAGAAGAAAACCAAGTTTACCACTGTCATTCACCTCTTGACCATAGGTTAATAACGGAATTTCAGGAACAACAGAAGATGCGTCCAGCTCTGATGGCGTAGTAACGCCAGTGGCATGCATTTGCAAGTCGGGCCCAAAGTTAAGGCGAGTGGACAGCATGTCCTCAGCCATGCAGTACTGGTTCCCTCTTCCACTGTCTCCAATATCGAACTCACGCTCCAAATCATCTGTATTTTCTTCTTCTTCATCACCCTCAACTCTAAGACTACCTAAATTTGGCAATTACTACAAATATGTTCATTGAAACAGCTATACAAAAAATAAGGAACAAAGCATAATGTAGAGCTTGTTAAGCAGATAAAAATCTTTCCATGACAGTGGTAGAACTGGGATTGAGTTAGTGTAGACTAGCCATGGAAATGATAAGGATAGATGGCAACCTTTAATACGCTTATAACGAGTTTTGCAATGAGGGCATGCTTGAGTTCCCTCACTCCTTTCATACTCATAGCAATGTCTGCAAACAGGGAATGCACACTCATTGCAAGCAACAAATGGCTCTCCATCCCCTGTTATCTCTATCTCATCCGCACAGATCTGGCAAATTTCCCCACTTAGATGTTTAACGCAAGTCACCTGCAAATGGCATGATGATAAAGGTTTGAGAATTCGAGATAAAGAGGAAGCGTCCCCAGCTGCCTCAGCAAATCAATTCAATGGATTGGTGGATAGAAGCTCCACATATATGTGACCATGCATAAATATTCTGAAGCTGCAGTGAGAAATAGTCTGTGGGTCTACATTCACACAATAACCAGACAGGAGAAATCAAGAAAAATGCAGGGCATGTCTCAGTAGCTGTTACTGAGCCCAAACTTGTAGAAGGAAGCAATACAGGAACAAATGAAGAAGACAAAGGGAAGCAAATACATATGCTGCTGTGGGAAAAAGAAATTAAAAAAAAAAATGCAGTAAAGGGGTAGTGTGAAACTGCAAAAGGGTGAATGAGTCTCAGAAGAAGCACCAGAATGGAAGGGATGAACAATTAGTAGACCAGAAAAATTGCCACCAAAAATAAAAAAGAGGGAAGTCACTTCCGAGGTTTCTAGTCCAGCAGCAAGGCAAAAGAAGAGATCTTGAAGGGACTTACACGTCCAACTTCGTCTGCATTGATGAGAATAAACTCATTCCTGTTGTGAGAACCAGTCACAAGCCTTCCTGTATCCATCAGCGGAACTCACCCCAACTCCCAAAAAGCCCGCAGCTTTGGAAATCCAAGAGCTTCACTTTTGCTTAGGCATTATCAAAACCTATTGCCCTCTTCCCTTCATCACTCGGAACACCTTAAAAATCACAACTTTTAGCTCTCACAACTTTCTCTCTCTCTCTCTCTCTCACCGAGGCACCCATTACAAGAAGCAACAACCCCATATTATAGAATTGGCCAAGAAAGCAGAGGTTCGTACACACCAAGAGAGAGAGAGAGTCACGCAGGGGAAATACAGAGAGATGACCAACCAAATGTAGAGGAATTAAAATAGTATAAAAATGGTGGTTTTGGAATGTTAATGAGTGTGTGCGTACATTTGTTAAATCTCGATAAAAATATGTTGAGAAAACTAAAAGTAGGTGATTTTAATAAAAATGCAGAATGATAGTATCTGAGAGATTCTTTTCTTAGAGAGAGAGGGGGCGGGTTTATGGACCAACGTACAAATGGGTTACTGTCTCTGCAGTCTCAGTGGTCTCGACCAATGACACGAGCTTAAAGCTGATGGAGAGGGAGGGAGAATCTAACTGCAACTTAAAAAAGGGCGGGGGGGTGAAATTGAAAAATTGAACGCATGACAATATGAGGACGAGATAAGGACAGAGACAAACCAGAAGAGAGAGAGAGAGAGAGAGCCGTGCGACTGTAGTGTAGACATGTACAGTTTGTTTGTTCTTAGAGTATTAACGACCGTATCGCTTTGTCTGAATCTTACATCCACGTGCACTCGTGTCTTTTGTCTGTGCTTCGAAGTTCGGAACGTCTGTTGTACTTCCGGTGGGGCCCGGACGGAGTTATACTGTAGTGGGGCGGGCAGCAGCGGCCGCGCATCCGCCGCCGTGCCTGAGCGGCAGCGCCTCATGGTGTGGTGTGGCGGCGGCCCGAAAGTAGAATGTCTAGGGCTTTCTGCTATTATATAAATACCTCTAGGCATTGCTAATTCAGGATGGCAGACAGAATGGAATAAAAGTTACCTAAGAAGAAGCTAGCATCACATGATTTGTCCGGAAATGTCACTACGTGCAACACCGATTTAGTGGAGAAAATTAGAAATCTATAATCTTTCGAAATATAAGATGTTAGTCATACAGTTGTCAATCAAGTTGGGGAACCCAATCCGAAGTCTCATTTCCAATTTAAAAACCAAAAATGGACCTGAAAAAATCTGAATGGCAGCATGCTATAAAAGTGCAAACAAGAGGAATGAGAACACAGCAAGTGGGAAGTAGAAAACCGGCGAAATCATATCAAGTTGAATGCAGGACAATCATAATCCCAAACAGACGCTAATTGATGTTTACATATTACTAATATTGACCCCATGAGCAATATTCATTCTTATAACTCACCAATTAAATGTATGACCGGAAGAAAACACAAGCCAAATACATAAAGGAAGGTTTTGTTTTCTACAATTTGCTATGAGAGTTTTTAATTTTCTTTGATGAGCGATGATTTCCTATATTCTGTATGCTTTTTATGAGGAGGCCTATGCTCGCGTAAAAGTAAAGCGTAGTTCATTAGTTGGCCCTAACGAAGAAAATCCATCATTAAACCATATCTGCCATAAAAATTATTGAAGTTACAGAACATTTCAATACATATTTTCTTCACAACAACAAGTATAAGTTGCATTCACAAGCGATCTTTCATTTTTTCCTTAAGGCAGTTATTTGTATTCGTTGAGTTATGATTAGGGTCGCTTTTACTTCTTAATTTTTGAGTTAAAATTCTAATTTGAGAGCCCTCGGCATAGCTTAAAGATGAAAAAGAAGCGCAATGAATACTTCATAGGCTAGAGAGCATGCAAATGTCTCTTCCTGTTGCAAGGTAGGGCGAGGCAATCCACCTGGATTCTTTCGTAAGGGAAAATCATGATTCACGTTCGAATGTCCTCCACTACGTGACACGTGTCGAATCCCCACTCGCCCCCCAAAATAAAAAAAGCCAAGATAGAAAAAATCCCAATTACGAGATTGCTCTCCTGAAGCAACTAGGATTAGCTACTAAGAAAAGCAAAAAAATAAGAAAAATCAAGGACATCAATTACTAAAATATTTGAAATCAATCGAACACTCATTTTCACAAGGACCGAAATGGGATATGTTGCTTAGCATCCAAGAGATTAAACAACCACCGTAAACAAGAAGAAAAGGCTTGGATCTTTGCGACACGTGAACTTTAAATTAAGATAAGGGATATAAAATCATTCTTTTGCCCAACTTAATCTAATCTAACAATCACCTTTTGATGTTCTCCTTGTGAAACCCAAAAACCCTAGATTGACCAACTTAAAGAAATCAGTGTGAATAGACGAGATACACTCCTTGCCTTGATTAATTTATCTATGATCTTGGAATTAACAAACCCTAGTAATTCCTTTAGCCATCACGGGGTCACTTATATATCATACGATCATAGATGCGTCAAAATTAATGCTAGAGCATAGCCTTTTGCATAAGATGTGGAGAGACTTTGACCCTATTTAAGTTCAACATTTGGAAGGGGCTTTAGGTCTCTAAAGAGATTTGGTTAAATGTAAACCCATCAAATGGGTGGATCGGGTCGGGTTTGGATCGGGCCGAAAATGGTCGGACCTATATTGATCCATTTAACCCGTTTTAACCCATATTCATGTAATGTAAATTTAGTGACCCATACCCGACCCGACCGTATTCTTAAAAGCCATTATTATTATAAAGAAACTCAAATTTAGCTCTTTAAATGAATAAAACTTCAAATTATATTAAAAAAATTAAAAAATAGTAAATAA